>CM070547.1:32932745-33571109 GCA_036346405.1 Phyllostachys edulis | reverse complement strand
AATGCGGTTCGATGTTTGAGATTGAATTGTTGGCGCATTCGATTCAATTCTTATATCCATTCTCTTGGATATTGATCTTTTATGATGTTGGAAAGATGGTTGAAATTATTCCGTATTGTTGTGGTATGTTAGTATTTTTAGGTAACATTTTTTGGCTTCCGCATAGTCAGGGTGTTACATGAAGGTTCATTATTATCATCATCATTATATACCTTCTTTTTACCTTTTGCCATAAAGTAATGAGGCGATGTTGATGGAGTTGAGGATTCATCATCGTCGGAGCTAGAGGTTGAGCATTCTTCTCCGACGTCCATTCTTCTATGCAACCATCACTAGTGGAAGTGGACCTTTCATAATATTCTTGAAGATGGGTCCACATCTCATGAACATTTTTGAGATCGCATCTGACGATCGAACACATCTCGCTCAAAGCATTAAATAAAGCGTTAATTGCTTGGCGTCGAGATATAAGCATTTCTCTTCCTCAATTGTTGGAGCAAGATGATCCAATGGAGGAGAAAATCTACATCTACAATCCGCCATATATTTAGGCCCATGGCCTTAAAATAACATGACATGGATTTTTCAATATGCATAATTTGTGCTATTAAATTTAGGTGCTTCACCTAGATGCACTAAATCTCTAGTCGCCATCCTTTACTCTCTAGACGGTTAAGTCTAATAAGTGAGAGACCAAGCTCTGATACCACTTGTAAGATCAAGGAGGCCGACTAGAGGGGGGTGAATAGGTGTTTTAAAATTCTTTTGGTTAAAACCGATTTCTAATGCGGAAGCTTATTCAAATACGGTTTTGCACAATTAAAGCCTAAATCAACTAGGTTCAACTAAGTGTACACCAATAACAAGTCTACTGAGAATATAGCAATTAAGCAAGACTTGAAGGCAATTCAATCTTAGCAATGTAAATATAATAGTAAGGCAAGCATTCATACACAATGAATAAGCAATTTAAGACAAGGTATATAAATTGCACAATGTAAAGCAATAGAATGCAAACCACAAGATGACACGGCGTTGTTTTACCGTGGTGGTCGGAGACTTGCCGGTCTCCCCTAATCCACATTGAGGGAAACCCAAACCAATTGGGCCGGCTCCACAAATTAAGCCATCCTTCGAGGTAAGTCCAAACCAATTGGATCGGCTTCAAATCGAGCCAACATCTCACTCCACTAAGGTTGCTCTTACTCCCTCAGGAGATGGCGAGCACCAAGCCACTCTGGCCCGCCGGGCCTTCTCACAAGCTTCTTTGAGAAGATCACAGACGCGCTGCAGCCACCACGCCGTCTAGGTGTGCGGCAAATACCAAGAGTAACAAATCTCGACTTTCACTTGAACCAATCAAGTGTCAAAGCTCTATGGATCTGAAATCCATAACCTAAGGCAACACATGCACTTAGGGTTTTCTCTCAATCACTCACTAAGTGCAACACATGCACACAAGAGTAGAGAGGGCTTGCTCTTAGCTCAAATGGTGCCTAGCACACAGCTACAACACTTGGATATGACTATCACCCTACCGACAACCTTCCACACACGGCCAAGGTGGGTATATATAGACCACGCGAAAAACTAGCCGTTGGAAGCAAAGTTCCCCAACAAATCAGGACAATCGATAGTACCGCCAACCAATGGCCGGGACTACCGCGAGCGCAGTAACGGCTATAAAACTAACCGTTGCAAAGAGCTCTGGTACTACCACCAACACATACGCGGTAGTTCCGCTAATCGGCAATACCGCACAAAGCACTGCGGTACTACCGCTTAGCCGAAGAGAGCAACACATGTTCGTGAAATCGGCTAAGGACCAAATTACATCGCTTCTGGAAATTACGTACCGTCAACACATGAACGGTAGTTCCGCGAGCCGGTCATACCGCACACAAAGCGTCGGTACTACCGCGCTACATCAGAGCAAACCAAGTCCAAAATACAACGCTACTGGAATTTCCATACCGCTCGAAAAAGCCAGACCTACCGACGTGTGGTAGTACCGCGCACACAGCGCCAGTACTACCGTACCACACGCGACCAGTCCAACACATGGACTTGACCCTTGGACGATGAAGATCAAATTGGCCGTTCGGACCGCATGTCTAAACCGTTGGATTTGAGAGCCGTTCGGACGGTCCGAACGTTCATGCACGATTGGACCGTTGCATTACGATCTGACGGTCTGCATGCTCGGTGCCGCGAATGACCAACAGTAATACCGCCACTAAGGCTGGTACTACCTTTTAACGGTAGTTACGTATATCCACGTCGAGATTACTACGCACCACCTCGAGCAACACATGCTTAACAAGTCTTGTAGTTCCGCCAAGAACAACAGGTTATACCTCGAGAGGTAGTTCCGCATAACACATTCGATACTACCGTTTTTCAATAGAAAGCAAAGTTTGCATTTGTTTCAACTCAATTTTGCAGAACACATTTGCCAAATTGATACGTGATGCAAACACAAGTTAAAGGCATGATTCTCAACAAGTTGCAAAACACATTTGCCAACTTTTAGAATCAATACCACAAGGAATAAGGTACATGGACTTAGACAATTTGCAAAACACAATTGCAAGCTGCAGTCACATGCTACAAGGAATATCCATAAGCCACACCTATTTGCAAAACACATTCGTAAATATTGGCAACATGTTAAGGTGAGCTAGAGCAAACACAATGAGCTATCAACACATGACTAACTCAAGCTACTAGTCAAAGACCCCTCTTAGTAGTACGGCGACCTATACTAGCAATCCGGTCTCCCATCCAAACACCGAGACCGGTAAAAGACTAGGAACACATCCTTAGCCCTAGCTAACCATACCTTTCCCTTTAGCATCTTCTTGAAGCTTGATGGTGCACATCCTTACTTCAACTCCGGGTTCTTGACTTGATGTTCATCAACACATGATGACATCCTTTGCTTGCCCTTCATCAACACATAATGAAGCTTCTCTTCTCTTGATGATCAACTCATTTTCATTTCCTCTTCATGAACATCATCGACACACGATGATATCCTTCATCTTGAACTTGATGCGCATCAACATATGATGCATCCTTTACACCAAGCTCTTGACTTGATGACCATCAACACATGATGTCATCCTAAATTGTCAACCTCATGGAACATAACCTATTTCGTCCAACTCATAGAAAATGTTAGTTCCAACAATATGATTATCATTAATTACCACACCATACCATTAACTCATAATGGTTGGGACAAGATACCACAATCTTTCCCAAATTGGTAATTGATGATAATCACTTCAATAGCAAATAATTGAATAGAAATTGATGTGAGTATATACAAACTACACAAGTTATATATATACTCAACATGAGTGTATACGAACTACACAAGTTGTATATACTCAAGGTTATATGAGCATATATGAACTACACAAGTCTCATATGCTTATATGAATATATTAACTACACAAGTTAAATATATTTAGGGATATGTCTGAAAGTATGGATCCTTAATTATGTGGAAAGAGAATATGGATGATTACTAATGAAACCACAAAATATAGAATGAAATCCCCCTATATGTGTGCATACACGAATGTGTAATACAAACATATGCACATATTCAAGATAACCTTTTGGTGGAGTTCAACCTAAATTTTGGATCCGAGGAATGCAACTAAATATGTAAGAATTATGATGTCGAAAGCGTACCTCTTTGATTTTTCACCTTTATATCCAAATGAGACTAAACAATATGTATAACAATGGAAATGTTAGTCTCACAATTAGATTTATCATTAATCACCAAAATTCCATTAACATATAATGGCGGGTCTAGATCCTTCAAGAGCCCAAGTGGAGCCAACCTTGTTAGTAATCTTGAGACAGTCTATGCCACTCGATCCCATCAATCCTAGTGAGCAGGTTGTCGGCACGGGAGTGGCGAGATCCAGTCATGAGACAATTCTTGGTAGCTCAGACTTAATTCATGAACACGATGATGCAGAACATGAACAACATGACGACCCAACAGAATCAGACCACCGCTACTTTAGTCAATTTGATGAATCAGAATAATCAAGCATCTTAGTCGTCTAGTCACTAGTGTCGATTACTAGTAGGCGTTAACCAGCAACTATCTGCAATGCCAATAGTGACCCACCAAAGCTTGAATCAGTTTCCTACCACCTAGAATCAGCTCATGTCAGCAATGATGCAACCATCGGACAGTAGTAACTTTTGCAAGGATGCACAACTCGTAGCCATCCCAACGACACACCCTCAATTCAAGTTTGTGAAATTCATGATGACCAAACCGCCTATCTTTGAAGGGTCAACCACATTCAAGGATGCGAGAATCTGGATTCGCACCATAGAAGAGAAGTTAATCATTGTGCAATGCAATGATAATGAGAAAGTTTTCTATGCTGCTCATCAAATAGAAGGAGTTGCATTAGATTAGTGAGAAAAATTTCGCCACCCGTCGGACAAGCGGACCATCACACAGTCGAGTTCGCCGTAGATTTTCATCAACGACATACGACATCAAGTAAGAGTGATCAAGAAAACACCTATATTCGAGATCATACACCAAATCTAGCCGTTGTTATTTGAAGTGCTGCCAACCAGATAAGTCAGAAGATTATGCATGTACCCATTGTGCATGCACCTGTTGTGGAGAAATAGGCCATAGCGCCGATGGGCACACTATCAATTGTTCTAGTTGCGAAGGAAACCATTCTGTTGGAGAATGTCCAATGAGCAAGATCACATGTTTCTTATGTGAAGGCAATGATCATTGTCCGAGTCAGTGCCCCATGTATTCGGTGTTGACTTCTGTAACACAACATCAGCATGAAAACTTTCGAGCCATTGTCAAAGTATTAGCAAAAAAAGACAAACCGTTGTCAGTACATGATTTGTCAGATAAGGAATCACAAAAGCGGAATATTGACCTTGGCAACTAGCCTCAGAAGAAAAGCAAGCCAATATTGCTAGTAGAGTGTTTTGAGTGTGGTAAGTAAGGCCACTATGCCAAGAGATGTCCTGCAAAGCGACAAGCTTCAACCTTCAAAAAGGATAGTCATTCTGCCATAGTCTCGTTAGAAAAGTCACGACATCAGCCAGTGTCCTCAAAGGAACCGATCCTCACTCGGATGCAAGAATCTTTGGAAGTTGTGTCAGTCAAGATCGTAACTCCCAAAGTAGGTGGTAACATAGCAGGATCCGGTGTGTCGGTGAAGCGATCAAAGAAGAGACATTTGTGCAATGATGTTACCAAGAAAGCCTAGCTTGACCAGATTATGCAAATACCATGCCTCTGTTCATAGCAATAAAGTCAAAAAAAGTTGTAATCTTTTCTTTTGTTGAGAGCAAAAAAGTAGACATCTTTGTATGCAAATTAAGAAGAAAAAGGAATTGTTGGATATAAAATCATTGGATACCTCTCTAAGCATGTGCATTTGCAAGTCAAGTAATCAAGCATTGAGTCATGTTGATTGAAGGCCGTAGAGTCGTAATCATGGAATGTGGTGTTGGATTCCAACTCATCATTTTGCATAGAGTGAGGTAACAGTAAATAGTTGAAGAATCTAACCATTGGATAATGTTCATATCCACAAAAGAGTATGCAGTTGTCATTGCAAGTGATCAATGCAGCATGCAACCATACTAGAAGTCAAGTTTGTCTATGACTTGGTATCCCAGGATCAACTAATGTCAGAAGGAATTACGTCATAGATGAACTATGACAAAAGTTGTTAAAAGAGTTTGCAGAAATGATAGAGCAGATCGGATGATTTTCTCAGATAAAGGCAGTGTCAAATCAAGCCCATTAGCTTAGCAAGTGTCAGTGTTGATTGTAAAGTAAATTGGTAGCACAAGGATGTGCGGGGATTTAAGTCTATCTGGGAGCTAATCTTTAGGACCTCAGAATCAACTTGTTTGAGTTTTGAGTAAAATTTTAGTTTTTCCCATGATGCCTCATGAACTAGGCGTGTGAGTTGAAGATCGATGAGATAGTCATTTCAAGAAAGCCAAGACCCTCATCATTGTAAAAGAACAAGTTCGCCCGGATCGCGAAGTGAACCGAGTCGTGAGAATTTCGAAGAGATCAATCCTTTGCTCTAGTGTTAAATCGCTTGCGGATATTAGGAAGAACCTTGATCACAGAACATCCAAGAATTGGTGTGTTAAGAAGTTTCCCGAGCACTTCCTAATAACTAAAGTTTCAAGCAGTGAATTATCCTAGTCATAATTCAAAGTTTTCTATCATGGAGCAACAAGAATGGTTTTATTGGATTGAGAACCACGAATTTGAAATCCCTTCCCTCAAGATAGACTAGTACTGTGGTAGATGCTTTGAATCAGAAGAGCTACTACAAAAACTTGTTGATCAGCGAGGAGTTAGCTAAAGTTACTTGTGAAATCCAGAAGTGAGTCTTGAGTCAGTGCAGAAGGATATCTATTGAACCCAAGAATTCAAGGCGATCTGGAAAATCAAGCTTGACCCAAAGATTATTGTCAAGGAAATCAGTTCCCCTTAAAGCAAGGTAAAGTCTTGGAATCCTCTGAAGGCTAACAGAATGATCCATGAATCAATGAGCATATTCGTGTATCTTATCAGAAGAAATTCAAGTAGTTGATACTCAAACCAACATTTGACTGCAAGCATTCTATTTTCTCTGAAAGTACCAATATGTACAAGGATCTTGAAATTGAATTGTGATGATCCAAAGTAAAGCAAAAGGTCATAGAATGTGTTACCATGTGGTTGGTATGTCAGAGAAGTTAGCATCAGACCGAGGATCCTAGTTTACCTCATGTGAGTGATAGAGTGTGTATGAAGCTTTGGATGCTCGTTTCAGTTTAGTACTATGTATTGCCCTGAACTGGTAGACAGATTGAAAAATATGAGTTGTGCCTTAACTCATGGTATCAGGTCAAGCAAGTAAATGTTGTGTGCAGAGTTCCCCTACAGCACCAACTGTCAGCTAGTTCGCAGTGGTTGATCGTAAGTCATTGCTCAGCTAAGGGCAGATTAGATCACAAGGTATGTGGATTTTACTTTAATCATGAAATAGAAGGCCAAGTGCCTTTAATCCTAAAGGGATTGTAAGTAGCTTAGTTCAAGCAGAAAAGATTCAATGATTATGCAGATTATCACCATCGCAGTCATGTCTATCTTCAGAATACATGTTGAAGTTCTGTGTTAAGAATTATACGATAGAGGTGACAGAGGTGTATCAGTCAGTTCAAATTTTGAAGCTCAGAAGAAGAGTTAGCTTGTTGACTGAGTTACCGCCAGTGATAGGATCTCCTCAACTCAAGAAATGTCTTGAGCAATCGATCAAGCGACCCGTTAGAAGCAATCGAGTTTCAAGATGCCTTTCCCGCCAAGAGCCGATTCATCAAGTTTTGTTGAAGCAAGAAGTTCGATGAAGCAAGCATTTGTCCGTAAGTGTTGAAGAGCAGTTCTGTCAAAGTCAAAGCAGTTTGAAAGCAAGAAGAGAACCCGAAGGCTGAGTTCCCTAACCTTTTCTATAGCCAGCCTGAATCTCGGGCATGAGATTCCTTTAAGGGGGGAGGTTTGTAACATCCCAAAATTTAGCTTTTCAAAAATCTTTTGAGTAGTTTAGGTCCTTGAAAAATTTCACCAATTTTATTTGAATTAATATAGCTTAATTGAGAATTTCCTAAATTAAAAATATTTAATTCGACTAATCTAAACATCAATTAAATAAAAACCTGTGTTATTTGGCTTTCTTGTGTTTCAAGGAATTTTTGGGAATTTTCTAAGATTTTTCCAGATTTGTTTACTATTTATTTGGTCTCCTTGATTTTAGGCTCTTTCTTTATTCCGAAAATCCTTTCCTTTCTCTCTCCTCTCGGCTGCTATAGTACCGCACGTGGTTACTGTTCATCTTCAATCCCCAACCGAACCGAGAGCTTTTTTCCTATCGTTTCCAACCTAATAGCTTCTAAAATCATATCTTTCTCTCTGTGCATATAAAAAGCAAAGCGTGATCTCCTCTTCCAATCCCGATTTGGCTTCTATACTCTTCCATTCTATTCCTCTCTCATCTATATTTTTCCTCGCCTTTTTAGTATTAAATTGGACTCTTTCCCCATAACTTCTATAGTTGTCGATTATCATGCCAAATATATTGGTGGATGCCCAAGAGCTATTTTCAACAACTCTTTGAAGACCGTGTAACCAAGAACAATGCATCGACATCTCCATGTGATCAAGACAACTTCATCGCAAGAATTGAAGACCAAGAAGAAGTTGTACATCGCCCTATCTTCCTCCAAGATTACGCCGAAGGATCGCAAGCGATCAATATTGACGCCGGTCGTGACCAAAGGACTCTCTGTATCTACAACTTTCCTCCTTGGTTGTGTATGAAGCAGAAGTATATTTTGCTGTCGATACTTATCCACGGACCGAATCAACCTGGGAATGATATTGATGTGTACCTAGAACAATTGGTGAAATATCTAAAAATAATGTAGATCGAAGGGATACAGGTATAGGATGCGTACAAATGAGACAACTTGACTTTACGCTCCTTGTTGTTCTGCACCATAAATGATTATCTTTCCCTTGCTAACCTGTTGTGCTAGAGTACAAAAGGAGCCAAAGCCTGTACTCACTGCTTAGATGACACCGAGTGTGTGTGTTGAAGCACTCGTACAAAACCGTGTACATGCGTCACCATAGATTCCTTGGATGGCTCACCTATGCCGCAGATGAAGAAACAATTCAGCCGAGAGAAGGAGGATAGTTCACTCTAAGGTGTTTAAGAAAAAAGAGGTCTATGATATAGTTAAGGATTTAGATGATGTGCTCAAAAGGGACATAAATTGAGGACCCGTGAGAAGAACATCTGGAAGAAGAGAACAATATTTTGGGACTTACCTTATTGGGAGCACCTAGAAGCTCGCCCCTACATTGACATCATGCACGTAGAGAAAAATGTATGTGACAGCTTGATTGGTCTCTTATTGAACATTTATGACAAAACAAAGGATGATATCAACACAAGGCTTGACTTGGTTGATATGGACATCAGACCTGAGTTAGCACTGACAAAGGCCGATAAAGGATGAATGTACCTTCCCCCTGCTTATTACACTCCATCCAGGGCGAGAAGCTGAATCGTGCGCTGCTTGCATGGTGTGAAAGTTCCGTCCGGTTACTCCGTCAACATGAAGAAACTTGTTTCGATGGAAGATTTGAAGTTAATTGGCATGAAGTCTCATGATTGTCATGTGCTGATGACATAGATGCTCCCTGTTGTAATTAGAAGTATTTTGCTGATCAAGGTCCGAGAGACAATCATGAGGCTGTGTTATTTCTTTAACACAATTGCTCAGAAGGTCATCGATCTCGAAGGACTAGATGCTCTGTAGGACGAGGTGGTTGCGTAGTCTATGTCAACTTGAGGTGTATTTCCTCCGTTGTTTTTGATATCATGGTCCATCTCATTGTTCACATTGTGAGGGAGATAAAGATGTGTGGGCCCATGTTCCTACGTAGCATGTACCCATTTGAGAGGTTCATAGGAATTCTCAAGTCCTATGTACGGAATTGATCTCGGCCGGAGGGCAGCATCGTCGAAGGTTATGCAACTAAAGAGGTCATTGAGTTCTGCGTCGATTACATGCCTCAGGTCGAACCGATAGATGTGCCTTGATCTCGCCATGAGGGGAGGCTCGAGGGTATCGGGACCATCAGAAGGAAAGCAATCACTCCAGATATGGATGCGTATGCTAAAGCCCATTTCACGGTCTTGAAACACATGAGTGAAGTGTCCCCGTATATCGACCAGCACAAGGACATGCTTCGGCAATAGAATCTAGAGCAGCCAGATGTTTGGGTCATGAGATAGCACAACAATCGATTCAACCAATGGTTGAAGGACCGACTCGCTAGGAGCTCGTCAAGTGATATGCTGACATGGTTGGCAAAAGGGCCAACATTTACAGTTGTGACATGGCAAGGATACGACATAAATGGGTACACATTCTATACGCAGGCTTAGAATATATAGAGCACTAAAAAGAACAACGGTGTTCGCATAGATGCGTTAAGTACCGATGGGTTGAGGGGCTCCTACTATGGGCTCATAAAGGATATTTTGGTATCGTTGAGTCCATCTCCCACAGGTGAAGGTCAATAAGTACGACATCACTACCGTGGACCTCGAATGTGTCGGATACAAAGATGAACCATTCGTACTCGCTAACCAAGTTGTTCAAGTCTTCTATGTAACCGACTAGGAAAATAAGAAGTGTCACGTAGCTCTTCATTGAAAAGGAGTTTGTCAGATTTGAGAATGTAGTGGGCGAGGAAGACTACAATCTATTTGACGAGTTGCCTCCTTTGGAAGCTTGACATAAGGGTGAAAGAAGAACAACGTGATGAAACAAGCTGCATACGCGTCGATCATCATGAAGGGCTAATTTTTAAAGGAAATAAGTAAGTGGAATGATGAATGAAATGTTTATATGTCATATGTTCTTAATGGTTAATTTTAGTTCATTTGAGTTAATTAATTTGTGAAATCGATGTGCTTGTTTCGAAATGAATGTGAATTGGATGTATACATGTACTTGTGTTTACCTTGTTTGAGAGGGAAGGCTAGAATTTCCTAAGGCTAGCCACTAAGCGAAATAGATTTAGAAATACAAAAGAATATCACAGACGGTTTCATGTACAAACCGTATGTGATACATCAGCTATCACAGACGGTTTCATCTACAAACCATCTGTGATACATCAGCTATCATAGACGGTTATTTATTAGAACCGTCTGTGATGTGTATTTATCATAAACAATTCTACTTTGGAATCTTCTGTAATGTCTAACCCTATTTCTATTCAGACTCTAGGGTTTGCCCGCACCCTCCACTGTAACACCCTGATTTTTTTAGAGCCTTTTTTAATTTTCAAAATAAAAAGAACCATTTTGTTTTGATAAGAATTCAAAGCTTAACTTGAAATTTCAGAAAATGGATTTCAATTGTCTAATTCGAAGTTCAACTAAAACTCTTGGTGGGTTTGCTGAGTTTGTGGAGTTTTGGTGATCTCCTCTTTTACTACCGGTTTTGTCCTTCTCTAGTCCGGACCTCGTGAGTCCGCACCTCCTTCCTGAGTCTAAAACCTCATCCGAGTTCATTTGAACTCCTCTCGGATTCTGTTGGAACTCCTTGCTTATTTGGACCTCCCCGTGCCCTTGGCACCTCCTGTCCTTCAGACCTCCCCCCTCTAGGACCTCCCTTTGTTAAATCATTGTTAAGACCTCCCTTTGGAGATCTTAACGTTCTCGACTCCCCTTTGTTAGATCGACCGTTAAGACATCCCTTTGGAGATCTTAACCGTTCAGACCTCTCCTTTGTCGATCGGACGTTAAGACCTCCCTTTGGAGATCTTAACCGTTCGTAACTCCCTTTGTTAGATCGACCGTTAACACCTCCCTTTGGAGATCTTAACTGCTCGAGACCTCCTTTGTTAGATCTAACCGTTAAGACCTCCCCTTTGGAGATCTTAACCGTTCAGACCTCCCCTTCGTTAGATCTGACCATTGAAACCTCTCCTGTGTTGGTCTTGACCGTTGAGATCTCCTTTGTCTCCATCTAACCGTTGAGACCTCTCCTGTGTTGGTCTTGACCGTCAAGACCTTCCTTTGTTTCCATCTTGACCATCAGGACCACCCTCGGGTTCATCCTGATCATCGAGACCTCCCTTTGTTTCCATCTTGACCATCAGGACCACCCTCGGGTTCATCCTAATCGTTGAGACCTCCCTTTGTTTCCATCTTGACCATCAGGACCACCCTCGGGTTCATCCTGATCGTCGAGACCTCCCTTTGTTCTCATCTTGGCCGTCAGGACCACCCTCGGGGTTATCCTGGCCGTCCAGATCTCCTTTTACCTCGTCTGAACCGTTGGGACCTCCTTTGAGTTAATCTTGACCGTTGGGACCTCCTTTGATCTCATCTTAACCGTCAAGACCTCCCCCTTGAACTATCCCCTTCGGTGGATCTCCCTTTTTCCTTCGCGTGGTCTTTTTGCAAAGACCACCCCTTGTCAGTCTTTTGCAAAGACCACCCTCGTGGGTCTTTTTGTTAAGACCACCCTTTGGGCGCGTCCTCCTTGAGGCCGCAACCTCTTCTATCTCGTCGTTCATTATGACCTCCTTGGTTTGACCACCTACTCCGAGTGTTGGTGGCCCCACCCCACAACCTCGCTCCACCTTTTTCCTTAATCGCGCGCCGATCTCACTGGAGTCCCGGGAAATGCACTCGCCGAGTCTTCGTGCATTAAATGTGTTGTATCACATTAAATCTTTGTCTCCCGTTTGCCCCCTCCTCATTGGACCAGATATCTCGGTCATTTGTCTGCGACGCGTCTGAGTATCCCCATCTGTTGCTCACCTACCTTGTACTGGCGTGTGCCTTGGTACTCCCAGCAACTCTGGCTATTTAAGCTTGGGCATCCCTACATCTCTACCTTTTTCCTCATTTTTCAGTTCTCTTGCTCATCAGGCCGGCTCTTGGGCATCCTCCCAAGCTGTTGGTTCTTCTCGAGCAGTTCTTGGACCTCCTCCTGATCACCTAGCCTCTCTGTTGGTTTTACATTGAAGTTTCATTGGAGTTTCTTTTGATCTTATTTGAGCTTTATTTGAGTTGCTCTGTTTTCACCGTGTAGATTGTGAAGGCACCAAGAGCCCGAGTCCTTTGAGGAAGAAGAAGACACTCAAGCCTTTAAGCAAGGCAAGTTACACCCTTGACTATGTTGCACCCATTACTTTAAATTACGTATGTTTGTTTCAAATGTTACTGCATGCCTACTTTTATGCAAATATTTAAACACCTGCTTTTAAGTTCATAGCTATGCCTAAATCCTTTGTGTGGCCCCTGTTGACGTTGACTCCACTCCGTTGTCACCCTAAATAAAACTTGGTTGATGCGATAGTGTGAACCAAGATAAATTGAAAACATTTTGCTCAGACATGCTCAGACCCAAAAGCTTTTGATTTGGGAAATTTTACTATCTAAGACCAACTGCTGATTTAAATGCTTAGCCATGACATTGGGTTGTCATGGAGATTTGAAAATGTGTTTGAAAAGAAAAGAAAAGGAAAATGGATTTGGACTTGGGCGAATCTGGATGTTTGGCTGGTGCATGTCTATGCACGGGGATCGTGTGATCCGATGCCCGGAGGTTGAGAAGTCACCCAAGTCGATTAAGGACCGGTTCGGCGACAACTTAGCTATGCCTATAATGGGCTATGCCTCACCGTGCAACCACATGTCCTCACTATGGGGAGAAGGACCTGGCCAACCAATTTGCAAAGTTCCGTCATGGTTGATCCTGTTTGTACGTGGGTGGTCTTTCATGGCCATTTCTTTTGACAAAGTCTTTCATGACTATTGTTCCACTGGCATAAGAGGGCACCCATTAACGTGGCGGGTTTCTATCCAACGGGGGTTTGCGAAACCTTAATGAGGGTGGATGCGGTGGAGCGATGCATCGTAAAGGCCTTGTCATGAGCTCTAGACCACTTACCTTCTAGTAGTGAGTGGTGGCATTGCGGTCCGCCAAACAAACTAGAGAAATCATGTCATGTGGGTAAAGTGTACAACCTCTGCAGTGTAAAACTATTGAATAGCCGTGTCTGCAATCATGGACATCTTGGCAAAGTCTCTCACGCTTAGATGTTGGTTTTGTTTTCAAAAAGGACTTGATAATCTGGTTTTGGGATTTCTATCCCATGGGTTTTGGCAGGAGCCTTGTGACAGAGGTATCCTTCACCATCTTGATGATGAATGTTATCAACCTGGCCGAGATTTACAAAATGAATTTTAGATATTGTTAGCGCCTTGGAACTTAGTACTTGTATTTGAAATAAACTTGGCTTAACGCAAATCAACCATATTAAGCCTTCCTTTGAGATATCCATTATGCATGTCATTCTGTTATTTGACGGGTGTAACTTGTGAGCACGGTTGTTGTGCTCATTCTTGCTTGATTTGATAATTGAGCAGGAAAGGACTTCTTTGATGAAGAAGAGGACCAGATCAACTAGGCAGCGCCCTCCAGTCGTTTGCCTGTGGTAAAACGGGTGGACTTGTTCTTTTGCTTTCGCTGTATATTTTGTTCTCGCTGGCCTGTAGGCCGAACCTTGTAATCAACCCTTTTGTTGTAAATAAACTTTGCGTGGATGTATGCTACCACTATTGTTTCTTTGGTGAGCTAACCACTGATCCTTAGGACTAGTTACTCAAACACGAGAGGGCTTGGGGCTTTTCCAAGTCTTCGACCTCCTCGGGTTGGTCTTAGCCCCCCTCGAGTTGGGTCGTAGCACTTGGGGATGTCCCGGTCCTAAGACCTCCTCGGTCGAGGCTCGCACCTCGGTGGTCTGCTTGGGACCTCTGGGTGGTCTGGAGGTTCTCTCGAGGATCTCATGAGACTTCTGGGAGGTCCTGGTGGACTTTACTAGAGGTCTTGAAGGACCTCTCGGGTGCCCCAGGTCAGGTCATTACATCCACTCAAATGATTAAGTTTCTCTAACTCTCCCTCCTCCCCCGAGCTCATCGCCGCCGTCCTCCACGCCGACTCCTCCTCTAGCCCGGCGCGCCTCCTCCCCGAGCACGAGCTGCCGCCTCCCCAAACCCGGCGCCCCTCCTCCCGCGAGCCCGGTGTGCCTCCTCCCCATGCCCGCCTCCTTCCCTCCCCTGAGCATGCGTCGCCTCTTCCTCCCCTAAGCCCGGCGCGCCTCCTCCCAGAGCCCGCTTCCTCCCCTCCCCCAACCACGTGTCGCCTCCTCCTCCCCCGAGCCCAACGTGCCTCCCCTTCGACACCGCCCTGATACTCTAGTGCTCCCTGCTCGTCCTTCTCCTCGACGCCCAATGGTAACTGATGCAATGTGGTGGGCTTGATACTGCTACTGGAATATATTGCAATGTGGTGTGGTGGGCTTGAGAGGAATGATCTGTGATGATAATAGTCTTGTACTGAAATTTGTTTGATAATTGGGTTTGAACTTGAGCTCTAATTGGAATGCTTACTACTGTTGATTGATCTTTAGCATTTAGTCTGTTACTTTCGGTTGGTTAATTGGTTGAACCTCCAGGTCGAAAGTATTATCTGTTGTCTTTTGTTTAAAGATCATGTCGGCAGATAAGTAAAACACTATTTTAGAGCTCAAAGTTTGAATTAATATTATCAAATTCAATTAATGAAGAGTATAGAATAAAGTAGCGAGAAGACCAAGATTAAATCTTGTGCAACTCTACATTTGAGAGCAATATCGAAATGTTAAATTTTAGCTTTATATTGATTTCATTTGTTCACACGATATTTGTGTTGAGCATATTATTTCTTTAAAATGACTTGGAGGATTTACATGTTTATATGTCAATTTTTCCCTACATATCCTAATTATTTATTAATTGGTATGTATACCCATACACATAGAGAATCTTATGATAATATATTCATGCATGTCAGAACTTCTATTTCTTGTGAAGATGTCATCCGCTCATTCTTCATCATCGTTGACCCATGCGTTTGATGCGCCGTCCTCTAGAAAATCCAAGTGCGATAGAAGAAGAGGAATATCGAAAAGGCCCGAGGGCCGATTTACCATTCGCGAAGTCGATGCATCCGGGACCCTCTCAATTGTCACCGAGCAGTGTCCGCATTCTAGAGAATGATCAGAATAGTTGCACGGAGCGGGTCAAGATCATCTATGATTCATGGAAGGAGTTGACCAAAGCTCGAGAATGGTGAGCTAGTGGCGGATATTTTCGATCATTGAGATCCGGAACAACACGGACCTCCATGCGGCGACCGTGTTGCTAGTGGCGTGCAAAGCGTGGAAGAATTTCAAGAGCACACTTATGAAGCAATCGTGGAGAAGGATATGACACCTTCCGTAAGTATCCATTCGTGGAAGAGTATCGAGAAGACTTTGTCGCGAAGAAGGCGATAGATAATTTTAGGAGTGAAAGTCACGGTATGCCTGAGCCCTCCAAGCAAAAACACGCACCTCCACGGACTCGGCACCGCTTAGGTATGCGGGTAAAATTCCACAATGGAGGGAGCGACGCGGCGGAGCAATCCATTAGGGTGCCTCCCACCATTGCCGGGATCCCTCGATGGCGCGTCCGGCCGGATAAGAGCGAGGTCATCTACCGTGTCTTGAGAGCCATCTCCTTTCAAACCACGCATCGTGGAAGTGTCCTAGTGCACGTAAGATATCGAACTACCTAGTTTGTAATTGAGGCGGTCGAGGAGAGAGATATACTCTCTGCGGCCCTAGGAAATAATGAGCACCTGGGTCACACGACAGGCCTTGGTCTTTATGTTCCATAGAAACAGGGATTCCCAGAAGACTCTGAAGCATACCGGAGTAGGAAAAGAGCCAAAGCCGAGCGCAATGCACGACTACGAGGAGATTCATGAAGCCCTCAGAGATGAGATCACTGAATCCCTCAGAGATGATATCACTAATCCTGTCAGAGATGAGATGCGATGGCAAATAGAGAGCCTTAAGGATAGGCTTAGCAGAAATCAGTTGCAAGCCCCCACCCCTACTATCCTAGCCAGCCCCTCCCAACCGTTGGAGTAGCTGCACGTCCAACCATACCCTAGAAAGCGATGATAGATTTTCTGTCGATGACATCACGATAATAATTATTATCTCTAGAATGCTCAATCCATTGATAGGCTGTTGGAGTAGCAAATTTTGTATTGTTATGTAGGTGGCTACAAAGTTCAAGCTCCAAGTGAGGCATGCCTCCGCTGTTCTGGGCTATTTGCTTGGGGCCAATCAGATCCATCTGGTGCGGGACCTTGGTGCACGATGTAAATCTAGCACCGGGTTTCACAAAAGTGAATGTGGAGGGTGTTCAGGCCAATTTTGAGTTCGTCCCGCTGCAGATGCCCCCAAACGATGAGGTCGTGACTCTAGAGCAAGCCATTGGAGTATTCATCCAGTGGCCCAAGAGGGACATCTGCCTAGAGCTACCTACTCCGGGGTCAACTTCACAAGAATGTCCTGCAGTGGTGCCAAGTCCACGGGAGCTACCTACTCCAGTGTCAACTTCCCAGGAATGTCCTGCAACAGTGCCAAGTCCATGGGAGCTACCTGCAATAGAGTTACCTGCACCGATGCGGCAAGAGCCCGGTGCATCATATGCATCTACACCTCGTGCCCAGTTGACTCTTATGAAGTCGACCTCTAAATAGCGAGGCGACAAGGGCAAACCGAAGAAGCCCAATGATATCCCCTTCTTACCGGATGATATCCCCTTCTCGCCGTTGGTCCAAAAATTCATGCAAGGCTAGCCGTTGGTCAAGAGGGTAAAGGACCTCGAAATCCTAGGATTTGCTTGCACGAGATTGCATAAATGGTACATGGAACAGGCCAACAAGATGAATAAACAACGGTGCACGGGTGTCAACGTCATGTTCGGGCTGCATCATCTTCACCATGAGGTTCAAGATTGTGTCTTCACGATGACATTCGAGGACTTGTTCTTCCTCTTCAACCTCGACACCTCACTCATGCGATGTTGGACACTGTAAGTGTGTACAATCACGGTCAACGTTAAATGTATACCGAGCAAATGTTATATATAACTCATTGCTTTTGTGTGTGTGTGTATACATACATACATACATACATACATACATGATTTCTGAAGCCGAATTAAGGAAATCACTGGTAGGTTTCCTTGACCCACACTTGGTCTCCATGCAAAGCTTCAAGGAGAATGCAAAATTCATCGAGGATTACATGACGGAGTCATTGCTGGCTCACCGCGACAAGGATTTCATACTTTTGCCCTACAACCAGGAGTAAGTGCTGCACTAGTGGCTATACTTGTTGATTTGCACTTTATAAGCAACACGAACATAGGTTTAATGACCATGGCGACATATCTATGTAGGTTCCACTAGATTCTAATTGTAATTATATCAAAACGGAACAAGATAATATACCTAGATTCCCTAAAGAGGGCCAAAATGACTTCTGGCTGTCCATTTATTAATCAATAGGTAAATATATTTCCTCCATAGATAACTCTATTGTAGTCTTTCCTTCCTTTGCAATGGCTAAGGAAAACTTTTTGGAATAACGTAGGTCATTCGCCGTGTACTTTGCTAAAAGAGGAAAATCCAAGGGAAGGATCCTACGACACGATCTAAATTTCCTGGTATTCGCTAGTACATATTAATCCTATATAACACTTCGTAGTAATGCCTCTCGAACTAACCAATTCTATTTTTGTAGTGCTACCAACAACTGCTGGGCCACACCTGTGGATACTATGTTTGCCACAACAAGGAACTACTTGTCGGTTCTACGATGACCAATGATCCTCAGGTTTGTCAATCTTGCAATAATTATTTCATACTTATCAATTTATATATGCACAAATTTAATCTTCCTAGTGACGGAGTTGCGAGCATCGATACAAGCTGCGTTGGAGCAGGCCGGCTAAGTAAACATTCGAGGACGCTTATGTCATTCTTGAACCGTGAGGTTATAAATCTAGATGGAAAGTTCCACAATGTAGATTGAACTTGATTGGGATAAGATTGAACTTAATGGTATATGTGTGTAAATGTTCATGAATGGTTAATTTTAGTTCATTTGAGTTAATTGATTTGTGAAATGGATGTGCTTGTTTCTGAAATGAATGTGAATTAGATGTATACATGTACTTGTTGTGTTTCAGCTTGTTTCAGAGGGCATGGCTTGCATTTTGTGAGGCTAGCCAATAAGCGGAAATAGATTTAGCAATACAAAAGAATATCACGGATGGTTCCTTAGGACAAATTGTGCATGATACATCAATTTCATAGGCGGTTTCATCTACAAACCGCTGCATGCTAGTTGACTATCACAGACAGTTTGAAGATGAAACCGTCTGCTAGTATCCTGAGCAGTCTTTGAGTTAATAACCGTCTGTGATAGTATGCATCACAAACAGTTCAAAAACCATATATGATGACCTCATGTCTGTAACATCCCAAATGTATAAGCAGTGTTTGTTTCAAATGTAATTAAATGTGTAGAAATAAAAAACTTTTTTCACATCTTGAAACTCTTGAACTCCTCTAAAATTCTTATCAAAAGTTGTGGAGTTCAAAACCTAAACCTCCTGTGGACCAAAGTCCAATCCTTATTCAACTTGTCTCAAATCTTGTGCCTAACCCTTTGGAAATATTTTTCCTTGGTCCTTGAGATGTTGAGGACCCCTCTGAAAAGTATCATAAGTTGTAAAACTTGTTTGAAAAATTTTGGAAGTAAAGCAAACCCTAGAGCAGCCTTAATGAATTTCCTGAGAAAAATGCATTGTATAAAAACCTCTGGAAATTTTATGTAAGGTTAATCCTTATGTTAGCAAGCTCCAGTTAAAATTTCATAAATTTTGGAGTTGTGTTGCTATCTCAAATAATTCTGCAAAGTCTTAGCTGTTAAAATTGAATTCAAAACAATGCACTGTTCCTTGGGCTGAGCCACTTTCCAATTTGGGTCAAACCCAACCACATCCCTGGCTTAGCAGACCTCCTCTCCACCTTGTTGAGGTTGTAGCCGTTGGATTCATATCCAAAGGCCACGACCTCCGCTGCAAACCATCACAGCGAGATCCTCCCACCTTGTTGAGGTCGTAGCCGTTGGATCAGATCCAATAGCCCACGACCTCCCCGCGATATCAAACGCACCAGACCTCCCCCATCATGTGTTGTGCGCCGTTGGATTAAAATCCACGGCCACGACCTCCCTTGTTCATCGCGTGCATCAGACCTCCCACCCGCGTGAGGTCGTAGCCGTTAGATGGAGATCTAGCGCCCACGACCTCCCTTGTCCTCTCCTTGCCATGGGATCTTGTTTCAACTCGCGAGATCTGTGGGCCGTTCGGACCATCCTTTTTAAGCCGTTAGATTTAGATCGTGCGGTCTCTGTTGAGTGGGCCGTTCGGACCACTCCTGTGAGCCCTTAGATCTAAATCTAAAGGCCATGACCTCCTTTGCGCTACGCGCAAGGCTCAGGACCTCCCCTAACTTGATCAGCACCATTGGATTAAAATCCAACGGTCCTGACCTCCTTTGCGCTTTGCGCAGCGCCTAGCACCTCCCCATCTGTTGTGCGCCCTTAGATTGAGATCCAAAGGCCATGACCTCCACGTCCTTGGCTGTATCATGCGCGGTTAAGTCCTCCCCATCAGGTCCGCACCGTTGGATTCAGCTCCAACGGCTTGGACCTTCTGTCCCCTTTTCCTTTGCGCATCTGCGCAATGATAATCGGAGGGTCACGACCTCCCCAGTCCAAATCGGAGGGCTGTGACCTCCTCCCTTGTCTTTCACTTAAGCCTTACCGTTTCAAATTTGCATCCGAGGGTCATGACCTCCCCATCCTCTTTATCCAACGGTGGAGGCCTCGCCCTGTTCTTCTCCTAGCTTGGGCACACGCGCGAGAGCCATGGCAGTGGAGAAGGTCAGAGCCTTGTCATGTCCAACGGCTCTGTGCCTGTGCGCATTAAATGCGTGTCAGTCTTTCCGCCCCCTAGGCCATACCCTGACTTACCTACCCTATCCCCTCCATCTTGTCCAAGCTATGGACCGCGCATGGGCTAAGCTCACCATGAGCTTAACCCGTGGCTCATGACCTCTTTTGCCCTAGCTATAAAACCTCCTTGGTATCACCTTTGGCTTCTTTTACATGCTTCACCAAATTGCTCTCGGTTCTGTGGAGCTCAAACCACAGACCTCCCCTTGGTCGCCATTGCTGGAGCTTGGAGCTCCTCGGTGGCAGTGTTCCAGTGGCTCTCCTCTCCCTCTCATTGCTTCAATTCATGCCATTCCCTCTGTGACCAAGGGCCTAACTAAATTGGCCAAGGGCCTAACTAAATTGGTTGGGACGTTTGCAGAGGTGGCCGAATTGGAGCTTGGAGCTTTGGCCGTGGAGCACCCTTCTTCACCAGCGCCGGTCCTCCTCTCCTCCGACCTCCCCAGCTCCACCACGACCTCCGTGATGATCACCAGTAGTCCTTAGAGCCGCACACGATGTATGAATCATTCCATGAGCTCATTTTAGTTGCTTGTCTTTTGGCCGTGTTGGCGTCGTGCTCTCTCTCGGCTCGCCGGCGTTCAAAACACCACCGCCGGTGAGAGGAGGTCCATTGTGTGCGCAACACTATTGCGCACACGTTAGTGTCATTGGTTGTCACCGGCGAGGTCTGCATCGCCGGCGACGACCACATCTTTGCATCGGAGCTTTTGTCGGAACGGGTACGTCCAGCGCGTGTCGTTAAGACAAAGATTTGGTCAGTAATTGCTCAATCATTGGGAGCAATTACTGCTGTCTTAACGGCCTGGACCTCCTCGTTGTCCCGCGCATTTACTCCTTGCCCGCGCAAGCGCGCGTGCGTGAGCGCGGTGGCTTTGGATCTGGACCGCTCAAGACCTCCCCTCCGGTGAGATCTTGACCGTCCAGGACCTCCTCCTGTGAGATCTTAGCCGTCTAGACCTCCCCTGGAGGTCTGAGCCGTTAAGACCTCCTCCGCGTAGGACCTCCTCAAGGTCATCTCAGCCATTTATGTCCTCCCTGTGTTGATCGCAGCCGTTGAGGACCTCCCTCGCTAGATCTGGACCGTCCCGGTCCTCCCCCTATTGTGGTGGTCCATTGGATGCAGCATCAACGGCCACGACCTCCTTCTCAGTTAGCGCGCTTTGCCAGGAGGACATGGACCGTTGGATCCAGATCAACGGCCCATGTTCTCTGGACCTGCGCTGGCGCGTGCGCGTTTTCCTTGGGAGGTCTTGGGCCGTCAGATCGAGGATCTATGGCTCATGTCCTCCCCCTGTCTTATTGATTTTTAGAATATCCAGAGAGCTCCTTTTTGCAAACTGAAAAAGGTAATAACTTTGAAAATGCATAACTAATTCATTTTGAATCCAAATGAGGTGATTCAAATTATGTAGCTCTGGTTTGGACTGAACTCTAATCTAAAAATGGTTATGAGCTCAGTTCAGCTCCAGAACATGGATTTGCAAATAGGTTTCAAAATTAACTTTAAAGGTTACGTTAAAAATTCAAATTAACTTGTAAAATGCATAAGTAAATCTCTGTAGATTATTTTTGAGTGAATCCAACTTTGTTGGCTTCCTCTATTAGTAAACTAAATGTTAGAATGGGATTTAGGCATGTCACTATTTTCAAAAGAATTGTGGGTGCAATTTAGTTGTGCTCATTTTTATATCTTTGAAAAATCATAAAACCTGCATAATAGCTCCAAATGAGGTGAACTCAATTGTGTTATTCATCTCATGAGGTTCTTGTTTTACAATAAAAATTTTGGAAGCACCACCTTTCCAGAAAATGTTGCCAAACAATTAAATTAGTAAATAGTAGCAGTTTTGTATTTTTAGGGCTAAGCAGAATTGTTTTGCTCATATCTTTTGCATTGAGAATCCAAATCAATTGGTTCTTGTTGCTAAATTCCCTAAAAATCATCCTCTTTCTTTTGTAGAAATTCCAGAGTATTTGGATTTTGTTTGCTGTGCTGTCTTTTGGATTTTCGTCGTTCTTATCGATTCTTTTCGCCTTTCCGATTAGGTGTTGACGAGTGTGTTGATCCCGTGAGTGATCCTCAGCAACATCTTGAGCAAAACCAGCAAGGAAAGTAGTTTGATCATATCTCATTATTGTCCCATTACTTTAAAGCTTAATACTTTGTTTCACTTATATGTATGCATGCTACTTTGTGTTAAAATGTCGTTAGTAATCCTATAGATGCATATTCTATAGGTAAATATTCATTCTCTACTACTAAGCCTAGGACTATCTTGCTGTGATTTAGAGTTCGATAGATGGACTCTTATCACTTAGTAGTTTACGTTGGTAATGCTTAGCAATGCTTAAATAACAGTAGAAATGGGCGGTTGTCGACATTATGTCGATGACCTTGATCACACAAAAACTATTATTCCATTATGTCCATCTTGTGCTTGTTACTTTGTAAATAAACAAAAATGAAAACAAAATTGTTATTGACTTGGGCACAATGGATGTTGGTGTGATTTGTTGGGTGTGAACGGAATGGTGCCTAAGTCCCCAAGGGCCGAGTTACTTGCGCCATTGATCCAAGCACTTTTGCGTGCTAACCACACGAGGGGGATATGGGACCTCTCTTGACTAAGTACTTTGGGAGGTGTTAATTATGAGCTGGTCGGTGGGTGTGTTAAAAATAAAATGTGTGTGTGTGTGGTGTTGGGAAGGGAGCATTAGCAGACCGGCTAGGCTGTCTAATGTGTCCTTATCCCCGTGGGAGGCGGCTCTTAATTAGCATCGTCCATTGGAAATGTCTCGTAGGACTTAGCCGTGCCGGCATACCAAAGGAAGTGTGCTTAATCATGTGGCGAAAAGGCGGTCTGGCATGTGGGTACATTGGTACACCCTTGCAGGGTTAAAAACTATTCGAATAGCCTCGTCTTAGGTTATGGACACGCTTGGTGATTTCCCGCAAGAACTAGACTAAACACTTAATTAAAACTTGATGGGTCGTATGAATTGGATAATTCATGCTATTATTGTGGTGACTTGGGTTAGTCACTTCCAGGTTGTTCTTGTTGTTGTTATTATTATTATTGTATCATTGTTATTTCAACAATTAAAAATGCTTTGTCAAATTGCTTTCAATCTATTACATTATTGCAAATGAAAACTTGCTTTATGCTAAAATGAGTCCAAAGCCTCATCCACTTAAATAAAGCTTGCATGTAGCTATTTATAGTTACGTTATACTACACGTCGCCTCTTGCGAGTACATTATTTGTACTCATTTGCTTTGCTTAATAACTTTGTTGCAGAGGAGGTAGAGCCCAAAGGGCTTTACTTTTGTGAGATGTCTTTGCGTTGGGAATCTAGCTAGGCGGCTTGGTTGGTTGCCTTGTGGGCTAAAGGCAAACCGTGTGGCTCTCTTTTATTTATCGCCATCTTATGGCTTTTGCTTCCTCTGTGTTTATCTTTCATAGTTGTATTTGGCCGGTCGGCCCTTTTATAATAACTCTATGTTATGTATGTCTTTTACTCTAGTTCGTGCTATGGTTCTATGTCTTGAATGGAATTGATGCATGATTTTGTAAAGGGGTGTGTATACTGCATTCTGGGAAGTATACATATCTCGAAGACACGGATTATTATGTTTGTGATGCTAGGGTCAATGGATGACTAAGTATTACAAGCCTAATAAACCGGGTCCTCTAAAAGTTGGTATCGAGCCATCTTGACCATAGAAACCCTAGCTTGGTCGTTTTAGGATGTTTTGGAAAACCTATTTCAAAATATCAAATGGTTTATAAAGCTTAAGTAAAGTCTTTACTTTTACTCCTTACCTATCTTAGCTTTCTTCTCTCATCTTGTTCTAATTTGAGTTTTAAAAGTTGTTTTCCTCTCCTCTCAAAGGATAAACCCAGTTAAATGATAACACTGGTTTTGGGAACCAATGAGTTTGGCAAATTGAAGTGTCAGCTACCCATTTACAAGGTTTTGAAGCTTCTGGAATGGCCAATTTCGACTTGAAGCTTGGATGCAAAATCTGGACAGCAAGCGTCGATTTCCGGACGGCAAGCTCAAGGTTCTAAATAGGATAGAAAATGAGAGGTTAAATCAACTAAAACTTGTGGGAATAAAAGGGTAAGATGTGACACTAGTTAGCTAAGTATCTAACACTTATTTCGCTGGTTTAACCTTGCTTTGTACTAGTGTTAGAGCTAAAATAGCTTACTGAAATTTTTCCTTCTCTACCGATTACTCGTTCATTCAATACGGGTTAGTCATGAAGGGAAGTTGAGCTTTGGTTGGGGTTTTCCTTGCTGTTTTTAGAGTCTTTTGGGAGCTTTTAAAGTTTAATTACTTGCTGTTTTGGCTTTCGTTTAGGGTGATGCTCCATTCCCCTAGTCGTTAGCCCTCCATTTTCTCTAGCTTCTAATTTCTGGGTTTTTGGTTGCTAACCTCTTTCCCCTTTCAGCAGGATGGCTGGTCCGGATGAGGAGCTTCCTCCTCCTCCGACCATGGCCGAGGTCCTCCTTCAGATAGAGCGCAACCGTACAGAAGACAGGAGGGTGCTTCTGGATATCATCGCGCGCAACACCTCCGCCCTTACCGGTGCTTCAGGATCCGGGCAAGGGAGTGGTCATCAGCCGCATGGAGGACTCGCGGAGTTTCTTCGTACTCAGCCCCCCACCTTTTCTAGGTCTGAGGACCCGCTTGATGCTGATTTAATCGCTTGCCGTCTGGTGGAGCGAAGCTTCGGCATCGCATGATGCCGGAGCACGAGAAGGCGTTGTTTGCATCGCACCAGCTTGAGGGTGCAGCTTTGTCATGGTGGGAGAGCTTTCTCGCCATGCAGCCCTTGAACCACTCGTCTCTTGGGAGGAGTTTCGCACTGCCTTTCGTCGATCTCATATCCCTGCCAGCTTGATGAACATCAAGAAGCAGGAGTTTCTCGCCTTCGAGCAAGGCGTAGCTCAGTCATGGAGTATGTATACGAGTTCAACCACTTAGCTCGTTATGCTCCTGAGGATGTGGCCACTGATATGGCCAAGCAAATGAAGTTCAGGGGTGGATTGTCAGAGGAGCTTAAGGAGAAGCTATCCATCGTTGACTTCCCTGATTTCCAGACCTTGGTCGACAAGGCCATCGTCGCCGAGCATGCTAGTAGGGAGCTTGTGGATTCCTGCAAACGCAAGTGGGAGGCCTACAAGTCGTCTAGGGCCGGCTCTTCCCGTCCTCGTTTCGGGCGGTCTCGGGGTCCCATTCTCGAGCTTCGCACCCCGAGGTTGCGATGACATCCCTCATCCTTCGCAGTCGTGCCCCAATCACGTCGCAATGCGAGCGGCAGGTGGCCCATAACCAACCCTGTAGCCGGTCACTGCTTCGCTTGCAACCAGAAGGGGCTTTATGCTAAAATGAGTCCAAAGCCTCATCCACTTAAATAAAGCTTGCATGTAGCTATTTATAGTTCTGTTATACTACACGTCAGTCTTGCGAGTACATTATTTGTACTCATTTGCTTTGCTTAATAACTTTGTTGTAGAGGAGGTAGAGCCCAAAGGGCTTTACTTTTGTGAGATGTGCTGCGGTTGGGAATCTAGCTAGGCGGCTTGGTTGGTTGCCTTGTGGGCTAAAGGCAAACCGTGTGGCTCTCTTTTGTTTATCGCCATCTTATGGCTTTTGCTTCCGCTGTGTTTATCTTTCGTAGTTGTATTTGGCTGGTCGGCCCCTTTTGTAATAACTCTATGTTATGTATGTCTTTTACTCTAGTTAGTGCTATGGTTCTATGTCTTGAATGGAATTGATGCATGATTTTGTAAAGGGTGTGTATACTGCGTGCAGGA
The DNA here is from genome assembly GCA_036346405.1 of Phyllostachys edulis. Classification (NCBI taxonomy): domain Eukaryota; kingdom Viridiplantae; phylum Streptophyta; class Magnoliopsida; order Poales; family Poaceae; genus Phyllostachys; species Phyllostachys edulis. The sequence continues at coordinate 33,544,691 of CM070547.1, read as the reverse complement.
AGTATACATATCTAAAGACACGGATTATTATGTTTGTAATGCTAGGGTCAATGGATGACTAAGTATTACAAGCCTAATAAACCGGGGTCCTCACAATGTCATTACTGACCCATAAGCTCAGATGGCTTACGAAACCGTCTGTGATGACATTTTTCAACCGTCTGTGAAGACCTTTTCTGTAGTAGTGGCATTAGACGTCGATACTTCGGGAACATTCGAGGAAGGGAGATTTGCTTAAGATCAAGACCAAGGCCAAGAGCAAGAGTTGTACCAAGGCAAGTTGTGATTTGGTAATATTGGACCCAGTTTGACAAAACTATTTTGATTCAAGCTATTGCATTGCTAATTCAATTATCAAATGCTTTATTATTTTCGGATTAGTTGTGCAACCCACTTGCCTATGTCTCCCTTGTGAATTGTATTGGCATGACCATTTGTCACCCTAGTTTGGTTAAATTACTAGTTGGTATTATCAAAGCACCAACGAGAGTTGGTTAGACATGATTAGTATACTTAGACTTGCAACGGGTCATCGATATCATTTTGAAATGTTAATCTCGTACTTGACTAAATGATTATGGAACATTTTTGTGAAAAGCTATGTGATGTATGTTGTCACCTGTTGATGGCATGTGTTGCACTTAATCAACGGGGTGTGAAAAAGATTTAGACTGAGGCGAGTGGAAAGATCTTGTGACATGGTGGGCTTTTGTCTTTGCGAAATGTGAATCTTGGTGACTTAGGGTAGTTTGGCATACTCGCCTTGGTCAATTAAGGAACTTTGTGTGTCATTGAAATGAACCATAATGTACTACCACAAGCCTGGTATGGGAAAGGCCTAGCTTAGTAAGTTATGGAGTCTCAACATTGACTACTCAAGAGGTAGGTTAAGCGCTTTGTGATAGGCGGAGGTGTGGACTACTTGGTTTGGGTCACATATATGAACGGTCTGCCGTTTACGTGTCCAACGGTGTGCATCGCACCAACGGTGAGTGAGGTTCTTTGCCAATTTGTCACATCGGGAGGTCGGTTAATCGAGATAAAGTTTCTAAAAGGTTTTGTTATGATTGGTGTTGGCCGCACTGGTTATATTTTGTGGGTAAACTTGTACAACCTTTGCAGAGTGTTAATAACCTATTCAAATAGCCGCATCCTCGGTCATAGACATGCTTGGTGATATACCTGAAGGGTAGATTTTAGAAAACATTTGTGGTAGGGAAGTTGTGTGAATGAATTGAATTAAGCTTTGTGAACTTCGAGGAAACTCTTGTTACTTATTATTATTACTATTTTAATGTACGCTTTCAATCCATTATTCATATTCAATTGCAACTGTTGCTTTTCGCAAAATAACCATTGAAGCCATTTCCTTTGGAATAAGCCATGATCTATAATTGCATTCTTTGGTACAACTTGTTGAGTACTAGATGTGCCCACTCAAGTTATATCATCAATTAGAGGAAGGATTGGAGGAGTCAACTTGTTCCTAGGAGCATGTGTTCTACGACAAGGTTAACCGTTAGGTCTTGTTCCCAGTCAGTTGCCTGTGGCAAGTGATGAGTTCTGCTGAAGTTGTTTTTGTTTATTCTTTGCTATTTCTCTTTATTTGCTGAGCCTCGCTTGGTTGAATAAGTGTAAACTTCGACCATAAGGTCAAAACCCTTATTTACTTATCAAATCTAGTCGTTTGTTCCTTTTAATCGCTTGTATAGAATGATGTTCATCGATGTTGCCTTTGTATCCACTAGTGTAATCTGGACTAGTGTAGTATACATTGAGGGTTGGTTTACATAATCGGTCATCGACAATCGGTGCCAAGGATGACGATCGCGTTCTGTCAAACCAAGGAAGATGTTGACTTGGTTCTTGAGGAAAAGCGAGTGGTGGCGAGGCAAAGTGACATGGCTAGGAGCTTTTATATGGGCGAGAATTCAACCACGGGGCGAGGGCAAACTAGGGACGAGGCGACACCTGACAAGTCTTGCGCACCCTCTCTCTCATTAAATGCTGCGACAAGCGAGTGAGACAAAATGGAGTAAAGAGGAGGGTTGGTGACACATAGGGCGGGGCATAGGCGGATAGTGAGCTCACGTGAGGTGTTGGTGATATGCCCTAGAGGCAATCATAGAGATGATGATATCACGTCTATGTTTATGTGTTATTGAATAAGTGTTATTCTGTTCCTTGAATGAATCATTGGTTATGAAGATTAACAAGTATGTGACTTGTTGGTGAAACTCCTTTAGTCACTGGTCGGAACACTAGTGACTCTATCGACCAGCACATGTATTGATTGATGGCCATGTTTCACCGGTCATGGATATAGGGATATCGAATCAATAATGTGAACACATGTTAGAGAACATGGGGTTGGATTGACCCACATTGAGACACTGTTGAGATTGTTATGATTTTATGTGTCGCCGGTTGGTCTCAAGCAACGATGATGTATAATTCTTAGACCTGAGATCAGCATAGTTTCCTACATGCGTAAGAGTACACTTTGGGGTTACCAAACACTACTCCGTAACTGGGTAGTTATAAAGGTAGCTTTCAGGTATGCTGTGAAATATGCAGAGGAATGTGACTGGTCGGATATGGGATATCTCTGGGCCCTCGATGAGGTCGAATAAAGAAAGTGCATGGCCACGCCACTAGTGGTCGAAGTGTTCGACCACGTGAACTTATTCGACACTCGATCGAGAAAGTATTGAACAGTCCATGGATGACACAACATCTCACCTGGAGTTCAACCAGATATCGTGAGGCAAAGGGAGAATACACGAGAAGGTCTTTTAGTTCAATCAGATACGGACTAGTTGTATGGAGATACGGGCTAGTCGTAGGGTTGGTCGAACATGATCACTAAGTGGTGAAACACAGTCGTGGGGAGTTACGAACTGGTCGAGACTAAATCTGGCTGAGTCGTATAGAGATCTGAGCTAGTCGTTAGTGATATGGACCTAGTCGTAGATCATATTGCATTAAGGTTCGTCCGATATAATTCGTGTGTATTTAGGAATCTTTATGTTTTGCTAGGAGGCGCCGCCGACGACTCATGATCGGAAAGGAGTTTCAGAGTCACAACCGATTACGCATGAACCTAATGGGTCACACATTATGACTTGGAACAAACCAAGTGCGGATACGATTAAGTCAAGCGTGTTGGATAGGATCCATCACGGGCACTATATAAGGAGATACTTGAGGCTGTTGGGAAGATAGAGGATACATGTGAATTGTTCAACCGAAACCCTAGCCGACATCTACTTGAGAGAGCCTTCCGTGCGACTTGGTGCTAGCACACCGGCGTATGGTGTTCCTTCCTGGGCGTGTGGATACCGTAGAGGCACTAATACGGTTTCTATTGCGCTTGAGGATGATCTGCAATCTTCACGGAACTGCGAGAGGTTGCTAGAGGAGACGATCGACTTGCGAGGACACTTGATGATCATCTCGACCACTTCATCGACATGCTCTTCATTGGACGGTGCTCCAACTCTTCTTTCCTTTGCCGCCGTTTGGTAATAACGGTCTATGATCTCCGCTTGCATGGCATCTGGTTTCGTGGTATATTTTTGAATTGTCAACTAGCATAGAATACCGTATCCCTTCAATTGGTATTAGAGCCATCTTGCATAGTTTTTTATCTAGATCGGTCACATATACTGGATATGTGGTAGTAGTAGATTGGATCTATTACTGGTTTGGTCTAGTAACCTAGATCAATTCATATGGATGGAACAATCTAGGCACTGGTCGATGAGATCGATCGGTGTTCGGTGGTAGTAGATGGGTTTTTGGGAAGAGGTACAAGTTAAGAGCACCAAATGATTTACTCGACTTGGTTTATTTGCCTTGCATGATACTCCCTCTTGGTGAATTCGCCATTGGAGTCTCTGGTAGTCGTGGTCGTATCAAAGCGTTGATCGATTAGTTGAAATAGGGTTAATATGATTAATCGATGATTTACGAGGCTCGATTCGTAAATGAGATTCATGTCTCGGAAAAATTTTCAAGAGTGTTGTGGTCGTAACCACGTTATGTAGTAGTATGTGTTTATATCGCTTCGATAGAATTGGATTCTATGCATAACTCGTTTTTGTAAGGATTGATGTGAATAGTATGGCCCATTGTGTATGTGATGCATGAATGGATTTCACATGGCTCGTGTGTCATCTTTGTGTGATACCCATCGAGCTACATATTATTGTATAACGATGCGCCCTCGACTTGTGATGCTTGATCTTATCCTATGTAATTCATTACTAGCTTTTAAGAGTAATTGCTTAGTAGATGAATGCGGTTGGAGACTTCAAGCATGATGGTCAGAGGGCAGGAAGCATGGTGATGGAGATCGTCATGTTAAGGGCCATACTACTTCATAGTTCAATTTGATTATCTATGAATGTTTATTCTTGTCATGCTATTAATCACATTTTATCATTAGATGTTTTAACATGGTAGAATAGTATCCCTCAAGAAAAATTAAGTTAATTTGATGCCTTTCCAATTGTTTTGCAACAATCACGATTTTGATTGTTAATTGGTAGGTCTACCAAAGTAGGGTGCCATTAACTATCTTAATAAGATGGGGTGGGTGTCGGACACCCACATGCATAGTATTGGTTTAACTTGACAAGGCTATCAAAAGGGTTTTGGGCCTTGGGGCATAGTGTTCGTCAGAAGTGCATGGAGATGTCACTGATCAAACACGAGTCATATGTGATATGATTAGCAAAGGGTTGCTTAAATAAAATCACTAAGTTTCTAACAGTGATGCCAAAGCTCACTAGGACTTAATGATTTATGGATCTCGAACTCACTATATGTTGTTTGAGGGAAACATGGTTTAGAATATATAGTGGGAGTATCTTTTATTGATGGTTGATGATTAAGTTCGACCAGGTATGAACTAGTCGTATGGTGATCGACTAGGTTTAGACTAGTCATATGGGGATACGACCGGGCAAAGACTAGTCGTATGGTGATACGAAATTTGGTCGTGACCTGGTCGAACATAACCACCAACATGAGTGTCTAATAGAAGATCTTACATAAGCGTAGTCTTGACTTTTTGCATATTACATTTGTATATCATGGCGACTCACGCTATTCTGCACCTACCTTTAATTTGTGATTTATTCTTGAGAGAGAAAAGTTGAATGGTTCAAACTTCATTGACCGGTTTAAGTAATTTGAGAATTGTTCTCAAACAAGAAAAGAAGGAATATATACTTGCAACCATGAACTCTGAGCTTGGAAGCAATACGAGATCCTGGCGCTTATAATATGGTTGTGGAGTGCAGAAGGGTATGTTTGAGGATCAAGCGAGGCGAGAGGTTTAATACCTCTAAGGCATTATTTTCTTGTAGGTCATCGGAGGGCAACCCGTCGAGTCCTCATGTGATCAAGATGATTGGTCACATTGAGAGCTTGGAAAAGCTTGGTTTTCCCTTAGCCAAGAGTTGACTCTTGATGTGATTCTCCAATCGCTCTCTGCGAAGCTTTGAGCTGTCATATTGAATTTTCATATGAATGGCATGGAGAAGTCATTGATCGAGTTACATGGCATGCTTAAAGGTGCTGAGGAGATCATTAAGAAAAGTTCCAATCATGTGATGATGGTTCAAAATACTACAACCTTCAAGAAGAAGGGTAAATCGGGAAAGGGAAAGGGCAAAGGAAAGACTCAAAATAAGATCGAGAGTCTCAAAGCTAAGCTTAAAAGCTCAAGCTGGGTCCTAAGCTTGACACAGAATGTTACCATTATCATGAGACAGGGCATTGGAAGAGAAACTACAAGAAGTACTTAGCAGAAATGAAAAAGAACAAAGGAAGTAAGACTTTCAGATGAGGTATAAATGTTATACAAATTAATCTTGCCACTTCTCGACCGGTTCTTGGGTATTTGATCTGGGATCGGTTGCTCATATTTGCAATTCGATCACGAGGTGATGAGGAGTAGATGCTTGGTAAGAGGAGATGTTGATCTTGGTGTGGGCAATGGAGCAAGAGTTGTTGCATTAGCTATTGGCATTTTGCCATTAGCTTTACCCTCAAGATTAGTTATGGAACCGAATAATTGTTATTATGTTCCAGCCTTAAGAAAAAACATTATTTCTACTTTCTTGTTTAGGCGCAGAAAGTTATGAGTTCAGAATAAAGAACAATTGTTGTTCGATTTATTTTGAAGATATGCTTTATGGACATGCTCCATTGGTGAATGGATTATATGTTTTGAATCTTGAGGATGAGCCCATCTATAACATTAATGCTAAGAGACTTGACCTAATGATGTGAATCCCACTTTCATCGGCATTGTTGTCTTGGTCTTATAAATGAGAAGCGCATGATGAGGCTCCATAAAGATGGTCTTCTAAACTCATTTGATTTAGTATCATTTGAAACATGTGAATCTTGTTTACTTGGCAAGATGACAAAGGCGCCTTCATGACCCGAGTGAGAGGGCGAGTGATCTACTAGTAAGTAATACATTCGGATGTATGTGGACCAATGAGCACTCCGACCAGAGGTGGTTTCGATGATTTCATAACTTCTCTTGATGATTTGATGGTATGGCTATGTCTATTTGATGAGGTATAAGTTGGAGTCCTTTGAAAAGTTCAAAGAATTTGAGAATAAAGTGTAGAATCAACTTGGCAAGACAATTAAATGTACGCAATATGATCGTGGAGGTGAATATTTGAGCCATGAGTTTAGTGATCGTCTAAAGTGCGGAATTGTTCCACAGCTTACTCCGCCAGGGACACCTCATTGGAATGGGGTGTCAGAACAACAGAACTGGACATTGTTGGACATAGTTCGGTCTACGATGAGCCAATCTGATCTTCCATTGCAATTCTAGGGATACGCTCTAGAAACAGTGGTTTTCACTTTAAATAGGGTTCCATAAAAAATTGTAGAGAAGACACCATATGAGATATGGATTGGGAAGAGTCCTGGATTATCTTTTCTCAGGATATGGCATTGTGAAGCATATGTGAAACGTTTGACGTCTGACAAGCTCACACCCAAGTCCGATAAACGCTTCTTTGTGGGGTATCCTAAGGAAACTAAAGGATATTATTTTTATAATCGGGTCGATAACAAAATGTTTGTTGCCCGTAATGGTGTCTTCATGGAGAAAGAGTTTCTTTCCAAAGGAGTCTATGGGAGCAAGGTGCAACTCGAAGAAATTCAGGAACCATCTAAAAATGGTTCAACTCCTACTGAACTTCTACAGGATGAACAAAATGTTGTTAAACCTGTAGATGAGGCATCAGCCCCATGTAGATAAAAAAAGGCCATGACAATTGCCTATAGGGTATGTGCATGTCGTATTATTGTTGAATAATGATAAACCTTAAACTTATGTAGAAGCGATGGTGGACCTAGACTTTGAGTCATGGCATAAAGCCATGAGATCTGAAATAAAGTCCATGCATGATAATCAAGTTTGGAACTTGGTTGATGCACCTAATGGTGTTAAGACCATTGGGTGCAAGTGGATTTTTAAGAAAAAGATAGATATAGATGAAAATATTCACATTCATAAGGCACGACTGGTTGCGAAGGGTTTCAGACCATTTCAAGGTGTTGATTATGATGAAACCTTCTCTCCTGTCGCGATGCTTAAGTCTATCCAGATGATTCTAGCTATTTCTACATATTTCAACTGTGAGATATGGCAAATGGATGTCAAAACAGCTTTCCTAAATGGAAACCTAAGTGAGGATGTGTACATGACACAGCCCGAGGGTTTTGTTGATCCAAAGGAAGCTAGAAAGGTATGCAAGCTTAATAAATCCATCTATGGATTGAAGCAAGCATCTTGGAGTTGGAACATTCGTTTTGATGAAGTGGTCAAAGGATTTGACTTCATCCAGAATGAAGAAGAACCTTGTGTTTACAAGAAGGTTAGTGGGAGCAAGCTTGTGTTTCTGATCTTGTATGTGGATGACATACTACTGGTCGAAAATGATATTCCAATGCTTGAATATGTTAAAACTTTATTAAGAAATAGTTTCTCAATGAAAGATTTAGGAGATGCAGCATATATTCTTGGTATAAGGATCTATAGAGATAGATCTAAAAGGCTAATTGGATTAAGCCAGGATATGTACATAGACAAGGTATTAAACAGTTCAACATGCAAGATTCTAAGAAAGGTTTCTTGCCCATGACACATGGCATTAATCTTAGTAAGAGTCAGTGTCCTACGACCACTGATGAGCGAGAAAAATGTGTAGAATCCCATATGCTTCACTAAAAAGATCTATCATGTATGCCATGCTATGTACACGACCAGATCGTCGTATGCTCTAAGTGTTACGGCAGTGTCGGTCGAGATCGGTGAAGGTCCTTTGGATAGTAGTCAAGAATATCCTTAAGTACTTGAGAAGGACTAAGGATACATTCCTTGTTTATGGAGGTGAGGAAGATCTGGTTGTAAATGGTTACACCGATGCTAGCTTCCAAACCGATAAGGATGATTTCAGATCGCAATCAGGGTTTGTGTTTTGTTTGAATGGAGGAGCAGTAAGCTAGAAGAGTTCCAAGCAGGGAACGGTTGCTAATTCTACAACAGAGGCTGAATACATTGTGGCTTCGGAAGCTGCAAAAGAGGTCGTATGGATTAGGAAGTTCATTTATGAACTGGGTGTGGTCTCTAGTGCTTCCAGTCCAATAGATCTCTATTGTGATAATAATGGAGCCATTGCACAAGCTAAGGAGCCTAGATCGTATCAAAAGTCTAAGCACATACTTTGACAATATCACATCATTCATGAGATTGTTGAGAGAGGTGATGTGAAGATTTGCAAAGTGCACATGGATTTGAATATTTCTGATCTGTTGACAAAGTCTCTCCCGCAGCCTAAGCATGAGGCGCACACAAGATCAATGGGTATAAGATACCTATATGATTGACTCTAGTGCAAGTGGGAGACTGTTGGTGATATGCCCTAGAGGCAATCATGGAGATGATGATATCACGTCTATGTTTATGTGTTATTGAATAAGTGTTATTACATTTCCTTGAATGAATCATTGGTTATGAAGATTAACAAGTATGTGACTTGTTAAGTGAAACTCTTTTAACTTATATGATGTCGTTCAAAATGAATCCAGTCGGATGTCACTAGTCGGAACACTAGTGAATCTATCAACCAGCACATGTATTGATTGATGACCATGTTTCACCGATCATGGATATAGGGATATCGAATCAATAATATGAACACATGTTAGAGAACATGGGGTTGCATTGACCCACCTTGAGACACTGTTGAGATTGTTATGATTTTATGTGCCGTCGGTTGGTCTCAAGCAATGATGATGTATAATCCTTAGACCTGAGATCAGCATGGTTTCCTATATGCGTAAGAGTACACTTTGGGGTTACCAAACGCTACTCTATAACTGGGTAGTTATAAAGGTAGCTTTCGGGTATGCTGTGAAACATGTGGAGGAATATGACTAGTCGGATATGTTATTTGCCCCTCATAACATAACAGGAGAGATATCTCTAGGCCCCTAGATGTGGTCGGATAAAGAAAGTGCATGGCCATGCCACTTGTGGTCGAAGTGTTCGACGACGTGAAGTTATCCGACACTCGATCGAGAAAGTATTGAATAGTCCATGGATGACACAACATCTCACCTAGAGTTCAACAAGATATCATGAGGCAAAGGGAGAATACACGAGAAGGTCTTTTAGTTCAATCGATCACGGACTAGTCGTATGGAGATATGAGCTAGTCGTGGTCGGTCGAATATGATCACAAAGTGGTTGAAACACAGTCGTAAGGAGTTACGAACTGGTCAAGACTAAATATGAACTGGTCGTATAGAGATACGAGTTGGTCGTTAGTGAAATGAACCTGGTCATAGATCATATTGCATTAAGGTTCGTCCGATATAATTCGTGTGTATTCGGGAATCATTATGTTCTGCTAGGAGCCGCTGATGACTCATGATCGGAAAGGAGTTTCCGAGTCACAACCGATTACGCATGAACCTAATGGATCACACACTTAACGGCTTGGAACAAACCAATACGGATATGATTCGTTAAACGTGTTCGGATAGGATCCGTCACGGGCACTATATAAGGAGATGCTTGAGTTTGTTGGAAAGATAGAGGATACACGTGAGTTGTTCTACCGAAACCCTAGTCGTCATCTTCTTGAGAGAGCCTTCCGTGTGACTTGGTGCTAGCACACCGGCGTACGGTGTTCCTTCCCTGGACGTGTGGATATCGTAGAGGCGCTACTGCGGTTGTTGTTGTGCTTGAGGATGATCTGCAATCTTCATAAGGAACTGCAGAGATTGCTAGAGGAGTCGATCGACTTGCGAGGACACTGGACAATCGTCTACGACAACTTCATCGATGCGCTCTTCGTTGGACCAGGCTGCTCCAGCTCTTCTTCTGCTACACTGCGCGTTTGGTAGTAACAATCTATGATCTCCTGCTTGCATGGTATCCTAGTTTACGTGATAGATTTTTTAAATTATTAGCTAGCATAGCCTACCCGTATCCCTTCAGTAGGCGGCAACTTGGTCAAAATGGCAGATTTGGTCAGAGAGACGATGGCGTGCGCGTGGGTGATGGCGAGCTGAGGTGGCGGTGATGGCTTCGGGTCCACTACGCAGCGGCACAACATGAGGAGAGAGTGAGGTGAGCTACTATCCCTCTCGCGACGTGGCCACGATAGCGAATGGCACGGGCCTGGGACCCACCACTCAACGAGAGTAGGAGAAACAACGAGAGAGAAAATGTATTCCCATGAAATATGCAAACTAACAGGGGAAGCAAGAAAAGGAGAGGGGAGAAAGCAGCTCAGGCTGGCGATGGTGTGTGTGTCAAAAATGGGCCAAAATAGTAATGGGCCAAGCCGAGAGGGAAGGAATCGGCCAATGAAAGAAATTCGAATTTTTATTATTTTCTTATTTAAGTAACTCCAGAAATCAAGATACAATTTTTCAAATAATCAAACTAACTTCAAAAATTATGAAAATTTTCGGGAGGCTCTTTAGATTATTAGGAGCTAAAATAAATTATTTGCAGGTTGATATCAGGTTTCAAATATTTTTAAAAATTCTTTTTCAACAGCTAGAAATTAAGAAAAGCCATTGTCTTTAATGCAGAAATATTTTAAAATGCAGAAATGGTGATTTAGAAATTAATTATATAGTTTTTTGGAATTTTGGGATGTTACTATAACCATTTCACTAGGCGACCAATGATGAACCCGAAGGTCTGTTTTGGCCCAATCTTTACGATGAGAAGGTAAGTTCGGTGAGTCGTCGCTCAACTCTCACGATCTAGGCTACGAACTCACAAGGCTCGAAACCACGCAATCGTTGAACTGATTAACAAGTCATTATCAACCGTGCATGAATACCCAGATGACCTGACCACGAAGGTCGATTCCTGCATACACCGAAGAAACACGCAAGAACAAGATAAAAGCAATCTGAAATTGCAAATAGGATTGAAATATTTGATTTAAATTGGGATTCCAAATATGGATCTTGACTGGATGGTCTAGTTAACACGCAGAAGATACAAGTTGCAACGAAGGTAAACTAAACATAAACGAAATCCGAGCAACTATCAGGGCGGCGGCCACTATCTATAGGAGAAGGGAGAGGTAGCGTGGTATTGTTCATGCGTGAACAATACCACGTGAACAGTGCTGAACCCTAGGTTGGTTGGCCATATGGGCCAGGGAGGTGGCCGGCCCAAATACCCTAATGTGGTGGCTGTCCTTTGGACCAAATAATTGATACAAGGCCCTCGGCCCAATGTGAGGAGGTGCAGCACTAGATATAAGTGAAGTAAATTCATCGTCGTCGGCCCTTTCGAGTAGAGTTTGACGCAGCCGAGTTGCCCGATTGGAGATGGAGTAGCAGTCGTATCTGGCGGGTTGATGTCCTCATCAACCAGAGACTTCCTGAAAACATTCGGTCAACCGGAAGTATATTTCTAGCTCAACTTACGATCTCTTGTTCATAGCAAGCACAATCTTCTGCTGCCACAATGCGATTTGAAGAGCACAATCTTTGAGTCTTCGATCTGCAAGTTCTTCATGTACGTCACTAGGGCTCCATGGCCGAGTGACAGAGTCTTCAATCTCTTGTCCTAGCTCTGTTGAATGGTTTTATAACCCAAGGGGCAATGAGGCCGGCGTCGATGAGTGTTCAAGCTGACATCGGAGGGGTTGCCAGTGCCGGCGAGATCCTAGTCCCATTTTCACAGGTTCACCATGTAGTTAGCGATGCGATTGGATCAAGATTTTGGCAGTTACAAGAGGGAGGTTCTTCTGACGATGAGGATATCATCTTGGCAGAAGTAGCAGATGAACCAAAAAATATAACTCGACCAGCCGAAACTATCGGCAACATTTCGATATCATCCCAAGGTAATGGAGTTCAATCTTCCATCTCATCTAGTTTTCACAGATCCTTGGCAGGGGAGACTATGGCCAAGGATCTTCTTCAAAGACTTCAAACGACCTGCTTTTTGGCAATGCCATTGCGGCGGGGTATTCTCCAACTGAATTGCGCAAGGTGGGGAGTTCGCCGAGACAGAATGTGCAGGGTGCTGATACTGGCCGGCCTTGGCAGGGACCTATTCCGCCACCTCAAAGGTCACCTCCGATGACTGTGGGGGATGCCATTGATCGTGCTCACCACGGTCATCAAATCCGAATGATGTGTCGAGGTCATCACGCGATTGTTACACCGAGACTTTTGGCCGTTCAAAACTTGGCTGGCATTACATTCCACAAGTCGGGCCCTTCGATGGCCCGTTTGCCTTCATCCTTTATCGAATCGAATCAGGCCCACATGAGAGGGCTACCCTGGTTTCAGCGGATGTTTCAGCAAAGCTGGAGCCGTGTTTGGTCAAACCCTGAACAAACTTCTTCTGGCGGCTGGTCTGGTACGGTGAACGGCGATCGATGCTCATTTTCTGAAGTTACTCGACTTAGCTGTGACATGGAGTTTGGACGAGGATGTGGCCAGAGAAAGGAGGTCGTGAATGTGTCATTTGCCGCCTTCGGTAGTGGACATGGTTCGAACAAAGCGATCTTGGTAAGCGTGCGATGCGTATTAATGTGGGCGATCGGTGATCTTGGTGGGCGGTCGGTGATCTTTGGTGGGCGATTCGGTGGTCTTTGGTGAATGGTTATCCGTCAACGGTGGTGCTGGTGGCCAGGCTGCTGGGCCTGGGGGAGCTTTTGGCGGGTAGGGAGGTTTTCCCATCGTAGGTTTTGGCGGACATTTGTCCGCTAATCAGCGTCAATCTCAGGCACTCGGCAATGACCGTGGGAGGTTCGGAGACGGCAATTTCAGAGGCCGGGGACATGGCCAGTTTGGTGGGGGTAATAATCCTAATGTAAACACTAGTTTCCCAGGTGTGGCTTTTGACTTAATTTGCTTTCGGTGTAAAGGAAAGGGTCATGGAGTTTCCAATTGCAAAGCAAATTTATTGTGCGATATTTGTGACGGGAATGATCATTTAGCAAATAAGTGCCCGTTGTTGTTGCTGCCGAGACCTATTGCCAATTTGTGTGGATTTGGTGCTGATGGGTTAGGGTTTTACCAAATCCCATCCTCTGGGACGAAAAAGTTGAATAAGGAAAATAATAAGACAGGGCTCGTTTGGATCACAAGCAACCAACTTTCTGAAGACCTTCTGATTGCCGAGCTACGAAGATTAATTCCAATGAATTGGCAGTCACAAGTGGAGGTACAGGGTGAAAATGCGTTTTGGTTCATTTTCTAACTAGGCTTGATATGCTTCACATGGCGGCTATTGGTGACATGCATGTGAAGGAGCATAAGGTGGTGTTGCACTTTACTGATTGGAATGTGAAACCTAAGCCTAAGTATCAGCTTCAGAAGGTGTGGGTTCAGGTTCTGGGAGTGCCTTTTGAAGTCTGCGATTTTCTGAGCCTTTGTGCTATAGGATCAATCATTGGTTCAGCGCTGAGAGTGGACATGGTTAAGGTCCGCAAGATTGATTTGGTTTGTATGCTAGTAGGGGTTCTTGATATAGATGCCATACCATCTAGTGTCGAGATTATGGTTGGTGAGTATATCTATGATATTTTTTTTAAGTCGAAGAAACTGCAGTGGATTCTATTGATGAAGGCATTGATCGGCAAGAGGATCATGAGGGGGGGGGATAATTCGGGCAAGGACAAAAATGTTGAGATGGAAGATAGGGATGCTAAGAGATTGAAGAATACTTGGATAGTAAATCATCTCGCTCTCGAGAGCTATAAGGGACATTCTACCTCAATTACTAAGGGGTCTACGATGGGGATTTCGGCTTCGGATGTTGTCTAGGTAACACCGAGGGCGATCAAAAAGGAGCTTAAGAACATTGCCCAAGGGAATGATGTGATTGCTTTGAGCATTCCGAAGCATGGTGTGGCTGCTGCCCTGAATTGTTTGCACTCAGAACAGAAGGTTGATGTTATAGATACTGCGATGCTGCCGGGTGAAAGTTTGGTGGCTAATGTTGTAGGGTTGGTTCAGAAACGCCGTTGATGCTTGAGAACAGAACCATGAGGTAGGTAATTGTCTCTGCCGGTAGTGGTGTTGGGCGCCGCTCTATGGTCGTAGGCGGTCGAGGTCGCCATCGCCGACTCGCATGAGGCGTGAAGGGCGCAAAGTAGGGGTGCAAGTGGGGCGGGTTACTCCGCTAAGCCGCAAACCCGCCCCGCAATATCAGCCCACTAAAATCAGCCCGCTAGTCCGCTAGCCAATCGCATACACACTTAGCCCGACCCGCAATGCCCGTGATTGCCCGCACTACAACCAAAGTTTGTTTATCGTCCACAAGACAGTTTGTTTGAACATGGCAATTGGCAAGCACCGAACGTAGCTTAATCTTGAACAGACGTTTATTGAACACATCACCATTGCCACAGACCATTGGAACCCACTATCGACCAATGAGCTCAATCAATTTGGCCATTGTTCGCCAAAAACTCTTCCTCGAGCAAACCTAAAGTTCAACTCCCCAACACGGCCTAGCTCACAGTCCCTCATTGAGTCTACCAATCCAAGGCGTCCAAAATTAAATGATCCAATGTGGTAATCGAACACTAGAATCCACCACAATTTCGGAGCGGACAACAAGCTATCACCGCAATTAGCTACCGATTTACTCAAACAACAACGAAAAAGGAAAAGGCAAGAGAAAAAAAAAGAGAAGCGAAACTTGTAGACATTTTCATTGACTCACCGAGCCTTGGTCTCGGTCTCCCCCTCCCCTGCTTTTAGAGTTGGAGGCGGCACCAGCCGCTGGCAGCGGGGGCGATCGAGGCGGTTGCACCTGAGGTGGCGGAGCAGGAGGGGCGGTCGAGGAGGCGCGACAGCAGTGTAGGGGCAGCGAGGGTAGGAGGAGGAGGCATCGGGGTCCTAGCGGTTGCAGTCTTGTCGCCAGGGCCGAGGGGTGTAGATGGGGATGGGCGACAGGTGCGAAGAAGTGGACTGAGCCGCGAGGCAGAGGCGCTTGGCGGAGTGGTGAGGCGGCGGGGCAGGCGACGGAGGAAGACCATGCGCGCGCGGGCAGGGTGGGGGCAGGTGCAGGGGGAGGCTTGAGGATCCGCCCATGGAGGTGGGAGGCGCGGCAACAAACCAACGAGGAGGCCATGCGCTCTGCTGATTTCCGCAAAATCCCACCAAATGAACGCAATAGTGACTTGCGGTGCTGCCTCGGCCGCAAATCCTAGCAGCTTGGCGTGGGGTGGGCGCGGACTGTCATGACCGCCCCACTTGCACCTCTAGCAACAAGGTGGCCAAAAGACATATGAAAGCGTGATCCAAGTCCTTTCGCCGACGTGCAAGGCCATTCTCATGCCACGCTAGCTCCTTGATTGGTGTGGAAAGTCCGCCAAGATTTCTCTCACGCTTCACTCGAGCCACAATAGTTTGCTCGATAGTGAAATCTAGTTTGAGCTACAGGAGGAGCCGGTTGCAGCTGTTGACAAACCCGTGGTATGTGCCTTTGCTTCGCTTTGTCATGGTAATGGGTGTCGATTCCTTGGACCGAGCCGATGCCATTGTTACCAAGGCGCTAGTGACCCTCATTGATCGATCCGTGGTTAACCGAGGGGTGATAGAGGACTCGATGATTGTCAAGGCCGCTACTATCAACAACAACATGGTCTTCGATGTTGAAAACCAGATGGGATTCTTCGCCGGTGTTGAGTCACTTGGGTGATCCGTGGAGCCTAGGCGAGTGAGCACGTTAAAAGCAGCGATCTAGTGATCAAGACTTGGTTCAAAAGGCTATCACGGCGTCGCAAGTTCGTAATCTCGAACTTAATCCAAGTAAGTCTGGCAATCGATTTACTTTTTTGTCTTTTTCTAATGAGCAAGTTGTTGAAAAAGTTGCTAGCATTGGAATTTCTTTAGGAGATGATCATACTCAGATTGCTAGTACTATTAAGAGTATTAAGAATCTTGAATTGAACACTAAAAATAAAGGAATTTTAGATGTCGATGAGTTGGAAGATGAGAATCAGATTACAAAGGATTTTTCAAATTTTAATCATTTATGTAGTGATCTATATGATGATTTTGTGGAGGACGATCATACTAATTTTATGTTGGTAATAAATAAAAAGAGGTTATCTAGCTCGGTAAAAAGAAAGGAAAAGGTTCTCCTTTTAGGCCAATCAAATTAAAGTTATAATGAAAGATCTTTTTTAGAATAGCAGAGGTCTGGGTGACTTGGGTAAACATCGTTTCATTTGTGAATTGGTTAAGGAGCAGCATTTAGATTTTGTGGTCATTCTTAAAACTGGTAAAAAAAGAATTTTCAGAGTCTAGTCTTAATCATTTTTGTGGTGGACGGGAATTTTTGTGGCATTGTTCTCCACCACAAGGTCAGTCCAGGGGTATCCTTTTAGAGGTGGATCCTTGAGTTTTTTATATTGGTTCTATTGATACTAGTGATTTTTATGTAAAGTTTCACCTAAAAAATAGAGAGGACGACTTCCAATGGATTCTTGTAGTCATTTTTTGGTCAAATTTCAAATCCAATTCAAGGAAATTCCTTCTTGAACTTGTTTATGCCTATAGGAGAGATTCACTTCCCATTTTAGTTGGGGGTGATTTTAATATTATCAGGCATGCAGGCGAAAAAAACAATGATAACTTCGAGTATAGATGGCCTTTTTGCTTAATGCTATGATTAATAATTTGGATTTAAGGGAAATAGTTTTATCTGGGAGACGATTTACTTGGGCCAATTCGTTAGATAATTCAACCTTTGAAAAGCTGGATAGAGTTTTAATGAATACAGACTGGGAGCATAAATTTCCATTAGTCACAGTTAATGCTCTTGAAGGGTCTTTGTCTTATCACACAATTGCTTTTTAAATCTGAGAGCGGCCTCTTATAGAGGAAGTCAGCCTTTATTTAAATTTGAATTAGACTGGCTGTGTAGGGAAGGGTTTAGGGAGATGGTGGCAGATGTATGGAAAACGGAAATTAGAGGTCAGCCTGCCTTACACAATTGGCAATATAAGGTTAGATCTCTTAGACAATATCTTCGAGGTTGGGCTAAAAATATCAGTGGGACTTATAAAAAGGAAAAGTTAAAACTCAACTTGATAATTGATAAGCTAGGTAAAAAGGCTGAGCTTTTGAGATTGTCTCATGAAGACCTGTCTCTTAAAAATTTGCTAATGAAAGATTGGCCAATCTGTTAAGAGAAGAAGAAATTAAATGGTACCAAAAGTCCAAAGCGAAATTTCTTTTGGAGGGAGATAGAAATGCACTTTATTATCATTTGATTGCGAATGGTAAGCATATACGGCAAAAAAAAATTTCAGCTCGAACAAAAGGGGGGATAATTCGGGATGATGTACAATTAAAGGAGTATATCACCAACTATTATAAAGGTCTGTTTTAACCATCCAAAGTTAATCATTTATCCATGATTGATACTTTTAGGAGTGATATACCTCAAGTTTTGGATGCTGAAAACAAAATCCTTATAGAACCTTTCACGAAGAAGGAAGTGAAAGAAGCTATCTTTCAAATGGAACATAACAAAGCACCCAGACTAGATGGATTCCCAGCTGAGTTCCATCAGGTGTTTTGGGATGTCATTAAAAATGACTTGTTGGCCATGTTTCATGAGTTCCATACTTGTTCGATGCCTCTTTTTAGCTTGAATTTTGGGATCATTACATCGCTTCCCAAAAAATGGATGCTAAGCAAATACAATAGTATAGACCTATTTGCCTTTTAAATGTTAGTTTTAAAGTTTTTACTAAAGTTGCTACTAACAAAATTATTGGTGTAGCTCAAAAGGTTGTCAGATCATCCCATCGGCGTTTATGCCGGGGAGATTTATTCTTGATGGAGTTGTTATCCTTCATGAAACAATCCATGAGTTACATAAATAAATTTTGGATGGAATAATGTTCAAGATCGACTTTGAAAAAGCTTACGGCAAAGTAAAATGGCCATTTTTACTTCAAACTTTGAGAATGAAAGGCTTTTCCACTAAGTGGTGTTCTTGGGTGAAAAGTTTCGTTAAGAAGGGGAGTGTTGGAATAAAAGTCAATGATGATCTTGGATCCTTTTTTCAAATCCAAAAGGGTCTTAGGCAAGGTGATCCTATGTCCCTAATTCTTTTTAATCTTGTTGTGTACATGCTTGTCATCTTTGTCTCTAGAACTAAAGAGCAAGGTCTCTTATCGGGAGTAGTTCCCCACTTGATTGATGATGGGTTGTCAATATTACAGTATGCTGATGACACTATCCTCTTCTTGAATAATGATTTAGAACAAGCAAAAAAAACCTCAAGCTTATTCTATATGTCTTTGAACAATTATCAGGATTAAAGATTAATTTCCACAAGAGTGAAATTTTTTGTTTTGGTACTGCTAAATAGGTTGAATCACAGTATACTCAGTTATTTGGTTGTGAAGTCGGTGCCTTTCCTTTCAGATACTTAGGTATTTCAATTCACTTGAAAAACTAAGGAATTGTGATTGGAATGTTGGTGATATGCCTAGAGGCAATCATAGAGATGATTGTATCATGTCTATGTTTATGAGTTATTGAATAAATATTATTTTATTCCTTGAATGAATAAATCGATTATATAGATCAACAAGTATGTGACTTGTTAGTGAAGCTCTTTAACTTATATGATGTCGTTCTAAATGTATCCCTAGTCGAATGTCCTTTGGTGAAAAACTAGTGACTTATCGACCAGCACATGTGTTGATTGATGACCATGTTTCACCGGTCATGAATATAGGGATATCGAATCAATAATGTGAACACATGTTAGATAACATAGTGTTGGATTGACCCACCTTGAGACACTATTGAGATTGTTATGATTTTATGTATCATTAGTTGGTCTCAAGCAATGATGATGTATAATCCTTAGACTTGAGATCAGCATGGTTCCCTACATGTATAATAGCACTCTTAGGGGTTGCCAAACGCTACTTGTAACTAAGTAGTTATAAAGGTAGCTTTCGGGTATGCTATGAAACATACGGAGGGATGTGACTGGTCGGATATAGGATTTGCCCCTCCTAACATAACAGGAGAGCTATCTCTGGGTCCCTCGATGTGGTCGGATAAAGAAAGTGTATGGCCATGCCACTAGTGGTCAAAGAGTTCGACCATATGAAGTTATTCGACACTCGATCGAGAAAGTATTGAACAGTCCATGGATGACATAATATCTCACCTGGAGTTCAACCAGATATCATGAGGCAAAGGAAGAATACACGAGAAGGTCGTTCAGTTCGATCAGATACGGACTAGTCGTATGGAGATACGAGCTAGTCGTAGACTGGTCAAACATAATCATTAAGTGGCCGAAACCTGCTCGTAAGGAGTTACGAACTGGTCGAGACTAAATATGACAAGGACCTGGTTATAGATCATATTGCATTAAGATTCGTCCGATATAATTTGTGTGTATTCAGAAATCGTTATGTCCTGCTAGAAACCGCTAATGACTCGTGGTCGGAAAGGGTTTCTGAGTCACAACCGAATACGCATGAATCTACAAGGTCACACACTTAATAGGTTGGAACAAACGTGTTTGGATAGGATCCGTCACAGGCACTATATAAGGAGATGCATGAGGCTATTGCAAGGGATACTAGTTGACATTAGTTGCTCCACCGAAACCCTAGCCACCATCTTCTCGAGAGAGCCCTGCCATGCGATTTGGTGCTAGCACACTAGCGTGCGGTGTTCCTTCCCTGGACGTATGGATACCGTAGAGGCGCTACTACGGTTACTGTTGCGCTTAAGGACGATCCGCGATCTTCACGAGGAACTACAGAGGTTGTTGTAGGAGACAATCTACTCGCGAGGACACTGGACGATAGACTACGAGCACTGCATCGACGTGCTCAGTGTTGGTCGATCGACTACGACCACTTCATTGACGCGCTCTACGTTGGATCAGGCTTCTCCAACTCTTCTTTCGCCGCACTACGAGTCTAGTGGTAATGACTTGTGATCTTCTACTTGTATGGCTTCCTAGTTTATGTGGTAGAATTTTTGAATTGCCAGCTAGTGTAGCCTACTCGTATCCCTTCATGGAAATGGGTTGAGGATAGAGTTGAAAAGAAGCTTAGTAGTTGGAAAGGAAAAAATATGTTTGTTGGTGGACGATTAGTACTTATTAACTCAGTGCTTAGCAGTCTGTCAATGTTTATGTTATCCTTTTTTGAGGTTCCTAGGGAGGTTCTCAAAAGATTAGATTTTTATCGCTCTCGATTTTACTAGCAAAGCGACAATCATAAACGAAAATATAGGCTTGCTAAATGGAGTTTAGTGTGTTCACCCAAAGAGTAGAGCGGTCTAGGCATTCAGAACTTAGACACAAAAAATAAAAGTTTACTTGAAAAATGGTGTTTAAGTTGCTTAAAGAAGGAGTGTGGTAATCTATGTTAAAAAGAAAATATTTGGGCAGAAAGTGTCTTTTGCAGATGGTTAATAAGCTTGGAACTTCCCATTTTTTGTTAGGTTTAATGAAAATCAAAGATCAGTTTTTTCATTTTGGTTCATTCCAGATTAAAAACAGAATGCAAACTAGGTTTTGGGAAGATATTTGGTTAGGAGTCTCTCCACTGAAAAGTCAATATCCACTCCTTTATAATGTGGCAAAGAGAAAGGATGATACAGTGGGGAATATTATGAAAATGGCTACTTTAAATATTACTTTTTGAAGACCTATTGTTGGGCCTAAGTTACATGCGTGGAATGAGTTAATTTCGAGAATCGCTAATTTACATTTGATCTCTAAAAAGATATTTTCAGGTGGAATTTGAATAAGTTTAGAATTTTTTTCAGTACAGTCTTTCCTTGCGACACTAATTAGAAGTTCTTTAGTCTCCATTAGGAACCTCTTTTGGCTAATTAAAATTCCATTAAAAGTAAAAATATTCCTATGGTATATCAAAAGAGGGCTAGTTTTAACTAAAGATAATCTGCTCAAAAGAAATTGAAGGGGAAGCAATAAGTGTTGTTTTTGTATTAACGAGGAAACAATTCAACATCTTTTTATTGAATGCCCCTTTGCACGTCTTGCATAGTGGACTGTTCAATATGCATTTAATTTATCTCCTCCGGTGAGTATAGCAAACTTATTTGGGAATTGGTTAGCCGATATTCCAAAAAAATTAAAATCACAACTCCTAGTGTGAGCTAGTGCCTTATGTTGGTCTGTCTAGTTATGTCGGAATGATGTTGTTTTTGATAAAAAAGATTGTCACTAATCCCCTATAAGTTATCTTTTTGACTGGGCACTAGCTGAGGGCTTGGACAAATTTACATAAACCGGCCTAGAATGAGTCCATGTTGGGCGGAAGTGACAAACTAGAGGGGGCGGAAGTGACAAACTAGAGGTAGCGGCGAAGCAAATTTTAAGCATTCATGGGTGACAGTTTAGCTACAGGATTTGTAATAATTTAATTTAATTTCCAGTCATCATTTGCTTGTAAGGCTTTAAGCCACTTTTGACAGCTTTGATTACTTTGGTGCTTTAAACTTTTTAATAAAATAGGCTGTATGTATTCTTGATGCAGAGGTCAAGAGAGATTTTCTCTCCTATTATTAAAAAAAAAAACTATCTACGGCGAATGCCTGACTGCCGACAACCTAAAAAAGAGAGAATGGCCAAATCATGGCTCCTGTCCGAACGGCCATTGGAGCAAATGATTACAGCCACGTTTTACATCCCTCCCAGCACCAGTTGTTAATTAGTTCATCTTTTATGTAATATTTAAAAAAAAACTTTATAAATTTATTTCTAGAAATAAACCCATTTGGTATCGTGGTAGTTTGGTCAAAAGGTTCATGTTTTCAAAGAAAGTTTGGGCTTACCCGTGGAGTGGCAAGATGGGGGATTAATACTGTACCACTCGAAAGAGTTGTACATCTCTAAACGCCACTCAAAAGAACTAGGATATGCGACTCTAAAGATGTTTAGACGCATGAAATGGCCTTTCTAATTTCCTATTGCTTTTCTCAGCAATTCTGAAATTTTCACCCCTGCGAAATCACAGTTTTGCCCACTTCTTCTACCTTCTTCAGTTCCCTCGATGGACTTCATCCCCAATATCACCCATCTTCCTCAAAAAAACATCCATGGTGCTCATGGTGCGTAGTGGTTAAAATTTGGAACAATTTGGAGCAAGGATTTCGAGAGAAGATTCCAAGAACACAATTTTTGGATGGATGTGATCTCCCTAGTAAGTGATCAGCAAAATCGAAAATGACATCAATTAGCTCCACATATCAAATCAAGAAATTTATAGAAGTTGCTTGAATCAGTGGTAAACATCCCACCTTTGGGTCCTCCTACGGTCAAATTGGTGAGCATTCTCGTGAAATAGGGAGTGGAATTGGGCCTCGATGAGATTTCGCGTTGGGGTTGTGGGATTCATATTAGCTTGTTCTTGAAAACTCCGTGCGTGGAGCTCATGGTGCAAGTCAACGATGCTAGCGAGATGGATAGGTGTAACAGCCAAATTTGAATCTTCCTGAAATTTGCATGGATTTCTTGGATGTCAAAAACTTTTGTTGAATTTGAGAATTTACAAAAGCCTTGACTGACAATTCAAAAGTTAATAGACCAAGACACTAACATGTGGGTCCTTTGGCCCCGTGCACCATTGGTGGACCGAGTCCATGTGCGCCACGGTTCTACTTGTCAGTCTTTTCGGTTTTTTCAAATAAAAACAAAGAGAAAAGAAATTAAAAACACGGTTGTCGGGACCTAAATATACAAATCTGGACCCTCAGTGTATAATGCACTAATCTAGAATCACGCTAGTACACACAGTGTCAACATAAAAGAATATCACTCCACACAAGACAAAAATAAGAATAAATAACGGTTGTGACCTTATAATTGAATTTACACAGATTAAGCCACACAGGGCTGACACTAATTAAAGAAACGGCGGCGGAATGAAAGCAACTTCAGCGAAAACCTATCAACTTGCCACAGACAACCGACTGGGATCAGCACCTAGCAATCACTATCCTCGTATAGCTCCTTCTCAATAGTAGGCGAAAATTCCCCCACCACAGCTGAATGATTGCAACAAGAATTAGTACTCTGAGTACTCAACAAGTTGTAGCACAGAATACAAATATAGATGATGGCTTATTCCAAAGAAAATAGCTTCTATAGTTATTTTGCAATAAAGCAGCATTTGCAATTGAATACAAATAATAGATTGAAAGCGTAATTTGAAACGAATAAAAATAATAATTTGTTTTCACAAAACTCCCATATCCTAATCAGTTTCTTTCACATAGCTGCATAAGTTTCCCCAAAATTTTATGAAAATCTACCCCTCATGTGAAATCCCCGAGCATGTCCAAGACCGCGGACGTGGCTATTCGAATATATTAATTAATACTCTGCAGAGGTAGTACACTTTACCCAAAACATATAACCAGTATAGCTAGCACCAATCATAAGAAAACCTTTGAAGTTTTATCTCAACAATTGACTCTCCTAGTGTGCATACAGTCGACCCCAACCTCACTCGCTGGTCTGACGCACACCGTTGGACCTGGAGACGGCGAACCGCCCATAGATGTCACTTTTAGAATAGTCCACACCTTCACTCATTACTAAACCTACTGAGTAGTCAACGTTAAAACTCCATAACTTACTAGGTTAAGCATGTCCCACTCCAGGCATGTGGTTGTAAAGTTGTGGCTCAGTTCAATGGCGCACAAAATTAAGTCCTTAATTGACCAAGGCGAGATTGCCAAAATTCTACTAGTAACCACAAATCACACTTCCCAATCACAAGTCCATTATACAACCAATCATTTCCACTCAACTCAGTCCAAATCTTTTTCCAACTCTGTTGGTTAAGTGCATCACGTGAAATCAACGAGTAACAACATACAGCATGCAGTCTTTTCATAACATGTTCCATAATCATTTAGTCAAGTTTATATCTTGCAACTCAAAGTGATATCAATGACCCGTTGCAAGGCTAAGCATACTAATCGTGTCTAACCAACCTACGTTGGTGCTATGATAATACCAACTAATAATTAACCAAGCTAAGGAGACAAAAGATCATGGTAATGCAATGAGCAAAGTGGATATAATCAAATTGGTGTATAGCTAATCCCAAAATATTTAAATACTAGTAGGGTGCCCTGTCGGGACCCAAAAATACAATTCTGGACCCTCTGTGTATACTGCACTAGTCCAGGATCACGCTAGTGCACACAGTGACAACATCAGTGAAATATCAATTCCATATACAAAGATAACCAATAAATAGGCAAATAACAATAAACATCAGAGTAAAGACCTCAAGGTCAAAGCTTACAGTTAATGCCTTAGAAGGCAAAAAGCTCAATGAAGCTGCAATGAGCGAAGCAGGATAACTCGGTGAAGCCCATCCATATGCCCACAGCAATCAATGAGGTCTTGCGACCTAGTTCTCCACGATCCTTGAAGTAGATCTTGTTGAATGGCGATTCCTTCAGTTCTGCTTGATTCGTCAAAGCAAGCGTGAGTACACACCGTACTCGCAAGTCATACCACAGAAATGCAATTTATAGATGCAGGCTTATTCCAAAGGAATGGCATTCTGTGGTTATTTTGCAGAAATGCAACATTTGCAATTGAATACAAATAATAGATTGAAAGCAAGTAAAACAAATAGACAGTAATAATTTAACAGTTTGATTTCACAAAGACACACACTGACCTATGATTATTCACATAGTGGATGATTTAAACCACACGACTCCTTCCCACACGATTTTATGAAAATCTACCCTAGTGTCAAATCCGAGTATTGTCCATGACCGCGGACACGGCTATTCGAATAGATTAAATTACACTCTGCAGAGTTTGTACACTTTACCCACAAGATGCAATCAACTGGATCAGAGCTGATCACAACAAAGCATTTCGGATACCTTATCTTACTATGCTAGGCCTGTCTCAAAACAGGCATGTGGTCGTACAGGAGGCTCAGTTCAATGGCGCACATGGTGAGGTCCTTAATTGACCGAGGCAAGACTTCCACATGCTAGCTAAACCACACAGACACACAGATTATTATTATTCACACCACCACAGTCCACCAATTCACACACCACCATGTCACACGCTTCCACCACTTGCCTCGCCTAAATCTTTTCCCACCCAGTTGGTTAAGTGCAACACATGCCATAACACACACAAGACACACAGCTTTTTATCACACGTTTCATATTCACTTAGTCAAATTATAATAGCAATCTACATGACAACTGATTCGTGGCATGGCTAAGCAATCTAATCGCACTAACCAACCCACGTTGGTGCTACAATATTACCAACTAAAATACCAACTAGGGTGACAAAGGATTAAGACATGGCAATTATACAAGGAAGGTATAACAATTGGGATAATAGCTACACCCAAAAGCATTTAAATAAATACTTAAAGTAAATGCAATAATTTAATCCAAAGTAGTTTTAGAAAACTGGGATTCAATATGATCAAAGGTACAACTTGCCTTGCTAGCAATGACGATCTTATTTAGACTTTAATCTTCTACTTCCTTGATCTTCTGCTCCTTCTTGATCAGCACTTCTCGCAGTATCAATGTCTACTCGCAACAAGTAAATAAACCAAATAAATAAACAACAGAGAGCGAACAAACTCCAAAAATCAAATAATAATCTCAGATAGATAGATATTGATTTGAGATGAATTTAGAAATTTGAATGGACTCAATCGGAGTTCGGATGCAAACGATGTGAGCTTTGAAAGATCACATGAAATGATGAAATTGATAGAGAAAAGAATATTCGAAGAATATTCTTTCGGATTAAATATAATAAAAGAAATTAGAGACTTACAAGTGGGGTCCACTGGTAAGTGAGAGGGATGAACTCAATGGATGACATGTGGGACCAATAAGATAAAAGGATTTTCAAGAATTAAATTAATTCCCGAAATAAAAATTAGGGGTTGACATGTGGGCCACTGGTCTATGGACCAGGTCCACAGAGATAGGGTTAGGTGCAAGATGAAACGGGTTCACGATAGCTTAGGTTTAGAGCTAGGGTTTGACTGGCGTTGACTGAGAAAGGGTTCCGCAAGTCAAAGACTAGGTTCATGATGGACCATATCTACCTTTGCTCGATTTTAGGATTGGGTTAGAGTACAGAGCCACGCGGTGATGATAGTGCATGCCACATATGCATGAACAACGAGGTGGCGAGGATGGGATAGCGACGTGGCAACCGGATTAGAGGTTGACGAGGCTTGCGAGGTGTCGGGTGGCAAGAGATGATGGCGGTGTGGCGTCGGGTGACAAGGTGGCAAAGATGCTCGTGTTTTATGCACACGACAAAGGCGTGGAGGCCACGGAGGACAGAATAACCATGTGGCCACGAGGTGGCACTAGCACGGCTATCTTGACATGGTGTTGACAAGGAAAGAAAAGAGAGGACCCGCGATGGTGGGGCAACCATGGTGCTCTCGGTGCCTGTCAGCGGGCGACGAGCGGCGCGATGGCTTCCATGAGACCATGGCGATGGCGGCATCGCTTAGCACAGCGACTCGGTGGCGGCTCGACATCGGCGAAAGCACGGTTTGAGACGAGGCGTCATCGGTGATGGCGACTCAGAACAACCCGGCGACCTTGCGGCCATGGCGACGAGAATCCTCTGACGGCGGCGCTGGGCACCGAGGCGGCGTGAAAAAGCGAAACAAACGCGGATGGCGGCGGACCCGCACCGCCGAGGCTCTTTCACGGTGAAGACGGGAGAAGACGGCCGTCGGACGCGAAGAAGATGGCTTCAAGGTGGCGGCGCCGATCGCTTCTCGAAGCGGCTAGGGCACGCGATGGCGGCGCCACGAGACGAGCGGGCGTACACGGCGGCGGCGCTGCACTTTTATAACTTGGGCGGCATGGGGGGCGGACTCCCAAGATGGCTGTCTTGGCGCGTCGTCCGTCCGAACTGCGCGACGCAAGATCTTGCTGCGCTGGTTCGGTCATGCGTGGAAGCGGCGCAGCGCTTAGGGTTAGCGGCGGGAGCGCTGGCTTCGGGTGCGTGAGAAAAGGAAGGAGCGACCCACCGGTTGATGCTCACGCGCGGCAAGGAAAAGAAATGCCGTCCGGAACTGAAAGAAATGACTGGGCCGGCTCGGAGATGATAATTACGCAGAGAGGAAAAACAACATGAACAGTGTACTGCTGATTCTAGTGTACGGGATGGCCGGCGGCCGGAGGCGGCGTAGCGACGGCGAAGGGGCAAAACGGAAAGGAAACGACGAGCCGGACGCAATGGTGCGATCGGATTTTAGAAAAACTCACCGAGGAAGCGAGCAACGCGACGAACGTGGTTGGGCTTTAATGGCCGACGGTGCTCCGGCGATCTTCGGGCGAAGTGGATGGTACCATGACGTAGAGGATGACGACGCAAAGCCAACGCCGCAGACGGTTCGGCCGGCGGACGTCGGATGAAGGCGCAGTTCGTCGGAGAAGACTTTTGGGAGGAGCTCGGTATTTTGCAGATTGCGACGAAATTAGATTGATTCGGAGAAAACCAAATCAGGGGATTGGAAGAGGAGATCAAGACGGACGCGTGAGCGCAAACGGCTCGCGTTTAGGTGCACCGATGAGAAAGATATGGGATTTTGAAATTTTGAGTTTCAAACGAACGCGCACTGCTCCTGTTCGTTCGGCCGACGACTCGCTCCAGGAAAACGATGATGAACAGTAATTCGCGGTTTACTGTAGCGCGTTGGACCTGGATGAACAGTACCCGACGGTACTGTAGCAGATGGGCAGGAGAGAGAAAACAGGGTTTTCGGAATTAAAGAAAATCCAAAAAATCGAGGAGATCCAAATAAATAGCAAATAAATCCAGAAAAATCCCAGAAAATTCCTTGGAACACAAGGAAGCCAAATAACACAGGTTTTTATTTAATTGATGTTTAGATTAGTCAAATTAAATATTTTTAATTTAGAAAATTCCCAATTAAGCTTTATTAATTCCAATAAAATTGGTGAAATTTTCCAGGGACCTAAACTACTCAAAAGATTTTTGAAAAGCCAAATTTTGGGACGTTACAAACCTCCCCCCCTTAAAGGAATCTCGTCCCCGAGATTCAGTCTGGCTATAGAATAGGTTAAAGAACTCAGACTTTGGGTTCTCTTACGCTTCCAAACCGATTCGACTTTGATAGAACTGCTCTTCTGAACACTTATGAGGCAGGCGCCTTGCTTCTTGCTGAACTTCTCGTTTCAACACAAACTTGACAAACTGGCTCTTGGCAGGAAGGGCATCTTGAAACTTGATTGCTTTTGACAGGCTGCTTGATCGGTGCTCAAAGACACTTCTGGAGTTGATGAGATTCTGCTGCTGACTGGCAACTCAGGTTGACAACTAACTCTTCTTCCGAGCTTCAAAATATGAACAGGCTGACACATCTCTGTCATCTCTATCATACAATCCTTCACATAGATCTTTAACAGGCATCCAAAGGATAGACATGACTGCGAGAGTGATAATCTGCATAATCCGCATAACCTGCAAAGCTTTTCTGCTGGAACTAAGCTACTCACAATCCCTTTAGGATTTAAGACACTTGGTCTTCTGTTTCTTGATTAATGCAAAATCCACATTCTTTGTGATCCGATCGCCTTAGTCGAGTAATGACTTACAATCAACCACTGCGAATTCAGATGGTGACAACTGCGAACTGGCTGACATCTGGGGTTGTAGGGAAACTCTGCACAGAACACTTACTTGCTCGACCTGGTACCATGAGTTAAGACACGACTCATTTTCAAACTACCCGTTGATTCAGGGTGATACACAGTACTGAATTGGAATGAGCATCCAAGGCTTCATAGGCACTCTGTCACTGACACGAGGTAAACTGGGATCCTCGGTCTGACACTAGCTTTTCTGACACTTCGTGCAAACTGGTCATCTTTGTCGATCGGACACTATACCAATTTCGGTGAATACCATCTCTGTCGTATACAACCTCTGTTGTATACCACTCTGCTGGACGGTCTCCAAACTCAGTGATATTAGTAGGAATGAACAGCAGATTTCTTTGACAAAACTGCCTGGTCAAGCCTGATTTTCTAACATCGGTTTGAACTCTAGGGTTCAACCAATATCCTCTTGAAACTGACTCAAGACTCAACTTCTGATGATCTGGCGAACTTTCTCTTTTACAATGAGGAGGGGTCTTCGCTATCTTGAAATGACTGCTTTACTGATCTTCAACTGACACTGTCTTGTTCACAGATGATTCTGGAGAAAACTGAAATTCTTACTCAAAACTCAAACAAGCTGACTCTGAGGTCCTGAAGATTAACTCATGGATAGACTGAAATCTTTGCGCAACTTTGGGCTACCAATTTCCCTTACAATCAACACTGACACTTGCTAAGTTGATGGGCTTGATTTGACACTGCCTTTATCTGAGAAAATCATCTGATCTGCTCTAACATTTCTGCAAACTCTTTTAACAACTTTTGTCATAGTTCATCTCTGATGTAATTCCTTCTGGCATTCTGGAGTGAGTGGCTGGTTCTTCTGAGGACACTGGCTGATGTAGTGACCTTCTTCGACAAGCGTAATGAACCGGTCGAACCTTGTGACTTTTTCCGATGAGACCAAGGTAGAACGATTATCCTTCTTGAAGGTTGAAGCTTGTCGCTTTGCGGGGCATTGCTTGGCATAATGGTCTTGCTTACCACACTCGTGACAACCTCTTGATGATACTGGCTTCCTTCTCTTTTGAGGTGGGTTGCCAATGTCAATATTCTCTTTTGTGATTCTTGGTGACAATCCTTGTCCTGACAATGGGTTGCCTTCTTTTGCTAATGCTCTGACTATGGCTTGGAAATTTTCTCGCTGAAGTTGTGTTGCAGAAGTCAATACTGAGTACATGGGGCACTGGCTCGGGCAATGATCATCATCTTCACATAAGAAGCATGTGATCCTGCTCATTGGACATTCTCCAACAGAATGGTTTCCTTCACAACTGGAACAATTGACATTGTGCTCATCAGCACTATGACATATTTCTCCACAATGAATACATGCACAATCTTCTGACTTATCTGGCTGGCAGCACTTCAAATAACAATGGCTAAGTTTGGTGTAGGATGTCGGGGTATCAGGTTTCTCTTGATCACTCTTGCTTGATGTCGCATCTCGTTGTTGTGGCAATGGTGAACTCGACCAGCGATGGTCCGCTTCACCGATGGGCAACGTGAAACTTTTTTCCACCAATCTAATGCAAGTCCTTCCAATTGATGAGCAAAGCATAGAGAACTTTCTCATTATCGTTGCAGAAAACTTTCTCATTATCGTTGCATTGCGCAACAATTAGCTTTTCCTCTATGGTGTGAATCCAAGATTCTGCATTCTTGAGCTTGTCTGATCCTTTAAAGACAGGTGGCTTGGTCCTCATGAACTTCGCCAACTTGAAATTTGGCGTCTTGCCGTTGGGATGGCAACGAGTCGTGCATCACCACGAGGTTACTACTATCCGTGATTTGCATCGCCGTTGGCATAAGCGATTCGGGTGGCGTAGAACCTGCTCGTGCGGATGCATCACTCTGGCCGAAGATAGTTCTTGGTTATCGTCTCGCCTTACAATCTTGACATTTGGCGACGGGCGATGGCTTGCTTGATCATTCGATTCATCAAATTGACTAAAACAACGGTGGTCTGATTTTCTTTGGGTCATCATGTTATTCCTGTTCTGCATCATTGTGTTCATGAATTGGGTCTGAACTACCAAGAAATGTTCCATGATTGGATCTGCTACTTCCGGTACTAGCAACTGTTCACTGGGATTGACGGAATCTGAGCTGGTACAGGCTGTCTCAAGATTACTGACAAGGTTGGCTCCACTGAGGCTCTTCATCTACTGGCTGACCAGGGCTAATAGATGAGAGGGAAGCACAAGGTAAGGGAAGACAATCTACCAGGGGAAGCAGATTTAACCCAAGGACACTAAGAAACACAAATAGCCGGAAAGCTATTAAGAAGCACAGAACACACAGACAAACTACACACAAGAGAAAGAAGATGAAAAACTAATCGTCTAGTCGATTAAGCTCTAACTTAACTGGGTGACTTGGCTCAACACACGGGAGGAACCAAAGCTGATTTATCCTATATGGTTGGTGCAAGAAAACTCAAACTGGTTACGGTCTTCATCAAACGTTGACGGCTTGTGATCCTTGCAGGCGAATCTTGGAAAAGGCGGGGGCGACGTAGGACTTCTTCTTGGTCTTCAATTCTTGCGATGAACTTGTCTTGAGCACTTGGGAAGATGTTGATACATTGTTGTTGGTTGCACGGTCTTCAAAGAGTTGCTCAAGACACTCCTGGGCATCCACCAAGACATTTGGTACAGATAACGACAACTATAGAAGTTATGAGGAAGCGAGTCAATTTAATACTCAAAAGCGGTGAGTAAGAATATAGATGAGAATGGAATAGATTGGAAGAGTTAGAAGCTAGACAAGATGAGAATAGCACATCATTAAGATTTTCCATTTGTAAAATAGGTTTTGAAGTTTTCCTTAAA
This sequence comes from Phyllostachys edulis, assembly GCA_036346405.1. Lineage (NCBI taxonomy): Eukaryota > Viridiplantae > Streptophyta > Magnoliopsida > Poales > Poaceae > Phyllostachys > Phyllostachys edulis. The sequence goes on along the minus strand of CM070547.1, from coordinate 33,512,559 downwards.
ACGGCCATTCTAACTAAGGTCGCGACCTACAGTCGATATGGCTCTGATACCACCTCTGTCGGGACCCAAAAATACAATTCTGGACCCTCTGTGTATACTGCACTAGTCCAGGATCACGCTAGTGCACACAGTGACAACATCAGTGAAATATCAATTCCATATACAAAGATAACCAATAAATAGGCAAATAACAATAAACATCAGAGTAAAGACCTCAAGGTCAAAGCTTACAGTTAATGCCTTAGAAGGCAAAAAGCTCAATGAAGGCTGCGGAACGCAAGCAGGATAACTCGGTGAAGCCCATCCATATGCCCACAGCAATCTGAAGTCGCGACCTAGTTCTCCACGATCCTTGAAGTAGATCTTGTTGAATGGCGATTCCTTGATTACGCTTGATTCGTCAAAGCAAGCGTGAGTACACACCGTACTACAAGTCATACCACGTAATGCAATTTATAGATGCGAGGCTTATTCCAAAGGAATGGCATTCTGTGGTTATTTTGCAGAAATGCAACATTTGCAATTGAATACAAATAATAGATTGAAAGCAAGTAAAACAAATAGACAGTAATAATTTAACAGTTTGATTTCACAAAGACACACACAGCCTAACAGATTATTCACATAGCTGGATGATTTAAACCACACAGCTCCCTTCCCACACAGTTTTATGAAAATCTACCCCTAGTGTCAAATCCCCGAGCATTGTCCATGACCGCGGACGCGGCTATTCGAATAGATTAAATTACACTCTGCAGAGTTTGTACACTTTACCCACAAGATGCAATCAACTGGATCAGAGCTGATCACAACAAAGCATTTCGGATACCTTATCTTACTATGCTAGGCAGTCTCAAAACAGGCATGTGGTCGTGCAGAGGCTCGGTTCAATGGCGCACATGGTGAGGTCCTTAATTGGCCGAGGCAAGACTTCCACATGCTAGCTAAACCACACAGAGACACAGATTATTATTATTCACATCCCCACATCCACCAATTCACACAGCCACCATGTCACACAGTTTCCACCACTTGCCTCAGTCTAAATCTTTTCCCACCCAGTTGGTTAAGTGCAACACATGCCATAACAGCACACAGTACACACAGTTTTTATCACACAGTTTCATATTCACTTAGTCAAATTATAATAGCAATCTACATGACAAGCGATTAGTGGCATGGCTAAGCAATCTAATCGCACTAACCAACCCACGTTGGTGCTACAATATTACCAACTAAAATACCAACTAGGGTGACAAAGGATTAAGACATAGCAATTATACAAGGAAGGTATAACAATTGGGATAATAGCTACACCCAAAAGCATTTAAATAAATACTTAAAGTAAATGCAATAATTTAATCCAAAGTAGTTTTAGAAAGCCGGATTCAATATGATCAAAGGTACAACTTGCCTTGCTAGCAATGACGATCTTATTTAGACTTTAATCTTCTACTTCCTTGATCTTACCTTCCTTCTTGATCGGCACTTCGCATGATATCAATGTCTACTCGCAACAAGTAAATAAACCAAATAAATAAACAACGAGAGAGAACAAACTCCAAAAATCAAATAATAATCTCGGATAGATAGATATTGATTTGAGATGAATTTAGAAATTTGAATGGACTCAATCGGAGTTCGGATGCAAACGATGTGAGCTTTGAAAGATCACATGAAATGATGAAATTGATAGAGAAAGAATATTGAAGAATATTCTTTCGGATTAAATATAATAAAAGAAATTAGAGACTTACAAGTGGGGTCCACTTGGTAAGTGAGAGGATGAACTCAATGGATGACATGTGGGACCAATAAGATAAAAGGATTTTCAAGAATTAAATTAATTCCCAAATAAAAATTAGGGGTTGACATGTGGGCCTTTGGTCTATGGACCAGTCCACGAGAGATAGGGTTAGGTGCAAGATGAAAGCGGGTTCACGATAGCTTAGGTTTAGAGCTAGGGTTTGGTGGCGTTGGTCGAAAAGGGTTCCGCAAGTCAAAGACTAGGTTCATGATGGACCATATCTACCTTTGCTCGATTTTAGGATTGGGTTAGAGTGCAGACCACGCAGTGATGATAGTGCATGCCACATATGCATGCATAACCGAGGTGGCGAGGATGGGATAGCGACGTGGCAACCGATTAGAGGTTGACGAGGCGTCTTAGAGGTGTCGAGGTGGCAAGAGATGATGGCGGTGTGGCGTCGGGTGACAAGGTGGCAAAGATGCATGTGTTTTATGCACACGACAAAGGCGTGGAGGCCACGGAGGACGAATAACCATGTGGCCACGAGGTGGCACTAGCACGGCTATCTTGACATGGTGTTGACAAGGAAAGAAAAGAGGACCCGCGATGGTGGGGCAACCATGGTGCTCTCCGGTCGGTGTCAACGGCGGCGGCGGCCTTGATGGCCATGAGACCATGGCGATGGCGGCATCGCTGGCACGGCAGCGACTCCGTGGCGGCTTCGACATCGGCGAGCACCGGTTTGAGACGAGGCGTCGCATCGGTGATGGCGACTTCGGGAACAACCCGGCGGCCTTCGCGCAGCGACCTGAACCTCAATGGCGGCTGCTGGGGCACCGAGGGCGCGTGTGAAGGCGAACAAGCAGCTGAGGATGGCGGCGGACCCGCGCCGCTGAGGCTCTTTCACGGTGGAGACGGAGAAGACGGCCGGTCGGACGCGAAGAAGATGGCTTCAAGGTGGCGGCGCTCGCTTCTCTCGAAGCGGCGGCTAGAACGCGATGGCGGCGTCCGCGACGAGCGAAAGCGGGCGTACCGCGGCGGCGGCACTTTTATAGCTTGGCGGCATGGGGAGCGGACTCCCAAGATGGCTGTCTTGTGGCGTCGTCCGTCGAACCGGCACACGCGACGCAAGATCTTGGCGCTACTGGTTCGGTCATGCGTGGAAGGCGCAGCGCTTAGGGTTGGCGGCGGGCGCTGGCTTGGTGCGTGAGAAAAGGAAGGAGCGACCCACCGGTTGATGCTCACGCGCGGCAAGGAAAAGAAATGCCGTCCGGAACTGAAAGAAATGACTGGGCCGGCTCGGAGATGATAATTACGCAGAGAGGAAAAACAACATGAACAGTGTACTGCTGATTCTAGTGTACGGGATGGCCGGCGGCCGGAGGCGGCGTAGCGACGGCGAAGGGGCAAAACGGAAAGGAAACGACGAGCCGGACGCAATGGTGCGATCGGATTTTAGAAAAACTCACCGAGGAAGCGAGCAACGCGACGAACGTGGTTGGGCTTTAATGGCCGACGGTGCTCCGGCGATCTTCGGGCGAAGTGGATGGTACCATGACGTAGAGGATGACGACGCAAAGCCAACGCCGCAGACGGTTCGGCCGGCGGACGTCGGATGAAGGCGCAGTTCGTCGGAGAAGACTTTTGGGAGGAGCTCGGTATTTTGCAGATTGCGACGAAATTAGATTGATTCGGAGAAAACCAAATCAGGGGATTGGAAGAGGAGATCAAGACGGACGCGTGAGCGCAAACGGCTCGCGTTTAGGTGCACCGATGAGAAAGATATGGGATTTTGAAATTTTGAGTTTCAAACGAACGCGCACTGCTCCTGTTCGTTCGGCCGACGACTCGCTCCAGGAAAACGATGATGAACAGTAATTCGCGGTTTACTGTAGCGCGTTGGACCTGGATGAACAGTACCCGACGGTACTGTAGCAGATGGGCAGGAGAGAGAAAACAGGGTTTTCGGAATTAAAGAAAATCCAAAAAATCGAGGAGATCCAAATAAATAGCAAATAAATCCAGAAAAATCCCAGAAAATTCCTTGGAACACAAGGAAGCCAAATAACACAGGTTTTTATTTAATTGATGTTTAGATTAGTCAAATTAAATATTTTAATTTAGAAAATTCCCAATTAAGCTTTATTAATTCCAATAAAATTGGTGAAATTTTCCAGGGACCTAAACTACTCAAAAGATTTTTGAAAAGCCAAATTTTGGGACGTTACATGCCCGTGCGTTGCAACAGAATCTGAAAAGAGGGTGAGACGTGGTCGTAAAATATACAATAAATATCAATTTTCTTACATACATATCAAGCAAAATATATCTATGCAAGCTAGTACATAAATCAAATCGTAAAAAAATACATGTTCTAAAATCCCAAAAGCAAATTAAAGCCATCATCGTTGTCGGGTTAATGAAATGCCTCGACCATCACTTTCCAATTGCAATGGAAATGAGCATTGTGTGCCAAATTTTTTCATATTTTTATTACACTTATCGTGTGAAGCTTACAAAGGAATATAACAATTTTTTTCATCATAATCTATTTCACAAAATGCTATCTGAATGTGCATGTCTAGAGGAGTTCCTATTTGAAATTATCATCAGAGCCAGAAGACCAATATTATATATATATTTTTAAGAGTAATATTAACTTTTGTTCAAAGCAAGCATACAGTAGGATGCATGATTGGACCAAATAATGGTCATAAAAACCATTGTTTAGAATTGTACATTGCCAATTCCCATCCCCTTGCACTGAACAACGAAAAGAATCCTCACAAAAAAAAACTAAAACAATCACCGAGTTTAGTGGCATGACAACTAAATAAGACAGGAAAGCAAAGTTTGGTCACAAAAAAAATAGATTTGTTGGTGAATGTACCCACGAAGGAAAGAAGCGTTGGTATGAACCTACAACAAATGAATCTGACGGGAAACTGTCGACAACATACATGATTCATCTCCACCAGATGATACAAAATCACCATAGAAGAAGTATCTACACAAGGAACGACCGTGAATGGGCTGGATGGCATAGGATCACAGACTATAGTAGTAATGTCTCACAGGAACTTCACACAAGGGCCTATCTGAGGTAGATGAAGAGTAGGCAGATGTCGATGGTGTTCGACACACCATTGCCCTTCTTCAAGGCGTTCCTGAATCCACCTTATGCCCTGATGTGCTCTTGAAGCAGGTAGCATCCAATGATGAGGCATATGAAGATGCCGACGAATTTGCCCTAAAGGTGTCATAAAGAGGTGAGGCGACCAATATGAGGAGAATCAGGCGTAAGCAGCTCTAACCAATCGATGCACATGAGAAATTGTTGTGAGGTTCATGCAAAATTTTAGTTAGCCTAATTATTAGAAAGCGCATTGTGATAGCATCATTTCTCAAATGTCAAAATAGCATTTTTATAGCACCAAATCAGCTCTAATACACTCTTTTAGGGGCACAAGGTTAAAAAAGTAGAAAAATGTAACATATATCCACCAATTTTAATAGGATGCAATAAAAACAATAAGAAGGAATAGGTAGAAAAATGATACCAGGAAAGTGGCGAGGAAAGAAGAGACGCAGGATGACTGCAATGACCGCAATCCACTTTCCAACCTCTCCCCTGCAATTTAGATGTTTAACAATAAGCAAAGTTGTTTATCTGTATGTAATATTGTGATAGATCAACAGAGAAGATAACATTGCATCCTGAAAGTTTTTATAACTATCACTAATCCTCCAATGGTCCAACCAATAGGCTACAAGTATGAAAAGCTAGCTCCGGTTTTACAGGTTTGATAGCAATAAGCCTACATTTGGCACGACCCTTAAGTTACTTTATGAACAACCTATAATGTTTTGTTCATTTTAATCCTAAGTTTTTAAGAATTTTGTTTTGAAGGAAATCGCCAATCATCTTGTTATCCTATGATGTCAATTCTCCACAATATGACAACATGCTATTTGCGATATTTTGATTGTGTTAGTTTAGTCCACATCTTTCACATTAATTTGTGACAACATAAATTTGAAATCATATATCTATCGAGTTATACATAAGAGAAATTATAGATTGGCACAAGACTAATCCTTAAGCGATACTTCATTGAAGGAATTGTATACAATCACCATACTACGCATCCAAAGAGGAACAATGATCTGAAGTCGACCAATAAATGCATGAATATATGATATGGTCAACAAAACTATAGAATGACTTAAGTTGATGGTTACTGACCAAAACTAATGATCTTTATGTTGCTACTATCGGAGAAACAATGGCAAAATTCAGTGAGACTTGCCAATATTTAGGATGGTGGAGATGTGCCTACTACATTGCTTGGCAAACATGATGGAAGGGCTCACAAGTTAACTATAGAGCCTGGTAGCCCATATATTTTCTATAGCTATGGTGAAGATGGCCTTGTTCAACATGCAAGGACCCCCAAACCACACCCCTCTCACTCTCCTGTGAGCACACATGCAACATTTCAGTTGTGTATAAACCAACCATTGCATATAATTATCGATTTTCATTCTTGTGCGGTTTCATTAAGGACAAATACAACCATAAAATTATCGTGTAGAAACTCTTTAGTAAGCAGGTCCTCCTCTCATATCCATCTAAATGCAATCACAACAGATCCATCTTAAATGTACCTAGTATTTTTCGGTTATGGTATTGACAAGGAATGATTGAACATCTTATCTTGAAGTAAGGATCCAAAACATAATGACAGTTAAGAGACCAGAGTGGCATGAAAGAGATAAGTCGAAAATGCTAACACATTCACAGAGAATGCTCAAACCATGATCACAGGAATAGACTAAATCGACTATAAGGTAAATCACATATAAATCAATCGGTGTTATATATTAGATCCAAGTCAAGCATTGATAAACAATTAGGCATACTTAAGATAAACATAATAGAAATGTCATCTTTCACCATTGTTCCCACCAAATCGAGGGAATATGCTCGGTGTAAGTAGATAAACACAAACAACACTTTAAGTAAATTGAGTTCTCGTTGCTACAATTCCACTCAAACATGTAAATGGTCTAGAAGCTAAGGAAAAGCTATTACGATAAAAGCAGTCCTTGTTCCACAACCATCCTAAATCATACTTGACTCGTTTTTTAGAACCAACAACATAAGGCATCCAAGAAAATATACGAAGCCAAATGAATAGATAACCTATCTGTGTTTTATGACGCAAATTTTGGTAACATAACAAGTAAACATAGCTAACACTCGACCTTACTCTTGGCGTCTTTGGCATGCTTGGCCATAGCCATATACATACCTTGACCACGACCTCGAACCCCAACAAGATGCCATGATCCACCTAATTGATGCAGAGGCGAGAAAGAAGCAACATAAGAAGTAATCATGAAGATTGCAATCAACAGAGCAAAAGAGGTAGGGGAGCAGATGGAAGTATTTATACTTGAATAGAAATTCAATATCATGCCTACAACACAACAACAATTTAGAGAAAAGAAAAATAAGTAGACAACCCATGAGACTTTTTCTCTTTAATTGGTGATAGAACTAACTCTTCGGACAATTCATCGAGTAGTCAAAAGGCACACAAAATTACAGAAATCAAATTCTTGGAAGAATTTCATTAGGATTTAGGCGGCAGACACAAACTAATTAGGTGCATACTCCACAAGCAAACAAAGGGCACACCAAATTCTAGTTAATTGGAATTTCTTTGGGGCAATTCACCGAAAGCATTTAACATGGGGCACACACAAAAGCAGAAAATCAATACCCCAATTTATCATCTTATGCACATAACACATAAGAAATAAAACTCGTCCTAATCATCTCACAACCAATTTTGGTGAAGAGCAAGCATAATCATCATAATGATTACGGGAAGGAATTATCACAATTTAAAACCTTTGTGGGGGAGAAGAGAGGCGTTGTTCTTGCATGCTTGTGTTTGTATGTCAATGTCATGGTGGCTTGCGGTCGGGACTCATCCTCAAAGACATCGATAGGAACAACCAAGTCCAAGGTGAAAGAAACCACCACATATGATGGGTGAACCAATGGATTCCAACCAAATCAATAGCCGGAGAAGGAGGATGACCTTAAAGAGCCAGTGGAGGTCGGATTGGTTGATTCCTCCACTTGTTGTGTTGCCAAAGAGGACGGTGGGGTGGCGCATCTCCAATCCCCACTGCGCCCTACCCCGAGCTTCTTCTTTTGGACCACCTCCTCCTCCATGGTGGGAGCTGCCACAATGCCACGCCATGGTGGGAGCTACCACAATGTCGAGGCTAAACACGTTGTTGCCCGCACAGGCAAGACGGCGGGCTCGTCGAGGCGAGCCATCCGCCTCATCCTCGCCGAAGATACCGGCAAGTCGACAACGAGCTGCCTCACGTTCTTTGAGACATGAAATCTTGTCGGACATTCTTTGTTGTTTGATTCTCCTCTCACAAAATCATTCACCCCGAATATGGAATGAGTGCAAACACGTCCATTGAAACATAGCAACCGAGAAGGAGAATCGCGAAGAAGCAGTTGGCCAAAATGGGGAAACCACAATCCACTCAGAATCCCCAAATTACACACAAAACATAAACGATCGGGATCAACAACCGCAAAATAAATCACGAAAACTTGCCAAGAACCCAAAATTTACGCCATAAAGAACGCGATCAACGAAACCCCAAAACAAAACAAAAATCCCCACAACCTCCACGGTGTTACTACATCACCAGCATCTACCCGGCGATTCCACATCGGCCGCCTCCTCCGTCATCGACACCCTCCCGCGTCCACCCACACCTCGGCGTCGGCATATGTCACCCTCTGGCAGAGATGTCGGATCAAGAGCACCGTGGCCTGCAAACCGGCAGATGGTCATGAGGAGGCGGGCCTTGAGTGGAGGTTGAGCCTGGAAGAAGCGGGTTGACGAAGCGATCGGCGGTCGGTGATGTGGCGGCAGCGCGAGAGGTAGAGGAGGAAGGCGAGGCGAGGAGGAGGATCGAGAGCGGTGAGAAGCGGCGGAGGCAGGAGATCTGACAGGGAGCTGGAGGCAGAGCGAGGACTGCACGGAGGCGGAGGCGAGGGGCGAGGAGAAAGGGACGAGGGAGGCGGACGAGGGGTGAGGAGGTCGTGGCGGCGTGTGAGTGGGTGGAAGGTGGGGCGGACTGCACGGAGGCGAGGTGTGGCGGAGGAGAGGGACGAGGGAGGCGAGAGGGGTGAGTGAGTCGCGGTGTGGTGAGGGTGCAGGCGGCGAGGCGGCGAGGAGAGGCGAGGAGGCGGGCATGAGGGAAGCTCGAGAGGTGGTGTTTTTTTTAGCCGTAGGAGTGGGGTTAGTGGGGGACGAAGCGGAATGGGTGGCGAGGTGGATTGAGGTGGGACGAATCGTCCGTTGCGCGGAGTAAACTCAAAATTATAGTAGTTAAGAAATACTTAAAGTAAAATGCAATAATTTGAATCAATGTAATTTTCGAAAACTGGGTTCAACATAATCAAAGGTACAACTTGCCTTGAAACAAGTCTTTGTACTAGTCTTGAGCTTGATCAACTGCTCCTTCCTCAAAAGCTCTCGAAGTATCAACGCTCTACTACATGACCGAAAGAGAAAACCAAATAAATACAAAACATAGCAATAAATAAACTTCAAAAATTAAATAAAAAATAGGAAGGTGGAGCTTGAATTAATATGAATTTAGAAATTTGAATGGGTTCAATCGGAATTCGTATGAGGAAGAACGGGCTCTCGGAAGATTTAAATCTAAGAAAAAGATAAAGGAATTACTATTTCAAATTTTTAGAATTTTCTTTCTAAAGGAAATCCCGAAATATTGCATCAGGATGACGTCAGCAATAAATTTCAAAATTAAAAGAAAATCCAAAAAATAAGAAACAGACTGACATGTGGGACCCTTGGTCTATGGACAAAGTCCATGGCTCTAGCTCACAGGTCTATGGCTCACTGGTCTATGGAATAGTGGATCTAACATGTGGGGCCCACATGCCAGTGGCTGGGTTTACTGTGGACCAAGTCCACGTGGGATTGGATCTGGGATTTGGGTGCGAGTCTGCCTACGTGGCTACTACTATAGAAAAGGTCATCACAGACGGTTCAAAATCGTCATCACAGACGGTTTTTCTGAACCATCTGACTTTATGGTCAGTTATGACATGAGTCATCACAGACGGTTTTTGAACCGTCTGTGAAAAAAGCTATCACAGACGGTTCTAAACAATAACCATCTAAGATAATCAATTATCACAAACGGTTCTGTGATAGTTTTTTCTATTGCAAAAAAAATCAGATTTTGAGCCAAACCAATGAATTGCTGGACAGTAGTTTCCATATGTAACCTCTAGCAAGACAACTAAAATCCAATTAAAATTATGATGGCAAACACATTATAGGAAAGGGAAACCAAAAGGTTTCACAACACCCCCTCTGAATAGGGAAAAAAGAATAAAGTTACAAAGTTAAACTAGCTAGAAACCATCTGTGCCTCCAAGCTCCTGAACAACTCATCAGCTTCTTGGATTGGTTCAACACTACTTCTCTCTGTATCTCACCAGCATATCACAAGATATTCTTGCATGTCGTTCAAGTTCGACTCAAGCTCGTCGACAAGGAGAGACGACTGAAAACCTCCGGCGGCGCTCCGACCTTAGGTAACACAAAATTAAGATCATTTTTTTACAAAAAATAGCCAACAAATTATGTATGTTTTGGGGATGTACACGTACCTTTTGGCAGTCTACCTCCTGCGACAGACAAGGAGCTCCTTCGTATCCCTCCTCCTTGTCATCGTCGGCTGTGTCTCCTCGCCGAACCACGACGGGGAATCGAGGGTGGTCGCCGGAGCTCGACGTGGGGAGGGAAGAGGGAGAGACTGATGGAAGACAAAGCTGGGGTGGCTATAATATATAAGGACAGCGCCAAAACATTTTGCCTCCCATGCACGCGTTCAAAAAATTCAAAATCTCATACTGCGAATCACAAGCGGTTTCATACAAAAAGCATGCGTGGCGACATATCACGAGCGGTTCATAAAGCGAACCGTCTGCATGATAAGTATCTCATCATGAGCGGTTTGTATTAAAAAGCAATCGATGACTTGGAATTTTCCTTACTCTACGATTTTACCATGGCTTAGAATTTTTCTAACTCTCTGATTTTGTCATGGCTTGAAATGCCCAACTCTCTAATTTTACCATGGCTTGAATTCACTAACTCTATGATTTTACAATGACTACTTGAAATCACTAACTCTCTAATTTTACCATGGATTGAAATCACTAACACTCTGACTTTACCATGACTTGAAATGCCAATCCTCTGCGCCCTGCCAAGCCTCGCGCCATGACAGCCGTCTCTGCCAAACCCTACATAGAGAGGATTGGGTGCATGATGAGGGTTTGAGCAGCCAATCCTGCGCGCCCTACCATGGCACCTATCCTCTACCACGTCCTGCCAAGCCTGCTTGTGGCAAGTTGTGAATCTGCCAAACCCTAGCGCGCGAGGATTGGGTGCCACTTAGGGTTTGGGCAGCCAATCTATGCGCCGCCCCTGTGGCACCCCATCCTCTGCCACGCCCTTGCCAAGCCCTTTCGCGGCAAGCCGTCGCCCTGCCAAACCCTACCGCGGTAGAGAATTAGGTGCCACGGTAGGGGCGCGATAGAGGATTGGTATTTCAAGTCATGGTAAAATCAGAGAGATGGTAAGTCCGCAGGCGGTTCGTGTTGAAAATCGTCTATGAAGAATCACGAGCGATTACGAACAAGAACCGTCAGCGATATTTAGTAATATCACGAGCGGTTCTTGTTGAATCATCTGTGATACTAACAAATTTCAACACGAATCGCGCGATATTACTTCTTCGCGAGCGGTTTTAGCGCGAGCGGTTTTAGCGGCCCAAGATACATACGGTCGCTAAACCAAAACCGTCGTGATTGTATTATCTGAGCGATTTTGATAAATAAATGCGTGATGAGCGTCGATATTAGCCTTTTGTAGTAGTGATCGCTACGTGGTCTTGTGGTGGCATGCAAACAAAAGGGTGGCGTGGCGATGGCGTGGATAGCGGCGACGGTGGTGGCGCTTCGGTCCGAAGGTCATCGGCGACAGTGGCCATGGTGGTGCAAGCGGTGGTGAGCATTGGGTAGCTAAAGTAATGGCGAGCCCAACAAGATACCAGTGGCGACCGGGGGTGGATGGAGGTCGACGGTGGAGAGGTCGAAGCGGAGGTTAGGGTTTGGGCTTGTCAGCGAAGCAGCTAGGGTGGTGCTCCGACAAAAGCGATGATAGATCTGAAATGCGGCCATCGAGGTGATCCTGATGGTGGCAACCAAAGATGACAAGGCTCCTTTGGAGCAGCGATAGTGAAGATGGAGTCATTTGGCGGATATGAAGAAGATGGCGGTGGCAGCGGTGCTAGGCGGTGAATCGATCTAAGGTGGCTAGGGCAAAAGGTGAGATGCGGCTCAGGGTGCAAAAAACGAAGATCCTTAGGGCTTTAAATAGCCTCAAGAGGTAGAGTCTAGCTCGGCTACGGCGATGGCGCAACAGGGGAGAGAGAGTCCGAGTCGGGGACGGAGGGGATGAACCTGACAGGTGGGACACACATGTCATTGCGATGAAGCGGTAGCGAGAGATGGAGTTCTGGCCTTGGCAGGTTGAAATTTGGATGGATTTGGGCAGAGAGAGAAAGAAATGGGTCGGCAATTAGGAATTTGGCCCAAAGGATTTACTGAGTTTTATAATAGGTTTGCTATTTTAGAAATACCAGAAAATCCAAATGGCAAATTAAAAATAGCAAATGAACTCAAGAAAATCCCAGAAAAATTCGGAAAATATTTTCAAGCACAAAGAACTCAAATAAAATAGTTTTGGAATTAATTGATGTTCATATTAGTCACATTAAATTTTGTTTGACATTTGAAAGTCCATTTAAGCTTGATTAAATTCAAATAAAATTTGGTGAATTTTTTAAAAGGACTAAACTACTCAAAAGGTTTTGAAACTCACAAAATTGGGATGTTACAAACCTCCCCCCTTAAAAGAATCTCGACCCCAAGATTCAGGCTAGCTAGAGAAAATGCTAGGAAACTTAGTTTTCAGCTCTTCTTCACGTTGCTTCACTTTCTAAGTGGTTACTTCACTAGACTTTGCAAAAACGAACGGTCTTACTTCTGGTCAAACGCTCTGCTACATCCAAAATCTTAACTGGTTGTTCCTTGTAAGTAAGATCTTCTTTCAACTCAATTGAATCCAAGGGAGTCTGTTCTGCTGGTACACAAAGACATCTTTTCAACTACGAGATATGAAAGACATCATGTACTCTTGCTAACGACTGTAGCAGTTCAAGCTGGTAAGCAACTTCTCCTCAATGCTTCACAATACTAAAAGGATTGATATACTTATGGGCATGCTTCCCTTTGGCATGAAACCTTCTGACACCTTTCAGATGAGTAACTCAAAGATAAACATAATCTTTTGGTTCAAAGCTTAGATCACGACGACGATTATCAGCATAACTCTTCTGTCTAGACTGAGCTATCTTTAATCTTTCTCTTATCATAGACATTTGGTCTTCTACTTCCTAAATAACATCTGGTCTGAATACCAAACATCCGGTTGTTTCTTTCCAATTCAGATGGGTTCTGCATGCACGACATACAAAGCTTCAAATGGCGACATTTGTAGACTGGCTTGATAAGAATTGTTGTACAAGAATTCTACATAAGACAAACTCTTATCCCAACTAGTAGCATGAGCTAGAGCACAAGCTCTCAACATGCCCTCCAATACTTTATTTACTCTTTTAGTTTGCCTATCCGTCTGAGGGTGATAAGCAGTACTAAAATTTAAATGAGTTCCTAAAGCCTCATGTGAACTTTGCCAAAAATGAGAGGTGAACTGGGATCCTCGATCTAACATTATCTTCTTAGGTACACCATGCAAACTGATAATTCTTATCATATACAATTCTGCAAGGCAGTCTCCTAAGTAAGTGGTTTTGACTAGCAAGAAATGCACAACTTTCGTCAAACGATCTACTATTACCCAAATGGAATCGTAACCCGATTGAGTCCTGGGTAAACCAGTGATAAAAATCCATTCTAATGTCTTTCCATTTCCATTTTGGAATTTTCAAGGGTTGTAACAAGCCTGCTAGTCTCTTATGCTCTGTTTTTACTCTCGGGCAACAAACTTTACGACTTCTCACTTTAGATTTGGCCACCAAAATTTATCCTTAACATCCTGATACATCTTGGTGCTTTCAGAGTGAATAGAATACTTCGAATCATGAGCCTCCTTTAAAATTAGTTGTCTCAAACCATCAACATCAGGCACACACATACACTCATTGATCCAAAGCGAATCTCGATCATCCTTAGTGAAATCCTTAAATTTCTCTTCTTCCATATTGAGCTTAATATCTTTAATCTCAGGATCATTTAGTTGGGCAGCGCAAATCTATTTTTCCAAAGTAGACTTTACTTCCAAACTGGCCACGAATCTTTGGGTTACAACTTCAAATTTTAACTTCTGAAATTCCTCATGAAGTTATGGGCATTTCTCTTTTAATTCCAAAGCATTACAGTAGCTCTTACGGCTTAAAGCATATGTAACAACATTGGTACCATAGAATGCAAATATAGATGATGGCTTATTCCAAAGAAAATGGCTTCTATGGTTATTTCACAATAAAGCAATATTTGTAATTGAATACAAATAATAGATTGAAAGCATAATTTGAAACGGATAACAATAATAATTTTAACAAGTGTTTTCACAAAGCTCCTCTATGCTAATCAATTTCTTTCACGCAGCTGCATAAGTTTCCCCACATAGTTGTCATTTCCCAATTGTTTTATGAAAATCTACCCCTTGTGTGAAATCCCCGAGCATGTCCATGACCGCAAACACAGCTATTCGAATAGATTAATTAACACTCTGTAGAGGTAATACAATTTACTCACAAGATATAACCAGTATAGCTAGCATCAATCATAACAAAACCTTTCAGAAGTTTCATCTCAACAATTGACTCTCCAGATGTGCATACAATCGACCCCAACCTCACTCGTTGGTCTGACGTACACCGTTGGACCTGGAGATGGCGAACCACCAATAGATGTGACTTTCAGAATAGTCCACACCTCTATCCATCACTAAACTTACTACCTGAGTAGCCAACGTCAAAACTCCACAACTTACTAGGTTAGGCTCGTCCCACTCCAAGCATGTGGTTGTACAGTTGTGACTCAGTTCAATTGTACACAAAGTTAAGTCCTTAATTGACCAAGGCGGGACTGCCAAAATTCTACTAGTAACCGCAATTCACGATTCCCAATCACAAAGTCCATTATACCACCAATCCTTTCCACTCGCCTTAGTCCAAATCTTTTTCCCACCCTGTTGGTTAAGTGCATCACATGCCATCAATAAGTAACAACATATAACACACAGTCTTTTCAATACATGTTCCATAATCATTTAGTCAAGTTTATATCCTGGAACGCAAAGTGATATCAATGACCTGTTGCAATGACCCATTGCAAGGCTAAGCATACTAATCGTGTCTAACCAACCCACGTTGGTGCTATAATAATACCAACTAATAATTAACCAAGCTTAGGTGACAAAACATCATGGTAATACAATGAGCAGAGTGGATATAATCAAATTGGTATATAGCTAATCCAAAACATTTTAAATAAATACTTAAAGTAAAATACAATTATTTCATCAAGGTAATTTTGAAAAAATGGGTTTAAGATGATCAATGGTACAACTTGCCTTGAAACAAGTCTTTGCACTGGTCTTGAGCTTGATCAACAGCTCCTTCTCGAAAGCTTCAAAAATATCAATGTCTACTTGCAATCGAAAGCGAAAGTCAATAAATACAAAACAAAGCAATAAATAAACTCTAAAAATTAAATAAAAAACTCAAGAAGTTAGCACTTGAGTTTAGAAATTTGAATGGGTTCAATCAGAGTTCGTATGAGGAAGAACGAGCTCTTGGAAGATTTAAATCTAAGAAAAAGATAAAGGAATTACTATTTCGAATTTTCAAAATTTTCTCCGCTGCATGCTCAAGGAAGCGTGTAATGGACAACATTATGAGTTAATCATATCTTGTTAGTAAAGTTGTACAACATCTGTACAGTGTATATTCTATTTGAATAGTAGTGCCCCCCGGCTGTGGGCATTGTGCTGAAAGCCTCACTTGGTTAGTTTTAATAAAATGTTAACTGAGACATGTTCACGAGAAACTGGTTGTAGTGATGATATGGGTGGATGTAACCTTATGAGTAACTATGGATGGATAGAACCTTATCAGGATAATCATTTCTTAACAAATGAAACTTTGGTTTTGAAGTTAAAAATACTATGTCATAGGTTTGGAAAATAATTATAATATTTGACCAAAACCTTCTTTGTGCTAAAATAACCATAAAACCCCTCCATTGGTAAGCCTTGCGTCTATATAATCACATTTGGTGTGAGGGATTGCTCAATACTTATGTACTCATGGTTGCTCAAATATATGGATTCAGTGCCCGAAGATACCAACCGATGAATAGTTACCCCTACCCATCGGGGGTTGAAGATGACGACAAGTACTAGTCGCTTACCTCAGTCGATTGCCTGTGGGCATATCCCGAGGGTCACCACGGCTATTTATCTTTTTCGCTGCAAGACTTCGTTTGTAATTCGCCTTCCTAGCCCATGATGTAAGACTTTGACCACGAGGTCTATTTACCCTTATTTATTAATTTTTATTCGCATGTATGAATATGACATTCATCGATATTGTACTGTGTGAGCTAGCAACTGGTCATGGGACTAGTTTGATATATTGTAACACCCTAGTTTTCTGAGCCTTTTTGAAAAATTTTAAAATAACAAGAACCATTTTGTTTTGATGAGAATTCAAAGTTTAACTTGAGATTTTTAGAATTTTGGTGTTTAAAATGACTAAACTGAACTTCAACTAACCCTAAAGTTTGGTTCTTTGGAGCTGTTAGAGCTCTTGTGTTGATTTCCTTGCCTCTACTTGTTCCTCTTTCCTTGACTCAAATTTCTTTCGAGACCTCCTCTTGTTTGACCTTGGGACCTCCCTCGCATTTTGTTCGG
This sequence comes from Phyllostachys edulis, assembly GCA_036346405.1. Taxonomy (NCBI): domain Eukaryota; kingdom Viridiplantae; phylum Streptophyta; class Magnoliopsida; order Poales; family Poaceae; genus Phyllostachys; species Phyllostachys edulis. The sequence goes on along the minus strand of CM070547.1, from coordinate 33,495,657 downwards.
ATTCCTTTATTTCATACCACATCTTTGTTCGCTTGAATCTCTTTGGTTTAGACCTCCTTAGGTCTAGACCTCCTCTCTAGTTTTCTTGGTTTGACCTCTCCTTGAGTCACAATACCCCTGAGATGTCCTAAGCTCGGTATGTGTTTCAAATATCCTTGATCTCTGAAATCTAAACTTTGGGTTGAATTCCCCCTTCTGGTCCTCTCTCTGGTTTGGGCATTCCTTTATGCCCAGACCTCCCTCTTGTTGGCCATCTCCTGGAGTCCAGGTCTCCTTGTATCTGGAACTCTCCTGTGAGGCTAAACCTCTTTGTGTCTAGGCCTTACGATATTTAGACCTCCTATATGAACCGAGACCCTCTTGGGTGTTGACCTTCCCTTTGGGTCACAACCACCCTATGGTGTTCCAAGCTTGGGTCTGTGTTCCAACTATCCTTGATCTCTGAGATTCAATCTTAGGATAAGTCTCCCTTTCTGGATCTCTTTCTTGTTCAACTCTTTTTCCCTCTTTGCTCACTTGAACCTCTTTGGGTTCATTTTAATCCTCCCCAATTCATTTGAACCTCTTCGGGTTCATTTGAAAGTTGCTTTGTACAATTGAACCTCCTTAGGTTCATTTGGACCTCCTTGGTCTTTCATCTTGGCAGTCAGGACCTCCCCGGGTTCATCCTGACCGCCAAGACCTCCCTTTGGCTTCATCTTGACCGTTGAGACCCCCCCCTGTGTTGGTCTTGACCGTCGAGATCTCCTTTGAATTTATCTTGATCGTTGAGACCTCCCCTGTGTTGGTCTTGACCATCGAGATCTCCTTGATCTTCTCTTGACCATCGGGATCACCTTTGAGTTTATCCTGATCTCAAGAGCTCCTTTGGACCACTTTTTGTGGATCTCCTCCATTGGATCCCTCTCCCTTAGAAACCTCTCCGTCCAGACCTCCCTTCGTCTGGATCTGATGGTCCAGACCTCCCTTTGTTTGGATCTAAGGGTCCAGACCTCCTTTCTGTTGCCTTCTTTGGTCTGGACCTCCTTAGGTCTAGACCTCCCAAGTGTTTGGACCTCCCCGTGTCCTTCAGGACCTCCCTGTGTCCTTTAGGACCTCCCCCTCGTTCATTTGGACCTCCTCTATATTCACTTGGACCTCCCTCGCGTCCGTTCGAGCCTTCCGCTTAATCCAGACCTCTATCACTTGTGTACTGTTCGATTTGCGTTGGACGGTTTGATCGTGTTGGCACGTTCGCTCAATCTGAACGTTCCACCCCTTTTGTACCCTCCGATCTGCATGGGACGGCTTGGTTTAGTTGGCATATTCGGCCAATCCGAACACCCCAATCAATTTGGACCACCCGATCCAGTTGGATGGCTGAGATCTGATGGTAGCTTTGGATGGTCCGAACGACCCAATCGCTTTGGCTCGTTCGATCCAAATCCAACCACTCCTGCTCATCCCGCTTCTTATCTCGCTATCGCCAGGGCCTCCCCTTGCTGTTGATCTGACCGTTGGACCTCCCTTTGGAGATCCTAACCGTCAGGACCTCCCCTTGTTATTGATTTGACCGTTAGGACCTCCCTTTGGAGATCATAGCCGTCAAGACCTCCTTTGCTTGTTGATCTGACTATTAGGACCTCCCTTTGGAGATCTAACCTTCAGGACCTCCCTTTGCTGTTGATCTTGACCGTTAAGACCTCCCCTTTGGAGATCTTAGCCGTTAGGACCTCTCTTGATTAGATCTTGACCGTTAAGAACTCCCCTTTGGAGATCTTAGCCGTCAGGACCTCCCTTGATTAGATCTTGACCGTTAAGACCTCCCTTTGGAAATCTTAGTCGTCAGGACCTCCTTTGATTAGATCTTGACTATTAAGACCTTTCCTTTGTGTATCTGACCGTCAGGACCTCCCCTTTGTGGATCTGACCGTCAGGACCTCCCCGTCCCTTGGACCTCTTAGCCCTCTGGACCTTCCCCCTCAATCTTTTTGCAAGGACCTCCCTTGCGGGTTGAGGCTACCTTGCGGTCAGGACCTCTAGTCCTGTGCTCGGACCTCGCCCGTGGGTGAGGACCTCCCTTGACCTCTGTGGGACCTCCACAAGGTCTCCGCAGGACCTCCCCTTCGGGCTTTGACTAGCCTCATTTGTTAGCCACGCCCACTTTTCTTTATCCTTTGACCATGTTTTTGGCACTTGGAAGTCTGCAAGCATTTAATACCTGTTGTGTCGCATTAAATGTTACCACCTTTTTGCAACACCGAGCCATCCTTTGTCTCATCTTTTACCTGCTCCTATCTCTTCCCACACCTACTCTTGACCTCGTGTGCCCTTGGACCTCCAGCAGCTCTGGCAATATAAGCTTGGGCCAACTCTCTTCCTTTGCCTTTTCTTCATTTTTACTCTCTGGCTCACTCAGTTTGTTCTCTGGACCTCCCTCGAACCATTGAGTCTCATTTGGCCAGCTCTCGGGATCCTCTCCCAAGCCGTTGGACCTCCTCTAGTCAGCTCTTTGGATCCCCTCCTGACCATCAAACCTCTCTATTGGCTCTAGTTTTATGTTCTTTGGAATTCTTTTGGTTTTTACTTAGCTTTGGTTTGATTTGCGCTGTTTTAACGTGTAGATCTCGACGTCGCTGGTGAGCCTAAGCTTTGTGAGAGGGAAGACCTGTAAAGCTTTCAAGCAGGAGGCAAGTTACACTCTTGATCATATTACACTCATTATTTCATCCTATATATGTTCCATTTTAAATGTTAATGCATGCTTACTTTACTAAGTTATTTCAATACTTGTCTTTAAGATTGTAGCTATGCCTAAATCCTTTGTGTAGCCACTGTTACCTTTGAACCAAACATCATTGTCACCTTAGGCAAAACCTGGTTTTACGCAATAATGTGGACCAGGACCTTTGAAAAATTAAAGCTTAGCCATGCTTAGAGAAAAGAATCTTGATTTGGGAAGTTTTGGCCAAAAATATCACATGTCTAAATGATTTGAACCATGGCATTGGTGTGTCATGGAGGTTTGAAAAGCAAAAAAATGGAAAATGGATTTGGACTTGGGCAGCAATGGTTGTTTGGTTTGTTTGGTTGGTGCAAGTCTATGCACGGAGGTCGTGTGATCCGATGCCCCAGGGTTTGTGGTGGCCGCCCTAGTCAGTTAAGGACCGGTCTGCGAGTGTATTTTGCTATGCCTCTCCGTGCAACCACATATCTTGTGTGGGTGGGATCTGGCCAACTAATTTACAAAGTTATCACCGCGGTTGATCCGGCGGAATAGTGGGTGGTCTTCTATGGCATGTCTTTGATGACTATGTTATCCCCACCTGGCTCAAGAGGGGGCCCTAGACCTCTGTGGGCTTTTGGCCGTAGGGTGGGGTGAAACCTTAGAGAAGGATGGACTGCGGTGGAATGATGCATTGTAAAGGTCTTGTCATGAGCTCTAGACCACTTACCTTTGGTAGTGAGTGGTGGCACCCCGGATGCCAGACAAACTAGAGAACTCGTGTCTTGTGGGTAAAGCTGCACACCTCTGCAGAGTGTAAAACTATTTGAATAGCCGTATCCGCAGTTATGGACATGCTAGCAAAGCTGCTCAAAGTCAGATGTTGGTTTTGTTTTCAAAAGACTTGTGAAAATGGTTTTTGGACTTCTATCCAAATGGGTTGGGCAGGAAGCCTTGTGGCAGGAGGGTATCCTTCACCACTTGTGATGAATGTTATCTAACTGAAAACTAAGATTTGCAAAAATGAACTTTACTTATTGTAATTGCCTTGAACTTAGTACTTGTAATTGAAATAAACTTGGCTTTATGTAAACTAACCATATCAACCTGCCTTTGATATATCCATTATGCATGTCATTCTATTATTTAATGGGTATAACTTGCGAGCACGGTTGTTGTGCTCACTCTTGCTTGAAATCAATCTTTTGAGCAGGAATGGAAGCCTTGAGGTGATCTTGTTGTGGATCTAGTGGTCCTAGACGACTAGGCTGCGCCTTGCAACCGATTGCCTGTGGTGTATCGGATGGCCTTTATGTTTATCTTCCGTTGTGTTTTGGTTATTGGCTTGTAAGCCTTCCCTTGTAATCAACTCTATTGTTGTTAATAAAGCTTGTGTTGAAGTTATGTTATCACTATTGTTACTGTGTGAGCTAGCCAGTGATCCTTGGGACTAGCTCAGTTGGCACAGGGGACCTTGGAGTGATCCTAGCCCTTCACGACCACCCTCAGGTCTGGTCATGAGTTGTCCTGGGGTGATCTCAGCCCTCCACGACCTCCTCTGGTTGGTCGTGGGAGGTCTTGGGATGACCTCTGACCTCCACGACCTCCCTTGGTCAGGCCGTGGGAGATCCTCGGGGTGCTCCTTCGCTCCACGACCTCCTTAGGGACTCTCCTAGGACATCCAGGCGGTCCTACCGGACCGTCTGGGCGGTCCTGGAGGTCCTCTCGGGTGGCTCTGTTGGATCCTCTGGGAGGTCCAGATGAACTTTCCGGTTGATCCAGGAGGAGCACTCGGGTGGCCCCGGGTCGGCGTTACATATACACAGAGGGTTTGGATGTAAATCTAGGTCTCGACAATAGGATTGGCCAAAAGGTGCGTAAGCACGGTCCACCGGCGGTTATCTTCTATTGCTTCAAGTGAGCGGGGGAATCTGGCTGCCATGCTCGTTGCCATGAGGAGCGGTGTCATTTCACAGGGAGAGATAGAGAGGGGTATAGGGAGGAGGAAGAAGAAACTAGGGGCAAAAGTGTCATCTCATAGGGGTGAAAAAATGGGAATTGTTGTGAAAAGCAAATAGAAAAAATGGTATTTCATGCATCTAAACATCTTTAGAGTGGCACATCCTAGAGGATAATCTTTTGAGCGGCTCTTTCGAGGAGTATAGTATGAATTTTCCCAATAAGTTAAAGTGAGGTTTGTCGCTCTTGAGGCTGCTTGGACAGAAAAATAAAGCGGGCATTGATATCCTACCAATACGTTTTGCAAACCTATCAGATAGATTGCTATAGTGAAAAAGCACCTAGCAATAGAACATCATTTGGTACTGTCCATACCATGTACCGCCAGAGATATCATCATGATTGAATAACACTTATAGGAAAAGAAAATGGAAAAAAAGGCGTGGAACGGTAGCACCGTATGTTTACATTTGAACGACTGAGATTTGAATCCTTCAAAGCAGCTTAGACTTTCTGGGGCTTGGCATAATCAATGGTGATGCAAAGATGAGGCTAATGTCTCAGGTGCGGTGGTGATGGTGGCTCAATGGGGTGAAGAAGATGGGGAAGAGAGAAGACGAAAAGTTAGGAGCATGTTCATAGGAAACTCGCACATGTCAATAAGATATCTGTTGGTGTTAGGAGCGTAGCCAGCGCTGGGCCAAACCTTGGACCAATCCAGACCAATTTTGGCCCAATTTTGGTTTCATATGGCATTTTTTGCCACCTTCACGTGAGAATTTAACGCTGGGTCTCGGGTTATTACCCGGAGGCTCGAGGCCTAGCTCCGCCTCTGATTTGTGTAGTAATAAATCTTTACAAGGCCATTTGAAAATCCTTAGAAGTCCTTTTTTTTCTTGGCCGGAAGCACAACTCATAACTTTTGATAGGTGGGCTGGCGAAAAAAGCTCTTTATAGGCTCAAATCAAATTTGATTCGATTACAGTAGTCATTTGGTTAAAAAAATATTTGAAATGAAAAAAGTTCATGAGGCTCAACTCGATAGTAACTTGTTAGCTTGTTTTTCAAATAATCACTTAAACAATAAATAAAATAATTTTAAGTTAAACTATATTAATTAAATAAAGCTCGATAGCCAAGTGCAGGTGCCCACCGCGCGCGCCAAAATATCTGCCGGGGAGGGGAGGAGCGTTCCCGCTGACAGCAACCAAAGCAGCCAGGAATTAAGGATAGCACGAGAAAGAGCCGCCAACCAAAGAGGCCAGGAAAGCGCAGACGATAACACCGGCCACCGGGCTGCCCAGCGGCGCGCACGACGACAATGAGGGCGCTCCCCGTGGCTGTCGGCCGTGGCGCCGTCGCCTGCGCAGCGCCGGCCGCAGCCGTCCCCCGGAGATCGCTCCTCCTCTCCACCGCGGCCGCAGGTAAATCAATGATGTTCCTCCATGTCGATTGGGTACAGTCTACAGAACGGCTAAAAACGAACCGAATTCTGGCATTTGATTGATTTCATGTGCATCAACGTCTTCTCCTTTCCTTTCCAATTATCGCTGGACTCGATTCAATTGTACTAGTGTCCTACAGTAATAGCTAGTACTAGTTCATGACCTGTGACGCTAGCTGCTGTTTCTTGGACCAGCACTGCACTCTGAGCCGGTCAGGCTGAGCAGAAGCACGAGCAGCACGGCGAAGATCTGGGCTTCGGCAGACGCCGCGCAGACGACCACCTTCGTCAGCAAAGAGGAGGCCTTTGCGTGGGCAAAGAAGGATAACAGAAGGCTCCTCCACGTCGTCTACCGAGTGGGCGATCTGGACAGAACAATCAAGTATATCTCTACCCTCACCTCGTCCAATTCGTGGCATCGTGACCATCGTCTATGTACTGCAACGCCAGTCCTGTTCTTACCAGACGACAAGTAAGTCGCAGCAGCTTGTTCTGAAGCAGATTCTCACCAATATAATGCAGGTTCTACACCGAATGCCTCGGAATGAAGCTGCTAAGGAAGCGCGACATACCTGAGGAGAAGTACACCAATGCTTTCCTCGGATACGGGCCCGAAGACTCCCATTTCGTCGTCGAGCTCACCTACAGTTAGTTGCATTACATATGCCTCTGCTCTTCAGTATCGCTTAAACACATTCCATTTGTAATTTCGATGTTACTGATATTGGATTCACGATTATTTTGCAGACTATGGAGTCGACAAGTACGATATCGGAGCCGGTTTTGGTCACTTTGGCGTCGCAGTTGATGATGTAAGACATTGTCATCAATTTGATCAGAAGTACGATGCTCTGTTAATAGTTAAGACGGCAGTGTTTGGAACCTTGATGGTTCATCATAACAGGTAGCCAAGACAGTTGAGGTCATAAGAGCAAAGGGTGGCAAGGTGACCAGGGAGCCTGGCCCTGTCAAGGGTGGCAAGACAGTGATAGCGTTCGTCGAGGATCCCGACGGCTACAAGTTTGAGATCCTTGAGAGGCCAGGGACTCCAGAGCCCCTGTGCCAGGTGATGCTTCGCGTCGGCGACCTCGACCGAGCTATAAGCTTCTATGAAAAGGTAGGCATCTGAACACTGCTGTTCATGACAATTCCACGGTTTTATCCTGCCTTAATGATCATCACAGTTGCTCTTCTTGTCGCTAAACGTAGGCTTGTGGTATGGAGCTGCTACGGAAAAGAGACAATCCTGAATACAAGGTGATGTGATCATCTGTAGAAATGATCATGCAGTGACCACTCAACTCCTTGCGCGATGGCAATATGGCATGCATTAACATTTGACAAATTCTTCTGCAGTACACAGTGGCAATGATGGGATACGGCCCTGAAGACAAGAATGCAGTACTTGAGCTGACCTACAACTATGGTGTCACCGAGTATGACAAGGGGAACGCATATGGTCAGGTATGGATGTTCCCTTGCTTTTGCCATTCAGTAAATCCGGAGCTGAAAGGCGATGCTGAGTCGATGGCATGCCGTGTTTTTCGCAGATCGCGATCGGCACAGATGATGTCTACAAGACCGGCGAGGTGGTGAAGCTGTTCGGAGGGCAGGTGGTGCGGGAGCCGGGGCCCTTGCCAGGGATCAGCACCAAGATCACATCCATCCTGGACCCTGACGGGTGGAAATCGGTATCAGCTCGCGTTTCTACCGTGCTAATCTTCAGAATTCAGATGCTCTGTTCTTTTGAAGAACCTTGCTTATTAGTGGGTTGAGACTAACTCTTTGCTCCCATGTCATGCAGGTGTTCGTCGACAACACTGACTTTGCCAAAGAGCTGGAGTGATCCTGCATCACAAACTGCCCACGAGTTCTGTGCCCACATTGACTCACGACCGTGTAATCTTCCTTTGTTACCATCCCAGTAAATTCGCTTATACGCCTTGCAAAGAAATGCAATTGCAATGTCTGAATATTAACAAATGGAGGGCGGTGAGGGCCGACTCCAGTTGTGAAGTAACCAATTCCACGGGAGAAGTTCAAAGCTCAGATGAATAGTTCGAGCAGGAGCTAGTTACATGCTTCGTTTCAAGCCTCATTTGAAAGGCATGTCGTTCGAAGCAAAGAACAAATCGTACTGTCCGGATTCAAGAATGAAACAGCACGTCCTACACTAATCAACAAACAGGGTTCTGTAAATTTCATACCAGCTGAAACGAGCATGTTATCAAATTGCAAGACGTACATTGTTCCAAATCTAAAATGGCAGGTTTTGGATACAAAAATTGCATGGCTCTCATGCAAACCATCAAAGTTCACTTCAACAAGCACTGAACAACCAGACGTAACGCGCAAACAGCTCAATCATTAAACATCAGAACAGCACTGAAAGCATTAACGTGTAGTGCACCATACATCCTCACCGCAAGGGGCATTCAGATGACCTGTAGCATTAGCTACAAAATGACAAAACACGTAGCTTCTTCATAACCAATTCCTTCAGAATGGTATAAGCAGTCCATTTCATTCCACCCATTTCAAACAAGTGCAAGCTCCACGCCAAAATCAACAGCCAAAACCTGCTTTCGTTTGGAACCATATATGATTAAAGCCATAATGGAATGAGACATTGACTACAAATTATGCCATGAAATGTCCATTATCCATCCGATAAGTAGAAAGCAGAAATCATCCAGACTACAGCATGGCAGTTCCAATGGTATCATACGGCATATGTGACCTTTTTTACCTCAGCTCGAAACAGTACAGCAATCTGCAAGGCTTCTTGCTCTTATAGATTGAATATGTGATCTCCTGTATCTTTAACTGCAGCAGGTGGCACTTGAAAATGATAATGGGGATGAATTTCCGCCTCCAGTTCTCACAGGAGTGGCAAATCATTTGTTTAGAGCAAGGCAAATTGATGGAAGAAGTCAAATAATCATTGAAGTATGCCACGCTAACCAAAATCATATAGCAAGGCAAATTGATGGAAGCAGTCAAATAATCATTGAAGTATGCCACGCTAACCAAAATCATATACTTCCCAGGTAGCTCTTCATAATACTTGCATGGTGGGATTTTATGCCAAACACATTTGAAGCTACCGTCCATCCAAGTTGGGTAAGATGTCGGTTTCTGCTTGCAAATTGTGAGCACCAAACTGAAATCTGGCGAGAAAAATATTTAGGTGAGAAATCCAATCCCAGTTACTTATAATACAATGTAACAAAAAATAACTCCAGTTGACTTACAAGTGAAACCAGTTGTAAGTCGGAAGGAGATCCCACAGTGAGATGCCAAGTGGAGCATACGTTATCGCACTGGTGCTGATCCCTAATTAAAGCTAAAGCTATACTGATGAGTCCCCAAGCTCTCTTTATGGGATACAGCATCACTATTAAATTGCCAAAGGACCCTGAATCAATGAGCCCAGGTGAAGTATTACAATGCAAACACTCATGTAGAACACAAAATAGGGTACTGACATTCCTAAGTAAGCTTCCATATATTATCCGCATAATATGGAAAGACAAATTTCGTGAACACTGCATGCTAACTGATGTTGAATTCGTAGCAGCACACCAACCACTCTTTCTGGTAAGTAGTAATCACCTCATGCAACACAGAGGTCACCTTAAAAACCTGACAGCAATTTTCAGCAATGGCTTCATGCACCAATTACCAAACAATAGAAGCATACAGGTTTGCTCTTAATTCTCCCCTGAAACCATATCCAATGACCTACAAAAACAGATAGGTCACTAAGCAATGCAGAAAAAACATGGACAAGAGTGACCATCACTCTTGTGACAACTGCTACGCGTATCATACAAGCAAAACAAGGTATTCAGAAAAATACCAATAGTGCAGTGATATTTTTGAAAAATGGAAATAATAATGTAATATTTGAAACAGAAACTTAGGAAGACAAAAAAATGTTCAAATGCCACAAGTAGGTTTTGTTAGGGTATTACTATTATGTCATCATGCTCAAAGCCTTGCAAATTGCAGACCAGAGTCATTAAACCATGCCAATACAGTGTCTGGAAAAGATTTATTTCCCAAATAGTAAATCTTCCAATAATGAATGCTGACCCAATACGTGTTTTGGGTATTGTTGGCATTATTTATAACCCGTAGGCTAGAAGGTAAGAACTTACCATAAAATTGCTCGGATGGACCAACTTATAAACCTATAAGACTCTAAAATTTCCATTTCGGACAAAGGTAGCTTTTCAAAAGCACTTTCGAAGTACTAATTTGGGGTATATTAAGTATTTATTAACTAATTTGGCGAACTTTTAAGATATGGCAAATATTCTCCACAGCCACCTGATTCCATAGCATGGCATTCCCAAATAGGTAGGTGATTTAATTGGCACCTAAGTTTCGCCACGCTGAAACTTAGGGGCACCATAACTCCCTATTTGTGACCCACAAATATAGCCAACTTCGGCAAATGTGTAGAGACAATGCACAATTATGGTTCAAATCCACATTTTCCCCATATTTTATCCACATATTCTCTCTTTCCGTCGACAAATTTGGTACCATCACTGCCTCCACTCTTGTCACACAATCAAGAGGGTGTTTTGGAGAGCCGTAATCACCGCCGAACACTATTTCCTCGCTCACACTTCGAAGCCTTGCTCATGAGAAGGTGCTGGCAATGGCAGCAAAGAACCCCCACCCCACCCTAGGAGTGGAGAGACGGTGGTGGCTATAGAATGCACAAAAAATAGTGCAAGACGGTGGGTTCCAGACCTAATTGTACATGGGATCACTAATAAGCCTAATTGGCTTTACTGTTTTATACCCTACCACATTTGACTTTAGGCATGGCCACCCCACCAACCAAATAGGTCAAACTTGCCCAGGCGTGGCCATAAACCCAATAAGCTGGCCTATTGGATAAGCTAAGCTCAGTCAATGAGGCCATTAGAATCATAAGGCTCTGTTTGGCATTTCTCTTTTCTGCTCAGCTGCAATGTGGGATTCTCTTTTCTGTTCTATTATTATTACGATTCTAAAAAAAGATGCTGTCAATTTGTTTATATATAAAAAAAAAAATATGTCATAAGCTCTTCAAAGAATCACCGTAATGCCACACACAGCTTAAATGTCAGAAGAAACCATACACCAACCTTAAGCATTGACAGACTAACAACCTTAGTACCTTTACCCATTATATGGGAAGAGAGTATTTTGTTGGGCCAACCTAAGATGCCGCAAGGTCAACCGCAAGATAAAACACCAATAGCACCAACATAATTGTCCAAACCATAAATACACAGAAGGTGCAAGCACATAATAGCAACGAAGGTAGTCTCACCAAAGGTTAACTGAATGGACCAGCATGCCCTTAGAAACTAACTGATCCAAATGCTAAAGGTGGATAGAAGGCCCTGGATTGTTAGCTCCGTGACTGTGGGGATCAGCGAGCCCCTGTGTTTTTGAGACTGTCATATTCTTCCTTGGAGCATCAGCAAGGCCAAATGATGTGGACTGCAGCAAAGCATTATCAGTGCTAGTACCCACTCTCTGCAGCAAAAATGAAAGGGATATTATAACCAAACAGAAGGCACCCAAAACATCCATGGGTACTTTTTTATTCCTATCAGGTTAAAAAAATGTAAGGCTGCAAGAGCTGAGGATGACATTCTGAAATTCCATGAGCATTTACAATTATTTAGAGGCGATAAAAATTCATATGTTATGTTAAGTTGGAATGATTTCATCATCAATAAACAGAAAGAAGGGCATACCAATTTATCAGGATGCCGATTATTAGAACGACTGTTCTCAACAGTAGATCTGAATTGCATTCTGATTGCCGGGCGTTGCTCCGCTTCAAGCTGACCAGAAGCTTCGGTTGGGCGTGAACCACTAACTGAAAGATTTGAAGTGGCAACCATGAGAATGTAATTGGCATCCTATAAAAGGTGTCATGATAAGAGAAATGTCTGTTGCGAAATGACCAGGAAGAATTTTGAAGGGCATTTCACCAGTCAATATTTCTGGAAACAATTTTTTGAATCCAACAAGTACAATTTACTACAGCAAGTGCAGAATGATATTTAAAAAAAACTATATTGATGCCTACTGATACAAAGAAATTTGTGAATGCGCTACCTTGGTGCTTGTCCATATTCATTGGAACTGGCTGGCTACTTGCACCTGGATCTTGCTGCCATTGGTGAGAGGGAGGGAGAGAGCACACAAGAGAGAGAGATTCAGAGCAAAATCAGCGAAGGTACTAAAATAGAGTTCAGTAGTTCACAAATATAAACAGGTAAAAAGTGAAGCATCACTGTGGGAGAAACTATGCTCATTCCATTAAGCACGCCAAACCTAATTTTAGATGCATTATTTTCTATTGTTCCGTCGATTTAAAAGAGAAATGAAATAAATAAGCAAGGTTATAATTATGTGGCCACGAGCAAGAGCATAAAATCCAAATAATACTAACAGAACATACCTGTTGAGCCTTCACCTTCTGGGATTGCTTACACTTCAACAATGTCCAGTCGAAGACATGATCAAACTGATAACCTGCAGGCGGCCAAATATTGAACAGGTTATTGAGCATATGTCACAAAAGACATAATGGGAAATGCCTCACTATTGCTTCTGATGCTATACCTTCACGGTCAAACAGATCTCTAAATAGCCGTCGCAAAAAACCATAATCTGGTCGTTGATCAAATGTCAACGAATGGCAATAGTGGAAATAAGAAGCAAATTCCACAGGATGGGATTTACATAAAACCTGTAACAAGAAAACCCCATGAGCAGTCTTCATCAATGATATAAAAGCGTAAAAAAAAATACCAATTTAAAACATGTGAGCTTAAATAACCTCGATAGGTGTTGAAAGCTTCTTCTCACTTATTTTGTCATACTTCTGCTTCTTTGTCGCAGCTTTTAAACCCTGCCAAGGAAGACTGGACGAAACATATAGTAAGTTACACACAGATATCATATAAAATGTTCAATAGGAAAACATAAGGGTATGTCAAAAACTCAAAATCAAGATCAAAGCTAGCTAGCCTATTGATCACAACAGTAATAAAGGGAATAGATCTACATAGGTATATGTTGCTACTTATTTCAAAAAAGTGTCAGCAACACATAATCTTCAATAATGAACATTGCACTTGCAGTTATCTTTCATTGCTCCGCCACAATGAGAAGGAAAAAAACATTGTATGCATAGTTTGCTAACACAGAAGAATCGTACCTTCCCCTGAGAAAATACAAAAGAACGTATCCAATGGACTCCAAATCATCTCTTCGGCTTTGCTCTGGTAAGTGGTAACAACACTAAGTTTAGTGATTGATGTCAAAGGGAAGTAATGAAAAACAACAATTTATTTTAGTATTCCAAGCATAATAATGAGGCTGGTACAATTATCTCAATATACATGCCATGTGCATAATTCAAGTTCTCAATTAATGACGTCACAGAAATAGAATGGCCATATTGCTCACCAATCCCAAGATGAGTGTTGCAACTTGCATAGCGAGCTGTGCCGGTCAAGTTTTTATTTTCTCTGAAAAAAGTTTAGTATGTCAACAATACTCAGACTACACATGTAATACCACAAAACTTAGAAGATTAAATAAATGTCAAACACAAAATTACAATAGGTAAAGAAGAAACATGTGGTTCTAAATTATTGGCTCACCTATAAGGTATATGGCGATTGGTGGTTGAGTCACGGTATCTCTTCGCAAGTCCGAAGTCAATGATGTAAACCTAAGAGTTGGACCACAAAATAATCACGACGAACATTTACAGAAACATAAGTGTCGATAGCCAGCTTGTTACACACCTGGTTAGCTTTTCGACCAAGGCCCATAAGAAAGTTATCAGGCTTGATGTCTCTGTGCAAATACCCCTTGGAATGCATAAATTCTATTCTTGTTATCTGCAGGAGTGAACAAGTAGTCAGCTATAGTCAAAGAACTAAAGATAAAAAGGGCATCCATAAAACAAAGGACGCGACTAGCACTCGGACCGTACGCCATGCTCTGACGATTTCGCACGATGTTGTTTCAGCCGTCGCGTGAACAAACCTCCTCCCAACAGTAGCAAACATGCAACAAATCATCAACAAACATGCAACATCACGCACACCCCCAACAGCAACATCATGCACACCCCTCCTCTGCCCGTAGAATTGGGGAAAATAGCAAATTTGTAAACAAATTTCGATGTTACAACATTGCAACATCCGAAAATAACTGTTGCAACATTTAAAACTAACTTATGAAATATTTTGATTCCATGTGTGCAACAATCGGCGACGGGAACAAAACAACAATTGCAATGAGTTGCAACATCCGAAAATAATGTGTGCAACAATCGACAATGGTTGGAACAAAAACAAGTTGCAACATCCGAAAATAATTGTTGCAACATTTAAAACTTACTTATGAAACATTTTGATTTCACATGTGCAACAAAAATTTCATAGCACAAACACAAACAACGAGTGGCTACCTCGTGCAACAAAATCCCGCTCTAGCTGCAACATACTCATCGCAGGGATGCCACAAAAAAACATTGCAACAAAATCAAAAAAAATAGATCCCAAGAAACGTACCAAGAACTACCCAATCCACGTTCTCTTGATGGCAAAACAAGCATTAACACGAGACAGCGGAAGCACCGGCTCACCTCAAGATGTTCCCCCCTACAAATCTTTCTCCTTCCTGCGAGATTTTTCTCACGGTCGGTAGTGGGTTTGGCTGTAGGATGGCAAAGGGGGGGCTCACACGCACGCGCACAACAAACAAAACAGAGCAACAGGCCCTAAATCAGGAAGAGGTGGACAGGAAATAAAAAAGGCAGGGGAGATGGCACAAAGTGAGCAGGTGGGGAAAGTAAAATGAGGCCGTTCTATAAAATCCCTCTCCGTATGTCTGTGGTATCGTTTCCCTACAACAAAATATGAAGGGTTCTGCAGGCTGTACAGATAACAACTCCACTTCAGAAATAAGATCATAAAAACGTAAAGCATAAAATAGTTGTGATCAAGCACAATTTCAAAATTGCTTATAACAGTTTGAATGGGTTAGTAAATACAAAGGGGCAGAAGCAATAGAAGATAACCATGAAAGAAAAATTGCCAGGGAATCAAATGTTTGTTGTGTCTCATGGAATCCTGGTATAGGTACACTACCATGATGTTAAGAGTATATTAAAATCTTGTTTAAAAACAGAAATTATCTAGCCTTAACATTTGGCTGCAGTGTTTATTAAAAATATGAACTGTGGAGTAAAAGCATTATCAACAAGAAACAGCAAGAATTCAACAGAAGAAATTAACAACTTCCACAACTGCATCACCATTAGCAAATAGAACAATAAGACATTGATGCCAATTTTATATTATTACCATCTGATCCGCCAACATCAAGACTGTCTTCAGTGAGAATCTCCGACCACAATAAACAAACAGATCCTCATGGCTTGGCCCAAGCAAATCAATAACAAGAACATTATCCTCACCATCAATGCCGCACCATTTTATGTTTGCGATACCAGCTGCATGAATTCACCAGTAACAACAGTTACCACATTAGCTATCGACCTATGGTATAGTAATTGATGCAACAAAAATTATTTGTAGCTCAAACACATACTCCCTCCCTGAAGAGCATTATACAGCTTGGCCTCATATAGTAACTGGGGATGATTGGTTTTACTGTTTTCCTGAACATAATCAATGCAACATAAATCAGCACAATAGAGGGGTTAATAAATCCAAAAGGAACATGAAAAAATCATTTGCAAATATAAATTAATTCACTCTGTTAAGTTATAAAATATATTCACACTTTGTCTCTACTCTCTAATTCCATTAAAGAACTATGAAGAAACCGTTCTGTCCAAGACCAAGCCAAAAATAAAAATGGAAAAATGAAAAGATGCGACTAGCGCACCTCATAGGATACTACACAAATCTTTGTGAATCCTATTTACTTAATTCAAATGACATTAACCTACAAATTCCAAGATTATGACATTTAAAAAAATGTGGAAATATAGTTGCTTTACAATCAAAAACAGAACCAAGAATGAAAAGCAATCAAGCCCAATCTAGAAATAGTGAGTGGAGACATAAATATTTTCAGGAGTGAATTCTTGAAAAAGAGAAATCAATCTATTGAGGCATAAATGATACCACAACTCCACAAGCAACAATTAGCAAGGTATTTAACAAACTGAAGCAATAAAAAGTTAGAAAAGACCGTAGCATTCAATATTTTCAGGAGTAAATTTCCCTAGACAGATATGTGGTTGATGCTTCCGCAAAGTTTGTATTTGGGGTCACACAAATGTACAATTTGCTGAGTTGCCTTGCCTTGTATTCTCATGATCTGGAGTTGTTTCCTCACATGTAAATGTCAATTTGTCGTTTACTAACGGAAAAGCTATGTGTTGCGTTGTTGTATTAAATGATGGCCATCCCTCCATGTAACACGACACTTTCCTCTTTTACACCCTCGTACTTCAAAGTAACGCACCAAACATAGCAGCTAATCATAATCCATTAATATCAACCAGCATAAAAGAAAATTGGATAAAGAGTAAAAAAGATGGTCATATGATGATATCACTGAAATTAAGAGACCTTGTACCATGTAACTTTTCCTATATATGCCTAAATTAATGGACGAGTAGCACAGCTATGGCGGGAACAATTACTCTGAAACCACAATGCCCATTGGAAAATTTTGAACCTACAAAGCCTTGCAGAAGGATCAAGAAATTTGCAATCAAGCACCTCCCTTCTTTTGCAGAAACAACTCATAACCACATGAAACTCATGAAGCCACGAATTGGACGCGTAAAAAGGTGCTAGAAACCTACCATTTCGCACAAGCTCACGAACAACCAAACAGCAAGTGGCAATTTGAGCTCATCAATCGCAACAACGAACTTACCTGAAACCTAAAACTTATAAAAGTCGGTCATTTCTAACATGCGCAACACGTTGCAAGCTAAGCTATCAAAAGAAAAGGGGGGGGGGGTGGGGGACGCAACAGGCTTCCTCCCGGAATCCAACACTTTGCGCAATCAGTGGCACCAGACGCCGCAAAAAAACCCAAACAGATTCAACCAAATCTAACGCGAGCGGAGGAGGAGGAGCTCACGATCTTGACGGCGACGATCTCGTACGTGTCGACGTGCGTCGCTGCAGACAGAAAGACCACATCAGATCCAAGAACCAAATCGAGCAACGGGGGAAGGGAAATCGGATGGGGCGGGATCAAGATCGAACCGAGGTAGATCTCCCCGAAGGAGCCGCTCCCGATCTTGCGGCCCAGCTTGTACTTGCCGCCGACGATCCGATCCATGCTCAGCTCTCTCCCCCACGCTCTCACTCCCTCCCACTATCGGAGCCGCGTCGACGAGTGGAAGCTAGGGTTTGGACCGACCACGAAAGGGGCGTAAGGGGCAAAGGGGCGGGTTGAAGCTTCCAGAAGGGTCGGAGTGGATTAGATTTGCAGCTGCTTTGACGCTCACGGGCAAAGCATTTTTTTTAAATAATATTTTTTTAAAACAAAATTACAAAAATATATAATCACCCCAAAATTACGAAATGAGTTCGCCGCCATTTAAAATGGCGGCGAACTTATCGCCATTTCAATAGCGATAGGAACGCCGACCCTCCGATCGCGGTTCAACTACCTATCGCCATTTGAAATGGCGATAGAATGTGAATGAACGATGTTCTATCGCCATTTCAAATGGCGACAGAAGCTATCGCCATTTGAAATGGCGACGATATATCATGTATAAAATGCGAAAAATCCTTCCAAACCTCATTTTAATTCCGAAAAAAACGAATCGAGAAGGAGATGAAGAGAAAGAAAGGTAGTGAAGCGCTTGCTCGTTAAATCATGGAGAGATAGATTGAGAGAAGCGATGGATCTAGTAGACCGGTCATCTTGCGGTACATTTTTCGATTAGAATTAAGTAGATTAGCGAGTAGAATGAAGTAGATTAGCGAGTAGAATGAAGTAGAATATGGACATAGAATCAAGTAGAATAACGACATAGAATTAAGTAGAATAGATAATTGTAGCGAAATTATGTATAGAATTGTAGTGAAAGAGCGACTAGAATCAAGTAAAATAGGGACTAGAATGAAGTGGAATATCGACATAGAATCAAGTAGAATTGCGACTAGAATGAAGTAGAATTGCGACATAGAATCAAGTAGAATAGAAATTATGTATTACATTATATTTTTTGAAATTTGTACATGATGTCAAATTATGTAGAATAGCAACATACAATTAAGTATAATGTTCAGGTAGAATTAAGTACAATAATGAATAGAATCAAGTAGAATAACGACTAGAATGAAGTAGACTAGCGACATAGAATCAAGTAGAATAAAAATTATGTATTACATTATATTTTTGAAAATTTGTACATGATGTCAAATTATGTAGAATAACAACATAGAATTAAGTATAATATCCAAGAGAATTAAGTACAATAACGACTAGAATCAAGTAGAATAGCGACTAGAATGAAGTAGAATTGCTACATAGAATCAAGTAAAATAGCGGCGTAGTGTAGTTCATCGTATATTATTTGAGATGTGTATAGTGTAGTTCATCGTATATGTTTACAGACTTTTTACAATGTATGCACTTAATTTGTAGATATGGCGACGGAGGCGATATGAGTTGCTTGACCGTGATTGATGCACATCACCGTAGCCATCTCGAGATCTGCGTGCTCCTCAGCGAGGCGGCGTCGATTGAGTTTGGCGCGTTTCGGTTGCGCACGCCTATGAGGGCATGGAGGCTGCACGCAGATGGATTCTGAGGTACGTATAGTTTTAATACACTCAATCATGGTATGACTACTTTGCGTGCATTCACGTTTATTCTTAATCGTTTTGACGCAGTTGAGAGCGGCGAGCCTTCTTGCACTAGCGAGGATGATGGAGGCGACTTTTGAGGATGATCGGGACCGTGGTGGTGAGTACGTGCGTCTGGCGTTCCGTCGACCGGCCGCTGCCGACGGCGTTAGTTGACCGCCGAGGCGAGCGCTACGTTCCACCTTCCGTGCGGGGAGATGACGCCGACGCCGGGGCGTGAGCTTCTGCTTTCGGGTTGCCATCGCGAGCCGCCGGCAACAGACGGCGTCTGACGTCTCGGACACGTGGCGACCGACCTCTAGCGAGGTTCCACGATGTCTTGCCGGTGAAAGAAACTACACCGAAGTTCAAGAACCAAGCGCGCCGCGTTGAAGTGGATCTGCCGTTCTCGTAAGTATTTGTAATTATTGTCATCTCGCTTAAATTCGTATGTGAACCTTCTTCTTTGAATTCTACATTTCTTCTTGCGGCCGGCGTATGGCGCTGGCGCGAGGGCGTGGTTGTTAGGAGGCACTTTGAGGTCTACCGCTATGGTTGTTCGGGTGGGTCATGTTTACGGGGTCCCACGGCGATAAGCGTCGACAAGCACTACGTCCGAGACGCTGCACGAGGTGGTCAACATGGAGATTGATGAGATCCTCCTCGCTGGGGTCGGCCGTACTTTGCGTGACGTCTCACGCCTTTGTCGCGGCAGCGTGCCACCGCATTCAGACAACTCCATCCTCTCCGGATGTCCACTACCTGCAGCTATGTTCCTTGGCGTTTCGGATCGGACGACCACAGCTGGACTTGAGAGCATATACGATCACCTTGTACGTTGCGGCCGACGTGGTGGACCGCCCCACCATGGGCACGGTTTGGTGACACCGACGGGTTAGTTTTATGATCATTTTTTATGTATTGTAATCACAATTTGGTGTGCTAAGTTTGCGGTGTTCTATTGCACAGGTCACCTTCACGCCGATCACTTCGCAGGGGTCTTACCCGGAGTACATCGCGATGTTCGATCGGTGACCGATGACCATGTCATCCGGACACCGTACACTACGGAGAGGCTTATCCAATGGCGCCGACGGATTGTCGCTCTGTGCCGCGAGACTACGATCTTGGTACACGCGAGCCCTTGGTACATGATGTCTTCGTGGAGGAGTACCAGTGCAATGGGTCATCGCCGATTCGGTCTCTGACAGAGATCCCAGCCCTTGGGGGATCTGGGTGCCGACGCACATCCATGTGTAAGTTCACATGTTTACTTCTTTCACACAATGTAATTATGTCTTTGAATAAATAATTGTGTTGGTGTCCACAGTGCACTAGGAAGGAGTCGTGGCTCGATGTCTGGTTGGATAGGATGCGGCCTTGGGTCGAGGTTTGGAGTCACGCTCGGCGATATCATCCAAGTGGGGAGGATCCCTCGACATCGAGACGTCGCGGATTACATGGATTGGTACTCTAGTCGGACGAGGCTTATCGGCTGCGTCCGGGTCGTGGTCGACCCATCACGACATGAGGTGCGACGTCCGACACGTACCCTACCCACCCAGACTCGCTTTCCACCTCTCGATGCGTATTGAACTGTCCTTAATTCATATTTATCTTGCGGTTATGTTTCCAACTTGTGCGAGCGGATCTACACCGGAGATTCTCGAGGTAGCAACCACCGTGCACGAGAGGACCTTGAGGGACACGAGAAGGCTTGTGCGGCGGATCATCGGCGCGGCGAGACGAGGCATCAGTTGTGACTTGTCGCCGCCGCCGAGGACTCGGTGGACCGACCAATCTTGGGGATGAGGTCACCTCGGGGCGAGGTGGTTCATGTCCACGGCTCTGCCCGGGCGTGGCGGGCGTGTCATCGTGGCACCATGGTGGGAGCAAACCTTTGACAGGGGCTTATCGGGTCACGCCGCGTGCCACCGGTATGACCACCTTGCTTGCTTGCGAACGTAATGCTTGTTTCTTCGAACCCGATAGTTACTAACGGCAATATTCTCTATCGGTCTGAGCTCCACTATCCGTGGGCGAGTACTGTGAGTCGTCGGCGCATATCTCCGGGGCGGCGGTATGACCACCTTGGGATGATTATGTTTCTTTTTCGTGTTTTCGGCATGATTACGTTTGTAACATAATACTTCATAGGAACGTCTTGGGAGGACGGTTCATTTCCGGACGACGAGGCAAACCTATCGATACCCATCGATTGCTTCTTTGATGACCTGCGTGACGCCTCGTTCAACTTGGAGGCTTCTCAGCTGCAAAGTGCTCCGCCACCGACACTGCGAACCACGGAGGAGGAGGCCTCCTCGCGACACCACCTCGGACTACTCGTCTCGATCGGCCGGTCATCCCTTTGAACCTCTCACATACTCGGACCGTCGCAGGCAGAGGCCAGGGGCGACACGGGGAGTGTGCCCCAAGAGGGGCCGCTAGTAGATATTTGGTCCTTCAAATATCAGTCATACCATGTAAATATTAATATATGAACAACTCTTATTATGCTAGTCTCATGTTTCGAAATCTCTTTTTAGTAGCATGTTTAGCATTCCATTCTTGATGTTATTAGCATCATCGTAATATCACTTAGCCGTGCTACGAATAATTAATATCTCAAACGTCCTCGTGAAATTCTCTGAAATTCACCGCACTAGAACAACATACGATCATTATAAATTGTTATTGCGAGATTAATAGATTTTGTACCGTTAAAATTTATAAAAATCATAAGTATGTAAAGTGGACTTGCAAATTAGGGTTAGAGAGAACACATCGCCATTTCAATGGCGGCAACAACCTATCGCCGATTGAAATGGCGTCGAGAACCTATCGCCATTTCAACTGGTGATAGGTAGTTGGACCGGCGACTGGAGGGGTCAGCGTTCCTATCGCCAGTTGAAATGGCGATAGGTTCCTGTCGCCATTTCAAATGGCGACAAGAACTCATTTCTGTAATTTTTTGGGGCGATTATATATTTTTGTAATTTTATTTTTTAAAAAATATTATTTAAAAAAAAAATTCCACGGGCAAATGGGCAATGTGCGGAAATGGGATCGTCTGATGTGGAGGTATTACTGTAGAGCTACTGTGGCCACCATGATCTGCTGTTCAATCGCATCAAATGGCTCTGGTTCGCTTCACACCTTCCACCGTAAGGCCCCGTTCGGAATGGATCCCGATCCTCTCTGCAGTACGTCCACCACGCGAATAGTTTATTTTTTGAGAGAGAAATGTTCGGCTATATTAATGTAGCTACATGGGAAAAGTAATGCAACAATTTACTGCAGCAAAAACACTGTGCTGTTTGATCTCAGTCTTCGATTTTTTGTTAGACAGTAGGGATCGTCCATAATGCATATGCTTATCGGACAGTAGGTATCGCTCATAATGCATATACACGGTAGATCATCTTCGTTGACTGCTTCAATGCAGATGATCTCAATCCATTGGAACGCATGAACTGAAAACAGATGAACAGAAAACCTAGAAATTAGGGTTCCAAAGAAGAGAAAATACAGTAATTGCTCTAAATGGTTATTTGGATGCATCATAGGAAAAAAAAACACAAGAATTTTGAGAGAGATTGCTTGCTCAAGAGATAAAGGAAAATTTCAACCTCATATTTGTTTTCGTCAAAAAATCCTCTAGAACGAGGCCATATGAATGGAATCCTATAGGCTCATTCATTTGTTCTAATGGGTCACATAGGAAAAGTTTTCATAGGATTCAATTCCTGCAGAATTCCTCCAAAAATCCTTCATTCCAAACATCCCCTAAAGTTGTTCGTTACTTCATTATTTGGACAGCTAGGTCTACAAGAATCCCCAATCCTTCGTTTCTATAGAAAAACCTAGGTCTTTAAACTCCAAAACCACGCAGCTTCGATTCTACACTACCTCAACCGAGCTCCAACTTGCCGCTCCAAGTTTACTCTGAAATGTGTCTCGTGACTTGTCCGCCCGTCGCCGATCCCCGACTTCAAACAGTGCCTCGTCGCCGATCTCTAACGGCAAGTAGTGCCTTGCCGCCGATCTCGGACACCAAGCAGTGCCTCGCCAGTGACTCACCGTTGAGCTATGACTTGTTCCACTAACAAGTAGTGCCTCACAGTTGGGCTCCGACTCCATGCGAATCATTATCCATAGAGGTGCAAACGGAGCGGATAGTTCCCGACCGACCGAATAAATGTGGGCAAAATTCGGATATTTTTTCGGATATCCGGAGGGTTTTTTTGGATTCGGACATTTTTCACCGGATACAATTCGGATTCGGATAGTCAGCTATCCGATTTATTCGGAACTATCCGGGATTAAATTCGGATATAACCGACGACTATCCGACATTTTTTCACGCGTAGAGCTCCTAACTCGGCGGGACATCTCCCGCTGTCCCACACCCACGCCCGCGGTCCCGTCCCGCCCGCCCCAGCCAAAAGCCAAAAACCGAAATCGCTCACTCTCACTCTCAGTCACAGCACAAGACAGCTCCCAATTGCAACCCTACCTCACCGCCCCGCCGCCGCTCCCGCGGTCCCTCCTCTCCTCCTCACTTCCTCAACTGGTCAGCCCTCAATCCTCATCTTACTAGCCCTCCACCTCCAGTCCAGTCCTTCCCCCACCCGCGCGCGCCCTCCCCATCCGCGGCTCCGCCTCCCACCTCCCTCGCCACCGCCGTCGCCTACTCGCCTCCCTCCTCCCCAGCCGCCCGCTTCCCTCCTCCCTTTGCAGCCTTGCCGCCTCCCTCCCTCCCTCCTCCCTCCTCCTCATCTCTACCTCCCCAACCCGCGCCCTCTCGCTGCAGCCGCCATCATCCTCCTCATGCGCGCCTCCTCCTCCTCCCTCATGCCCTTGTGATAATCACGCCACGGTCGCCAAAGACAGGCCAGCCTGCGTCGCCGCAAGACGATCCTCCTCGA
Organism: Phyllostachys edulis; assembly: GCA_036346405.1. Lineage (NCBI taxonomy): Eukaryota > Viridiplantae > Streptophyta > Magnoliopsida > Poales > Poaceae > Phyllostachys > Phyllostachys edulis. The sequence goes on along the minus strand of CM070547.1, from coordinate 33,471,729 downwards.
TGCCTCGTACCCCTTCGTCTCCTACATAATCGCAGCCGCCACGGTGACAGCGCCGCGCCACATGACGCCCGCCATGGGATGCCTCCTCGGTAGCTCGATCTGCGCCAGGTTCCTCCCTCTTCTTCCCATTGCCGTTGCGCCCACAGTGAGGAGACGAGTGCATCTCAAGCGCCATGATCGGAGCACATGGCGGCGGTGAAGAAAGACTTCGTCTTGGTGGCCGCTCTGGCTCTCCTCCGCCCGGAGGGGCCTCGGTGGGCTCCCCGCTGCCGACGCCTTCCACAAGCTCGAGAAGGTGAGGAGGATTTTGATTTCTGCTTCTGCATGTCCGTCCTTGTTTGGTAGTTACTGAAAAAAGTTTGGCCTTTTCTTGGAAACGGTTGTTGCGGGAAAGATTTTTTACTTTCTTTTTCTAATTCTGTGAGTTTTGTGGCGCTGAAGAAGGTGCGCGTGGATGGCGTCGGCGAGGCCGAGAGCGCGTGGTTCATGGCGCGGGAGATCGCCCTACTCCGCCACCTCGGCGACCACCCCAACATCGTCCGCCTCGACGGCCTCGCCACCTCCCACCTCGCTCTTCTGCCATCGGTCTACCTCGTCTTTGAGTACATGGACCACGACCTCGGGCCTCGTCACGCAGCATGCTCCTTAACGCCTTGCTTCTCCTTACCCAATGCGGTCATTGTGCTTGCTAGTATATCTTGTTCCCTTAATCCATGATGTGCACCTTCATCATTGATATGTTCCTCAAAATTAGTAGTAGTATTTAAAAGTGAGTACGCTTTGTTAACACGGTTTGCGAATTGGATACTTATAATGCGCATAAGATGATTTGTATTCTGATTAACATAAAGCCTACTTTTGTAAGTTTAGATAGGCTATGAAACTTGAATTACTGACGTTACGATGAGGTGAATCACATCCAAGATTAGTATCGTGACAAAACTAAACATCTCGGTTGCATTGAAGGATGACAATTTTCATGGTCGTTTTATTTCGTTGGTTTTAGTTTTCTAGAAGGGGTTAGAGTATATGAGAAGTCATGTTTGCTTGGTTGCCTAGTTACCTAAGATGCTTGAATTACGATTGATGATGTCTTTGAGTTGAACTATTCTTTTAGTCTCTGATAGTGCAGATTGGGAAGTTGTCAAAATAATTCGCATCACTCACTTCATTACTTGGGACGATCGACTCTGATGGAGGGATGATCTCTAAGTAATATAACATGGAGTGCTTCTATGTTGTCAATACAAAACGCACATGTCCTGAATAAACTTGTAATTACTCTTAGTAATGGTCGGCATGGGCCATCCTAAATTTTCATTTGCTCTAGTACGTGGCATTATTCTTTTTAGAGGAGCACAGAAGCATTTTCCAAATAGAAGATCGTATGGATGGCATAAAAAATCCAAAACAATAGTAGTGCATTTGGAAAGCTGAAAAGGGTATGATTATTGTCTAATATGTTTGTTTCCTTGATCTTTTTTATGACCTCTTTTGGCTTTTATGTTTGCCACTTGGGTAACAAACCCTTCAATCTGTGATGCCCTTTTGTGTTGCACAGACAGAGGAAGCTTGTGTGATCCGGATTTTTGTGCTCCAAGCAGCCATCATTAATACAACTATTGATTTCTTCAAATAGACATGTATGTATCAATGCCAACTCTCTTTGATCCACTTCATTGCATAATCTATGAATCACCCCAGTTATGACCTCATGAATATGTCAGTGTGACAGTGTGTCACACACTGAAACACTGCTATAAGAATGGCTTGTCTTCTTTGCTTGATCTTAGCTACTTGTATTCCTCAAGATCAAACTTAAACCATGAGAGTATGATGGTTATGCTATAAACCTTGTGAATTGTGAATAGGTAATTTATTTAACTGTTTGTGAATAGAAAAAATCTTGGAAAACAATGCAGTTATATATGTGGACTGTTGAGGATAGCACAATGGCTTTAATAGCTAAGTGCACCACTGTGAATTGTGAATAGGTAATTTATTTGACTATTTGTGAATAGAAAAAATCAGTGGTCTTCTTCTTTACTGAAGGCTGAGACTAATAACAAATGCTTCTAAGTTCTAACCACGATTCTGATTGCTCTGTCACGACCTCAATCTAATCAAACTAAGTTCAAATTGCTCCTTGTTTAGTACAAATGATTATTTTCCAGCCAGTGATTTCTGTTTTGTCTAATCTGAACTCTCAGCTTCAGTATGTCAACCAACCATCATGCCATAATTATTGATAAGCTATAGTTTTAAGGACTTTGCTGCTTCTAATTTGCTCCACAAGCCAACTGTAAAAGTTTGACAGGTTTGTAGTTTAGGCTTTATCTCACAATGATCTGAGTATGTAAATATTGAGTGCCATTTGATTTTGTTTTCAGCTATGTCATCGTTGTGGAACATGACTTGAGTGTCTTAGATTACTTGTCCGATTTTATCTACTGCTTATATGGGAAATCAGGTGCTTATGGTGTAGTTACTTTGCCATTTTCGGTCTGAGAAGGTATCAACATTTTCCTGGCTGGATTTGTTCCAATAGGAAATCTTCGGTTTCGAGATGAATCTCTTACATTTAAGGACTTAAGGTAACATATGCACATAGGATTTGAGATTCTTGTTCGGTGATGAAACTTTGTTCTGATGTTAGTACCGTCCTTTTAGATTGTGGAGACTCATGAAAGTGCTGAGGAGATTGAGACATACCAATGGTACAAGTACCCTACCATGAGCAAAACACAGGAAATTTCAAGCTTTACGTCGTTGAGGGTGAATTCATCGATTCTCAGTTGTTGTGATGCTTGATGACCGTGAGAACGGGACGGAAAACTACATTCATCGAAATATTGGTACATCTCTCTCCATCCCTCCTCCTCGCCTCCCTCTCTCTACTACCTTTTAATCTTGTAAGTCATTGTGAGGTCACAGTAAATAGTGCAAATATTGAGTGACACAAATAAAAACTTTGGCTTCTTGATTTATCTACTATTATGGACACTACGGGCTTGGCATATTGTCATTAAGTCTGTAATAGATTTTTTATATAAAAATGATGATCCATGTTAAGGTTGATATTATATGTCTTGGCAATGTCTTGTATTACCTTCTCTGCGCCTTTAAAGATTATAGCAACTTCCTAATCCTATCTTGTTCAAAATCCAAACAACTACTCTTGAATCGAAATTGTTTTTGGATACTACTATATTAGGCACATGCAGATGTCAAAACCAGTCAAAATTGTGTCATTTGCAAGACTGGATTAATGCATGTTTTGTCATATGCGTGACTTAATTAGCTGTGTGTTTCTGTAGGAAAGTTGTCTACCAAGAATGCAAATCAAGGCGGTCCAATATAGGCAAATGGATTTGACCGTGCTTCTACTACAAATCAATGGGCTATAGGTAAATACAATGTGCTTTTATAGAGTTTTATCTTATCTTATCTTATCTTCTTTTTTTTTTAAAGAAGGGCTTAATCAAGTCACTAATACTTAGTTAAATATGATCTCTTTGATATGAGCTATAGGTAAATACAACGTGCTTTTATAGGGCTTAATTAAGTCACTAATACTTAGTTAAATATAATCTTTTTGTGAACTTGTGACTTGCTAGTTAGTAGTTCCACTTGTTTACTTAGCCCCTGACATGTACTTGCTACTTGCTAGTTAGTAGTTAGTAGTTACTACTACTTGCTTAAATAGCCTATGTTATTGTGTGATATATTTAAATTTATTTGTTAAACTACTAATCTAGTGCATTTTGGACATGTAGTATTGTTGATTGATCTTTATTCGTGCGATATATATGGTTTATGTTTTCGCGCAATATCCGAATAAGTATTAAGTGACCGATACAATCCGTATTAAACTCGGCATGTATTAAGCTCCGTATTAAGTGACCGGGACTATCGCATTAAATATTAAGTATCCCAAGATCGTCGTGTCCGATTCGAATCCGAGAAAAATATGGAAAAGGATACGGGATGAGCGATATCCGTCCGTATCCGCTCCGTTTGCACCCCTAATTATCCATGTGTTGATTGTGTTGTGCATAACTATTCACACAGTTGTTTCATACTTACGGAAACTGATGGCAAGTAAAAGTGATTTGTTTGTTCTACAGATGCTGAAATGAAGTGTACATATGAAGAAACTCCGAAGTTTTGTCACCACAGTCCACAGGGATGAATACCTAGTCAATTAGACGTGAGTACACTTTGTGGTGAAATTTTGATTTGAACCGAGCTTTATACATACGACAAAAAGGAGCCTGTAGACTAGAACGAGTGCACCACTGAAAATTTTGAATTGCACATTTGTATCTCTCACTGAAATTTGTTTAAAATAACTGCATCTGCAAATAGTTCAGTACTGAATACTGAGACTAGGATGCATAGCAAAAATTGGCAACGACAACATTTAAAGAACTCAATGATTCAATAAGGCAATGCTCAGCCATCGAATCTCATTTTCAGAATGATATCAGGCTATTGTTATATCCCGGCAAAATTTGAACTGTGCCCAAAGTTCCAAGTATTATCAAATGTGTTCTGCCCCGTGCTACAGCCCTACAAATGAGAAAGAACAAATTAGAGAAAGTCAACAATGTGATTTAAACATGTTAAGTACAATACAGTCGGTACTTGGGGGTAACTATTGATCCACACATTCTTCAGACCCCTTCTCATTCATTCCAGTAGTTTGCTCTGTTAGATATATATGTTGTGTAGAGTGTTATTTGCTATTGTTCCAACCTTATACATATTATATATTGGTCTTTAGCCATTTGGAATACACAAGATGCTTTATTCAAATATAATATCAGAGCTATGAAAATCCTAGCTATAGAAACCCTATCTCTTAGCCATGATCCGCCGCCTCAGAGTCCGCCATTGTCCTTGGGCCATCTCGGTAGCCCTCCACGCCTTCCTCCCCTTCGGCCGCTTGCCGCCGCTCGTGGCATTGCCGAGATCCCGCCATCGCGGGATCCGCCGCCGCCGCCATTGCACATTAGCGCCCGTGGCCTTGCCTCCTGGCCGACCTCTGCTCACGGCTCCTCTCCGCCGCCTCCACGCTAGCCTCAGCGCACGGATCCGGTCGTCAGAAACCTCAACGCCGCACCTCGCCCGTCGCCGCCGACGGCCTTTGCTTATGCTTTCGCCCGACCGCCGCTGCGCTAGCCCCGCCATGAACGAGCCGACTTGAGGTTGTCGCCTCCCGGTGCTTGCCGTCGCTTCGCCGTCGGACAGCGTCGCCGCTTCGAGCTCGCCCGGTCGTCGCCACCACCGCTCGGTAGGGGAACAGAGAACCCTAGAGTTCCCCTGTGCGTCCCATGTAGACCGTGTGGGCTGTTTTATATTCCGGCCGTTCGATTAGCCGGCCCAACAGCAGCCTCGGTTAGTCGGCCTAGCCAAAAAAAAAAAAAAAAAAATCGATGGCTTCTCTTTGGGCTCGCCGCCATCCGCTCTCCCTAGTTCGGTTCGATGGAACAAACTTCCGGGAGTGGGCCATTCACCTGAGGATCCACCTCAACAGCCAGCTCTCTGGGGTCATCTCATTGGTGAGTAGCCATGTCCGCCTCGTCCTACACCGCCAGCACTACCCGCTCTCTCTGCTGGCACGGATAAGGCAGCTCAAGAGGCCGCCAATGCTGCATTTGAGGAGGTCCTAGAGCTCTACCGATCGAGTCAAGCCGCTCTGGCTGGCCGGCAGAGGTCAAGCTTCGTGCTATCGCCATCCTAGTGGGTAGCATGCCCGTGACCATCTCTATGGATGTGGCAGAGCTACCGACGACACAGCTTATATGGGAGCGCCTCCGAGCTCACTACCAGCCGACGAGTGATGCTATGTATCTCTCGATGCGTGCATCGGCGCATTCTCTTGGCTGCTTCGATGCCACGTGGATGTTTTCTACGGAAGTATGCGAGGTGTGGTGCCAGCTTGACTCTCTGGGGTCGGATGTTTGTCAGACCTGTCCCTGTTGTGTGCGGCTCTGCGCTCACCAGAGACTCATTGTCTCTATGACTTCCTAACGTGTCTTCGGCCTGAGTTCGAGACTATCCGCACTCAGCTCCTGACTCGCCACCCGCGCCCGAGCTTGGTGGAGGCCCTCACGGGTGTGCGTGCTGAGAAGACTCGTCGCCATGGCGTGGCTCAAATGCAGTCTGTCTTGTTTGCTTCAGCACCTGCTCCTTTGTCGTTTTCTTCAGCACCGACCGTGATCCCTCCCCCCAGCTCCTCCAGTGGTTGCTGCTTCTACTGCGGGTCTCCACTACACCTACTGTCAGTGTGACAGCCACAGGTATCAGGATTGTTACAAGCGGAGGAGGGACCAGGGTCGTCGGGGTGGACGTCCCCCGAAGTGCTCTGGAGGTTCCTCTCACTCAGGAGATGGCCCCTCGCTAAGGCTCCTCTGGTGACGCCACACAGCAGCTCCTCTCACTGCTTCAGCGCCTCGGTGTTGGCTCGTCCTTAGACTTCTCGGGTTCTGCTCATCTGGCTCTTGCTTCTCAGTAGTCTTCCTCGCCTCCACCTCCTCTCTCGTCAGGTATCTTGTCTCCGTGGATCTTGGACTATGGTGCTTCTCATCACATGACACCAGATTCTATCCACCTTACTTCTGTGCGGTCCACAGATTTTTCTTCCACTGTTCAGACTGCAGATAGTACCTCTCTTCTTGTTACAGGCCGAGGCACCCTGCAGTCTCTCATGTTCCTCAGCTTACTATGAAGCTTATGTCAGCTGGTCAGATCACTGATCACGACTGTCGTGTTATTCTTGAGTCTGACTCTTGTTGTGTTCAGGACCACCACACGGGGACTCTGCTTGGTACTGGCCCTCGGCGCCGTGATTCATAGTGTCTTTGGGAGCTCGACTGGTTTCATCTTCCTTCCATTGTCTCCACCAGCCAATCGGCCACTACCACTGCCTCTGTTCTTGCTGCGTCTTCCACTACCTCTTTCGCTCAGTGGCACCATCGTCTTGGTCATCTTTGTGGCTCGCGTCTATCGTCTTTAGTCGGTCGTGGTGTTCTTGGGTCTGTTTTTGGGGACACCTCTTTACATTGTATGGGTTACAAACTTAGCAAGCAGCTGCAGCTCCCCTATCCCACTAGTGATTCTATTTCTATTTGTCCTTTTGATCTTGTTCACCCTGATGTTTGGGGTCCAGCTCCTTTCGTTTCGAAAGGGGTCATCATTATTATGTGATCTTTATTGATAATTATTCTTGTCATACTTGGATCTACTTCATGTTCGAGCGCAGCCAGGTTTTCTCTATTTATAAGATGTTCGCCACCATGGTTCGCACTTAGTTTGATTTGGCCATTCGTGTATTTTGTGCCGACTCTGCTGGTGAGTATCTCTCTGCTGCTTTGCGTCGCTTTCTCACAGAGCAGGGCACTCTTCCTCAGTACTCTTGTCCTGGTGCTCATGCTCAGAACGGTGTCTCTGAGCGTAAACATCGTCACTTGCTTGATACCGCTCATGCTCTCATGCTTGCCTCTTCTGTTCCCCCTCACTTCTGGACTGAGGCTGTTTCTACTGCTACTTTTCTCATCAACCTGTAACCTTCTACTGCTCTTCGGGATTCTACTCCTGTCGAGCGTCACTTTGGTCGAGCTCCAGAGTATAGTCATCTTCGCAATTTCGGTTGTGTCTGTTTCATCCTTCTTCCACCTCGTGAGCGCACCAAGCTAATTGCTCAGTCAGTTGAGTGTGTTTTCCTTGGCTACAGTCTTGAGCATAAGGGTTATCGTTGCTATGACCCTGTTGCTCGCAGGATGAGGATTTCTCGGGATGTTACTTTTGACGAGTCCTGCTTTTACTACGCTCGTTCCCCCACTATCAGCCCAGATTCTCTTGCTGAGTCGATCTCCTTTCTGATTTTTCCTGACTCTCAGCTTTCCACCACTCTTTCACCTCATCCTCCATCTACTCTGCCTCCGGCTCCATCTGTTCTGCCTTCATCGGATTTTCCTTCCCGCTCTTTTGTTGAGGCTCCACCTTTACCCTTACACTACTCTCGCCGTTCTCGGCCTACTACTTCCTCTCTTGAGCCTCCGTCTCTGCTGGGCCTTGTTCCCAGTCCTCCCTCTCCATCCTTGTTGGGTCCAGCTCCGCCTTCTCCTCCAAGAAATGATCTTCGTGATCGTCACACTGTCAGGCCGCCTGAGCACTACGACTTTGCAGCCATTGCTCTTTTTGAGCCTACGACCTACCGTGAGGCCACTGCTCACCCTGAGTGGCAGCTCACGATGTTTGAGGAGATTGTTGCTTTAGAGCGTACTAGCACTTGGGATCTTGTGCCCTTGCCTACGCGTGTTACTCCTATCACGTGTAAGTGGGTGTACAAGATCAAGACCCGCTCGGATGGTTCCCTTGAGCGCTACAAGGCTCGTCTTGTAGCACGTGGTTTTCAGCAGAAGCATGATCGTGACTACGATGAGACTTTCACCCCTGTCGCTCACATGATCACTGTTTGTACTCTCCTTGTTGTGGCCTCTGTTCGACAATGGCCCATCTCTCAGTTGGATGTTAAGAATGCATTTCTCAATGGCGAGTTGTGAGGAGGTCTACATGCATCCGCCCCTTGGGTATTTTGTCCCTGATGGTATGGTTTGTCGCCTTCGTCGTTCTTTCTATAGGCTCAAATAGGCCCCTCATGCTTGGTTTAACTACTTCTCCTCTGTTGTCACTGCTGTCGGCTTCTCCGCCAGTGATCACGACCCTGCTCTCTTTGTTCACACCTCTCCTCGGGGTCGGACGCTCCTCCTTCTATATGTGGATGACATGATCATTACTGGAGATGACTCCGCTTTTATCAGATAGTACTGGTGTGATCAGCATTGCTCGAGATCCCATGAAGCATGAGCTTACCAAGCACATTGGAGTGGATGCTTTGTACATGTGATCGCAGGTGCAAGACCAAATTATTGCTCTTCAGTATGTGCCTTTGGAGCTTCAATTAGCAGATTTCTTCACCAAGACACAGACTCGAGCTTAGAATAACTTCTACTTCTTCAAACTCAGTGTTGTTGATCCACCATGAGTTTGAGAGGGGTGTTAGATATATATATATATATATATATATATATATATATATATATATTGTGTAGGGTGTTATTTGCTATTATTCTAACCTTATACATGTTATATATTGGCATTTGGCCCATTGGAATACACGAGATGCTTTATTCAAACATGCTCCATAGGTAATTGGTCTTGTGCTACTGGCCTTTCCTTCTCTTCTTTCTAAGGAAAACAAATTATTAGTCTAGGTTTGAATCAGGAAATACACAGTCTAATTGAATAGCTCGTAAGTAACATACTGAACAAACTTGTTTTTTGGGTACACCTTTAGTTAATACCTTCTTGTTTTTATTAGGGTGATGCTTATCAAGCCAATTTCTTTTACGCCTTGAACCACCCTTTTGAGTTTCCTTTTTCTTTAGGGCAGCAGTGTGCAAGTGCAAGGAGACATCTGGTGGTTCAAATGTAGCTTGTGCTCTGCACTGATCATTAGGTGCTTTGTCTGTTCAACTTGCTTCCTAAGGTTCTCTAAAGCATTGTCTACTAGTGTGCTATCTAGTAGTGTGCCGCATTCTTCAGATTCAGCTGCTCGAGACTCTATACCAAGGAACTTATGAACGAGAAACTTAATGCGGTGCCTATCCTCCAACCTAGGGTCCTCCAAAACATTCTTTCCACGATTGTTCTCAATAGTACCGCTCGGTGCTTCTCGAGTCCGTCGCTTCAAAATATAGCGATCTGGCAGCGACTTAATATTCGTCACATCTAGGACTTTCAAAGCATGTCTTTCAAATTGCCCACAGCTGCACAAAACCATTTGCTCTGAATAATTACATTGAACTCAATTTTTCTGAAACCACAAGTTGCTATTATGTTGTCCAATGGGTTCTTTAATCCCCTGTTATTATGCTGCCGATCACCGCCGCCGCCTGCTTAATTGTTTGTCGGCGCTGAGGATGAATAGGTTGCTGCGGTGCAAGGGCGAACAGAGCTACACGCGAGACAGAAGGAACTGTTAAGAAACCGGGCCAGGCCATCACTCCTAGGCCTACGATGGTCTCCTCATCCATCCAGTAGCCTATATAAAAGAGGAGGGACCCCAACATTCTATTAATATTTACAGAAGAGCAATAAAGAGAAATCAGAAGTCCTCGCATATCTTTGTGTTCAATCTACTATTCTATTCTTGTGTTCTTGTATTATTCTTACGATTCTGAGTTTGTCTACGAGGTAATCGCTCAGACTAGACTCGCAAGCGACGGTTCCTCAACACGTTATCAGCATGATCGACTCTCCTCGGATCGAAAGGTAACCGTCGAAGAACGACACTCATAGATCGAATCGTTTTTTCTAGATTGCATTCAATTCTACAAATTTGGCTTTCTAGATTGTATCCTACGGTGCAAATCCACTCTAATCTACCGCGAGCCGACTTGAAGTCGCCGACACAATGCCGATCGGTAGATTGCATGGAAAAGTGGATGTCGATTGTACCATAAATTGAAAATTGCAAATACGTTCTAATCTACTGCGAGCCAACTTGAAATCGTTGGTCAAGCCGATTGGTAATTGCATGATTAGTAGTACTCGGATGAACAGTACATTTCATGTCATGGACAATACAAAAACAGCCAGAGCAGCCCCGTACGGCTACATCGTCGCCGATCGGCCGCCGACCACCCGCATGTGGCGGCACCGCCACCACCGCTGGCATGGAGCCACATGCACCGGCGGCCCGCCCTGAGTTGCGTCGCTCCACACATCCCAAAGCGCCACCGGCTTGAAGCTGGTCACCTGGCCTCCCTACTGCCTGGCGCGCCTCCGTCGCCTCGGCCTTGTTCTTTGCATGGTCACCGGCCTTGCTGCCGCATGGTCGCTTGAGCATGTCACCACATGGCCGCCGAGTCGCCGCCCGCCTCGGCGTCTGCCGCATGGCGCCCGAATGCTGCCGTGGCGCCTCCGTGCCACCGGCGCGTCGCTGCCACCCGAACGGCGCCGCTCACCGTTGCTGTTGGCTCCTGTCGCTAAGCGACAGCCATCGCCACTCTCAGCTTGCACGGGAGCACCGCCACGCTCCAACCCCCGGCCGCTCGCACACGCGTGCCACCGTCTCCCCGCGAAGAGCCCACGTCGTCGTCGCTTCAATCAGGGTAGGGGAAACCCTACCCCACGCGCCTTTTGACCCAGCCGGCTATGGGCCGCATCGAGCCAGAGCGGGCAAGCGGGCCAAAAGCCCAAGAAAATTGGCCAAGAATGCTGGACCAATTGTTTTACAGTCGAAAGAAGAAAAAAAAGGGGAGAAAACCAGATAAAGGAAATTTTGCAAAAAGGTCATTCAAGATTTTGAAAATTTCGGGGATCCTTACACAAATAAAGAATTTTTGCAAGAAGGTCCTCGTACTCTCTGAAAATTGCACAAAAGAATTTTCAGAATTGAAATTTAGCGGTTTAGCCCCTGAAAATTGTAGAATTCACCGAAAATTCATTTTCCAACAGAAAAGGGGCTCGGGAATTCAATTTTTGAATCAATTTTAGCATTTGAAGCATGTTTAACTTTATTATTGTTATTTCTATGCAATTTATTTATTGTATTTACTGTTTTGATTATCTGTGATTGTTTATATTGCTTTTAATAACTGAAAATAGCACTAAATCTTGGAAAATGCATTGAGTAATACGGGAACATTATGAGAATCTTTGCAACCATTTTATGCAAATTACCAGCAGTAATTTTATGAACTCTCTGCATGAATATGCAGATGATTAACATTACGAACCGAGAGTTTGAAGAGCTAGCCCAGCATGGCCAGAATTACTTGAATTGGGCATCAGATGTCGAGATCATACTTGGAGCCAAGAAGCTCTGTGCAGCTGTAACATCCCAAACAATGATTTGTATTTCAAATGTATAAAAATGAGGAGAAATTAAAACTTTTGATGCCTCATGATGTCATTTGAATTTTTTGGAAATTTTCTCCAAGGGTTTCCTAATTCAAAGGCCAATGTTTCGATTGTTGGAAGCATAACCCTTGAAAACTCCATAGGCAAATCTTGTGATCATCCTTTGAAAATATTTTTCCTAACTTCTAGATCACCCTAGTGACCTCTTTGAAAATTTCATAGTTTTTAGAAATTATTTGCTATTTCTAAGAGGTTAGTCAAACCAGTTTGACCCTTAGTCAAACCCCTAGGGCAGTAGCTTGTGATTTTTCTAGAAATAAATACATTACATGAAAAATTCTATAAAAATTACACAAGGTTTTTATTAAATCCAGTAACCTTACATAAAAATTTCAGAATTTTTGGAGCTTTGAAACTCCCTCTAAAAATTCTCTAACCATCTCAGCCTTTTTTTTTATTTATCAAAAACCTGTTTTCACTGTTGAACCGACCGAGCCACTTGGACTCGGTCTGACCCAACCAAGCCACCTTAGCCAGTCATCACCGCACCGTGCAACCTGAGCCATCCGATTGGAAATCAACGGTCTGGATTGAGTGGGTAGTTCGGACCGTTCGAACGACCAAATCACGTGGACCGTCTGATTGGAAATCAACGATCAGGATTGAGTGGGCCGTTCGGACCGTTCGAACGAACACGCAATCTCGACCGTCCATTTTAGATCGGATCGTCAAAATTATCCAAATCGATCTTTTGATTCAAACCGACCCGAGCCACGTTTGTTTTGGTTTCGTTGACCAATGGGCCCCGTTGTGCAGTCCTTCTTCTCCACGCGGCCTCCGCGTGCTGCCAGCACCATGGGAGAGCTTCGTGGATGAGCTCCGCCCGTGCGTCATCTTCAACAGCTCCGCCCCTGGTTTGCGACGCTCGCTAGTAGTTTGACACATGGTTTCACACCCGCCCATTCTCCTATCACCTCGCCATCGTGTCACTGTCGCTCGTGGTGGAGCCATGGACCAAGTTCACCGTAGGAGCTCCATTGTAACAGCCCAAAATTTCAATTTTGGTTAAAGTTTAAAACTTATTTGAGTTTGTGAATTTTCTGAAATTTTAAAAGCTTTGTCCTAAATGTTTTAAACCTAAAATAATTTAATTACAAAATTTATTATCAAGTTTAAGTTGGGAATAATTTTATTAAGTCTAAAATGTCTCTAAGGATTTATGAGAATTTTTGTAGAATTTTGGACTCTTTTGCTATTTTCTAAGTCTAAAAGGAATTAACAGATTATTTAAAATAGAAAACTAAAAAAACCTCAAAGGTGTTTGGGCGAAACCCTAGCTCGGCCCACTTACCTCACACATGCACGCAGCCCGCTCGGCCAACTCAACGTGCGGCTCACCTAGTGACCGTCCGATGTGCATCGGACGGCCAAGAAGCTCTCCACGCGCTCGCGTCCCTCGTCCGTCCGATGCAAATCAAGGCCCGCCTCTTTCTTCTCCCGCGCTGTCTTCCTCGCGCAAACACATGCCAGCTCCGCCGCCATTGACGTCTTCAACGCGAGCTGCAGCGGCGCCTCCCAACCGCCCGATCTTGGCGTTAAGCGCGTGAACCTGCCGCCGCGAGCCGCCCCCACTCCCCCTCTCTCCCCTCTTCTCCGCGCCCGACTCGCCCACGCGCCCGAAACCACCGCCGCCACGTTCATGCACACGATCTCCACTCCTCCTCCTCCCCGGCCCCTATAAAAGGCAGCCCCGGGTAGCCCTTGCCTCACCGTCTCCAACGCCACCACTCGCTCCCTCTCTCTCTCCCTGTGCTCGCCGAATTTGGGATTTTCCTCGCCGCCGGTCCCGAAGCGTGGAGCTTCGATTCCGTCGCCGCCGTCGACGCCGGGTCCTCGCCATCGCCACCACCTCCATCGACTTGACGTCGCGCACCCGGTGCCCACCCTCGCGTCGCCGGAGCTCCACGGGAACCACCCCTTCACCGTCGACCCCGCGCCGCCGCCGCTCTTCGCTCGCCGCCGGCCATCCCCGTCCGCGCCTTCCGTGTGGGTAAGCTCCCTAGGTTCCCGTCTCCTCCTTGTCCCGTCGCGATCTCGCCGGCCATCAGTAGTCTGACCGCGGCCGGTGACCCTCGGTCCCAACGCCGGCGCCGCCCTTGCCAAGCGTGGCGTGTGCCCGCGTGTCGCCCATGTGGCGCCACCTCACGCCCATGTGGCGACCACGTCGGTGGGCGCGCCACATCACGCCACCTCCCCGTGCGCCAAGGCCTGTGGACTAAGTCCACGTGGGCCGTGTCTCTGACATAAGGGGCCCGCACGTCAGAATTGTTTTTAATTTCTTTTAAATCCCGGAATTCCTTCGCTGATGTCAAGATTATGCAATAATTAGATTTCCTTTAGAAAAATAATTCGGGAAATTGTTTAAAAGGCATATTTAGGATTTAAATTGAAAAATTCATAACTTATTCATCCTAGTTCCAAATTAGATGATTCAAATTGCTAAATTCTTAGAAAATTATTATCTAACTAAATAAAATATAATTATTCAATTTGGAGTTCATTTTAGTTCTGTTTTAGAATTTAGAAATTCATTTAAATTCCAAATTTAGATTTAAATTTGTAAAATTCATATCATCTGAATTCCAACTCCAAATTTAGTGAATTAAATTTCTAAAATTTTATAAAAATATTATCTAGCTTAATAAATTAAAAATTTGTTTATTTGGAATTAGTTTAAACTGTCATGTTTTAAGTTAAAATTATTTAAATTGCAAATTTAGGATTTTAAACTTGCAAAGTTCATAGCTTTTATTTCCTGTTTCCAAATTGAGTGTTTCAAATTTATAAAATCTTATAAAATTATTATCTAGCCAAATAAAATATAATTATTTTATTTGGAGTTAGTTTAAACTGTCGTCTTGTATTTATTTTGAGTTTCAATTGATTGTCGTATTTTCACGTTTAGATTACTTAATTATTCCGGAAATTTGATTCTTAGAAGAATTAGAATTTCAAGACTTCAGCGAAGGCAAGTTATACTTTGATCATCTTGCACCTACTATTTTAAAGTTATTTAAATTAGGTCTTCAAATTATTAAGTGCATGCATACTTTTATTCAAGTATTTTAAATTCTGTTTAAATGATTAGATATTCCTCTTGTCCTTGTATGGCCAATATTGAATATTGAAATGTCATCCCTTGTCCCCATAGATAAATTGTTTGGAAATGCTTAGCAAATACTTAGACCATGATTTTGATTTTGGGGAGGATTTAGCCAAATCTTTACAAACTTGTTTTAACTTGAACCTATGGTATTGTCTTACCATAGATTTGTTGTAAAGGTGGTTTTACTAAATAAAATAAAGATGGTTTGGACTTGGGTGTAGCGGATGAAAGGTGGGTGTAGGTTTATGCACGGTTTAATCTGGTTAGGATTAAAGCCGAGGTTTAATTGGAAAGACGCCCAAGTCAATTAAGGACCGCCTTTGGCGTTCCTTTGCTATGCCAAAACGTACCACCACATGTCCTGTATGGGAAGGACTGGCTTAATAATTTGGGATACCTCATAGATATTAGTGCCATGTTGTATGAGTGGGTGTTGGTTAGACAAGAGTCCCACATGGCGCAAGAGGGGCTTCCTGAGGATGGTTAGTCAATGGAAGCGAAACCTTAGCGGGCATGAGTATTGTGAGGTAGATCATTATAACGACCTTGTGATATTTGCTCTGTCACACGCCTTAGGAAGCGTGGATTGGCCGACACAAAGGGTATAATATCTCGTGTGGGTAAAGCCGTACAAACTCTGCAGAGTAGAAAACTATTGAATAGCGCGTCATGATCATGGACATGCTAGCAAAGCCACTTTGAGTTAGACTTGTTTTTGGTTTTAAAATGGTTTCAACAGATGTTTTCGGGATGGATAGTCCTGTGGGAAAATTAGGCGGTTAGCCATTGTGATTGGAGGATATCCATCACCTTTCTTGGAGGTTATCCACATTATTCCATTGTCATTTAAAATATGATTTTAATTAATGTATGAAAATGGCCTTGCAATCTATTATGATTATTTAAATTAAAGCTAGCGCTTTCATAAAATAACCCCGCCAATGTCCTTTGTTTACCTTATGCATGCATTACAATTCCATATTGGGTGTAACTTGCGAGCACGGTAGTTGTGCTCATGCTTGCTTTATGCAACAAAATTTCGAGAGAAGACTACTATCGGAGACGGTGAGGACACCGCGCCTAGGTTACTCGCCCCGCATTTATTACTGTGGCGGATCGTTCGCCTACTACTATCTTCTTATTTCCTCTGTGTTATTTACTTCTTTATTTGGCTTCATGCCCAATTGTATCGAACTCTGATTTACTATTAATGAAATGCGAGATTTGGTTATGTTATCATTTTTGTAACTGTGTACACCGGAAATCCTGGACTGGTGTATGAACACAGAGGGTTCGGGATCTTTCGTTCCCGGGTCCGACATCCATTCTTGTGATTCTCCACCCCAGAGCTTATAAAAGCTCCTCAATGGCTTCATTGCTTTCTTTTCGACACCACCGAACCATCCATACCTCCAATTTCCTCTTCCATCGAAAGAAATTGCTTTGAGCTCAAGCTCTCAATTCCGGCCGCCACACCTCAACACCGTTCCGGCGCCACAGGGGTTCATTTCCATTTACATTAAGCGTCATTTTAGCCTCATCACCTTCATCATTTCCCCTAATCCAATTTTGATTTGCATTCTTAGGAATCATCAAATTTTGGATTTAAACTTCTTCGGCAGAAATTTGTCCCCTTCATCCCCAACTCCAGTAAGGTGCTCCATTCTTCAATTACTTGCTCTTGTACCATCTATGAGCCTTACCGAAGCTTCCCGTATCACTTGGGCCCTTCCTTTTTTCCTAGGCCACCGTCTCCTCGTTGTCTTCCTCAGCGCTGGTACTGGACTTTGCCGCCGACATGACTCCGACTAGCTTATCCTCCCTTAACCTCTCTGGTATGCTCCTAGCCCTTCTCTGATGCTAAGGCACGCGTTAGATGGCTTAAAGAATAGCCAAATCGACGTTGTCATTTTTCCCGTAGCTTCACCTCCGCTCCACCTCGTTGCGTCGCCGCTGGAGTCCATCTTCGGCGATGCTCTGGCCACCGGTGGGTGCACAATAGTGTAGGGTTTCCATTTTGACCCTTGGCTGGCACCGCCATGACCTCCTTCATCGGCGATTAGTCAGAAGATCGCGGCCGAGAGCGCCTCTGTGTTGTCATTTTTGGACACGCACTGTAGCACAATCATTAGCCATTAATCGCTGTCCGAAACCCACTTTTCTATGTTAATCCAGTAGTATTGGGTTAATGAATCTCTTACATGTGGGCCCTTGAATAGAAAACAAGAAGTTTAAACTCCGGTCAAAGCTTGAGTCTTTGACATGTAGGACCCTTTGTCGGTTAAACCGCTTAAGCCAGAGTCCGAACTTGTATTTTGTTTGGACCATCCGATTTCGTTTCAACAGCCCAGATTGTTTTGAACGTTCGGACCGTCCGAATGTTCCTCTCGTTTGGACCGTCCGATTTCGTTTCAACGGGCCAGATTGCTTTGAACGTTCGGACCGTCCGAACGTCCCACTTGTTTGGACCGTCCGATTTCGTTTCAATGGGCCAGATCGCTTTGAACGTTTGGACCATCCGAACGTCCCTCTTATTTGGACCGTCCGATTAGATCTCAACGGTCCAAACGTTTTCAGCTCAGGGGTTATAAGGAAAATCCATATATCAGTTATTTATGTACTATAAATTGCTTTCAACTTCAAAATAGCATAAGTATTTCATTTTAGCTCCTTTTTGGATGATTCAAATTTTGTTGGATTACATTTTTAGTGTATTTTATTTTGGTTTAGTTTTTTAGGCTTGTTACTGTTCCAGTTTTAATCATTAGTATGATTACTTTCGGTTTAGCATTATTCCTTGCACTAAAAATTGTTTTAACTTCAAAAATGCATAAGTCTTTCTCTGTAACTCCAATTTGGGCAGACTCAAGCTTGTTGGTCTCCTTTGTTACTATACTTTATTGTAGAATAGGTTTTGAGTATGTTACTGTCTCTGAAAATATTATTTTACATATGGTTTGTGCACTACTTTCTTGACTTTGAAAAATCATAAGAAATTCATTTTAGCTCCAAATGAGGTGAATCAAATTCCATTATTCATCTCATGTGGTGCTCTATCCATCATAAAATTTTCATGTTCACCACCTCTCTGGAAAATTTTGCTAAAAAATTAATTTCAGAAGAACAGTACCCGAGAGGGATTTTTAGCATTTCTTTTGAAAGCTGATTTTGTTTTGGCTATAACTTTTGCATGCATCATCCAAATCATTTGATTTTTATTTCTAAATTCATTTAAAATCATTCTCTACCTTCTGTGAAAGTTTCATGATTTTTGGATGACTTTGAATTTTTGAGTATTTTTGGTGTTATTCGTTCTTATTGTTCTTTACATTCTTTCAATAGGTTCCGACGAAGTTGTTGATTACGAGAGTGATCCTCTGCAGCAAGAAAGTTATCTCCAGCAAGGCAAGTAGTTTTCCTTTGATGCACGTTGATCCTATTATTTGCGCATGTTAATATTTCAAATGTTTCAACTATATGTATGCATGTTATGTGACAAGTTATTTCTCAGTCGCGATAGTTTACCTAATTAGTTAAATGAACTATAGGTAAACATCCATCCTTTACTACTGAGCCTAGGATTATCTACGTTGTGATTTAGAGCTCGATGGATGAGCTCTAGTCACTTTATATTGTAGTATACGAGTTGTGTCGCTTAGCAATGCTTAGAACAGTAGAAAGGGGAATCATCGCTTTGGCGATGGTTATTATATCATCACTTTAAATTACTTGGGTCAGGGTACCCATGTATGTATTGTATTTGGAAAACTAAAACTGAAAATAAAATGTTTTAGACTTAGGCACATTGGTTGGATGGTGTGTTTGTCAGGTGTGCATGGTTGGTGCCCGAGTCAACAAGGACCGAATTACTTGTGCCATTGATCCAAGCCCTTTTGCGTGCTAACCACATGAGAGGGATATGAGACCTCTCTTGACTTAGTACTTTGGTGTGTGTTAGATCCGAGTCGCAAGAGGTTGTGTGTGTTGTGTGAAAAATGAGTTAATCTACATGTGTTGGGTGTGACGGGATGGGTTCTGGGTTTAAGTCCCCTACCCCGAGGAGCATCGGTAAGTTATCTCTCTACCGATGACTCTGACACAACTTATGGTTTCCATCATACGGGCGGCTTGTAGTTAATACACAATATTGGAAATGTCTCTTAGGACTTAGCCTTGCCGGCATACCTAAGGAAGTGTGCTCTATTGCATGGCGAAATGGCGGTCCAGCGTGTGGGTACATTGGTACACCCCTGCAGGGTATAAACTATTCGAATAGCCTCATCGTAGGTTATGGACACGCTTGGTTATTTTCTGCAAGAATTAGACTTTACGTTTTCAATAAAACTTGAATTCAGGTGGTACGAATGGGTAATTCGTGCTATGTTGTGGTGGCTGTTGGGAAGTCACCTCTAGGATGTTATTTATGCTTATGAATGTTGTCTTACTGTTATTTAATCAAATGAAAATAGATTTGTCAAACTACCTTCAATCTATTATCTATTGCAAACGAACCATGGCTTTGTGCTGAAAATGAACCCTATGGCTTCCTCCTTTGTTTCAGCTTGCATGTAGCTATGTATAGGTTTGTTATACGTAAGTCTTATGAGTACATTTTTGTACTCAACTGCATTGCTTAATTGTTGCAGAGGAGGTTGATCCCTAAGGGATTAGCTATTATGAGACCGACTTTGTACATGACGACTAGCTTGGCGGCCCGATCGGTTGCCTTGTGGGTAATGGTAAACCGGTTGGCTTTTGTTATCGCTATCTTATGGCTTTTGTTTTCGCTGCTACTTTTTTTATTTATCTTGTCATTTTGGTCGGTCGGCCCTACTGTTGTATTCTGGACTTGTATGTCTTTGTGTTTTAATTTTGAAGACTCAGTAATGTAATGACTTGTGTATAGAATGGATGCTGTATTTTGTGATGGGGTATGTGTGCCGCTATTCTGGGAGGTACATGTACGCCGAGACGTGAGATATTTGGTTTGTGATGCTAGGGTCAAGTGGATGGCTAAGTATTACAAGCTATATACCCCGGGTCCTCACAAAAAGTTAGTATCAGAGCCATACTGACCGTAGAAACCCCTAGCTTGGTCGTCTTTAGGATGTTTTGAAAAACTTACTTTCAAAATATGAAATATTCGATGAAAACTTAAGTAAGTTCTCATATTTTATTCCTTACCTATCTTAGATTGCTCATCTTACTTTGTTCTTGTTAAGTTGTGAAAAAGTTATTTCCTCTCATCTTTACTTCAAAAGATAGTTGATTACCATTTAAATTCAGTTTTGGGGAACCAATGAGAGTTGTAAATATGAAGTGTTGGCTGTCCCTTGGTGAAGTTTAGAAGTGCTTGGAGTTGGAAAATTCAGCTCAGAGCGCGGTTACAAAAACTGGATAGCAAGCACAAGTTTTGGACAACAAGCACTTGGTTCATCGTTAGGGCTGAAAATGAGAGGGTAATTCAACTAAAACTTGTGGGGTTTAAAAGGGTAAGATGTGATATTAGTTGGCTAGTGCCTAATGCACCCTTAGATGGTTTTTACCGTGATCGTTAGATGTGATAGAACTTGAGTTGTGTTCTGAAATTTTTCTTCTCAACCGATTGCTTGTTCATTCAATACGAGTTAGTCGTGCCGAGAAGTTGATCTTATGACTTATGAGATTTGTATTGGATCTTATGACTTTCTACAAATATTGGAGTTTATTGCTGTTATTTATATATTTGCTTTTAGGTTAGGGTAATATCTCATTTCCCTAGTCAATAGCTTCTCTACTGCTACCTTTCGCATCTAGTTTTTGGGTTTGTGTTGCTAACCCACTTCAACAAAACAGGATGACTGGAAGAACTCGTAGCAGCCAAGGTCAGCCAGCTGGTCATGATGAGGAGCTCCCACCTCCTCCGACCATGGCTGAGGTTCTCGCTCAGATTGAATGAAACCGAATGGACCAGATGTGCATCCTGGAGGTCATCGCGCGGAATACCTCCACTCTTTCTGGTGCTTTTGGATCAGGAGGAGGTGGTGGTCATCATCCGAGGGGAGGACTCTCAGAATTCCTCCACACTTAGCCCCCGACCTTCTCCTGGTCCGAGGATCCGCTTGACGCAGACGATTGGTTGCATCTAGTCGAGCGGAAGCTCAACGTCGCTTAGTGCCAAGACCAAGAGAAGACATTTTTCGCCTCCCATCAGCTGGAGGGGGCAGCGCTTTCATGGTGAGAAAACTTCCTTGCCATGCAACCCGCAGGCCGAGCCATCACTTGGGAGGAGTTTCGTACTGCCTTCTATCGGGCTCATGTCCCCGCCGGTTTGATGAAGCTCAAGAAGAAGGAGTTCATGGCGCTCAAGCAAGAGCGCAAATCGGTCACTGAATATCTTCATGAGTTAAACCACCTTTCTCGGTACGCCCCTGAGGACGTGCCCACTGATGAAGCCAAGCAAGAGAAGTTCATGGATGGCTTGTCCGAGGAGCTACAGAACAAGCTATCTATTGTCGACTTCCAGACGTTGGTCAACAAGGCCATTGTCGCTGAGCACAAGGGAAGAGTGCTAGGCGAGTCTTGCAAGCGCAAGTGGGAGGCCCAAAAATCAGTAAGGGCCAATCTTTCCCGTCCTCGCGTCGGGTAAGCACCGGTGCCCCATCCTCAGGCTCCACCACCACCGAGGCCATCAGCGTTTGTACCACGCCCACCGCAGGTCATGTCTCAACCACGTGCACTGCGGGACAGCAAGCCAACCTTCGCAATCCGGCTACCGAGGTCACTTGTTTCTTCTACCACAACAAGGGGCATTATGCGAATCATTGCCCTAAGAAGACCAGAGCAGCCCCTCATCCTAATGGAGGATGCGGGCAAGGAAATGGTCATGCTCCAAACCAAAAGGCTACCCAGAAGACCTAGAGCTTGGGGAATGGCCGAGTCAACCATATCTCGGCCGAAGAAGCGCAGGAGGCACCCGACGTTGTGTTGGGTACGGTTCTTGTCAACTCTCAACCTGCTACTGTTTTGTTCGATTCTGGAGCTTCTCATTACTTTATATCAAAGTCTTTTGCTGCACTTAGTGATATTCAAATTATTTCCATGCATATTCCTTTGATTATTCACTCTCTGGGGTAAAAATGAGAGTTGAAAAAGAATTCGAGATGTCTCTATTGAGATTGGAGGAGTGAGATTTTTGGCAAATCTTATCCTCCTCAATTCAGTGAGTTTAGATGTAATACTTGGCATGGATTGACTGTCCCAACACTTGGGACAAATCGATTGTGCCAAGAAATTTATCTCCCTCACAAGTCCATCCGGCGAGCAAGTTGGGACTTCGCCGCAGCTGCAAGAACCGCATCTTTGTGCACTCGAAGTGAAGCCGGCCTTGGAAATTCATGAAGTCCCAGTAGTGTGTGACTTTGTGGATGTATTTCCTGAAGATTTTCCTGGGATGCCTCCAGTCCAGGACATCGAATTCGTCATCGAGTTGCTACCCGGTACCGCCCCAATTTCAAAGAGTCCATATTGGATGCCTCCGAATGAATTGGAGGAGTTAAAGAAGCAACTTGGTGAGCTTCAAGAGAAGGGTTTCATCTACCCAAGCTCATCACCGTGGGGCTGTCCTGCAATCTTTGTGAAGAAGAAGGGCAAGACTATGTGGATGTACGTTGATTACCGTCTGTTAAATAAAGTAATGGTAAAGAACAAGTACCCGTTGCCTCGGATTGACGATCTTTTCGATCAATTGACCAGAGCACGGGTATTCTCCAAGATCGATCTGAGGTTGGGCTATCACCAAGTCTGAATCAGATCTGAAGATATTTCGAAGACGACTTTCTCTACTCGTCTACTCGTTAAGGACTGTACGAGTATATCATCATGTCTTTCGGATTGACGAATGTTCCTGCCCTGTTCATGAATCTTATGAATGTGGTATTCATGGAGCATTTGGACAAGTTTGTAGTGGTCTTCATTGATGATATCTTCATCTACTCGAAGAATGACGAAGAGCACGTTGAACATCTGAAGCTTGTGTTGGGAAAGCTACGTAAGCACCAGCTTTATGCAAAGTTCAGCAAGTGCGAGTTCTGGTTGAAAGAAGTGGCATTCTTGGGTCATGTTCTTTCAGCGGGAGACATAGCCATGGATTCTAGCAAGGTTAGCGATGTGCTCTCATGGGGTCAGCCCAAGTCGGTAACTGACGTGAGGAGTTTTTTCGGTTTAGCGGGTTACTATCGTCACTTTATGATAATTTCTCTAAGATCGTAAAGCCGATGACGGAGTTGCTCAAAAAGGACAAGAAGTTTGTGTGGTTCACTGATTGTGAGGAGAGTTTTCAAGAACTCAAGAAGAGATTGACCACAGCTCCAGTTCTTGTTCTTTCCGATGTCCACCGAAGCTTCGATATCTATTGCGATGCTTCTTGTCAGGGACTCGGATGTGTTCTCATGCAAGAAGGCAAAGTAGTGGCCTATGCATCAAGATAATTAAGACCTCATGAGCTCAATTATCCAACTCATGACTTGGAATTAGCTGCAGTGGTCTATGCACTGAAGATTTGTCGATATTACCTCATCGGTAATCGTTGCGAAGTATATTCAGACTACAAAAGTTTGAAGTATTTGTTCACCCAGCCAGATCTGAACCTTAGGCAAAGAAGGTGGTTGGAGTTGATCAAAGACTACGACATGGGTCTCCAATATCATCCGGGCAAGGCTAATGTTATTGCCGACGCACTCAGTCGGAAAGTTTATTGCAACACATTGATGCTCAAGGAGCAGCAGCTCGCCCTTCATGAAGAATCTCAGCGGCTTAACTTAGGAGTGGTTGAGCATGGTTTCCTCACTACGTGGTTGTGCAACCAACCTTGGAAGATCGGATCAAGGCTGCGCAACAAACGGACGATGGGTGACCAAATCAAGTAGAATATCAAGAATGGGACAGCCAAGTGCTTCTCAGAAGATAACCATGGTGTTATGTGGTTCGAACAACGCCTCGTGGTTCTGAAGGACATGGAATTGTGGAATTTAATCCTCTGCGAAGCCCATGACTCACTCTTATTCATTCATCCCTGGGCCACAAAGATGTATCAAGATCTCAAGCAGAGAGTTTGGTGGACCCGAATGAAAAGAGAGATTGCAAGGTTCATTGCCGAGTGTGACATATGTAGTCATGTGAAGGCCGAACATCAACGTCTAGCGGGTCTCCTACAACCTTTGCCAGTACCTGAGTGGAAGTGGGATTCGATCGGTATGGATTTTATCACCGGTCTACCCCGAACCTCCAAGAAAAATGATGTCATTTGGGTTATCATTGATCAATTAACTAAAGTGGCACACTTTATACCCGTCAAAACCAAGATTCATACAGGTCACCTGGCCGAGATCTATGTTTCGAGGATTGTGAGTTTGCATGGGGTACCGAAGACAATTATTTCGGATCGTGGTTCCCTTTTTACCTCCCAGTTTTGGCATAGTTTGCAAGAGGCCATGGGAACTCGTATTTCTTTCAGCACCGCATACCATCCTCAAACTGATGGCCAAACTGAAAGAGTGAATCAAGTATTGGAAGACATGCTCCATGTCTGTGTTCTCTCCTACGAGAAGAATTGGGAGAAATGCTTGTCGTTCGCCGAGTTTTCTTACAACAATAGCTTCAAAGCTAGTCTCGGCATGGCACCATTTGAGGCCTTATACGGGAGGAAATGTAGAACCCCATTGAATTGGTCAAAAACCAGTGAAAGACCATTCTTTGGCCCGGACTCGATCAATGAGGCCGAAAGTCAAGTTCGGTTGATTCGAGATCGATTACGCGTGGCTCAATCAAGGCAAAAGAGCTATGCGGATCATCATCGCCGCGAGTTGAGCTTTAAACCAAATGACTTTGTTTATCCCAAAGTCTCTCCTCTGAAGGGCCATCAACGATTCGGGGTCAAAGGCAAACTAGCTCCTCGATATGTTGGGCCTTACCGCATCATCGAGAAGAAAGGAGCTATTGCCTACAAGTTTTGGAATTGCCCACTGCACTTGAAGGAGTACACGATGTCTTCCACGTGTCCCAATTGAAGAAGTTTCTTCGTGTTCCAACCGAGGAAGCTCCCTTGGAAAGTCTCGATGTACAAGAAGACTTGACCTACCAAGAGTGCCCTTTTCACATCCTTGAAGAAGCTGAACGAAGAACAAGGAATCGTGTCATAAAATTCCTTAAAGTTCAGTGGACAAATCATACCGAGGATGAAGCAACTTGGGAATGGGAGGATCGCTACGTGCGGACTACCCGTCCTTCTTTTCCGAGTAAATGAAATATCAGGATGAGATTCTTGTAGGGGGGAGGGGTTGTAACATCCTAAACAATGGTTTGTAGTTCAAATGTATAAAAATGAGGATAAATTAAAATTTTGATACTTCATTATGTATAAAAATGTTATATTCCATTTGGAGTATTTTATTTATGTGTGGATTGCTTTCTAATCCATATTAATAAATACTTTATATATCAAAACACATGTGGCGCCCTGAAACGAAATTTTTCCAGTCGATCAACAAGAATGCTGGCAGTCTTACGACAATCGCAGGAAGCGATACTTGTATAATAAGCTCAGGAAGAGCCACAATTATACTCCAATAGGCACAACATTGGTCATTGAAGAAGCCTTGTCGTACTCAGAATCGACTAGAACTCTATTAAGCTTTAAAGATATTCGTGCTAACGGTCTCCATGTAGAGACTGAAGTAGAGTATGGTAAAGAATACCTACTCATTACAAAGCATGAAGAACATGGAAAAACGGTATTAGAACGATTTCTTTCATATGAATCTGGGCTATAATTCACTAATATTAAGTCACCTGCAGCCTATACTGTCCTGAAAACTACTTTTAGAAGCTCTGAACTTTTCTGTCTCTAGCATGATAGATTAGGCCATCCTGATCTTAGGATGATGAGAAATATAATTACCAATTCTTAGGGACATAATATCAATGTAAAGAACTTCCCGAATCAATAAGATGTTGTATGCCCTGCATGTGCCACCGGGAAATTCATTACTAGACCTTCTACTCTGAAAGTGAAAGATGAAATCCCTGCTTTCCTGGACCGTATCCAGGGAGACATTTGCGGTCCTATACAGCCCCTGTCAGGGCAATTTAGGTACTTTATGATGCTCTTCGATGCTTCCTCGAAATGATCACATGTATGTTTATTGTCTACGAGAAACCACGCTTTTTACAAAGCTGATCTGGCAGATAGTTAAAATTAAGAATAATTTTCCTATTCATCATGTGAAGTCCATCAGAATGGACAACGCCGGTGAATTTACTTCAAAGGAATTTGATGATTATTGCATGACAATGGGAATTACCGTTGAGCATTCAGTACCACATGTCCATACCCAGAATGGACTAACAGATGTATTAATTAAAAGAATTAAATTTATTGCCCGACCGCTTTTGCAGAATTGTAATTTACCAACTACATATTGGGGACACGTAGTCCTACACACAGCAACTCTCATCAATTTTAGACCGTCGGCATATAACATCCATTCACCTATGCAACTAGCGCAAGAGTCAGCACTAAAAATCTCTCATCTCCACAGGTTTGGTTGCAAGGTTTATGTACCTATACCACCACCGCAGTGAACTGCAATGAGCTCTCTCGAAAAGTTTGGGACATACGTTGGTTATGAGACAACATCTATAATTAGGTATCTAGACCCTATGACTGGAGATTTGCATACAGCCCACTTCGCTGATAACATATTTGATGAGGGTAGTTTCCCGTCATTAGGGGGAGGAAATCAACCCCTTGATGAAAAATATCGAGAAATAACGTGGCAAGCCACGAGAATTCATGCACATGACCTGCGCACTAGTGAAGCAAATAGAGAAGTCTAGAAGATAATTGATTTGCAAGCATTAGCGAATCAACTACCTGACCACTTTAGTGATTTGAATAGTGTAACCAAGTCGCATGTGCCTACACGCAATGCACTGGAGAGGGTTGAAATACCAAAGATGAGAGACCATGTGGAGGTCGTCCCGTTGTGAGTGATGAGTAATTGTCAAAGTTTAGGATAGTCGAGTTTGGGTTGAGTGGTTCGGAGTCGAGTCGTTGCATGGCGCAATCGGGCTCTGTCGGACTTGGTCAAACTTGGTCGTATGGGATTAGGATGCATATTCGGTGTTTCGACAAGTTTGGATTTTGTCATGGTAAGTTGTTGGTATTTACGCTTTCGGTGTCGGCGGTGCTATTTGATGTGTTTCTTATGCTGTGTATTGCGGGACATCGGGTGGAGTCGTGGCGAGACACGGTGGACCGGACTAGGTGCAAGTGTGCCGAGGTCGAGCACGTCGGGATGTGTCAAAGACGGCGTGGACTTGAGGTGGTTGTGGCGTCGGCGAGGCGAAGCGAAGCTTCCCTGGAAGGTGCGAGGGCTAAACAGAATTTCGCAAAGGTACTGGCGGAGCGAACTCTGTTGGATTTAGCGGGCGTACGGGTGGAGACCCGTTAGCCGTGGGCTATAAATAGGATGGAGGGGCTGCTGCCCAAGCTGAAAAATTCAAGAGTTTCTAGGGTTTCCTTTAGTCAAAAGAGGCTTTAGAGTTTGTTTTGGCTTTAGGCTTTAGTGGTTGAGGGTTGTTCCCTGCTGTCCCCTTGTAGCTTTCCTCAAGATGGCTGAGTGTGTTCTTGAGGTTTGAGAGTGGGAGAGGATGAGATGAACACTGTAATCATTCCTCTTGGCGGCATCCCCCAGTGTGTGGCGGCGGCGTTCGAGAAAACCACGAGAAATGTGAGGAGGCGACACTGAAGCCTCGGTGCAAACAAAGAAAATCGAGAATCCGGTGGTTTTGCTTTTGGTTTTGCTTCTTGCCGTTCTTTTCGGTTTGTGTGCGTCTTGGCGCTCACCTTTTTTGATTTTTTTTTCATCGAGTTCTTTGTTTTGTCTTGCCTAGCTGCGCTGGTTTAATCGTGGCGGCGGCTTGGGAAAAAATCTGGCGCTGATAGCTCCTTAAGAAATCATTGTCTTTGGAGAGCTGCCCCAAATCGGAGCCCTGTGCGGTTCTTCCATTGATGAGAACGAGTCTTTAGTTTTTTTTGGCTGCCTTCAATGTTCTGAGGTTTCGTTTTATGCTTTCAGTTTTGACTCGGCGCTTGAGCGAAGAAAAGGACCGTGTGTGGCGACGGCCACTGCGTGTCGTCGTCTGTAGTTTCTGTTTGATTTTTATTGCCGTCGGTAGTCGCTTGATACCTTGTTACCTCTGTGGATCGGTAGAAATCGGGAATAGGAATCCTTGGACTGACGACTGCAGCTTCATCGATAAACAAAAGCAAATTTCGTCTCATGGCTCAAGTCGATCCTATCGATTCCTCGTGTGATTAGTTTTTATTGCCGATCCTCTTGACTCATGCATGTAAGGGTCGATCTTTGTAATATCTGCAGCCTTTTGCTTTGCTTAGAATTGGTTCCTCTGCTTGTCGGCTCGGTGTCGGCCTTGAAAAAAAATCGATGGGGGGCGGCGTCTGTAGGAAGTTGTTTGCCGCGAGAACTGGAGTTTTGTGCTAGCGACTTGTTTTTTTATTTATTGCCCGTAGCTCCTCCGGGAAAATCAAGATGTTCTTGGCGGTACTTTTTTTTGGTTGATGTGTAGTCTTTGTGCAGCAGCCTTAATCTAGAGTTGTAGTTCTGCTTGTTGTTTGGATTTCTGTGATTGCAAAATCCGGTTCTTGGTTCTTCTTTGCTTTGTCGATAGAAATCGAAGCTCTGTATGTTGCATCTTTGCTTAGTAATGATGTTTGAAAATTAGATGCTCTTTGGATCCTTGGTGCAAAGACTTTCTTTGTTGTGGCCATCTACATTGCATTTTTTCTTTTTTGCTGATTTTCAACCTTTTTGCATGTAGATTAAGCAATGGTATTTTCAGTTGAATTTTCTTGGTCGGTCTCGATTTATGCTGAATTTTTTCGATGTCACATGCGTTCGAGTTTCAAAGAAATTAACTCTCTATGAATTACTTTGTTTTGCTTCTTCTTAAAAAAAATCGGTGTACATTTTCTCAAGGCGATTTTAAAGAGAGCGACATTCACCCCCTCTGTCGCCATTTAGGTCCTACAATTGGTATCGAGCGGTTAGCTCTTTTCAATAGATCTTAACGGTCTCAAGAGCCATGGCGACGGACAAGTACTCGACCAAGCACTTTGTCTTCGATGGCATCGATTACCCTTCCGGAAGAGCCGAATGGAGACATACATCCGTGCCTGTGGGTATGCCATCTGGCGGAAGGTCAAGGTACGATTCATTTGTTCTGCCGATGAGAACATCAATGCGGAACATGGCCGATGTTGAGGCGAATGCAAAGGCAAGGAACATCATCATCCGTGGTTTGAGTCGTAGTGAGTTTGACGCATATCTCACCTGTCGTCCGCCTTACGATATCTGGGTGACCTCGGCGCATACCATGAGGGCACCACCCAGATCAAGGCGGTTCGGCAGGACCGGCTCAAACGAGAATACAACAAATTCGAGATGCGTCTTTGGTGAGTCCCTAGATGAGTGCCGCAGACGTTTTCACAAGATCTTGAGCAACCTCCGAGCGGTCGGTCTCACATACCCGACTTCGGACAACGCTCGTCGATACTTACGGCACTTTCGATCTGCGGCGTGTGGGAGATGAAAGTGACCACCATCAAAGACACGACAGACCTCTCGACCTTGACTCTTGATGCTACCAGTACTCACGCCTCAAGACTCACGAGATTGATGTTGTCTCTCGAGGTCGAAGTCACGATCGATGGCCTTGGTCACCAATCCCGCTTAAACTCGGTCTCTCTTCCGAGTCCTCTTGCAATTTCTCCATTCTTTGCTCTCTGTGACATAACGATGATCGCTTAGAGCGACTTCGCGGATGAGCAGACTTGCCCTCCTTGCTCGAAGATTCTCCCATGCTTACAAAGGAGGAGGGACAGAAGAGAGGAGGACCCGTGATTTGCTTCGAGTGTGGTGGCCCCAACCACATCCGAGCAACCGCCTAAGCCGAGAAGGGCAAGAACGACTACGGCGGTTCGGGCAAGAACGACTACACCGACAAGAACTGCAACAAGAAGCCTCCACCTCGGGCGCCCAAAGAAGAAGAAGTTCCGCAACTTTGGCAAAGCCAAGAAGCTCTTCCACCGCGTCCTCACGCTTTCGACGACCTCGACCTCGGCGAGGTGGAAGGATGGAGCGACGATGGCGGATTCGGTGACCAAGAGCCCAAGGATGGCGGCGACGACTTCTCCCATGTGCTTCATGGCCCTCGAGGGCGAACTTCAGCGACAATGAACAGACTCCGACTCCGGACGAGGTAGATCCCACCTCTGAATGCTCAATCATGCTTTTCTTAAGCTAGGAGGTTTTCATGCTAAAGCTAAGGCTAGGTGTCTTTGAGTTAGAGAAGGAAATAGATAGACCGTCACTAGAGATTATTGCTCTTACATCCGCCCCTTCTAGTGATGATTGTGATACATGCTCGCTTTCTTTGGTTGATATGGAGAAGTTAAGGACCTCACATGATAGTGTGTCCTCCAAACTTGATAGTGTTAAGGTGGAGAATGTTAGTGCGCTTCTTTGAGTTAGAGTTGAGTAGGATGGTTGTTACCCTACTTATTCTTGATGAGACTACTTCTCCCACCTCATGTGAGGGTAAGGACATTCTTTGCTAGAGGATCTTATGCCATGCTCCTTGATCCGCCCGAGTCTTGTGAAAATTGCAATAACTTGAAGATGAACTTAAACCAGGCGGATCATAAAATTGTTTGAACTACAAGCTTCTTTACTTGAGCCGATTGTTTCATGCTTGAACTGTCCTAAGTTAATCTGCTGAACTTGAGGTCGTCTCCAAAGCAGCTTCAAGATATGATTGATCATGAAAGGAAGTTGGCTCGGTTTGCTTCTAAGGACCTGTTAGCTCACCATGCATTAAGTGTAACAAACTAAAATCGACTTGATTGCTTTGGATGAGAAATGTGTGAAGCTAACTAAGGATCTTCTAGAAGCCACATTGTGCTTGCAATATGATTGTGGAGAAGGGAGAAGCCCGGGAGTAAGGATGAGGCAGCTTAGCAACGTGAACCAAGCTAGCTAGCGATGAGGATCTGTCCCTTCAGAGTCGGTGTGTGTGCACAAGCCATTCTTCCTCTCTAGCTTCTTTGGTTCTTTTTTGCTCCCTTACCTTCTCTGTCTCTTCTTCCCCTCTCTTCTTGCACCTCTCTCTTTGGAGTGTCGAGACCTTATGAACACTCTCGAGAGATTTGTAGGAGGCAAGAAGAAGCTCAATCTTATTCTAGACCAATCTAAGATCTGCAGATTTAATTAGGGTCTAGGATATGACTTCTTTGAGGACATGAGGAAGCATCCACTGCCGTGCTCGGACCCATAGCACCGTGTGTGATCGAGACCGAGCCTGGACCGAGAAAGTCCATTTCAAGTCGGCGGGCTATGTCGAGGATTTCTCGACAAGAAGGTAATTTCACATGCCGCTTCTACCTCTCGGGTGAAGTATCACCGCACCTTCATCGGAAGGATGGACACACACGATCGATCGATGCTTGGTAGCGCGCCAAGATCGCGTAGAGACCATGTTGAGTCTCTTAGGCGCATTCGTGGTCGGCCCTGGACCTTGAGTGCACCTAAGACCAACACGAGTCTAGGCTTGTTTCTTCCGATGGGTTTGTGCGAAGATCGAGGACTTGGTTTTTCCGAAGTTTTCGGTTTTCGTCCTCATCTTTTCGATCGTGACTTCCGCCGCCCCGAGGGTAGATCTCGTTTTCCCCATCGAGATAGCTACTGCGGCGTGTTCAAGATGTTCGCGTGTGCTCAGACTCGCTCCTTCAGAGCGATCGGACCCGAAAGACTTTGTCTCTTAGACCTTCGCTTTGAGTGACAGAGAGCGTAGGGTAGATAGAGGTCGATCGGGCTTGACTACTTCATCTTTCGGCGTGTTATTCAAGATTGGGTGCCAAAATCATTGTTGATTTATCGATCTTGAGACTTTACTCTGTTTGACTCAGTTCACGGGTAGGGAAGGAGAAGGTTTGGCTTGTAGACTCGGTTGTTCTCGCTATATGACCGGAGACTCCGTTGGTTCTCCTCCCTAGCCCGCGCTCCGGTGATGAGACGATCACCTTCGGAGACGCTTCGTGCTGGGCGTCATCGCCAAAGGTACTCGCGTATTAATGCTTCTTTTATTCTTAAGGATGTTGCCTTGGTTAGTAAGCTTGCAAAGACAATTTGCTTTCGCCTCGGCTTCGATGATGGCGGTTTCGAGGTGAGCTTTAAGAAAACAATTGCAAAATTCTTGACTCTTGGGTAGTCCGGTTTATGGATTTCTCGTTATGGGAGGATCTTTCGTCTGAGTTCTCTGAGTTTTCTGGCGATCCTCTCGGTGTTTAGTTGCTTCGAGTCCCGCGATCTCTTTTACGGCATAGGAGACTTGGTCATATTGGATTTGACCATTTGACCCGAAAGTTAGCGACCATGATCTCATTAAGTGGTCCGCGAAACTCAAGATGGTCAAAGATCTTGTTTGCACTCCATGCCAAGACGCGGCAAGATGGTTGCCGCTTCTCATCCTCCCACACAATTACTATGACCGATGCACACACCTACTCCACATGGACACAGTTGGACCAAATGAGTCTTGGTCGGCAGGAGGGAAGTGGTATGTTCTTGTTGTGGTCGATGACTTCTCGAGGTACTCTTGGGTGTTTTCTTAGCCTCGAAGGACGAGACATTTACACATTTCGAGGTCTTTTAGTAGGTCGTCTGTTGAGCTCCGGGTGCCTTCTGAGCGATCCGCAATGACAATGGCACGGAGTTCAAGAATTCCTACTTTGAGAGTTTCTGGTGAGGCAGTGTAGAGCACCGTTCTCTTCTCCATCGTCCCTCGGCAAAATGGCGTTGTGGAGAGGAAGAACCGTACCTTAGTCGAGATGGCGGGACGATGCTTGATGAGTACTCTACACCGAGGAAGTTTTGGTCGAGGCCATTGCGACCGCGTGCCATGTTTGAATCGAGTTTTTCTTGGGCACTCCTACACCGCACTTCTTATGAGTCGAGATACGCTAAAGCCAGCGTCTCTCATTTTCGTGTGTTTGGTTGCAAGTGCTTTATCTTGAAGTCCGGGAACCTAGACAAGTTCGAGTCACGTTCTGTGATTCGGTATCTTTCTAGGCTACTCGACTTCTTGGCGGGCTTATAAGTGCAGGCTCGCGAGTCTAGCAGAATGGTAGAAACTTGTGAGGTGACCTTTGACGAGGCCACCAGGGGACTAGGCCAGATATCTCGAGTTCTTTAGAGCGGTCCGAGACCATCTTTGTGGATGATGAGGACGAGGGAGACGATGGTTGTTTACGATCCAGCTCCTCTTCCTCCCCTTGAGATGCCTTCTTCCACTCACCTCAAGGTGATCGCCCTGCCTTCCGTTTCCTCCGGAGCTAGTGGCTCTGTCCGCCTCGCCTGCACACGAGGTAGAGGCCACTTCTTCTTCTCATCCAGACCTCCCGACATATCGAGAAAAGACATCCTTCAGAGCAGATGATTGGAGACCTTTTCGAGCGTGTCACACGCTCTAAGTCTGGCTTTTCTCTATTCTGTCTCCATTCTGCCTTTGTTGCCTCTTTTGAGCCCAAGGATGTTTGTCACGCCCTTTCTGATGAGTCTTGGGTCAATGCCATGCATGAAGAATTAGAGAACTTTGAGAGAAACAAGGTCTGGTCGCTTGTTGAGCCCCCACGAGGCCACAATATCATTGGAACCAAGTGGGTGTTCAAGAACAAGCAGAGTGAGGATGGGGTAATCATCCGAAACAAGGCTAGATTGGTAGCTCAGGGGTTTTCCTGAGTTGAGGTCTAGACTTGAGGAGACCTTTGCCCTCAGTAGCTCGACTTGAAGCCATTAGAATCTCGCTTGCCTTTGCGACTTCTAAGGGTTTCAAGCTTTACCAGATGGACGTGAAGAGTGCCTTTCTCAATGGCCTTATTGAGGAGGAAGTCTCGTCCGAGCGACCTCGAGTTTCGAGAACCCCAAATACCCTAACCATGTCTTCAAGCTTTCCAAAAGCCAGATGGACTTAGCAGGCTCCCAGAGCTTGGTATGAGAGGCTTAAGTCCTACTTGTTGAGTCATGGGTTTGAAATGGGTAAAGTTGACAAGACCTTGTTTATCCGTAGGCTTGGTAATGACTTTCTGCTCGTCCAAATCTATGTCGATGACATCATCTTTGGCGCTCTTCTCATGCTCGGTTTCACAGTTCTCGGATGTCATGAGCACCGAGTTTGAGATGAGCATGATGGGTGAGTTGACATTCTTTCTTGGCTTCCAAATCAAGCAGACTCGGGAGGGTACTTTTCTTCATCAGGGCAAGTACACTCGTGATCTCTGAGACGCCGATATGAGTGATGGTAAGCTTGTGTCGACTCCCATGGCTTCTACAAATATCTTGACCAGATGAGGATGGCGAGCCGCTTGATCAAAAGGAGTTTCGCAAAGATGATTGGCTCCTCTTGTACCTCAACGCCTCGAGACCGTACATACATTTTTACGTGTGTTTGTGCGCTCATTTTCGAGCTTCTCCTCGTTTTCTCACCCAAAGCGGTGAAGCGATCTTCGGTACTGCGAGCTACCATTGACTATGGTATCTGGTACTCTTCCTCATCTGTCTTTCCTTGAGAGCCTTTTCGGATCACGAGACTTTCTTGGTCAGAGGATAGATAGGAAGAGCACTTCCGGCACTCGCCAATTTCTTGGCACTTCTCTTGTTTCTCGGTCTTGAGGAAGCAATCCGGTGTTACCTGATCCACCGCAGAGGTCGAGCACGTTCTCGCAGCCGATTCTTTCAGAGCCAAGTGCTCTGGATGACTTCGACCTGCGGGACTTTGGGTTAGTTATCGGCATGTTGTTCCACTCTTTTGTGATAACACTTCTGCGATTAACATTGCCAAGAACCCAAAGTCAAAGATTCCGGACCAAGCACATCGATATCCGCTTCCACTTCCTTAGAGACCATGTAGAGAAGGGCGACATAGTGCTCCGGTTTGGAGAGTGACCACCGGTTGGTGACATTTTCACCAAGCCATTGGATAGTTCGAGGTTTTCACTCTGCGGGGAGAGCTTGGGGTGGTTTGTCCTTATGGATCAGAGTGAGGGGAGCTTTGGGTTTCTTCGCTCTACTATATTATTTATGCTCTTGCTCCTTCTTTGTTGCATTGCATTTTGGGTGCATTTGGGATTAGTCCTCCTAGCATAGATTAGAGTGCTTCTTTTGTCTAGTTGTTTAGATTTGCTCTTATCTTGTGATTCTAGGATCTTTGCTTATTAGTATTACTTATCTCACTAGTTTGAGCTCACTCACTTCTTGTAGGTTCTAGCGAGGGTTGGGCCACCCTCGGGTAGACAGGGTACGTGTTTGCTCCTAGGTGTGTTAAGTGGGCAGTTGATAGTCCTAGAGTCATATGGGGTAGATGAGAGTCAGTCTGAGCCATAGTATTCTCTATATCTTATCTATGCTTTAAGGACTGCCTGTTTTATGTTTTCTTTGCCAGCTTCTCGATTTATTGTTTTGGTTCAAGGGGAGTTCATTTGGGAGCTTCTGGAGCTTAATATTGACATAACTCAACTTGAACTAAAAGTTGCATCTATTGTTGAGGGGAGCCGATCTTACGCATTTCTAGCATTCTCGCATTGTAATATAACTACATTGAGCCTTGATTATTATCCTGCTATGACATGTTTACAATGCTTTACACCTTGCCATGACTTGTGCTTATTTGCTAGATTTATCATGACTTCATATGTGTAGCCTAGCTTTTGCCATGATAAGATAATTAAAATTGCTCAACTTAAACTAAAACTTGTCATGTTAGCACTTTTCGAGATTAGTCTTTCTTGAGCTATCCTTTTATGATTCATGCCATGTCAAATAGGTTTGGGTAGAGTGATGAATCTATATTGAGCCTTAGATTGAGCTTTTTTAGTCTCTTGATGATGCATGAGTTAGTACAACTTGTTAAAAGGCAAAAAGATCTCTTTTGTGCGAAAAACCGATCTCACCAATTCTCTCCTATGAGACGGCTTGCCATTGCACTTGGCATGAACTTAGGGGAGTTTTGGGTGACCTAGACTATCTTCTTAAGCTTCTCGCTTGGAGTAGTCGCATAAGGCTTGAGACCTAGCACATGATAAAACAAAAATCTGGTTGGAAACCACCATGAATTTCAAAAGAAAATATGGTTTATGTGTTCAATGTGCTTAAAGCTACAAAAGTATCAAGTACTTTAACCAATGTTTCATTCTTGAGCATAGCACTCTATTTGGTCTCAATTTAAGCTTCTTAGCTACGCTTAGCTTATTGACATGGCCTGCATCATCCTTGGATATCTCTAGCTAGACTTTGCTCATTGATGACTTGACTTGCTCACATAATGTACCTCATTTTCAGATTGTCATCTATGTGTTCTAGCTAGCTTATACATATCTTGTCATGATCTAGATAGCCTTTTTATTAAGTTATGGCTTGGTGTATTACATTATGGTCATATTGGATAATTCTCATGGCTCTAAATGCTTAGAATAATCAAACTTCAGCCATTTCATCCATTGACATGTCATATTCTCTCTTGAGCATTCTTGATGTGTTTATTGCCAAAAGGGGGAGAATAGAGAAGAAAAAGCAAGTTGGGATCATTTTAGAGCTTTGGAGAACAATTTGCTCTTTTAGTTGTTGCTCTAGTGTTCATTCATCGACATGGTCATTGTTTCACTCTTCTTCTTTGGACCATGTTGGTTTCTTCAAACTCAAACTCAACTTTGCGTTTTTTCGGAGTTTGTCAATATACTCATCAAGGGGGAGATTGAGAGACCATGTGGAGGTCGTCCGTTGTGAGTGATGAGTAATTGACAAAGTTTAGGATAGTCGAGTTTGGGTTGAGTGGTTGGTCGAGTCGTTGCATGGCGCAATCAGCTCTGTCGGACTTGGTCAAACTTGGTCGTATGGGATTAGGATGCATATTCGGTGTTTCGACAAGTTTGGATTTTGTCATGGTAAGTTGTTGGTATTTACGCTTTCATGTATCGGCGGTGCTATTTGATGTGTTTCTTGTGCGTGTATCGCAGGACATCGGGTGGAGTCGTGGCGAGACACGGTGGACCGGACTAGGTGCAGTGGCGCCGAGGTCGAACGGTCGGGATGTGTCAAAGACGCGTGGACTCGAGGTGGTTGTGAGGCGTCTTGAGGCGAAGCGGAAGCTTCGGAAGGTGCGGAGGGCGAACGGGAATTTCGCAAGGTCAGCAGGCGCGAGCTCAGTTGGATTTAGCGAGGCGTAACGGGTGGAGACCCGTTAGCCGTGGGCTATAAATAGGTCTGTGTGGATCGAAGAATAGGAATTGATTTGCAAAAAGCATTAGTCGAATTCATTACTACGACCACTTTAGTGAAAAAAAAATTGAATTGTTTGCCCGTTTTGTGCTAGCAACCAAGCTCGCAAGATGTTCTTGCGGCGGTATTTTTTTGGTTGATGTGTAGTCTACAATCTAGAGTTGTAGTTCAATTTCCGCATAGAAATCGGCTCGTGCGGTTGCAGCTTAGGATGTTTGAAAATACCAAAGAAACTTGAAGGTATCCCCAATCCCATCCAGAGGCCTCAGAATAAAAGGACGAGAACTTTGGCCCCTTGAATCCCAAGTAACCGGGGACGCCTGGCGAAAAAGGATAAGAAGGACTTGATACAGCCGATCACTAAAGTTCCCCAGACCCAGAAGGTGAGCTAGTTGAGACTTGGCACCAGTATGGAACCTTCAGTAAAAGACATACCGGATTTGAATATTCCCACGGAGGGAGACATTAGCATGGACGTGTGCACACACATCGGAGCTGAAAAACTAAAGGGACTTGTCCCTGCAATTGGAAGCAGCGGTGAACGAGTAGAAGCATTAGAAGAATCACCCTATGAAGAAATAGCTATAAATTATGTGACCACAGGAGAATCTATGAATAGGACAATAACCAATATCGATATTTATTTTGTAAAGAAAATTGTCACAATCATCAATCTTAATTTAGAGCCTACATCGCTCACTGAATGCAAGAAAAGATCAGATTGGAAGAAGGCAATAGAAGCAGAATTATTATCTCTGAATAAAAGAGAGGTGTTTGGGTCTATAAGCCGCACACCTCCCATGTGCACCCCATAGGGCATAAATAGGTATTTGTTCGAAAGAGAAATAAAAACAATGAAGTTGTAAGACATAAAGCAAGGCTTGTTGCACAAGGTTTCCCTCAATGACCAGGAGTTGATTATGAAGAAACATATTTCCTGATCATGGGCGGAACTACCTTCAGATACTTAATCTCAATGACAGTAAACTTGAATTTATAAATGAAATTGATGGATGTGGTAAC
The DNA here is from genome assembly GCA_036346405.1 of Phyllostachys edulis. Classification (NCBI taxonomy): domain Eukaryota; kingdom Viridiplantae; phylum Streptophyta; class Magnoliopsida; order Poales; family Poaceae; genus Phyllostachys; species Phyllostachys edulis. The sequence goes on along the minus strand of CM070547.1, from coordinate 33,433,218 downwards.
TACATACCTTTATGGGAACTTGGATTCGGATATTTATATGAAAGTACCTAAAGGTATCCCTGTCTTGAACCAAGACAGAGCAAATAGAAATCTGTACAGTGTGCAACTCAGAAAGTCACTGTATGGATTGAAGCAATCAGGCAGAATGTGGTATAATCACTTAAGCGACTTTCTCTACAAGAAAGGCTATACGAACAATGAGGATTGTCCCTATGTATTTATACGTCGATCCCATGATGGATTTTGTATAATCTCAGTGTATGTAGATGATCTGAATATCATCGGGACCTTGGAAGATATTAAGAAATCAAGCTTTTACTTGGAGTCGGAGTTTGAAATGAAATATTTGGGTAAAACCAAATATTGTATAGGCTTGCAGCTTGAGCATACCCTTGAAGGGATTTTAGTATATCAATCAACCTACACTCAGAAAGTGTTAGAAAGGTTAGGCTTTAGAAAGGCATACCCTTCGAAAGTGCCGATGGTCGGGAGATTTTTGCAGCAAGAGAAGGACCCGTACAGACCTAAAGAAGAAGGGGAGAAAGTTCTAGGATCGGAATTCCCATACTTGAGCGCAGTAGGAGCACCTATATATATTTAGCAAACTGTACTAGACCGGATATTGCATTTTTCGTGAACCTACTAGCAAGGTATAATGTAGAACCTACTAAAAGGTATTGGTAGGGAATAAAGGGTATCTTCCGATACCTTTAAGGAAGTAAAGATCTTGGTCTATTCTACAGAAAGAATCAAGACCTAACTATGACTGGCTATGCAGATGCTGGGTACCTGTCAGACCTGCATACAACTAAGTCACAAACAAGCTATATATTCTTATGTGGTGGAACTGTAATTTCATGAAAATCGTCTAAGCAAAGTCTTGTATCAACTTCGACGAACCACTCGAAAATTATAGCACTGTATAAGGCCTCGCGAGAATGTTCTTGGCTTCGGCGGATGATTCACTACATCCAGCAGTCTTGTGGATTGAATACCGCACAAACCCCTACTATTATCTAAGAAGATAATGTAGCTTGTGTTGCACAACTGCATATGGGTTATGTGAAGAGTCCTCTCATGTGAGAACCCGGGGTATTTAACTTGTAATACTTAACCATCAAGATGATTCAAGCATTACAAATCAAATATCTCGACTCTCGGCGTGTATGTACTTCCCAGAATTGCAGTACACATACCTCATACAAAAATTATGCATCAATTCCATTCAACACATAGAACCGAGGCACAAATAAGCAATTCAAAAGATATACAATATAGAGTTGTTACAAAAGGGGCCGACCGGCCAAATAACAACTAAAGAGATAAATAAACAGCGGAAGCAAAAAGCGATAAGATGGCGATAAACAAGAGCCAAACGGTTTGCCATTACCCACAAGGCAACCGACCGGGCCGCCAAGCTAGTCGTCCTGTACGAAGTCAATCTCACAAAAGTCGATCCCTTGGGGATCAACTTCCTCCTCTGCAACAATTTATTAAGCAAAGCAAATGAGTACAAAAATGTACTCGCAAGACTGACGTGTAGAGTAACAGGCCTATATATTTAGCTACATGCAAGCTTATTTAAGTGGAGGAGGCTCTAGACTCATTTTTAGCATAAAGCAAGTTTTCCTTTGCAATAATGTAATAGATTTAAAGCAGTTTTACAATATATTTTTATTTGACAAAAATAGCGAGATACAAGTAACAATAATAAGAGACATCCTGGAAGTGGCTAACCCAATAGCCACCACAACAATAGCATGAATTCCCTATTCATACCACCCACATCAAGTTTTAATTAAAGGTTATAGTCTAACTCTTGTAGAGACCTCACCAAGCATGTCCATAACCTAGGACGAGGCTATTCGAATAGTTTGAACCCTGCAGGGGTGTACCAATGTACCCACACGCCAGACCACCTTTTTGCCTCCAGAATAAGCACACTACCTTTGGTATGCCGGCATGGCTAAGTCCTACGAGACATTTCCAATGGATGATGCTAATTAAGAGCCGCAACCCAACAAAGAGAAAGACACATTAGCCAGCTCAAGCTGATTTGCTAATGTTCCCCTCATATCATAATAACATTTTTCTTTTAACACCACCAACCAGCTCATAATTAACACCCCCAAAGTACTTAGTCAAGAGAGGTCCCATATCCCTCTCGCGTGGTTAGCACACAATAAGCGCTTGGCTTAGTGTCCAAGATGTTCGGTCCTTGTTGACCCGGGCACCATTCCAGTCACACCATAAAATCACACCATCAACCATTGTGCCCAAGTCCAAAACATTTCATTTTCATTTTCAGTTTTTGACTTTATAAAGTACAAAGCACAAGGTGCTGAGCATAATGATAATAATAATTTTTGAGTGATCAAGGCTATTGACTAAGTTGATAACCGCCCAATTCTACCGGTAGCTAAGCATTTCTAAGCATGACACCGTAAAAACAATAAAAGAGCATAATTAAATCACCGGGCTCTAATTCACTAGCGATATTAATAACTTATGTTTTGTGGCAGGGGATAACAAGTTGAGGGCAACCATGCAATAGGAATAGCTACCTCTAATCGGGAAAATTACTTTGACACAAAAGCATGCATACATACGATTTGTAAACAAAGTATTAGACTTGAAAGTAATGGGACATTTATGATCAAACTGCTTGCCTTGCTGGAGATAACTTTCTCACTGCAGAGGATCCCTCTCGTATTCAATATAATCGTCGGAACCTAACGAAAGAATCGAGAAGCACAAATAAGAACGAATAACACCGAGAATACTCAAAAATTCAAAGTCATCCAAAAATCATGAAAAATTCACAGAAGAAAGATCATGATTTTATATGAATTTATATGAAAGAATTATTCCATTTGGATTTAGTATGCGAGATTTATAGTAATTTGAATCTCAGATTTCAAGAAAATCAAATTAATTCTTATCTGTTACTGTTCATCCAATTTTAATTATTTAGTGAAATTTTGCAGGATAGTGGTGGATATAAGGATTAAAAAAATGGATAGAGGATAAAATTATATGAACAACCCAATTGGATTCATCCCATTTGGAGTTCAAATGAATTACTTACGAATTTTTGAAGTTAATTCAATTTCTAGTGTAAAAATAGTTCATTCCAGAAATTAATTCCAATTTCGAAATTTTCTGGGATAATAACATGATTCAAACCTATTCCAGGTTAAAGTACATTAAGAATGAAAACCAACAAAATTGGTTTCTTTCGAATTGGAGTTGATTTGATTTAGTTACGAGGTTTTGAAGTTTAACCAATCTCAAGTTGTAAATAATTATTTTGGATTTTCAACAGGGGGCATGATCCTATGACTTTATGCTAAGAACAAACTTGTGAGTTTGCACCTTTAAATGCTTTATCAAAAAGTATTGTCTAACTCATTATCCTAGTGCTTTTTTTAACCATAAAAGCTTACTGTTAGTGAGATTTCACTAAGGAAGCTTTTCTGCCCATACATCCTATTTGAAGAAAAATGCTGTTTAAAAGTGTGACTAACTTAATCTTCCTACTCAACTTTATCCTCCAAACTTGTTTTCAGACGAGGTTACTACTCCTAGATAATTGTCTAAAGATTAATTGAATCAAGAAAGACTCTTGCTACTAGGATTGTTCAAGTTAGTGGCTTTCTAATAACTTGTCAGATTACTAATCACACAGCCTTCAACAGCACCACTATCCACACCAAAGTTAGCTACTGCAAAGGTGAGTCCTAGTTAACAACCCTAATAATAGTTAGCAGAAAAACTGGGGGTTTAGCAAATGGGTTTACTGACCTATCCTTAGCCTACTATATTCAACTTTTCATCTAAACCTTATCGTCTCAGCCCAAAAGACTAAACTGACTTGTCAAAAACCCTCCCACTGATTCACTTATACAAATACCAACACATCTGTGACTGATTCATTGGACATTTACAATATTTGTTAGAACTAAACAGTTGGTTTTGGAAAGAAAAGTTCTACTGACAAAAAGACTCAAGAACAAATTTTAAGTACTGTAATAACAATGACATAATTGACAAAATTTGTTGTCTACATGTTACTACTCATGCACCTATAACAGCAAAAATCTCACTGCATAGAAATGCTATAATTAGACTCCTATAAAACTCACTTTCAGATTTGCTAACTAGAGTGATCTAAAGGACAATTACTAAATTTGTTAGCAGAAAACAATGGTTGGCCTTGCAAGTGGTTTACTGACACTTCCAAGTTTCTCATCTAAGCTCTACTCTGAACATTCCACTGCTCATTTAACAGACAAAAGAAACTTCTTCAGAACTGAATTTCCAATGCCTAATCATCCAACCAATTTCAATTTTTACTTTTTTCAATTCATTAGAGTGCCCAATTAGTAGTCACATCATTTGTTAGCAGTCATTTTGATTAACTTGACAAGGGTTTCCACTGATCAGTGACAGAGAGGGCCTTCCAGAGACGATGAACAGGAGGGGCTCGGGCTGACAAGGAGCGGCGGCCATTCTTGGCGATCGGGCGGCGGCGAGGTCATGGGTTAGGCAAAATGGAACGCCTGAGTGTCAAGGATGCTAAGGGGTTCTTGGTCGGGCCGAGACGACTAGAGCACTAGGCCATGCATTTACAAAGCGATGGCCGGGAGTGGGGGTGAAACATGGCAATGGCGCACGGGGGCTAGGGAACAAACAAGAGGGAGCATGGGCATACCTAGGGTACATGGAGCACGTTGGTGTGGTCGAAAGGGGTCGCGGTGGTCGGAGATGGGCTAGTGGCGGAGACCGACGGTGGCGCGGGTAGGACATCGTGGCCAGCGACCTGGAAAGGGAGAGGGCACTAGTGAGTGATACGGGGAGGTAGAGGGAGGCCCAAGGGTGCTCCCGTGGGAAGTAATTGAGACGAGGGTCATCGAAGAAGAAGGGGCGGTGGAATTGGTGGTGGCGGCCGTGGTTGGGGAAGAAGGGCGGCGCGAGGTCCTCCAGTGGCTCAAGCCCCAAATTGACGAGGGGGGGGGGTTGCTCCTCGGGATGAATGGCGCGCCATGACGGGGTTGTGGGTCGTCGGAACTCGCCAGAGCAGCCGGGACGCTTGGAGGCGGTGCGGCGGTCCGACTTAGGTGGTCGGTCTTGGTTTGTGCTCAATGGAGAAAGGGAATGGGGAAGAGGAGTGACGGCAGGGAGCGGCCTAGATATGCAGCAAAACCGCGGCAAGGGCGAGGAACCGTGGGCGGAATGGTCCGAATCCGGGGGCGAGCTGGTGCAGCGTGGCATCCATGCACGCGAGCTCAGCAGAGAAGAACCAGCACGTGGAGGAAGAATGCTGAACAGGCGGGCCCGCTGGCAGAGGGAGGAGATGGTTCTGACCGGTGGGCGGCTCTGGGCAAGCACAAGCCGGCGGGTGCGCGCTTGCAGGCGTCTCATCTTATTACTGCCCGAGGTTGAAGAAGCACAGGCGCGAAGGGTGGCCCACTGGTGGCGACTGGTGAAAGGGTGTGGTGGGAGCTGCACTGTGGACCATACGATCAAAATGGACGGCCAGGATTGCGTGTCCGTTCGGACTGAACCAATTTGCCCACTCCGTTTGAGCCCTCCGATCTTGATCCGACGGTCCGCGAGCGAGTGCGATTAGGTGGTTGGGTGGAGCCAAGTGGGTGCGTCGGGTTCGAGCCAGGGTCCGGTTCGGGTCGGTACAATAGTGCAAGGGATTAGAATTCCAAAATCACTTTGACCAAAGTTCAACAGATTTGACCGAGGCTTTAAAATTAGAAATAAAATTCTAAAAAATCTGAAATAATTCAAAGGGGTTCCTGGGACAACCTAGTTTCCAAATAAAATTTAAAAACCTACTGATCAAGATTTAATTTGTGTAATTTAAATTCAAACTTAAAGAAGGTTATAGATTTGTGTTTGAATTTTCAGAGGGTTAAAACTATCCCCAAAAATTTGGGAAAAATTATATTTATTCATGATAATTATTATATTATTTGAATAAATTATTTCTAGATGTTTCTCATAAGTTTTTATTCTTGCTTTCTTTTGGAATTTAAATTTGAAGTGTATGTTTTCTTTGTTTTCAAAATTCTCAAAAGCAACAAATTATGCAAATGCTCCAGAAAAACCGATGCATGTTCAAAAGTTTTAATTTCTCTTCATTTTTATACATTTGAAATACAACCCAAGTGCAATAAATGATGCAAAAGATTTAAAAACATTGTGCATGTTAATGAGATGCATACTAATTATTATTTATTAGTTTGGGGATGTTACAAAACCTACCCCCCTTAAACAAAATCTCGTCCCGAGATTCCGGTAGTTCGGAAGTTGGGACGAAAGACTGAGGCAGACCTAGGTGGGTTTGGTCACAAGGTTATATTTCGGATTTTGCCGCTAACCGAACTCAAACCCGAATCGAGTGAGGTTCTTCCTAAGTTTCAGGTCCTAAAGGGGGAAGCTTTATCGAAGCTTGCTAAGATCCTTCCGTTAAGTATTTTCTAGGGGGTTCTTTCAACTCTAAACGAAATGCACCATCTGTTGTCTTGATTTCCTTCAGAGATAGTGCCAGAAGATCTTGACGAAGTAACATGACGTTGCTGACACATTTTTCTTTCCATTGCTTTGTTTAACCTTTCCTTTCTTGATTCGAAGGCACTTCTGGCAGGCCAAACTTCACGTCGTCCTCCGGTAGGACGAAAGAATTCTAACTATCTATGAGGGAAAAGAGTTACTACAGAGCGGAGAAAAGAGGTTAAAGCAAGTTTTACGGTAGTCTTACTTAACCCTTACTTCTCTAGTTTTGTCTTCCCGGCTTGGAGAAGATGCATAGGATGAATGCATGAAAGGTTGCATATATGAATTCGACTTTATGACAAATTTAGGTTAGATTAGTGAGAGTGCAAACTTCCACATGCATGCTTACATGATCCTATCAAAATGTGACAAGCCAAATCCATTTTTTTTATTAGATGATCAAAAGATTCAATAACAACAAGAATTCATACTAGCATGTCCTAGTCCTTAACAAAGCAATCAAATAATTAAATTGGCAACTTGAAACACTCAATAAGTCCTACACATGCCAGTATCATCACCTCAGATTATGCATACATCAAGCTTGACATCTAGTTCAAAACAGATTTTGATTTAAAGGTTACTAGTGAGCAACGAAGGCTCGGGAAATATACTAAATTGGCTAGAAAAATCCCATGAAAATTCTGGGATGTTTATGGAACACTAGAGATGCTAGGAAAATTAACCCTACACAATAATCTCAGGTTCTAGTTGGTGCAACAATTTAGACAAGGAAAACAAGACATAAGCTCAAACACTAGTGAAATTAAGTTCAAAAATTCCAGAAAAATTTTGGTATGTTACTGAGGTGATTCTTAACACTAGAAAATTGGGTACTAGCAGTTTACACCTACCTATTAGTACCAGATTCAAAATTGACCAGAACAGCCCTGCAAAGCATTTGAATTAATATCTAGGCAAAAAAAGTTCAATAAATTCTGGAAAAATTATATTTATTAACTACACACCCTCAGGTTATCATGTGAATAATTTCAAGATTTTAGGATCTACCATCAGTTACAGAAGTATTTTTCTTTCAATCCAAGTCAAAAATTACACCCAAACAAGAAATGAGTTTCACTTTGCATAAAGAATAATTGATTACAATAGCAAACCTAGCATGGTTTAAACACTTTCAATGGAACAACATAAAAATGAGCTACGCTTAGATCATATTATAATAAGTTCACTTCTCATCGATTAAAAGACAAGCATGTTTCTTTACTCCACAACAATTAGCATATCAAGCTACAACATACATGGCATCCAATTTTTTTAGATGCATGAAGGAATCTACATGAGAATGGCAAGTTGTTAAATTCCAAGTTGGTTAACAATCTTAAGATAAAGAAATGAATGGCAATTTCAATTTTATACCTCTACATGTTAGTCATTTTCATGCTTTAATAACCAAGATGAACTACTAACCATGCATCTTGATTTATATATATCTCTCTTTAGTCATGATTCTTGCTAACAACTTAAACAACATGATATGATTGAGTTAATTTAAGAACCATATGTATGATCAAAGTATAAAAATCAAGATGCTTAACCAAGTAATTTGAGGTATCTGCTACCCCCCTTTAAACATGTTTGATGCATAAAAGATGAGGGAAGGAAAGAATGAGCATAAGGTGAGTAAACAGATAGCGGGTATGCAATTTAACTCTAGCATGCACTAATCATTCCAAAATCACCAAAATGAGATACAAATGAACCACATTTAGCTTTCCGATATAATTGCTATACATGCCGCCCAGAGGCGATGCACAATTACTTGGAACAAAAGAGAGCAATTGGTTACAAAATCCAGCGTCTACAAGCTATGTAATATCATTAGGGTGTATATTTTCTAAGAATAAACTCTAATTTCATCCTAATATCGTAGCAAGGCATCATCTTCTCATCCTTTCATCGAAGCTCTTAACTAGAGACTATTTAGCATGTCTATTTAGCGACCTGGAAAGGGAGAGGGCACCAGTGAGTGATACGGGGAGGTAGAGGGAGGCCCAAGGGTGCTCCCGCGGGAAGTAATTGAGATGGGGGTCATCGAAGAAGAAGGGGCGGTGGAATTGGTGGTGGCGGCCGTGGTTGGGGAAGAAGGGCGGTGCAAGGTCCTCTAGTGGCTCAAGCCCCAAATTGACGAGGGGGGGTTGCTCCTCGGGATGAATGGCGCGCCATGACGGGGTTGTGGGTCGTCGGAACTCGCCGGAGCAGCCGGGACGCTTGGAGGCGGTGCGGCGGTCCGACATAGGTGTTCGGTCTTGGTTTGTGCTCAATGGAGAAGGGGAATGGGGAAGAGGAGTGACGGCAGGGAGTGGCCTAGATATGCAGCAAAACCGTGGCAAGGGCGAGGAACCGTGGGCGGAATGGTCCAAATCCGGGGGCGAGCTGGTGCGGCGTGGCGTCCATGCACGCGAGCTCAGCAGAGAAGAACCAGCACGTGGAGGAAGAACGTTGAACAGGCGGGCCCGCTGGAAGAGGGAGGAGATGGTTCTGACCGGTGGGCGGCTTTGGGCAAGCGCAGGCTTCGGCGGGCGCGTGGCGCGTGGCGTCTGTGTGCTGCCTGCCCGAGGTTGAAGAAGCACAGGCACGAAGGGTGGCCCATTGGCAGCGACTGGTGCAAGGGTGAGGTGGGAGCTGCGCTGTGGACCATACGATCAAGATGGAAGGCCAGGATTGCGTGTCCGTTCGGACTGAACCAATTTGCCAACTCCGTTTGAGCCCTCCGATCTTGATCCGACGGTCCGCGAGTGAGTGCGATTAGGTGGTTGGGTGGAGCCAAGTGGGTGCGTCGGGTTCGAGCCAGGGTCCGGTTCGGGTCGGTACAACAGTGCAAGGGATTAGAATTCCAAAATCACTTTGACCAAAGTTCAACAGATTTGACCGAGGCTTTAAAATTAGAAATAAAATTTTAAAAATTCTGAAATAATTCAGAGGGGTTCCTGGGAAAACCTAGTTTCCAAATAAAATTTGAAAACCTACTGCTCAAGATTTAATTTGTGTAATTTAAATTCAAACTTAAAGAAGGTTATAGATTTGTGTTTGAATTTTCAGAGGGTTAAAACTATCCCCAAAAATTTGGGAAAAATTATATTTATTCATGATAATTATTATATTATTTGAATAAATTATTTCCAGATGTTTCTCATAAGTTTTTATTCTTGCTTTCTTTTGGAATTTAAATTTGAAGTGTATGTTTTCTTTGTTTTCAAAATTCTCAAAAGCAACAAATTATGCAAATGCTCTAGAAAAACCAATGCATGTTCAAAAGTTTTAATTTCTCTTCATTTTTATACATTTGAAACACAACCCAAGTGCAATAAATGATGCAAAAGATTTAAAAACACTGTGCATGTTAATGAGATGCATACTAATTATCATTTATTAATTTGGGTATGTTACATCTCATAAAGCATATCAACTCCAAGTTCTTCTATGCTTATGAATTGCAAAAGATAGACAAAATTAAAGTACTGTATACTAAGTCATGTGAAAATCTAGCAGATTTATTCATTAAGTCACTTCCAGCATCTAGCTTTGAAAGATGCATACGTGGAATTGGAATGATGAGACTTAGAGAAGTGCAGAATTCAGGGGGAGAATCTTCATGAACTCTTTATTGAAACTTGATCACGGAGATCGAGTACCCAAAGAATAAATCCTAGAGATTAAATGAAATCGGGTGGATTGTACTCTTTTTCCCTTGATGAGTTTTCCTGAAGTCTCTCGACTTAAGGTTTTTAACGAGGCAATTCGTGTAACACAACAGAATGTGTTTTATGTACTCTTTCTCCAAATTTTTTCTACTGAGTTTTTATGGAGTTCTGATAAGACATGAACATGACAGATGAGTGTCTAAGGGGGAGTGTTAAGAAACCGGATCCAGACCGGCACCTGGGCCCACGATGGCCTTTGCATCCATCCAGTAGCTTATATAAAGAAGAAGGGACCCCAACATTGTATTACCGTTTACAGAAGAGCAATAAAGAGAAGTCAGAAATCCCCTCATATCTCTGTGTTCAATCTACTATTCTGTTCTTGTGTTCTTGTATTGTTCTTACGATCCTATGTTTGTATACGAGGTAATCGTCGAACTAAACTTGCCAGCGATGGTTCCTCAACAAAAACTAGCTGTGCTTTATGTTTTTTCTATTCGATCTAAACGAATTTTTTATAACGTGAAGGAAGGGGGAAAATATTGTTCCCCCTCGCTAGTGTGGACGGCCATGTCAGCGCTCATGTGGCGCTTGCAGATAGACCTGGGCAATCATGTTTGCGGGTCGGATCCCGACTAGAGACAAAATGCCTGATGCAAAGCACAACGGAACGTAAGATTATACGGTGTTATGTGCAACTCAAGATTAAATGGTGCAATACGCAATTTACTCTTTTCTTTTTTGAGCAGCACCGTTTTATACATGTTCAATGGGAAAACTACACGAGCTAGACGTTTAGTTAATTTCAGTTTAGATGTCCATAAAACCGCACATCAGTATGTCGTATACAAGGCACGGCGTAGCTTGTCAATACCCTTGTACTACCTCTTGTTTCATAAGCTTGACGTTGGCTAGTACATGATGCAATGGATCCGGCGTCAAATAATTAAATACGGAGGAAGTATTACATCTTCATTTATCAGAGTTCAAATCTTATTTTAATAGGAATTTTATGAGGTTGTTATTTATCCTTGAGCTCCATCTGTCTAAATGTGTGATAGAGAGGCACACCTGCATGTGCGTGTGTGGCGGCGTGTGTGTATCGGGAAAAAAAACTATACAACCACTTTGGTTGATCCATCGCGCGCCAACATTTGATAGATGGGAATCGCCGAAAAAACTGCCTTGGTTACTACCAACCCTCCTCTAGTAAGCACGGGGCCTTCCAGCCTGGGAGATGTTCAGCCACCTTGTACCTCAATCAGAGGATTTTTCTTAAAAATAGTTGACCCATGCATAAGCAAGTCTACACCAAAACTAACGCTATAACATTCCACTCGTACGTACTGTTACATATGTAACTCAACAAAAACGATGAGGAAACCAAACCAATATACATGCAGTGCAGAGTACCGGAGTACGTATAAACCGGGTATTACCGTACGTACGTTATAGGATTATATCATGCAAATAGACGAGTATAAGCTTGTCCAAATTTAAAAAATACAAAATAAAAATATTTGTGAACAAAAAGAAGTATAGATATCAAAGTTCCGATCAATCGGGACAAAATATAGTAATAGACCAACGCCCTACCATTAATTCTGCATGCATGTCACGGTTCAGACTGCCCGATCGATCAGTACTGCGGCAAGCTGCACTCGACGGGCACAGTGCCGTTGTAGCGCTTGTAGTCGACGCAGTAGTCGTAGATCCTGTACTTGTCCTGCACCCACCGCATCTTCCCCAGCTGCTCGCTGCTCAGCCGGCACGGGCCGCCGTACGACGCCGCCGCGCACCCGGAGCCGCAGCCGCCGTTGTCGTAGCAGTCGCAGACGTCGAGGTGGATGCCGCGGTAGTTGGCGACGAAGGGCGCCTTGGACCAGTCGGTCTTGATGCGGCCGCCCTGCGTGGCCCAGTCCTCGGCCGCCCAGATGCTGGAGTAGCCGTACATCGGCCGGCTCCTCGGGAACGCCACGCCGTTGCTGCTCTCGTAGTTGTGGAACACCCTGATCGGGATGTCATCCACGTACCACCTGCGTCAATTGATTGGTCGATCATCTTCCATCGCGAACGTTGAGTTTGATCGATGCGCCAGCTAGCTAGTTCACCATGCACATGCAGAGAGAGTTTGCCGGGAAATTAAAAGAATATATTGCATTGGAACCTGGAAGCTAGCTTACACGATCATGCAGGGGCTCCAGAAGATGGTGTAGTTGTGGAGGCCGGCGGCGGGGTCGAACCAGGGCTTGAACTGCATCTCCTTGTTGCCGACGCCGGCGGCGTAGACGTTGGTGTGGAAGGTGTAGGGCTGCCCGGTCTCGTTCCCCAGAAACTCGAAGTCGATCTCGTCGTGCTTGTCTCCTACCGACGACGTCTGAATGCACATATTATATGCAGCGAATTGAATGTTAAAAAAGTTTATTTATTTTGACTAACTAATGCTGGCTAATACTAGTACTTGATAAAGAAACTAGGTAACTATATATTCGGATTGAGATGAGTACGGACGTAGTATGTGGTGACGGTGCCGGCCGAGTTGCCCGGGACGAGCTGGATGAGAGTGGACACGCTCCCGTAGATGAACTGCTTCTTTGTCCGCAGCATGCAGCCTGCAGGCACGTACACGCACATAAGAATCGTCGCACAAATAACATACTCATACTTGCACGCTGCATCGATCGAAATGGACATGTATTATGCAATCTGCATACATTTTTTTTAGACGGCAATCTGAATACTTGAATGAGTATATATAGCGAAACAGGTGCAGTATTTCTTCTTGTTCATGAAAATCTATACAAATCAAGAACCAAATCATGGAAGCAAAACAGGCCAGGCTCTGATTCTGATTCCGTGGTACCTGACGAGTTGCTGACAAGGGAGAGCGAGAGGCCGTTGCCGTCGTCGGTGAACCTGGCGTTCTGAGGCTCCCACGGGATGTCGCACTCGTCCCGGAAGTTGGCGCCGGCGAGGCCGACCGCCGCCGCGCCGACCACCACAACCAGGAGGAGAGCCTTCGACCTCTCCATATCCGTCTCCTTGCACGAAATGCTTGCAGTCCTCTGTGATTCTGACAAGTGTCAAGGCTCCTTGAGAAATGCAGAGGGAGACGGGGGCTTATATACTAGCTGAAACTCTCTTCATGCATGCTGATTGTCTCTAGTCAAAAGGAAGTTTTTGGTGCCCATGTAGGCCAGTATAACATTATTCTCTGCTGATTGTACGTAGTGTTGCCAGCTTGTGTGATCTTGCTTGGTTTGGAACGCATCTTTTATATTCTCTGGTTTTGACATGGTTAGTGCTCTGCACAACGTTGTTCCGTCTGGCTGGCAAAGGAAGAGACAAGTGCTAGCTAGCTAGCTTGCTTGTTTCCATTTGGCTCTTTGCCCATTGACAGGATCACAGGAAGGGATTGGGATTGATCGATTGATTAATTGGTCTTCTTTCAGATTCCTGGCCCGTTCAAATGAGACAAATTATTCTTTTGTTATTATCGGCCTGCACGTTATATTAGTAGAATAAGTCTAATTGTATATGATCAGGCGCATTTGCCCTCGTTGGCGTCATGCATGCTTGTAAGATTCATTGTTCATCGCCGATCACTTCAGGTACTATCGTCTATCGGTAGTATGCAGGAAAAACATTTTGTTTTCTGAACGATCCCCAGTTCTGCACTATAGGATCTTGGGAGATATGGTCAAACTTGTTTGTGATCAAATCAAAGTTCTGCACTATAGGATCTTTGGGAGATATGGTCAAACTTGTTTGTGATCAATTCAAGTATAACCCAAGTGTTGGAAGTTGTTTTCAAAACAAGAAGTTTAGTCCCACATGCAAAGTCTACGAAGAGCTTGATCAACTTAAATAGCTACTTTTCATATGGGCTTTGAGAAGAATTGGGCTTAGGTGGTGTTAGCTAGTGCCCAATATGCTGAAATTGCCATTTATAATTCCACCACATGCACACGTGCGTGTGCGGGTGGAGCACGGGCTTTGTGGCGTCTTTTAGATGCCTTTCATTGACGCACTTATGGCAATTAGCAATTTGCTCTGACATGCAGTTTTTTTTGTCACTGGAGGGTGCATTTGAAGAGTCATGTCTCTTTATTTTGTATCCTTTCAAACTCTATATAAAGAGAAGCCCTTCAGCATTTGCAATCCCGCACTCTTGTTCTGTTCACGACGAGTTTTCACTTTGCTTTAGTGCAAATTTTGTCTAGGCTTGTCTTTTCCCACTAGTTTATTTGCAGTAGACCCTCGAAGCATTAGACAGGATGCAAATAACCGCTTTAGGAAAGTGCTTTTGGCGTGATTCATGTATCCTTCTCCACAAAATTCATAAGAATCTAACGCGATTAGTATGGAGTCCGAGGCTTCTGCTTCCGCCATCAAGTTCATGAATCAAGACATGGTGACGACACGAATTTCAACCGCTGGCAGGATAAGCTGAAGTTCTTCCTCATGACCATGAAGCTCTTCTACATTCTTGATCCGATGTTTCTTCTAGTACCAGCACCGGAGGATAATGACACCGACGAATGCAAGGCAGAGAGAACAAAGAGGAAAGAGGATGATTTGATGTGCCATGGGCACATACTCAACGCCCTCTTCAACCAGCTGTATGATCTCTATAACGACACGACGTCGGCAAGAGACATCTGGAATGCTCTGAAGAGCAAATACAAAACAGAGGAGGAAGGTACAAAAATTTCCTTATCTCTAGGTACTTCGACTTTAAAATGAATAATGATAATTCCCTTCTCTCTCAAGTATATGAATTACAAGTGATAGTGAATAAACTGAAGGTGGTAAAGATTGATATTCCTGAAGTTTTTCAGGTTGGTGCAATTGTTGTGAAGTTGCCACCAACTTGGAGTAACTACAAGAAAAGACTTCTGCATAATTATGAGGATATTTCTTTGGAACAAATTCAGAAGCACCTTTGAATCGAAGAGGAATCGAGGGTGAGAGAAAAATTGGCAAATGTCAATCTTAATGCTGGTTCCTCCAAGGCAAATGCTGTAAGTGACAGCAAGCCTAACAAGAAAGACGGAAATAAAGGTTTTAATATTAGACCCAAGAAAAACAAAAGCACTTTTAAGAAGAAAAGTGCGGAAGGAAAAAGTTGCTATGTTTGTGGTAAGAACGGGCATGCTTAAGGAGGCAGCTCGGCCACTGCTCCAACCGATCGCCCTCTCCCATCTTCCAGCACCGCCTCCCTATCTCCTCGCCCTCTCCACTTCATCCCATTCTAACATTCATTCTCCGTTCCCATTCCCTAGAAATTTTGTTTGTTATTTCTCACATCCATTGATAGAAGATTCATCTTCCGAGAGGTTGTTGTAGGACATCCATTGATAGCTTTGAATAAAAAGGAAAAGGACACCAAACTTACTTTGCCTTGGGTTTGGTCATTCCATTGCACATTCTTACCCTTTAGTCTTTGCCATCTATTAAAGCAATGTCAATCAAAGCGATTGAGGTCAAAAATAGCACTTGTACATGTGATTGGTAGGATATTATTTGTTAGCTCGTGATATTTATCATTGTTAAATTATTGATGTAGGTTTTAGGTGTTGAAGCTGGTGGTGTTGTTGTCACACTACTTGGCAACATTGTATTTGCAGGTTACAAGCTCATGTAAAATTCATGCCTTTCATGTGAACTTCTATTCATGACTATTTGACATTACTTTTATCATGATGTTTTGTCAATATTTCTATTCACAAATCGGTCTTCGATTCTGCCATTAGTTGTTCATATCCTTTTTTTATTAGCTGTTGATGTATTAGTTATAGATTCCTTGGACTTTTTTTAAAGATCACTGGAGTTCTAGTAATGAGGGAATAATAAATAATTGATGCTTCCGTTTGTCTTAAAAAATGAAACAATTAGGTAGTGACTTCAGTTAAGGTCATACTATCTCAGTATTTCTCAAATTTTGTACCAAAAAATAGAAGTTATGAGGTGCTATCTAATAGAATGGGATATGCTCCGCTGCGGTCTAGGGAGGTCAGGATCCTTGATTAGAACAAAGATATTGTGTAAGACCGAGGTGATTGGTGTTAGTTGTTAGTTATACTTGAAAAAATTTAGGTGATGAAATTGTGGTTCATGATATTTAATATTGTTAAATTATTGATGTAGGCTCTAGGTGTTGAAGCTGGTGATGTTATTGCCACACTAGCTGCCAACATTGTGTCTGCATGTTACAAGGTCATGTAAAATTCATGCCTTTCATGTCAACTTCTATTCATGACTATTTTACATTAAGTTTGTCATGATGTTTTGTCAATATTTATATTCACGAATCGGTCTCCGATTCGGCCATTAGTTGTTCGTATCCTTTAACAACTATTTTTAATTAACTGCTGATGTATTAGTTATAGATCGCTGCATTTTTTTTAGAGAGATCGTTGTGGTTCTAGTAACAAGGGCTACTAACAAGGGAATAATAAATAATTTATACTTCCATTTGTCTTGAAAAATGAAGCAATTAGGCAACGACTTGAGTTAAGGTCATACCGCATCAATATTTCTTAGATTTTTTTAAATGCAATAATAATGTGTTATCTAATAGAATGGGATATGATCCCCTGTGGTTTAGGGAGGTCAGCATCCTTGATTAGAACAAAGATATTGTGTAAGACTGAGATGATTGGCGTTGGTTGTTAGTTATACTTGGAAATTTTCAGGTGATGGAGTTTTGGCTGATGAAAGAGGTGGAGAACATCAAGGAGAAGCTGGTTGAAGAAAATTTATACGTAACTACTGAGGTATGTGGCCATATGTAACATCCTCATTTTCTATAAATAGTAATTATATGCATATCATGAGCATACATGATATTTTGGAACATGTGCACAAATGGTTGCATTTGAAAATATCAAATTCAAGTCAAATTTAAAACTTGAAATGAAACTCCAAAAGAAAATTTCAGTTAATGCTTGTAAAGAACCCTGTAAATTAATTTAATAAAATACTAGATTAATTTTCATGAATAAATATAATTTTTGTCAAATTTTTAGAATTTATCTTGACCTTAAGAAAAATCTATATTCTTTATTTAAACCTATTTGGTTAAGGAATTTAAAATAAGTATTTAAATCATGAACAGTGATGTTTGAAAATTTATATGGGATCTATATCATCCCATTATCCTCCTTGAAAAATCTTAGATTTTTATAAATTTATTTGCTATTTTTAACTCACTGGTCTAATTAGAGGATTTTGAATTTAAATTGGTCAACTATTCAGACTCATCCGAACCGTTTTTGAACTGTTGCGACCGAACCAGACCTAAGCAACTTGATCCAACCTAACTTGCTCACCGAGCCACACTCTGGTGCGCCATTTCGCTTCACCCGCTAACAAGCCGGGCCCACCTCGCAGCTTAATCTTCTCCGCGCCGCTTAGGCCGTTCCAAAGCGAGCTTAAGGTGGTGCTGCGACCGAGCATCTCCGTCCATGCAAGCTCACGGTGTTTTGTCACCACCGTCGCCAATCAATCCTAAGCCCCCATAAGTTGACGCCGTACCTTGTTCAGTCATGGAAGCTCCTCAATCGCCACCTCATCCGTTCAGCCGCTTAATTGAACTCGATCATATCTCCCTCCTCGCTGAGGCAAACTTCCCAGCTCTTTGTCACTCTTCTATCCAATGCATGCCATCTCCATTCCAGCTAACCAGAAGCTTTTTCGTTGCTCGTAGCTCCCGGAGCACCTTAGTGCCATTCCTGTCTCCAGAGCGCGCTCTGAGGGTCGTCATCATGCCATATTGGTCTCCAGTGTTCTCGTTTGTTTCTTATGCACGTCATATCATGTTCTAGGTTATGATAAGTAAATCCCCTCAATCTATTTTGTGTTTCATTCATAGGGACCTTCGAAATTTGGATTTCGTTCAACTCTGGTCAACCTCGTCTCTTTCGTTCTCATCTCCGGCTTGGTGAGTCAATCATCAATTCCTTTCGGTGGTAGCATCTACTAGGTCTACCTGAGCCATCTCGATCACTCTTTCATGCTCATTTTTCTCAGGTTGCTGTATCCACTTTGAACTCTTATTACCGCCATCGGTCAACCATCGTCGGAGCTCCTTCGCATATCCTTGGTCATCTCCTTGACTCAGGTAGCTTATTCATACCTCATAGGATCAAAAGCATGCATTTATTTGCTTAATGCACCATCGAACCGATGTATTCACTTGTGCCGCCACATCTCCATGTCGCGTCGTCACTAGAGCTCACCGCCAGCCAAAATCCGGCCACCACTAGGACCGCAAAACTAATATGACCCATTTAGACGTTTGGTTTGCAGAGCCTTGGCTCACATCGCTGGCAACGAGCCGAGCAAGCTCGCAGGAGCGAGCTACTCTGTTGTCAGAACATCCGACAACACTGTAGCTCGATGATTAGCTCTAATCATTGTCGGCTTAGGTTAAGTAATGATTTGGTGTTAATTGATGTCATTAAATGTCTCTACGACGCGTGGGCCTGAGCACAGAAACCAGGTGTTTTAACCCCTGATTTCCACATCGGGTCACTGTCCTGCGGGCCTGCCCACTTAAGTGCATAGTGATTCCACCCAGGGACCATAGACTAAGCTCGTAGACATGTAGCTCATACACTATGCTATGGACCGGGAGTATGACATGTGGACCTCACATGTCAGGCGAGGTATGCCGGGTTTAAAATGAAAAGGATAAGTACTGTGCGCTGGACCCCACCTGTAAGCGACACCAGCTAGGTTAACCCGGGTATAAAAAGTTTTGAAACCGTTTATAAAATTTTGAAATGGATTACTGTTACACTGAAAATGGTTTAAACTTCAAAAATTCGTAAGTAATTCATATTAACTCCAAATGAAGTGAAATCAATTTTGTTAATTTTTATTTTTTCTGTACTTTAATTTGGTATAACTTTGTAACATGTCTCTGTTACAGAAAAATTTGATAATTAAATTAATTGTACATCAAGGACTTTAACCTTATAAAATTCATAGAAAATTCAAATTAACTCCAAATGAACTAAAATTCTCACCTAAATTCACTTAAAATCAGAACCTCACTACTGTAAATTTCTCATGCATTTTTCAGCATTTTGGTATTTTGATATTTTTTTCGTGTTCATTTGTTATCGCTCTTTGTAGATTCTGAATTGCCCGACGCGGGTGAATATACATCTGTGAATCCTGACGTTGAACAAGTGGAATATCAGCGAGGCAAGCATCCTCTTGCATCATTTTGATCCTAGTTTTGGTTAATTTAGTATTTTGAAATGCAATGATAATTGTGTGCATGCTATTTTGGTGTATCAATAATTTGTGAGTCTAGTTAGCTATGTCCTAATCATTGTGGCTTACCCTTAATCATTCTATACACTTATGCTTAAGTTAGAAATCATGTGAGGATATATATTCTTTATGTGTGAGTGCTTAGTGTTGGCTCACGAGTAGGCTACGATAGCACAAAACAAAAATCTACCGTGCAACCAAGGAACCTCCGCTAGTAATAGATCACGAGATTACCACTAGACGCGCCGACTCATAGCGGAAGCAGTCATAGTCGTACTCGCCGCACGTCTCCTCCTCCTGCTCCTGAGATCGTCACAAGTTGCGGATCGTCCTAGTGCTGATGCTTTGTAACAACACCTCCAAGGTATCCACACATACGGGGCAGGGACAGTACTGGAGTGCTAGTGCCAACGGCATGGTTGTGGAGGCATGGCTATTAGGGTTTCGGGAATTCCTTCTAAAAAGATCATCTCACCCCATGCCACCGTCCCTCTATATATAGGCATCCATAATGGGCCTCGAACTTGAGGCCCATTAGGAACTCGTAGCCTATAAGAATCCAGATCACCATCCCAATCAAATCCTAGCACTTTAAGGGTGTGACCCTATAGGTTCATACGTAATCGGTTGTGACTCAGAAACTCCTTTTCGACCATGAGTCGTTAGCGGTACCTAGCAGCACATAACGATTCCTGAACACACATAGAATATATCAGACGAACCTTAATGCAATATGATCTAAGACTAGGTCTTTATCACTTACGACCAGGTCGTACTTAGTCACGACCAGTCCATACTTAGTTATGACCAGTTCGTAACTCCTTACGACCAGTTAGTACTTAATTATGACCAGTTTGTAACTCCTTACGACCAGTTGGTGATTACGTTCGACTAGTCTACGACCTGCTCGTATCTCCTTACGACCAGTTTTTGACCAACTTCGACCAGTTCTACGACCAACTTTGACCAGTCTACGACCTGCTCGTATCTCCATACGACCAGTTCTACGACCGGCTTCGACCAGTTCTACGACCAGTGTGAGACCATGTTCGACCCTACGACCAGTCTATATCTCCGTATGACCAGCTCTTATCTGGTCAAACCGAACGACCTACTTGTGTATTCTCCCTTTGCCTCACGATATCTGGTTGAACTCTAGGTAAGATAATTTGTCATTCATGGACTGTTCAATACTTTTTCGATCAAGTGTCGAATAACTTCATGTGGTCGACACTTCGACCACTAGTGGCATGGCCATGCACTTTCTTTATCAGACCACAACGAGGGGCCTAGAGACATCTCTCCTGTTATGTAAGGAGGGGCAAATCCCATATCCAACCAGTCACATCTCTCCGTATGTTTTATAGCATACTCGAAAGCTACCTTTATAACTACCCAGTTACGAGTAGCGTTTGGCAACCCCTAAGAGTGCTATTACATATGTAGGAAACCATACTGATCTCAGGTCTAAGGATTATACATCATCATTGCCTGAGACCAACTGATGACACATGAAATCATAACAATCTCAACAATGTCTCAAGGTGGGTCAAATCAACACCATGTTTTTTTTAACATGTGTCCATATTATTGGTTTGATATCTCCATATCTATGACCTGTGAAACATAGTCATCAACAAATACATATGCTAGTCTATTCATATGTGTTCTCATATATTTCCAACTAGGGAATGTTTAAGAATAATTATCGCAGAAATATAGGGTTTCACAATCAAGTTACATACTTGATAATAAATATTAACGATATTATTCCAGGAATAAGATAACATATTATCCAATGTTATAAACATAGTGAAATATAATCATCTCTATGATTGCCTCTAGGGCATATTTTTAATAGTCTCCCACTTGTACTAGAGTCAATCATTTAAGTATCTAATACCGATAGCTCTTATGTGCGCCTCATGCTTTAGCTGTGTGAGAGGCTTTGTCAACAGATCAACAACATTTAAATCCGTATGAACTTTGCATATCTTAACATCTCCTCTATCTACCAATTCGTGAATAAGATGATAACGCCTGAGTATATGCTTGGACTTCTGATGGGATCTAGGCTCCTTAGCCTGCGCAATGGCTCCATTATTGTCACAATAGAGATCCAATGGGCTCGAGGCACTCGGAATCACACCCAACTCAACAATGAAATTCCTTATCCAAATACCTTCTTTCGTGGCTTCAGAAGCCGCAATGTACTCGGCCTTTGTCGTAGAATCAGCAATCGTCTCTTGCTTGGAATTTTTTCAGCTCACTGCTCCTCCATTCAAAATGAATACAAAACCAGATTGCGAACGATAATCATCTTTGTCGGTTTGGAAGCTTGCATCGGTGTAACCATTTACAACGAGCTCTTCATCACCGCCATAAACTAGGAATGCATTCTCAGTCCTTCTCAAGTACTTAAGAATGTTTTTCACAGCTGTCCAGTGACCTTCACCAGGATCAGCTTGGTATCTGCTTGTAATACTTAGAGCATATGATACATCTGGTCGAGTACATATCATGGCATACATGATAGATCCAATAGCTGAAGCATATGGAATACCATTCATACGGTCTCGCTCATCAGTAGTCGAATGGCACTGACTCTTGCTAAGACTTATACAATGTGACAGAGGCGAGAACCCTTTCTTGGCATCCTGCATGCTGAACCGAATCAACACCTTGTCAATATAAGTACTTTGTCTTAATCCAATTAGCCTTCTCGATCTATCTCTATAGATCTTTATCCCTAAGATATATGCTGCCTCTCCTAGGTCCTTCATAGAAAAACTATTTTTCAATGATGCCTGATGCCTTAACGGCCAACATAAGAATGTCATTCTTAATCAATAATATGTCATCTTCATATAACATTAGAATTACAAGTGCGCTCCCACTAACCTTCTTTGTTCTTGACGAAACCAAACCTTTTGATCTCCTCATCAAAACGTAAATTCCAACTCCGAGATACTTGCTTCAACCCATAAATGGATTTCTAAAGTTTACACACTTTACTAGCTTTCTTTGGATCGACAAAGCCTTCAGGTTGTGTTATGTACACATCCTCACTTAGGTTTCTATTAAGGAAAGTTGTTTTGACATCCATTTGCCATATCTCATAGTCGAAATATGCAGCAATACCTAGAATGATCTGTAAAGATTTAATCATCGCTGCCGGTGAGAAAGTCTCATCGTAGTCAACTCCTTGAACTTGTCAAAACCCTTTTGCGACTAGTCAAGCTTTATGAATGTAAAAATTTCCATCCATATCAATCTTTTTCTTATAGATCTATTTACACTCAATGGTTTTAACACCATCAAGTGGATCGAATAGGTTCTAAACCTGATTGTCTCTCATGGAGTCTATCTCGGATTTCATGGCTCTAAGCTATTTCTCAGAGTTTGGGTCCATTATTGCTTCCTTAAAAGTCTTAGGCTCATCATTAATCAACAATAATACGCCATGCCCATACCTTATAGGCAATTGACGTGGCCTCTTAGATCTACGTGGGGCTGATGCCTCATCTACAGGTTCAACAAAATTTTGTTCATCCCGTAGAGGTTCAATAGGAGTTGAAACACTTTTAGATGTTTCTCGAATTTCTTCGAGTTGCACCTTTCTCCCATTGACTCCTTTTGAAAGAAACTCTTTCTCCAAAAAGATATCATTTCGGGCAACAAAAACTTTGCCCTCTTCTTGGTTGTAGAAGTAATATCCTTTGGTTTCCCTAGGATATCCTATAAAGAAGCATTTATCAGACTTGGGTGTGAGTTTATCAGACGTCAAACGTTTAACATAGACATCACATCCCCAAATCCTTAGAAAAGGCAAACTAGGACTTTTTCCAGTCCACATCTCATATGGTGTCTTATCTACTGATTTAGATAGTAGCATATTTAAAGTGAAAGCTGTAGTTTCTAGAGTGTAACCCCAAAAATATAGTGGCAGATCTGATTGGCTCATCATCGATCGAACCATATCCAACAAGGTCCGATTACGCCGCTCGGACACCCCATTCCATTGTGCTGTGCCTGGTGGTGTAAGCTGTGGAACAATTCCACATTGTTTCAAATGATCACCAAATTCATGGATTAAAAATTCACTTCCATGATCTGATCATAAAGATTTGATTATCTTGCCAAGTTGATTCTGTACTTCACTCTGAAACTCCTTGAACTTTTCAAAGGACTCCAATTTGTGCATCATTAAATATATATATATATATCTATATCTACTATAGTCATCGGTGAAAGTAATGAAGTATTGAAAACCACCTCTAGCTGTCAGGCTCATTTGTCCACACACATTAGTATGTATGAGTGCCAACAAGTCGGACGCCCTCTCAGCTCGACCAGTGAAAGGGGTCTTAGTCATTTTTCCAAGTAGGCAAGATTCACACATTTCAAATGATTCCAAATCAAATGAGTTTAGAATTCCATCATCATGAAGCTTCTTCATGCTTTTCTCACTTATGTGACCCAAACGACAATGCCAAATAAAAGTGCAATTCGTATTATTAGGCTGAAGCCTCTTTGTATTAATATTATGGACAGGAGCATCATCAAGATTTAAAATAAACAACTCATTTGAAATAGGAGCATAGCCATAAAACATCTTATTCAAAAGTATAGAACAACCATTGTTCTCAAAAATGAATTTATAACCCTCTGCCATCAAACATGAGGCAGAGATAATGTTTCTACTCATGGCTGGAACGTAATAACAATTATTCAATTCCATAATAAATCTTGAGGGTAAGAGTAATGGGAAAGTCCTGATGGCTAATGCAGCAACCCTTGCTTTATTCCCAACGCGAAGATCCATCTCGCCTCTTGCAAATCTTCTAATCCTTGTTAGACTCTGCATCGAATTGCAAATATGAGCAACCGATCTGGTATCAAATACCCAAGAGTTAACGGAAGAATCAGCAAGAAAAATATCTATAACATTAATACCTGAAGTGGAAGGTTTGGTCCCACCATTCTTTTTCTGATCAGCTAGGTATTTCTTGCAGTTTCTCATCCAATGGCCTAGCTCTTTACAGTAAAAGCATTCATTCTCTTGAGTCGGGCCGGACTTAGTTTTGGGCTTAGGTTTATTAGTTTGGATCCCAATCGAAATTTTACCCTTGCCCTTTCTTTTGACCCAAGTTTTAGCCTTCTTCTTGAAGCTTGTACTCTTTTGCACCATCATCACATGACTGTTGCTTTTCTTAATGCTGTCCTCCGTAGTCTTGAGCATCATATGCAGTTCGGTGAGATTCTTGTCTAAGCCATTCATACGGAAGTTCAGAGTGAACTACCCATAGCTTGCAGGAAGTGAAGCAAGAATCAAATCTGTAGCCAACTCTTGACTAAGTGGAAAACCAAGTTTTTCTATGCTCTGTGTATAACCAACCATCTTGATCACATGTGGGCTCACCGGACTACCCTCAGCTAGCTTACTCCCAAACAACTTATTTGAGATCTCATATCTCTCAGTTCTTGCTTGTGTCTCAAACATGCCTTTGAGCGCCACAATCATATCATAGGCCTCAATGTTCTCAAACTGCTTCTGAAGGTCTGAGTTCATGGTAGCAAGCATGAGACAACTAACATCAAGGGACCCATCACATGCCTTTTTATAGGTGGTTTTAAGAGCAACAGCAGTATTTTCAGCAGGCACATCTGGAATTGGTTCCTCTAGAACATGTTCCTTTTTATCTTGTCTAAGAACAATTCTTAGGTCACGGGACCAATCCGCAAAATTTGTTCCATTCAGTTTTTCCTTATCAAGTATTGAACGTAAAGCAAAACTGGATGTAGGTACAGCAGATGGTGCTATGATCTACAATATAAAATATGCAAAACTAAGACATATGTTCGAGAAAAGTAACTTCTATTAAACAATTTAATAAAGATACTCCCACTAAAAACCATATCCCTCTTATGACATTTAGTGATTCAAGACCCTCAATTAGTTAATTTACTAGTGAGCTTTGGTATCACTGCTAGAAGATTAGTGAAATTGGTAAGCAACCTTTTGCTAATCATATGTCTATATGACTCTTGTTGTTGGGCAGCATCTCTATGCTCCAGCACCCAACCCTATACCCCAAGGTCCATAACCGTTATGATAACCTTGTCAAGTTAAACCAATGCTAAGTGTGTAAGTGTCTGACACAAACACATCTAATCAAGGAGAGTTAATGATATTCTGCTTTGGCAAGACCTACCATTAAAATACATGACTTTGGATGGTGCAACAAATTGGAAGGGCATCAATTTAACTTAATATTATGTGAGGGAATTTTACTTCTACCATGTTAAAAGCATTTAAAGCAATTAAATAACATGCATAGAAATAAATGAACAGGAATATAAAGGCATTCACAGAAAATCATATTGTATTGTGATATAGTATGACCCTTCCACATGGTGATTTCTATCGCCATGCTTCCTGCTATATTCGGGCGTTCCGGCTGCTACAGTACTCTTACGAGTACACTGTTGCTTTGACCACGGTACTTCAACCTGATGCTTCGACCACGAAGTATCATCTCGGTGCTTCGTCTACTGCTGCTTCTTCAACCACTGTAGCTTCTACGACCACTCTCAAAGTGGCCAAAACCTCCAAGTACTCCCACTAAGCCATTACTCCTAATAGCACTAGTAATAAATTACAGAGAGAAGAAGCATCACAAGTCGAAACGCAAACCGTTATACAAACATAGACAGCCTTGGGCTGCAATAAGCATGACACACAGGTCATGAACATTACACACATACATGCATCTCATACATCACGGGTCATACTATTCACATAATCCTGCTTTGATACCACTGTTGGGTCATGGGTAGGCTACGATAGCACAAAACAAAAATTCTATCGTGCAACCAAGGAACCTCCGCTAGTAATAGATCACGAGATTACCACTAGACGTGCCGCTCGTAGCAGAAGTAGAGTCGATGTAGCGATTTGATGCAGTCGTAGTCGTACGCACCGCACATCTTCTCCTCCTGCTCCTAAGATCATCACAAGTTGCGGATCGTCGCCTTTCACTGCCAACTACGTTGTCTCCAGTGAGCTTCGACACGATTGAACCCCACCTCCACCTTCCCCAGGTCACGCTCCACCTGACGCTCTCACTCACTTCCCCAGAGCGTGGCCGTAGCTCCTTGTCGCTGTGCGAGCCGTTGCCGCCGACCGCTCCGTTGGTCATCACCGGTGCCTGCCAACGACCCCCGCCGCCTCCTTCGCGTCACCAAGACCGTCTTCACCTCCTTGCTTCGTTGTGCCCATCCCAGTGCGTTGCTGTGGCCCACAACTCTGGCGAGCCGGCGAGCTCTGGGCACCCTGTCCCTGTGCCGTGTCGCCATGCGCCGATTCTCGAACGCCTGTTTTCCCATTGGTGCCACGTCACCGGCCACATGCGCACCATGTCGCTGCCACATCACCCCTTTATCCTCCGTGGCAGCCACCTAAGCATCTACGTGTCCATCTAACCCTAAAACCACACCGTGTAGACTCAGTTCACGTGAACCAAGTCTATGCCAAGCCGGCCCCGTGTGTTAGTGCACGGTTCTGTGGACCCATCCCACCATGAACCCAAACCCTAGCCATGGACTTGGTCTATGGACCAATGGCCCACATGTCATCCTCCTTGTTCTTTTCAGAAATCCATTTAATTTCTGAAATCTAATTATCCAGTTGGTCCCACATGTCAATCATTGATTACCTCTCTCTCTCACCTACCAGTGGACCCCACTCATAAGTCTCTAACTCTTTTTATTTATTTAATCCGAAGGAATATTCTCTGAATATTCTTTTCCCTCTCAATTTCATCATTTCATGTGATTCTTCCGAGAGCCATATCTTTCGCATCCAAACTCCGATTAAGTCCTTTCAAATTCCTAAATTCATCTAAATTCCAGATCTATTTATTGGAGATTATTATTTAATTTTTGGA
This sequence comes from Phyllostachys edulis, assembly GCA_036346405.1. Taxonomy (NCBI): domain Eukaryota; kingdom Viridiplantae; phylum Streptophyta; class Magnoliopsida; order Poales; family Poaceae; genus Phyllostachys; species Phyllostachys edulis. Next base: position 33,405,749 of record CM070547.1, on the reverse strand, counting down.
GTTTATTGGCTCCCTGTTATTTATTTATTTGGTTTATTTTCTTGTTTGCGAGTAGACGTTGATACTTCGAGAAGTGCTGATCAAGAAGGAGCTGAAGATCAAGGAAGAAGAAGATCAAAGATAAATAAGATCATCATTGCTATAGCAAGGCAAGTTATACCTTTGATCATGTTGAATCCCAGTTTTCTAAAATTACTTTGATTCAAATTATTGCATTTACTTTAAGTATTTATTTAAATGCTTTTGGGTATAGTTATTATCCAATCTGTTATATCCACCTTGCCTATTGTTATATCATAATCTTTTGTCACCCTAGATTGGTTCTTTATTTAGTTGGTATTATCATAGCACTAACGTGGGTTGGTTAGATACGCTTAGAATGCTTAGCCATACCACGAGTCATCATTTCATGTAAGTTGCAATTATCAACTTGACTAAGTGATTATGGAACTATGTGATAAAAACAACTATGTGTACTGTGTGCTATTACTCATTGATGTCATGTGTTGCACTTAACCAACAGGGTGGAAAATGATTTAGACTGAGCCAAGTGGTGCATACCGTGTGAACTGGTGGAACTCTGTGAATGGGAATAATAATATGTGTGTCTTAGTTAGAACTCTGTGCCAACATCGCCTCCACTGCCGCCCCTTCTTCTCCGATGACCCTCCCTTCAATTCTTCTCCACGGGAGCACCCTTGGGCCTCCCTCTACCTAGTACCACCACTCACTTGGGCTCTCCCTCTTCGCAGGTCGCTGTCACCATTGAACCACCCCGCACCGCCACCGGCTCGCATCGCCGGACTCCCTCGGCCACTCCCCGTCATCACAAAGTACTCCGGTGAGTTCCCCTTAGCACCCTTGTACTCATGCTCCTCCTAATTCGTCCTCTATTACATCGGAGCGCCATCGCCGTGCTTCACTTGTCCGGCTGGCCGTCGCCCTCCTTGGCTGCGCCACCACAGTGTCAGCCGAGCCCCAAAATCACCACCCCTAGTCTCCTTTTACTCCGGGCAGCCCATTTTTGGAGTCTTCTTTGCCTCGCCGCTGCCTAATCGCCGGCGATGAACGCCACGGCAGAGTCTCCCCCCGACTGTCCTGTAGCTTTTCCCTTTTTATCTCCTCCCTCTTTCTCTGAATCTTGAATCACCTGTTAGGTGTTGAGAACAATTATGTTAACTAACAAGTAATTCCACACTTAAAAGTTGTTCAACTAATTAAAATTTCGGTTTAGCAAGAAATGGAGTTAATAGCATCTCTATCTAGAAGATGTCCTATTGTCGGTCGTTTAAACAGAGAGGAGAAGAAGCAAGTTAGATGTCCATAGCACTCACCTACAAAACTGTATCCCTTATGCTAACAAATTGGGTGTATGTCCTTCAGATCACTCTAGTTAGCAAATCTGAAATTGAGTTAAAAGGAAGTCTAGTTGTAACTTTTATGTCCAAAGAGAAATCTTGCTTTTGGAGTTGTATACCCAGTAATCTGAAACATATCAGAATTATTAGAAGATTAATAGCATGACTAAATCCAGTAGTTAGACCTTGCTCTCTTGTTTCAATTAGTCAGTGGGCTTTTCAATATTAGTGGCAACCAAATCTGAAAATCAATTACGAATGTGAATCTTCAGAAATCAACAGAAAAGGTGATTAGGAAGAAAATTGAAGTATTGGTCGAACCCTTTCTCAAAACCACTGTCTTTTATCCACTTTGGTGAATGTCAAATAGGTCATTTAAGTGAATTCACAATTTTGAAAACTGAATTTTGAAGGAAGAAGTTAGAAATATTTTAGTCCTGTCAGATCTCTTGCAGGTTGCATTAGCAGAGGTGATGTTGAGTTAAAATTTTGCTTATGACAGTAGGCTTTTGACCTTACCAGTCAAGTCGTTAGAAACATATGAATTCAATTAACCAATTAAGCACATAAGCTTTCAGTAGTACTCAAAGCTGAAAATTAAGAACTGAGGTTAAGTTTCAGAAAAACCCCACAGAGAAGAGAAGGAGAAAGTTAGCTTGTCAGTGTTACTCTCTTGCAAAAATAAGTAGCCTTTTACTACCAAATTTTGATGACTGTCATTTGAGTCACACAATAGAGTTAGCCAAATGGAGGTTTTAGTGTAAAGGAAAGTTAGTCATTAGCATTTTTTGTAATCTGAACAATTGTGCTGTTGTAGGTGTATGAGTAGTAATATGAAAATAATCAGATTCGTCTTTGGGCTTATGACTCTGTTAAGGCAGTAGTTAAAGTCTGTCTTAAGTCATTTAGTTAATTGGTCATTAATTTACCAGTAACAATCCAAACTTTAAAAAAAACCTTTTTGGATGTGAAATTTCCAGAAAACTAACAGTGAGCAATAGACTCAGTTTGTTGTAGAGTTGAGCAGGAAGGGGAAGGTTGATGCTAAGTGCTGTGTTTAACTATTAGATCACTTAAACTTTGCCTAACAAGTAAGTCTGTGAATTAGTAAGAAGATTTAGTTGTCCAACTCCCTTTCTCGATAAATTTTTCCCTAATAAGATGAATGGACAGAAAGGCTTAGGTTGAAATCTGCATTTGTCAGTGGACTGATAGCTTTACTAAATTCTTGTACTTAGAAGGTTTTTGTCCTATTCGTTTAAGACTTGGATGTTAAAACTAACAAAGGCACATTAATCTAGTAAACAAGCTTTAGTATGTCCCTCCATAACAACCAGTGGGTTCTTCGTGTATACAGAAAAGTTTTGGGTTTGGGGAGAACAGTAAGTAGAATTGATAACTCCTAGAGATTTCAAACTTATAAACCTCTTGATGTTAACTAAGTCCAGTATTATGAATATAAAATAGAATTGTAAACCTCACCAATATCAGTAACTAGCCTTTCACATCTAAGCTAAAAAGAGCAAATTTAGTCATAAGTCAAAATTTGAAGTTTGGTGAGTTAAACAACAGTAGACCATATGCTATAGTCTCAGTTTCAAAAGTTCATAACCAATTCAATTCAACTCTAAATCAAATAATTTCTATCTCTAAATTCATCTAAAATCAATATCTTTCTTCTATATTAATTTCGTAAATTTTTGAAGACTTTTTGGAATTCTGGTGTTTATTTGATACTTTTGCTTTGTTGATTCTCATCGTTAGATGATGATGGTTCGGGAGTGCAACGGAGTTAATCGTGTGAATGTCTAGAGTACCAGCAAACAAAGGCAAGCAGTTTTTCTATTGATCATGTTGATCCCATTACTTTCAAAAACTATTATCTTGTTTTGCAACTGTATGTATGCATGCTTTATTTTGTCAAGATACTTTTGTTAATTAGAAGTAGCTAATCCTATTGCATGAATTCCCTTAAATTGTTCATCCCCTGCCACTAGCCTAAGTTAATAATTCCGCTGGTAAATTAGAGCCCGGTGGATGTTATATGATCTATTTATGTTTATTTGGTGTCATGCTTAGCAGTGCTTAGCTTCCGGTAGATTGGGTGGTTGTCGACTTTGTCGATGACCTTGATCACAAAAATCATTTTTATTATGTTATATCCAGCACCCTGTACTATTATAATTGGAAAACTAAAAATGAAAATAAAATGTTTTAGACTTGGGCACATTGGTTGGATGGTGTGCTTTTGGGTGTGTGCTTGGTGCCCGAGTCAACAAGGACCGAATTACTTGCGCCATTGATCCAAGCACTTTTGCGTGCAGCCACATGAGGGCATATGGGACCCCTCTTGACTTAGTACTTTGGCGTGTGTTAGCTCCGAGTCGCAGGAGGTTGTGTGTGTTATGTGTGTTGTGTGGAAAAAGAAATGTTCTATGTGTGTTGGGTGTGTGGGGGTGGGTTCCTGTCTAGGTTCTCCACACCGAGGAGCATCGGTAAGCTGTTTCTCTACCGATGACTTCGACACAACATATGGGTTTCTATCCATACAGGCGACTCGTAGTTAATACACAATATTAGAAAACGACTCGTAGGACTTAGCCATGCCGACATACCTAAGGAAGTGTGCTTAATAGCTTGGCAAAAAGGCGGTCTGACATATGGGTAAAGTTGTACACCCCTGCAGGGTTTAATCTATTCGAATAGCCTCATCCTAGGTTATGGACACGCTTGGTTATTTCCCGCCAGAATTAGACTCAACATTTTGGAATTTTAAACTTAAAACTTGATCGGTGGCATTGAGAGTGGTTCTCATGCTATGTTTGTGTGTTGCGTGGCAACCACCTGTAGATGTTTTAATGACGTCTAATGTTATTACTCGCTGTTATTTAAAGTATTAAAAATGTTTGCTCACTTGCCATTTGAATCTACTACATTGTATTCGAATTGAAATATTGCTTTGTGCTGAAAATGAACCCTATAGCCTTCTCCTTTGATTTAGCTTGCATGTAGCTATGTATAGGCTTGTTATTCGTAAGTCTTGCGAAGTACATTCATGTACTCACTGTTTGCTTTTATTTACTAATCTAGACAGCAGGTATTGAGATCGAATCGAGTAAGGAAAGATTGCGCAGGAAAGTCGTTTTGCTATGGTTTGAACCCAGTCGGTGTAATATCCCGTTCAAATATAAAACATATAAGTCACTAGTATTAGAATTAAATATAATTAGAAAGGGAAAATTCAGAATTTTAGAGGAGTTTTAGAACTCGGGCCTTTGGCCCATAGCTCTTTGGGCCCATGTGGGGGGAACTAAACCCTAGCACCTAAGTACTGTAGCACGGGTACTGTAGCGCCACGCTACTGTAGCACTCCCCTCCCCTGCGGTGCATCTCCATTGTTGCCGGCCATAAGGAAGAGGAAGGAGAGGGAAGAAGAGAGGAGAGGAAGAAGAAGAAGGTGGGGGTGATCTTCGCGAGGGCTTCGCGAAGATTTCAGCGGCATCTCGCGTCGTTCTTGTAGGTAAATTCGTGATCCCAATTAGTTTTGATAGATAATTCGTATTCATTAGATGTTCTGAGATTTCTGTAGTAGATCGGTTGAATCTGTCTTCCTATTGACGCGTGGTTTTGGGTTAGATCCGAGCAGATTCAGAGATTAGCATCTCCTGAAGATAGATGGGAATTTTCGTTATCTTTCCAGAAAGTTCTAATTCATAATTTTTGGATAAACGGTTAATTAGTTATGAATTTCGCAACGCAGAGTGCTAAATCAGTCTCAGGACTTGTGCAGTGAACATAGATCTGTAAATTTGATATGAGATACGGCCAAATTGGATCAGTTGGTCTCCTTGAGAGTTGTAGGTATTTTCATTGTGATTCCAGATAGTTACATTTCATAATTTTTGGATTTCTAGATCAAAAGTTATGAATTTTAGAAGCTCAGGCTGTAATCTGCCTCTCTGTTGTGGACAGAAGAGTTTTACTTGACTATTTACAACATTTGTTGCACAATGGAAATATTTGAGATAATTTTATTGAGATATTTGGTTTCCTGTAGTTTCCAGAGAGTATTAGAACAATGTGTTTGGTTGAGCCAAACAAAAGTTATGAAATTCACAAGTTAGTAGTACCGGAGATGGCAAATCGGTCTTCGGGATTAAAAACAAAGACCTAGATCAACTAGTTTGATCTTTTGGTCACCTGAGAAGTTGTAGATAGGCTTGTGTAGGTTCTAGGAAAATTGGATTCATGGATTTTGGAGTTTTGACTCAAAAGTTAAGAATTTTTCCTTAACAGCTGTTCGTTTGGACAGATTTGAGAATTTGAGAGAGTTTTGATTAATTGTTGGGATTGCGTTTAGGGACGCTTGTTCTTTTTCTGTTTCATTGCATTGCTGTACACTTTTGGTTGGTGTACTTAGTATATTGTTTTACGGCTGCCAGGTGGTGGTGAACCCGGGCTACTGACTTTCTATCGTTGACTTCGAATCACGGTTGAGGCAAGTACAATTGATTTGTCCTGTTTGTTGTTTGTTCCACTTGATTGATGAATATGAAATGGGTAATTTCGGTATTCCTTGTTTCCCTTCATAGTTGATATACCATGATTCTTCAATAATAAGACTACGTTCCTTACATTCATTCGTTCCTTCGCTCCTGTTCACCAACGGGAGTGGGTAGTGAAGTCCCATTATTCCAATATGGGCAAGTATATTGTGTGATGTCTTCTTTGTCGATTGTTCATAATGTTTTAAGTTCATGCCATGACTGAGTACTATGGTATGTGAGTAGGTTTCGTTGACTTCTACTTTGTTTCATGTATGTGAATCATGCTTCTTGAGTTTTCTTCTTACAAATTCATATATATTCATTCATTCATTCATTCATGGTTCATGATTCACCCACGGGAGTGGGATGTAAAGACCCATCAATTCCAGTATGGGCACGTAAGACCCACCATTCCAATGTGGGCAGTTTGGGACACCCGTATGAAACGTTCTTCATACGGGACTTGGATCCCCGCATTTTGTTAAATGCGGGCTTAGGTGAACATCGACGGGTGTGTCACCAGCTATACCGGTATATGCATATGTGTAGTCCCTTCATTTCATTCAATTCATTCATTCCATTCATTCAAACATTCGTTCTGTGATTTATTCATATTCTTCAATGATGTCGTCATGATCATGTTTGTTGTATGTCCCATTTATTTTCTGTACTTGCTGAGTCTCGGACTCATTCTTGCGTTGTTTGTTTTTTTAGGTGATCATTGATGTTGGCTCTATTGGGAGGGAGTAGACACGCACTACTCATTCACTTCACCTTAATCAAGTCCAAGATTACGATTTAGTTCTATTTTTCATTCGTTAATGATGAACTGTAATAATTAAATTTAGATGGAGTTGATAACCCTCTCTATGTTGGTTGATTAAGTATTGCTTGTGATCTTCGATCACCCCTCGTTATACTTGCTTAAATTCAGAATATTTTCATGCCACGGTTCTATTAAATAGTTATCTCTTTATGTCATTGGATGACACTATTCAAATTCTTCCGCATTATGGTTGTGTGTTAGATGATTTAGGTGACATCTTGGCTTCCGAATAGCCAGGGTGTTACAGTTGGTATCAGAGCGGGCTTTAGGTCCGTGGTTAATAGAAATATATTAAAATGACACACTGTGCACAGTAGGTGGGGTTTGGGTAATCCATTGCATCCGCATTTCTAGTGGTATGTTTCAACATGTTGAACTATTCTTGAATTGCTTCTGTACTATCATTTTTGTTGTTAATCTATGATCTGCTATGATCTTCTATATCTATAAATTTATTCTATGATTACTATGAGATGACCTTATATTCATAATTGATTATATTGGTTATGCGTATTGGTAACGGATGTTGAGAAGTTGAGATCGTAGTTGTTGTCCTGGGTTTTACCAGGCTACACCACCGTTCGTGGTATGGGAATAGAGAAGTACTTACCCCCGTTCCATAGTTATGTGTTGGGCATGAGTTCTTTAATGAAGATGTTGTCTTCCTTAAGCTTGTATTTGGTCTTCTGGTTGTAGTTTCTTGCCGTTGATGAACTTCCTTTGATTGGTGGTTTAATGAAGTGGGCAAGTTTCAATTGGTCTCTATTTGTTCCTCGAAGCAAGTATTGTTCTTTCGACTAGTGTGATATTTCAGCTACTTGTGAATGTTGTTAGTTTGCAAGATTGATCTTTTCACGGAAGTTCTGCTTTTATTCCTGTTGGAAATCGTAACTCATTTATTAAGCTTGGTATTTGGGCAATGGAAGGTTTCTTTTGCAAGTTCTTTATTATGTGGAAGCTTTGACCTTGCGTATTTCTTTTGGATTAATTCAAGATTGAAGTTTAGTACCTCTCTTCTATGAAAGAGTGTGATAAAACCCTTTATTGTCATGTTAAACTAAGAGGTTTTAATTAAATGAATTAATATGGTATGAGTTATCAGGTTGGGACATTAGCGTGGTGCAAACCAACGATTCTTAGCTAATATCTTTAGAGATGAAGTTGATTAATTTCAAGTTGTCCTGTAGTAATCTCTTGAACATTGTTGAATAAGAATTTTTCTATACATGTTTAAGACTCATGGAGTTAATTACGGGTGTGTTAGGCTATTGCCTCGGTAACTATTAATCTTGACTCTGTCTTCTATTCAAATACATGATGATTTTGTACAAATGCTAGATTCACCTGTTTTTGCCATGCTAAATTATTGTTATATGTATGGAGAAAAGGATGATGGTTGTTGTAGTGACTCACAAAATCTTTTCTTATAAATATTCCTTTGTTGAAGATTAAAGATATTTCATTCTAATTTCTGAACAGAGATAGGACTATGAATGCTTCCATGATTAGATAATCATCAGTTGTTAGTATTAATTGTTAGAGTGCTATTAGTGTGTGCTTTACTGGCATTGAGCGTCAATAAGGATATATGAGCGAAATCTAATAAGTGATTTAACTTGGTGGGTTTTATGAGGTTGTCTTGTTCTAGAGTGAGCTTGTTAAAAAGAGGTTTGCTTCAGCTTTGTGGCTTTCGCACTAGACTTCTTTTCTAGAATGAGTTGTTATTACAATCTTATATGGTGATGGAAATTCTATAACATGATTTGTTGTGTTCCTTTTGGAAGATTTATTGATGTGATGGTAAGGTATGATGAATGTTACCAAGAATATATGTTATTGATGTTAATAAAATGTTCAGTAATGTGAGGGTGATGTTGATTCTTTTATGGAGAAAGAATTTTGATTGTCTTTTTTGATATCTCTTAAATGAAAATATTTCAAAAGTTGCATTCATGATCTCTTGGTGTTCAATATTTTTGTGGTAGTTGAATTTTTGTCGAGTAAAGCATCATGTTGCAAAGCTCTATTGATTCTTGGGTGATTCAAGTGACTTGATCTTGAAGGCTCGTTTGTTCCTATCGGTTAAGGTTTGATATTCCCTTCTTGTGAGGCTTGTGCCTCAATTGTGGTCCTCCCTTATGTATTCTACGTTCATTGCCTAATCGATTTTTTTTCCTCGGTCCTGTGTTCATTGCGAGTGGTGAATGTTTTTCTAGATGGTGAAAAACTGTTTTCATTTGCCTATTCGTTTTACATGGGTCTTCCGAAGTGTTTATTAATTGTTGTTGTGCGATCTTGGGTTGTGAGCTATTTGAGGAGCATTAGAGGATGAATTGATTTCGTGTATAATTCTTGGAAAGAATCTTAGTATAGCCAATGGTTGTCTTTGGGCTGAATTAATTGCATTGTTGCAACTATTAGAACCTATAGTGATTTGTGGACCAAGATTCTTTGTTCATTTTGTGGTGTAGCGTAACGAGGGAGAGATTAGCAAGGTAATCTAATCGTTAAAGCAATTTATGAGATAGTAGAGATTGTGGGATTATTTGTCAGGTATGGCTTGGTCTCAATGAGTAACTCTCTTGGAGTTAGAATGTTTCAAAAGATAATTTGGTTAAGAGTATAATTGTCTGTTGACCTTATTGGTCGAGTATGGTTAGGTTGTGGGAGTTTTATTCATCGAATCTGATGATTTCCCTACCCTTTTACACCAGAAGTTCATTCTAGGGGTCCTGGAGGTTAAATTTTTGGGCTTCGCCTTTTATATGCTGGGGCTTTGGTTGCCCAGGTATTTTGTGTAGCGAAAGTATAATAAGGGTGGATTCCAGATTGTGGGATGATCTTTGATATGACCCTTTTGATGTAGTACGTGAGAATACGTGATGTCAACCATGATTTGGTTATTATTAAAGGATTGAGGTGATATGATTGAATGTGAGATTTATTTTGAGATACTTTGGGAGTCATCCGTCAAAGTAATTCCGTCAGTAGAGGAGTTGGTAAGAATAAGTCTTGTGGAGTCAAGAGAGCCTTCCTTTAAGTGGGTGGTCGATGTATTCGTTCGAGCTTGGCGTTGAGGTTGCCAATTTAAGAAAACGAGATAGTGTCATATGATGAAATCGAAATTCATAATTTGAGAGAAGTTATATTCCTAAAAGAGAAACTGAGAAAAGGATGTTTCCTCGGGTAGTGAAGCGTTTTCTTGTTTCTCGTTTGAGTTTTGTGTTGTTGACTGAGGTCATCCGCAATTTGATTTGGCGCTGTGTTGGCATGTTTGATTCTTTCCAATTCAAACAAACCAAAAGAAGTATTTGGTTTGAGCATTCGAGTGATTTCTCCTTTGGCTTTCATGGTGTTCATTCATAAACTGCCTATTTAGAAAGTGGAATTGTTTTCGTGATGAATTGTCAATTTTGGGATTTGACCCTTTTGGTGGTGAGTTGGCATTACGTGGTAGAGATGAGAACTCCTTATTTTCGATTGGATTCTCTTTTAAAACAGTTGTTTAAAAACAAGTTCATTGTGCATTATTAAGATGAAGAAACCGATTGAGTAGTGGGACAAGAGTTCCATGTGTGTGGTGCATGTTTGTGCTTTTGGTACCAAAGGGAAAGTTGGTCCGAGGTACATTAGTTTGTTTTCGTCAGTTGCGGGGATTAGGAAGCGGGCGTATCGCTATGGCCGTCTCGGGTCCATACGCGTGGTACACAATGTCTAGTATGTTCTGGTGCTGAGTGAGTACCCGAGTAGTCTGAAGCTTGGGATTTCGATTAGAGCCGTTGGCCAACGAGTAGGACCTTATCTTTGAGTCCTGCATGTTAAGAGAACCTGTTGGGATCGAGACGAGTGTTGAGGTGTAAGCCGTTGGTATCCATCATTTATGATGTGGTTCCATATGTCTGAGAGGAAAGCGACATGGAAGCAAGGGTCTGCATCTTGAAACAATATCTCGAGTCTGCTTCACGACTAGTATGTGTAATTTGTTGTTTCATTTCAAAGGCGCTTGTTCTTACATTTATTTAAACGGTTAGAATTCGAGGTCGAATTCATTTAAGGGGTAGAATGTAATATCCGTTCAAATATAAAACATATAAGTGACTAGTATTAGAATTAAATATAATTAGAAAGGGAAAATTCAGAATTTTAGAGGAGTTTTAGAACTCGGGCCTTTGGCCCATAGCTCTTTGGGCCCATGTGGGGGGAACTAAACCCTAGCACATAAGTACTGTAGCATGGTACTGTAGCGCCGCGCTACTGTAGCACTCCCCTCCCCTGCGGTGCATCTCCATTGTTGCTGGCCATAAGGAAGAGGAAGGAGAGGGAATAAGAGAGGAGAGGAAGAAGAAGAAGGTGGGGGTGATCTTCGCGAGGGCTTCGCGAAGATTTCAGCGGCATCTCGCGTCGTTCTTGTAGGTAAATTCGTGATCCCAATTAGTTTTGATAGATAATTCGTATGCGATTCGTATTCATTAGATGTTCTGAGATTTCTGTAGTAGATCGGTTGAATCTGTCTTCCTATTGACGCGTGGTTTTGGGTTAGATCCGAGCAGATTCAGAGATTAGCATCTCCTGAAGATAGATGGGAATTTTCGTTATCTTTCCAGAAAGTTCTAATTCATAATTTTTGGATAAACGGTTAATTAGTTATGAATTTCGCAACGCAGAGTGCTAAATCAGTCTCAGGACTTGTGCAGTGAACATAGATCTGTAAATTTGATATGAGATACGGCCAAATTGGATCAGTTGGTCTCCTTGAGAGTTGTAGGTATTTTCATTGTGATTCCAGATAGTTACATTTCATAATTTTTGGATTTCTAGATCAAAAGTTATGAATTTTAGAAGCTCAGGCTGTAATCTGCCTCTCTGTTGTGGACAGAAGAGTTTTACTTGACTATTTACAACATTTGTTGCACAATGGAAATATTTGAGATAATTTTATTGAGATATTTGGTTTCCTGTAGTTTCCAGAGAGTATTAGAACAATGTGTTTGGTTGAGCCAAACAAAAGTTATGAAATTCACAAGTTAGTAGTACCGGAGATGGCAAATCGGTCTTCGGGATTAAAAACAAAGACCTAGATCAACTAGTTTGATCTTTTGGTCACCTGAGAAGTTGTAGATAGGCTTGTGTAGGTTCTAGGAAAATTGGATTCATGGATTTTGGAGTTTTGACTCAAAAGTTAAGAATTTTTCCTTAACAGCTGTTCGTTTGGACAGATTTGAGAATTTGAGAGAGTTTTGATTAATTGTTGGGATTGCGTTTAGGGACGCTTGTTCTTTTTCTGTTTCATTGCATTGCTGTACACTTTTGGTTGGTGTACTTAGTATATTGTTTTACGGCTGCCAGGTGGTGGTGAACCCCGGGGCTACAGCTTTCTATCGTTGACTTCCGAATCACGGTTGAGGCAAGTACAATTGATTTGTCCTGTTTGTTGTTTGTTCCACTTGATTGATGAATATGAAATGGGTAATTTCGGTATTCCTTGTTTCCCTTCATAGTTGATATACCATGATTCTTCAATAATAAGACTACGTTCCTTACATTCATTCGTTCCTTCGCTCCTGTTCACCAACGGGAGTGGGTAGTGAAGTCCCATTATTCCAATATGGGCAAGTATATTGTGTGATGTACTGCTGTCGATTGTTCATAATGTTTTAAGTTCATGCCATGACTGAGTACTATGGTATGTGAGTAGGTTTCGTTGACTTCTACTTTGTTTCATGTATGTGAATCATGCTTGTTGAGTTTTCTTCTTACAAATTCATATATATTCATTCATTCATTCATTCATGGTTCATGATTCACCCACGGGAGTGGGATGTAAAGACCCATCAATTCCAAAGTATGGGCACGTAAGACCCACCATTCCAATGTGGGCGATTTGGGACACCCGTATGAAACGTTCTTCATACGGGACTTGGATCCGCATTTTGTTAAATGCGGCTTAGGTGAACATCGACGGTGTGTCACCAGCTATACCGGTATATGCATATGTGTAGTCCCTTCATTTCATTCAATTCATTCATTCCATTCATTCAAACATTCGTTCTGTGATTTATTCATATTCTTCAATGATGTCGTCATGATCATGTTTGTTGTATGTCCTATTTATTTTCTGTACTTGCTGAGTCTCGGACTCATTCTTGCGTTGTTTGTTTTTTTAGGTGATCATTGATGTTGGCTCTATTGGGAGGGAGTAGACACGCACTACTCATTCACTTCACCTTAATCAAGTCCAAGATTACGATTTAGTTCTATTTTTCATTCGTTAATGATGAACTGTAATAATTAAATTTAGATGGAGTTGATAACCCTCTCTATGTTGGTTGATTAAGTATTGCTTGTGATCTTCGATCACCCCTCGTTATACTTGCTTAAATTCAGAATATTTTCATGCCACGGTTCTATTAAATAGTTATCTCTTTATGTCATTGGATGATACTATTCAAATTCTTCCGCATTATGGTTGTGTGTTAGATGATTTAGGTGACATCTTGGCTTCCGAATAGCCAGGGTGTTACTGTCGGTATCAGAGCGGGCTTTAGGTCCGTTGGCCCCTTTTTTATGAAACTAAACGTTGTAAGTTCAATATATTGTAAATTCTGAAGTTTTGAGATTGTAAGCACTTGTGTATGGATTGATATTGATGTTTGTGATGGTGTATGTGTACCGCTCCTGGGAGGTACATAATATACCAAGGCGCAGGATATTTGGTTTGTGATGCTAGAGTCAAGTGGATGGCTAAGCATTACGAGCTAAATACCTTGGGGTCTCACACAATCGCCCTACGACCATTTCCCGAAAAGAGGTCCTAGCGCAGAGGTGAACACTTTTGATGAGATCCAGTATGGAGAGGATCCACAAGTACGCCAGTTAGCGATGTTGGTTCATATCACGGACCAAATTCATCGCTACAACATGTATGAGTTGTGGGAAACCCGACGCCGTCTTAGGGAAGCCCAGGAGTACCTCAGGATCAGAGTCAACATGAATCGCATTCCTCGCAACACGCTTTATGGTGACAACGAGACCTCCCCAGCTGCTACTGCACCACCAGAGCTTCGACTTCTGGAAGTGGCAGAGCTAGTACCCATTTATGGACCGTGCCGCCAAGCCCAGATGTCGGCGGGTTTTCCTCGCACACAAAGGCCGGCACCCTCTGGAGGTCACGTTCCCTTGTTAGGATCTCCGAGGCACCTCATCAATCCATTGGACCCAACGGACTCGGGATCGCTTGGGGCTCATCTGTTAGATGAGTTCCCAGTGAACTTTAACCGGGATAACTTTGTCTAGGGTATGGATATTGAGGACTCGCTGCATAGAGTTGTAACCAACTAGTAGTTGTCCCTAAATAAATGTAATAGGATAGCATTTGTATAATTATGTGTGTTATGTTGTAAGACTTTTGTTCCGAGCGGTTGCCATTTCGTCTACAGGCGTATATGGATATAACTGTGTCGAAACTCTACTATTTTTTTAATGGATCTTGTACTGGCCTAAGTGCCTTGTACCCTCTTTTGGTATTAATTTTTGTGCATTTCATATTATTATGCATGCTAAATTTAGTACATTAAGCTTGCTGTCCAGAACTTTAATCTGTGCTCATTCAGGTGTATCCTTGTTGAATTGCTAACAGTTTGTGTGGCAACAGTATGACAGGAGCTACCACTTGTTCTCGAGCTCAACAGGGAGAGGGATCACCACACCCGAGATCCCGCTTCGCTTCTATCCATGATTTGTACGCACGAGGAGAGCGTGCGGAGCCTTCTAGTCGCTATGGTGTAACATCCCAAAGTCTTTGTTACCAAAATTAAAATTAATAAAGTTATTATTTTGTTGGATTTTCTGAATTTGAAAGAGTTTTATTATTTTATTTGAATTTCTGAAGTTTTAAAAGTCAAAAGTAAATTTTTTAAAAGATTTTGAAGTTTTATTTGAGTTAAAGTTGAAAAATAAAAAATTAATTATTTTCGGAATTTTAAAAGCTTTTCTTAATTATTCTAAAGCCAAAACAAATTTATGTGAAAAAACTATTACCAATTTTAAGTTGGAAATAATTTTATTAAGTCCAAAATAATTCTAGGAATTTTTGTGAATTTTTCTAGAATTTTTGGACTCTATTTGCTATATTCTAAAATTGTATTTATTTATCGCTTAAATCTGAATTTTCGAATTTAAAAATAAATAAATAAATATTTTATTCTTTTCACGCTGGCGCCTTCTCCCTTCAGTCACCCATTTGGTTTCAATCAACAAATACCTACTTTAATATCTTTTATTCCCTCTTTTCTCTCCCCTATCTTCTTCAAGCTCACGAACCGTTTCTCCTCTTCTGTTTTCTTCTCAAGCCAAGGACAGCCATGGCCGACCTCCATAGCCGACACCCCCGCCACCCAAGCCACCTCCGGCCGCCGCCGACCTCGCCGCCGGCAATCTCCACCACCGCGCCGCCCCTCTCCTCCCCTCCCTTGCTCCCTCTCCACGCCGGTGCAGCCACAACCGAAGCAAGTAGCTCCAAACTCCATTAATGGCTGCCACCACCTCTCTCCTCCTTTCTCTTCACTCAAGCCATCAAAATTGATTACGTCTGAAGCGAAACGTCCCTAGTAAACTCACCCACGTTGCAACACCTTCAATTACACGTTTTATCCACTAAATGCAGTTAATTTAATCGTTTCATTTCGTTCTTCAATTGCAACCAAAGCTATCAATCGTAGCTCTTCGCCTCCCCAATGTTTCGGCTCCCCTCCGCCCCTATAAAAGGTAGCACCGGGTGCACATTCCTTCACTCATGACCCTCCTACCACTCACCCCTCCTCTCTCACTTCCACCTCGCCGGAATCGGCATTTCCTCGACGCCGGTCGAACTCCCTTCCGCCGCCTCTAGCGTGCTCGTCAGTGGAGCTCCTCCGTCTTCGACACCACTGCTAGCTTCACCTCGACGTGTTCTATGCCGTGCTCCCCTCGCTTTCGCCGGAACATCGCCGGAGCACCCGTCGCCACCGTGAGCCCAAGCCACGCTGACATCATCGTCCTCGCCTCCGGCCATTCGTACACGTTCCTCCACAACCAAGGTGAGCACCGGCATCCACGTCCTCCCCTCTCTCCACTCCACCCCTCGCCGGCCGTCGGAACGCCGTCGTTTGCCGGTAACGTCGCCATCTAAATCTTAGACTGAAGCTCCTTTCTTTGCGAATTGCGTCACCGTTGAGCTAGCTCCGGTCACGTTGTCTACTTCCCCGACGTCGCGGCTTCGCGTTCTACGTGGTGCTTCCTCCCTCTTCGCCAGAACCCCGCCGGAGCACCACCTTCTCCATGCGCCATTTTTGCTGTTCGGCTGGAGGTAGAAGACAGTGAACAGTAATTGATTTCTAGTGCTGCTACTAGTTAATCTACTCCATGGTGTTTTGTTCTTGATCAGCTCCTTACTATTCATGATCGGCTTCTGCTAGCCATTTGCATGCTGTGTTCCATTCATTTTGCCTTCTGTTAGTTTATAGGAAGAACCTTGAACAGTACTGCTAGCTAGATAATCATGCATGGTGCTTTACACATGCATCTCATTTTTTAGGATTTATTTTCTATAATTTCGTTCGTTCTCATACGAACTCCAAATCCAACGATTCTTTCTCCTAAATTCATCTAAATTCATTCTCTAGTTCCAGTATTTATTTTGTAATTTTTGGATTTTATTTGGATTTTATTTGAATTCGGATCGTTTACGCGTATAGATTTCGACAACTTCGGAGAATTAGAATTCGACACCGTTTGAGAACATCAAATAATCAAGCAAGGTAAGTTACATTCTTGACCATATTTGCACCCATTATTTTAAATGATTTAAATTCTGTTTTAAATTATTACTGCCTGCTTATTTATATTCAA
This sequence comes from Phyllostachys edulis, assembly GCA_036346405.1. NCBI lineage: Eukaryota > Viridiplantae > Streptophyta > Magnoliopsida > Poales > Poaceae > Phyllostachys > Phyllostachys edulis. Next base: position 33,389,133 of record CM070547.1, on the reverse strand, counting down.
GTAATTTAAATTCCTGTTTTAAGCTTTATAGTTATTTCCAATGCCTTTGTATGTCCAATTATTGTCAAGAGAGGTGGTATGGAGAATATTATCGAATGCAATATATTTTGGAGTTAGAATTTGATGGAGTTTGGATAATAAAAGAAGATTGTGCTTGGATGTGTGAAGTTAGAGGAAGATTGTTAATAGATAATGGATGCTTTGAATTACGTAAATAGGTGATTATTGATATTGGCTTATTGAGAATGAATTGTAGAAATATATTATGGTTGGATGTGGGATTATTAGAGTTATATGATGGATTATAGACATAGATTATTATTGGATTATGGAGATAGATTATTATTACAGATCGGATTGTGGGATTATATAATTCTTTGCGGTTGGAATATCAGTTACATCATTGATGGATCATAGGATTCTATCGATCGGATTATTAGAATTATATTAGGGTTGGATTATAGAAATAAATAATTATTGGATATCGGATTTTAGAAGTAGATAATTGTTGATGTGGGATTAACAAAATTGGATGATAGATAGATACTATAGTCGGATATTGAATTATTGATGTCATATTCTAGAAATAGATTGTTATTGGATATCGATTATCTAAAAATTTGATTATAGGATTATATAGTCATTGGATTGATGTTGAATTAGTAGAAATAATTTATTAAGGAATAATAGATTGATGGATATCGGATTATAAAATTAGAGTATAGTTAAATATTGGATCAATTGAAGTTGGATCATAGAAATAGATTTATATGGTGTAGATTGGACTAATGGATATTGGATTGCTGAAGATTGGATTATCACAATGTTGATGGTTTACATACTGATCTCGTTCTTGACAAGTCTTGGACATTTATCCCCCATACCTTGTCACCCTAGATAAAACCCTAGTTGATATGATAGTATGAACTGGGATCATTTTGAGAAATGTTATGCCAAGACATGCTTAGACCAAAATGTTTCATTCGGGGAATTTTAGCCAATGAATCAATTCTTGTTTAAAATTAAGTCATGGTATTGTTTTACCATGGACTCTTGGAAATGATTTTGAAAACAAAATAAAATCAAAGATGGTTTAAATTTGGGCAATATGGATGTTAGGCTGGTGTAGGTTTATGCACGGGCTCAACCTGGTCAGGGTTGAGGCACAGGGTTTTTATTTGGTATGCTGCCCAAGTTGTTTAAGGACCGGCCTGAGAGCCGCTTTTGCTAAACTCCACCGTACTACCACATGTCCTGTATGGGCAGGACTAGGTCTAATAATTTGCAATACTCTACGGTTATTTGTGCTACGTTGATGTGTGGGTGTTGGTTAGACAGTTTTCCCACCTAGCGCAAGAGGGGGCTTCTGGTGGATGGATAGTCCAATGTAAGTGAAACCTTAGTGTGCACGAATACTTTAGGGTAGAGCATTGTAAAAGCCTTGTCACATGCTCTAGATCTCTTACCTAAGGTAGTGAGCGGTGGCATAGATATATGCCGGACAAACTAGAGAATTCGTGTCTTGTGGGTAAAGCTGTACAACCTCTGCAGAGTGTAAACCTATTCAAATAGCCGTGTCCACGGTCATGGACATGTTTAGCATTTGCCACTCAAAGTTAGACTTTGGTTTTGAATTCAAAATGGATTTGACACAAATGGTTTATCAAATTGGGAATTTGGGTGGTTAGCCTTGTGATAGGAGGGTATCCATCACCATATTTCATATGGAGGTTATCCTACTATAAAACTTGAATTTATAAAATAAATTTTAGTTATAAAATAACCACTTTGGAACTTAGTATAAATATTTGAAAGAAACATGGCTTTATGCAAAAAGAACCCTATAAGCCTTCCTTTGAAATATCCTTTATGCATGCATTGAATCTGTTACTTGACGGGTGTAACTTGCGAGCACGGTAGTAGTGCTCATCCTTGCTTATTGCAAAATAATCTTAGAGGAGGAGTACTTCGTGGACGAGGAGGACTTGGATGACTTGGTGTATCGTTTGGCCTACTACTATCTTTTGCTTTCCACTGTAATTTTTTTAGGCCAAGTGCCCTTTTGTAATAAATACTTTGATATTATCAATAAAATTTGTGATGTGGACTTGTTACCATATTTGTGAACTGTGTACACTAGCTGTTCCTAGACTAGTGTTGTAAACACAGAGAATCTGGGATCCTTTAATCCCGGGTTCGACATATGGTCATCATGGTGGTCGGCAAGAAGAAGAGCTTCCTCCACTGCCCACAATGACTAAGGTTCTCGCTCAAATAGAGCGTAACCGCATGGATCAAACGTGTATCCTGGAACAAATTGCGCGCAACACTTCCACAGCTCCAAGATCATCTGGCAGGGCAGGAGTTCATCACGCACAGGGAGGGCTCGCTAATTTTCAGCAGACCAATCCACCGATGTTATCCAGTTCCGAAGATCCTATGGAGGTAGAAGACTGGCTCAGGGCTATCCAGAAGAAGATGTTGATTGCCCAATGCTCTGAAGCGGAAAAGTCCTTTTTGCTAGTTATCAACTAGATGGCGCAGCAAGTACGTGGTGGGATAATTTTTATGCTATCTAGCCAGCGAGACACGTCCCGACTTGGGACGAGTTCAAGGAAGCCTTTCGCGAAGCTCACATTCCAAAAGGAGTCATGAAGATCAAGTAGAAACAGTTTCTCGCTCTAAAGCAAGGGCAAAAGAGTATGACAGAGTATCTTCATGAGTTCAACTTCTTGGCTCGTTACGCTCCAGATGTTGTTGCCACTGATCTTCATCGCTGGAGTCATTTCATGAATGGCCTGACAGAGGAACTGCAACTGGCACTTGCCGTTCATGATTTTCGTAATTTTTAGCATCTAGTCAACAAGGCTATTATAGATGAAGGCGAGAGCAAAGCGTTGGAGGAGGCATGCAAATGAAAGAGGGTTGCGTAGATTTCAGCTGGTAGTGGTTTTCCGAGGCCGCGCATGTGGTAGTCCCATCCTCCTCGAGTTCAAGCTCCAACTCCACCAAGGCCACTAGTATTTACAACTCGTCATCCACCACCTAACTGGCAGCCAAGAGTCAGTGGAAATCAGCCACTGAATGTCAGCAACGTCAGGCCGAGTGTGATCTTTTATCACTGCGGACGTCCTGGACACTTCGCAAATCAGTGCTTCACAAAGGCACGTGGTTTGCCTCCTGTTCGACCATCTGCAGCACCTGTGCGTCCAGCACCACCTCCAAAGCTTCATGTCAAGCCTGATCCAGCTCAAGCACGAGGTCGAGTGAATCAAATCACCGCCAAAGAGGCGATTGATGCACCTGACGTCATCCTTGGTATGCTTCTTGTTAATTTCAGCACAGCTACTATTTTATTTAATTCCAGAGCATTCCATTCTTTTTCCAAGAGGCATTTTGCTGTCATCATCAGTTATACATGTATACCCTTCAGCCACCATACCTTATTCAGTCACCGAGATCAGTTTTTCGAACCAATCTAATCTGCCGGAACATAAAAGTAGAGATTCAAGGGGTAGAATTTTTGGCAAATTTTATAGTGATAGATTCAGAAGGGTTGGATGTCATCTTGGGAATGGATTGGCTGTCCAAGAATCAGGGGCAAATTAATTGTGCATAGCAGTCCATTTCTGTTACAAGTGAAAATGGCAAACAAGTTGTTTTCAACTCCAAGATTGTTGTTTCTCATCTATATTCTCTGAAGGTTGGTACCACCCCTGAATTGAAGATGGTACCAGTAGTTTGTGAGTATCCAGATGTCTTTCCTGAAGAACTTCCAAGTATGCCCCCAAATCGTGAAATGGAGTTCGTGATCGAGCTAGCACTCGGTACTACGCCTATATCAAAGCGACCGTATCGGATGCCTCCCAATGAGTTGGTAGAAATGAAGAAACAACTTGGGGAATTACTTGACAAGGGATTTATCCGACTGAGCTCCTCACCTTGGAGATGCCCGGCAATCTTTGTCAAGAAGAAAGACAAGACTTTGTGGATGTGTGTGGACTACCGTTCTCTTCCCCGTATTGATGATCTATTTGATCAACTGACTGGAGCCCAAGTATTCTCCAAAATTGATTTGCGATCGGGCTATCATCAGATCAAGGTCAAAATTGAGGACATTCCTAATACAACATTCTCTACTCATTACAGTTTGTACGAGCATACTGTCATGTCCTTTGGCTTGACCAATGCACTAGCATATTTTACGAACCTCATGAATTCAGTGTTCATGGAGTACTTGGACAAGTTTGTTCTCGTGTTTATTGATGGCATCCTCATCTACTCCAAGTCTAATGAAGAGCATGAGAAGCACTTGAGACTTGTGTTGGAAACACTACGCAAGCATCAACTTTACGCAAAATTCAGCAAGTCCGAGTTCTGGCTCAAGAAAGTCAGCTTTTTGGGTCATGTGGTATCTGAAGGTGGTGGCACTGTTGACCCAAGTAAGGTACAAGATGTACTAAATTGGGTTCAGCCCAAGAGCGTCACCAATGTTCGAAGTTTTCTCGGACTTGCGGGTTATTACCGTCGGTTCATTAAAAAATTCTCCAAAATTGCGAGACCAATGACCTAGTTCTTGAAGAAGGAGAAGAAATTTGAATGGTCAGCTGAGTGTGAATAAAGTTTTCATATATTGAAAGAACTCCTGACCAAAGCTCCAGTATTCACTCTGCCAGATATTCACAAGAGCTTCAATATTTATTGTGATGCATCTCGCAATGGACTCGGTTGTGTGCTCATGCAAGAAGGTCGAGTTGTGGCATATGCATCGAAACAATTGAGGCCTCATGAGGTGAATTATCCTACACATGATTTAGAATTGGCAGCAGTAGTCCATGATCTAAAGATTTGACGATATTACCTCATCGGTAATCGTTGCGAGATCTATACAGATCATAAGAGTCTGAAATACATTTTCACTCAAGCTGATTTGAACTTGAGACAAAGAAAATGGCTTGAACTAATCAAGAACTATGATATGGGGCTCCATTATCACCTGAGGAAAGCCAACGTAGTGGCCAACGCGTTGAGCAGAAAATCTCAATGCAACTGCTTGTCGGTAACACCCACTTCAAAGGGCTTGTGTGCTGAGTTTCAGCGGCTAAACCTTGAGATGGTTGCAAAAAGATCCCTTGCTGCCTTAGAGGTGAAATCTACATTAGATGACCAGATCAGGGAGGCCTAGAAAACTGATTTGGAGGTAGCTCAAATCCTGGAAGCTTTGAAGCAAGGCAAAGCCAAAGGTTTTACCAAAGATGAGCAGGCAATTCGTTGGTTCGGGAACCGTTTGGTAGTGCCATTTAACCACCAGTTGAGAGGTTTAATTCTCCAAGAAGCTCACAACTCTCAATTTTCCATACATCCTAGGAGTACCAAGATGTATCAAGATCTAAAGAAGTGTCTCTAGTGGAGCCGAATAAAATGGCAAATCATACAGTATGTTGCTGAATGTGATATTTGCCAAAGGGTGAAAGCCGAGCATTTGAAACCAGCAGGTACACTCGAACCACTGCCTGTTCCCAAGTGGAAATGGGAAGAAATTGGTATGGACTTCGTCACAGGTTTTCCAAAGACTCAGAATGGATTCGATGCCATTTGGGTGATCGTGGATTGGTTGACGAAGGTTGCCCATTTCATTCCTATCAAGACTACCTTTGCAGGGAGCAAGTTAACAGAGCTGTACATTTCAAGAATTGTTTGTCTCCACGGTGTACCAAAGGTCATTGTCTCTGATCGTGGCCCTCGGTTCACATCATACTTCTGGAAATGTCTACACCAAGCAATGGGGACCGAACTTTCTTTTAACACTGCATATCACCCACAAACTAGAGTACAAACTGAGAGGGTGAACTAGATATTGGAAGATCTTCTCCGAGCCTGTGTGCTGTCCTATAACAAGAATTGGGAGAAATATTTACCTTATACAGAATTATCCTACAACAATAGCTTTCAATCCAGCATACAAATGTCACTTTTTGAAGCAACGTATGGGAGAGCTTGTAGGACACCTTTAAACTGGTCTGAGTTCGAAGAAAGACCATTCTATGGTCTGGACTTGGTGGAGGATGCCGAAGAGCAAGTTCGTTTGATCTAAGACCGATTGCAGATGACGCAGTCACGACAAAAGAGCTATGCCGACCGTCGTCGTCGTGAGTTGAGCTTTGAGGTAGATGATTATGTCTACCTTAAAGTCACACTGATGAAGGGCACCCACCGATTTCAGGTGAAGGGAAGTTAGCACCCCGTTATATCGGACCTTTCCGGATCCTTGCAAAATGAGGAGCTATGGCGTATCAACTAGAATTGCCTATCTCTCTCTCAGTGGTACATGATACCTTTCATGTCTCACAATTGAAGAAGTGTCTTTGTGTTCCTATCGAAGTAACCGCGTACAAGAACCTCGATCTCCAACCTGATCTTTCCTACCAAGAGCATCCGGTGGGTATTCTTGGTGAAATGGAACGCAAGACAAGGAATCACACTATCAAGTCCCTAAAAATTCAATGGAGTAACCACACGGAAGAAGAAGCAACTTGGGAACGAGAAGACCAAATGAGGACTGAGCACCCCTATCTCTTCCATATGTTTGAAGTGCCTTCGAATCAAGAAAGAAAAGGTTAAACAAAGCAATGGAAAGGGAAATATAATAGTAACACCATGTTATCTTGTTAGAATCTTTCTTTACTATCTTTGAAGGAAATCAAGACAACATATATTGTTTTTCTTTAAAAGAACTGTTTGGTAGCATCCTATTCCAACTTCTAAACTACCAGAATATCGAGACGAAATTCTCTTAAGGGGGGAAGGTTTGTAATAGCCTCATTTTATATAAATAGTAATTATATGCATATCATGGGCATACATGATATTTTGGAACATGTGCACAAATGGTTGCATTTGAAGATCTCAAATTCAAGTCAGATTTAAAACTTGAAATGAAACTCCAAAAAACAAATTTAGCTAATTCTTGTAAATAACCCTGGAAATTAATTTAATCAAATACTAGATTAATTATCATGAATAAATATAATTTTTTTCAAATTTGTAGAATTTATCTTGACCTTACGAAAAATATATATTCTTTATTTAAACCTATTCGGTTAAGGAATTTAAAATAAGTATTTAAATCATGAACAGTGACATTTGAAAATTTATATGGGATCTATATCATCCCAGTATCCTCTCTGAAAATTTTTAGATTTTTATAAATTTATTTCCTATTTTTAACTTGCTGGTCAAACTAGAGGATTTTGAATTTAAATTGGTCAACTATTCAGACTTAGCTGAACCGTTTTGAACTATTGCAACCGAACCAAACCTAAGCGACTTGATCCAACCTAACCCGCTCGCCGAGCCACACTCTGGTGCGCCATTTTGCTTCACCCACTGACAAGCCAGGCCCACCTGGCAACTTCATCTTCTCCACGCCGCTTAGGCCGTTCCAGAGTGAGCTTGAGGTGGCGCTATGACTGGGCATCTCTGTCCATGCAAGCTCACGGTGTTTCGCCACCGCCATCGCCAACCAATCCTAAGCCCAAATGAAGTAAGTAATTCATAGTAACTCCAAATGAAGTGAAATCAATTTTGTTAATTTTTATTTTTCCTTTACTTTAATCCTAAAGGGTAAAGGGGCGCATTTTTTGCGCCCTCTCATGCGTCCACGTCGCTGCTTTTGCTCTGCACCGTCCGATCTTACGCGTCTTCGGTTCGCGGCCATCCGATCGTCGTTCCGTTTTCATTGCCTGCGAGCTCGTCGTTTGCTCGGTGCCGTCCGATGTGTCTCACTCGTCCTCGCCGCTTCGATCCGTCCGCTCGCACACTCGGCCCTCCTTGTTTCTTCAGATATTTTTCCCCCTTGCGCTTTGCTTCCTCCGCCTCCGCCCTCTTTCTCTTCATTGCCCCCACGCCTTTGCTTCCTCCGCCTCCGCCCCCTTTCTCTTCACCGCCCCCACGCCCGCGCCTTGCCGCCGCCCCTCCCCTTCGCCCCTGCGCTTGGCCCCCTTCATTCTACCCCCACGCCGCCCTCTTCGCCCCTCCGTCGCCGCCGCTTCCTCGCTCCCCGTTAGCCTCCCCCATGCGGCGCCCACGTCGGCATGCTCGTCTGCAGCCTCAGGCGTCTCCGCTCTGGCGCCGCCACCGCTGCTTTCTTTGGTCCGCCGCCACCATCGTCCTTCTTGGCCGGCTCCTACTCCCTCATGCACCTCATTGCCGGTGTCGCCGGCTTCACTGCCCTCGGCTCCCGCGTTAGCCTCCCCGTGTGGCGCCAGCGTCGGCTTGCCTTCAGCGTGGCTCCTGCGCCTTCGTGGCGGCTTTGATGCCAGCCACGCCACTCGGCTCTCCTTGGCGCCTTCTCCTCCTGACCCCTTCCTGGCTCGGCCCCATGGCGCCGCTGTGCCCACCCTGGTTGCTTGGCTTTGGCGCCACGCTGCACCTCCCCCGTGGTATCACGCTTGCCCACCACTACTGTTTCCCGGGAAGAGTAAGTTTCTCTCATACTGTTTGCTTCTTTGTTCTTTTTCTTGGTGGGTTGTGGTGGTGCTTGGTTCTGAGCGTTGATTTTGATTTGTGGCCATGGGTTCTATAGGTAAGAAGAGCAAGGTCCGCGGTGGCGGCGGGGACTACCTGCTGGATAGCAGCGACGCCAACAGCGTGGCCTCGTCGTCTACGGCGCTGTCAGATCTCTCCCTTTTTGGTTCTTAGTAGTTTGTAGCCTACCTCAAGTGTTTGGTTTAGTTTGCAAATTATCATTGCTACAAACTTATGACATGGTAATTGGTAAGCGGTAGTATCCTGTTGCTCGTATTATGATTGCCGGGTTATCGAGTAGTGGATAGTGTTGTTGCAGTTGATGAGGCTGCTTTTTTCCTTGATTCTTGGCGGATTTTTATGTGCTTGGATAGGTGACAGTCATTAGTGACTCCAACTGATGTTTTTTTCTTTCGTAATTGTCTATCATTATTCACATGGATAGGAGAAGAGCGGCTTTTGAGTAATTGTAGCGAGGTTTCCGTCTGTGCATTAACTTTGTTGAACTTGTGGTATATATAATACAATGTTATAGCTCCATGGACTATTGCTTTCGCTAAGTGGGCGACAATTTGCAATTTGGTGTTGCTCAGTGTTACCTTAATGAATGTTGCCATTTTGCCAAGTATATACATATGCCTTCATGGAATCTCATTATTTCTGTGAATTCTAAGAAAGGTTTATTTTCCAATTCCACTTTGTGAGTGTGTTCCGATCCAATGAGATGCATTTCTCTTTGTTTTTCTTGTTGTTAGCAAGATTCCAATGACAAGAAACCTCTGTAAAAATTATTTTGCTGCGTACTACCTTGTGTTGTGTACGATGTTTAACAGTCGATGCCATCATTGATGATGCTTGCTGCAATAAAAAGGTGTTGCATTTTGTGCCAATGCTTACAACCTGCAATCTTTCATTTTGATTGCAATCTCAAACTAATGAAATAGGTCACATCACATATTGTCATGAACTGAGTTGTAGGACTTCCATAAATTAGTCTAGAACCTTGCTTGTTCTAGTGGCCGTAGCTTAACGTGTATAATTCTATAATTCTACTCCAATAATCATAGCAATAGCATGGATTGGCTGGACTATAAAATCTGAAGGGGTGTCATTCAATACTGTATTTTCCTATCTTTTTTGGAAATTTTTCATGTTTGCCTAACTACTTCAGTTTTATGAACCGAGCTAATTTTCTAGAAGAACGACCTCTGGTAGAAGTAACCAGATTATCTTTTAAAATGAGGAATATCCTATGTAGAACTTTTGATTGTTGATATATTTTTTGGCCCGGCAATCCCTTAGCCGGCCTCTCGAAAAAGTGTTGATTTTTTTTGTGGATTACGAATTAGTTAGGTTGATCACTCTTTCCTGTTGCTTTCAAGATCATTATCGTTGTCAAACTTGATATTCTGCAAAGTGAAGATGCCATAATTAGGAACCCCAAAATCTATGTGGCGAAAAGCCTAAGTAAGGAACAGGGCCCTAACTTGCCGGCCAATGCTGCTCAAACTAATAGTGGAACCTATTCCATTCAAAACCAAATGTTTGCAGTTCCTGCCACAGGCGAGGGTTAATGAACTTTTTGTGATCTTTTCTATTACTTTTTTCTGGCAACAGTCTATTAATTTAGTGTTCTAATCTTTATACTCCATATGCTTTCCCTACATACACACTAGACAGATCTATTGCAACTTGCTTATATTACACTCTTACTATACATATGTTATATTGCGCAGGTCAGCTGTTACTTTGCCTGGGGACATTTCTATTTCACCATCTTATAAGAAAGAATAATCAACTAAAAAAGACAGCTAGGTAAGAATCCATTTAACGTACTCTTTTATATAACACATCCTTCATGTTTTATCTGATGCATACAATCTCTATCTAACACGTTATCTCTAACCTAGATTCAATAAACTGGCTCTACTTAAAGTTATAGTAACAAATTGCAGATGCCCATTTTTTACGCATGCCCATTGGGCAGTCAAGTGTGCTCAAAATTTTTCAAATGTCGGTAAGTTTGTTGGTATTTGAAAGATCTGGCATCAACACATCTCTTCATTTTGTTGTGTAGAGCCCATGTTTAGTTTGTTCTCTCAATCTTGCAAAATCAATTTCTTTTACAAAGCATGGTCTTTTTATTATAATGCTCTACTATATTTTCAGGTGGATATACCACCACTATCTAGCAATGCTAATGGCTCTTGTTAGCCTTACATGGGAGATAAAGGATAGCTGATTGCTCCAAAAGCAATTATATGATTTTTTTCAGGAGGATGCAGATTTATTGCTTTGGCATCACTTGACATCACTCCCAAATCTTTTAACAATGAACTCGGACTATGACCTTTTTGCGAGTTAACAAACAACAACAAGTGTGGTTTTGTAACTACTATTATATTGCATATGCTAGACAAGATGTATAGTTGGTAGTCCTACCTAAAAGGCTAAATCGGGTTTATTCCTAGCGCACATTATGGTAGACTTGTTGGTGGCGATAAACAAATGAGCGAGAATCGACTTTCAAACACAGTTGAATGTCTTGAAAACTACCTTTTGCGTATTCAAATAAAGTTAATTAGACATTGTTTTGATGCGAAAAGGATGTAGCACATCACTTGGAAGTACATTACGAATACAAGTCTTGACTCATATGCTGGCATGCGTATTGAAGGTATATATATTTGTTTTTTATTTACGATATGGTTACGAAGATATATAATTTTTTTTGGCTTTTTGTCCTCTTCCTGACTCATAATGTGATTGTGTCCTTATAAATATTTGTTAACATCTCCAGAGAATTTGTGTAAGGTCTCTTCTTTTGCAAGAACTCCATTTGTAGTACACAATAGTTAAGGTCAAAGTCCAACAAATTTTGCTTGTTTCATTTGTCTGTAGTCTGGATCGCTTGTAGGTGTTGTATCCAACCATGCCTTTTTTAAATTTTGATGTTGATTTTAGTCTACTAAAACTAGCCCTGTAGAATCTAATGTCCTGGTAATTCTTTATCCAAGCCAGATTCTTTAAAAAATGTTAATTATACTCTGCAAGCACATAAACTAATATAGGCTTTTATTTGAGTTCATGTATTGTCAATTTAAGAGCTTTCTTGGTTGTAGGTAATGGCAACGGGAACAATGCCTCTACGGGGTGCGGGCCACGATGGACATGGATGCGACTCTGGCTACGACATATAGTAGGGTTGCTGGACAAATATGTTTTATATTTCATTAAAGCAGTATTATGCTATTTGGACTTCAGATTTATGCAGCTAAGATTCTCTCCCTAACAAAGGCACCATTTTTTTCATTAAATGTTAGAGAGATGATCAAATGATCAGAAGAAAAGGACGTGTACATAAGTATTAGATTTAACCTAAGTTCGAAAAGCTAAGCGTCTTCTTTGATTTATCTGCTTAGCGGTTTGATTACTTCGATCATTGGATATAGCTATATAAATTTGAAAGTCATGGTAGAAGGAAGCTTGGTCGAATTTAATGATCTGTACACTGTACAACACATATATCAAATGGTGGTAACTCAAAGACTTGAGGTTCTTATTCACCCAGTACTGAATGGTTTGTGTATCATTGTAAGATAGCCCATGAGCTTTTGTTATAAATCTATGTAGTTATTCACCCACTTTGCAACTCAGATGCACACGTTCTCTTTTGCCTAATTAGTTACACTTATGTTATCCGTCAACGAATAATCTGTAGTTCTTAAAGTTCCCTCTTTATAAGTGGTTTTATTTTGTTGCTGCTTATTTCAATTTATACATTAGATGATGCTTAGTATTCTATTCAAATGAATGAGCCTATGTATATCCTGAGTACTATAGTCTTACATACCTTTTTCCCTTCTTAGACAAACTTATTACATATTCGACATTTACCTACATATGCCTATATTTCAGAACGACATATACCACTTTTACTTCGCCGATGTAGTAAACCCACTACGTCATACATAGATACTACACCATTACACCACACTCAATTTATTTACCAATTTGTTCTTACTTACAATTTAATAACATATTATCTCTTGGTTTATTCTATAGTGTCCCAGCCAAACTAATCATACATCTTTCTTTTTTATCTTCGAATTAGCCACTCCTCTATCATTATCCTAATTTCAATCTTCGTTCGTATCCCGATAGATTATACAACGAGCGCGCTAAAGCGCGCACAAGTACATAGTTTGCTATAACTTTGTAACATGTCTCTGTTACAGAAAAAATTGATAATTAAATTAATTGTACATTATTCATAGAAAATTCAAATGAACTAAAATTTTCACCTAAATTCACTTAAAATCAGAACCTCACTACTATAAATTTCTCATGCATTTTTTTAGCATTTTGTCATTTTGATATTTTCTCGGTGTTCATTTGTTATCGTTCTTTCTAGATTCTGAATTGCCCAACGCGAGTGAATATATATCTGCGAATCCTGAGGTTGAACAAGTGGAATATTAGCAAGGCAAGCATCCTCTGGCATCATTTTGATCCCAGTTTTGGTTAATTTAGTATTTTAAAATGCAATGATAATTGCGTGCATGCTATTTTGGTGTATCAATAATTTGTGAGTCTAGTTAGCTATGTCCTAATCATTGTGGCTTACCCTTAATCATTCCATACACTTATGCTTAAGTTAGAAATCATGTGAGGATATATATTCTTTATGTGTTATCGGTGGGTGGTGGTCATGAGCTATGGCAAAGCCATCTCCTTGCCGTCCCTCGCAATGCCAAAGTCAGTGGCCTTAGCCTGCACCATCAAGCGATATGTCGATTGATCTTGCTTCTCTACTTCGTCAGTTTGGGCTACTATTTTCTTTGCCCAGGACTACATGAGCTGACCATTAGACGCTCGATCCAATCCCTGTGAGACCCCTTCACACAGTGAACCTTGGCTCTGTTGGAAATTCACGTCACAAGACAAAATGCCTAGAGCAGCCTAGCTCTTGGCCGTGGGATCCACTGGCCCTTGTTCCCTTCACGTGACGTGACTTGGCTTGGTGCACAACAAAGAACACAAGGCAATGGCTCTCCCGCAACACCTCTTTTCTTTGATGTGATGTAGCAGCCTTGGTCTTCTTGTAATGGCAATGCCTTGCCTTGAAGCAGCCCCTTCCCTCCTGGTTCTTCACGTCTTTGCTATGATAGCACCTCTCGTGGGACCCGCTCCAAAGCTGCGGCCTGTTTGTTTAAACCGGCTTTGGCTTTTCGATCGAAAAGCGGAAGCCAAACTCACAGTTAGCTTTTAGCTGCTTTCTCGAAGCCGCTTTCTCATTATACATCTGAGCCGAAGCGAGCAGCCCACGGGAGCTTCGACGGCTTCCCGCACCTTGATGCAATTACCCCCAAACTTGAATATTTACACTTAAATGCCATCGAATAAAACCGGTTGCCTCCCTCCTCGCCGCCGCCCGCTCAGCTCCTCAGTGCCTCAACCCCCTTCTCCCGTCCCGTGCGCCTCAGCCCCTCCTCCCGTGCGCCTCCTCCTCTTGCGCCGGCGAGGCTCACCGCCCTCCTCCTCCCCTCCCTCCGGCCCCAACGTGCTGCCGCCCTCCCTCTCCTCCTCCCCTTGTGGTCCACCTCCTCCCCGGCGGCCGCCGGTGCCCCCACAAGCCTGATCTGGATCTACCCAGATCTGGGCACCTCCTCCTCGGCTCCTCCGGCTCGCCCTCCCCCTCCTCCTCCCCGCCGCGCATGTCCTCCTCCTCCCCTTGAGCGGCCACCCTCCTTGACCCTCTCCCTCCTCCCCGGCCTTGGCCCCTTCTTCCCAGCAGCGCTCCACCGTTGAACTCCCCGACTCCCTCCTCCTCCGGCCTTGACCTCTTGCTGCCACGACGCTTAACTCCTCCGCGCTCGGTCCTCCTCCCCTACCACCGCCGCTGCCCTCCTCCACCTTCCTCCTCCCCGGCGCCTCCTTCCCCAACTCCCTCCTCCTCCTCGGGCTCCCTCCCCCGGCCACACGCTCCTCAACCTCCGCACCCACGCCCGCCAGCCTCCTCCTCCTCCCCCAGCCTCCTCCCTCGGCTCCATCCTCCTCGTCGGCCTCCTCCCTGGCTCCATCCTCCATGCACGGCAGTACCCCTGCAGCAATGAAATTGTTGGTTTGGTGTTCATGTGATGAAATGAATTGCATCTTTGTGTTGCAATCGATAATTCAGTGTGAAAATGTGCATGTTCTTGGTGCTTAGATTTTCCTGATATGTAGTTGGATATGTAGTTGTAAGCATTGCTGACTGAACATATTTATGATGGATTTCCTTTTATCGCACAAATTCTACATTATGCACAATAGATATTTGAATAGCATAATGGACGGATAAATAAGAGATTATTAAGATAGTTAGTAAACTCTTATTAAGATATTTGCTAAGGATCCGAAGTTACGAACCCTAAACCTTACGAGATGTTACCTTAGCTAGACAAGCTTTCACTCACGGTCGTGTTACGAAAGGAAGCCATGGCGACTTCTTCTAAAGTTGCATCATGGGGCACTATGATTTTTGCAGAGTTACATACATGCTTGCACGAGCTAGTTTGGGTAGAAAAGCTTGTGGAGTGGGGGGCATGGAGCATCCTTGAAGAAAGCAAATGCTCGAGACAAGGAAAGGCACCTACCTAAATATTGATTGCAATAGTCAAGTGAGCATCTAAAGTTTTCTTCAGCTTGCAAGTTGCAACTAAGACAGTACAATTGTTTGAATGGGATGATTGATGAGTATTCTAGTATCCCTGCTTCAAGATCTCGATAGAACTAAATGGTTTTGAATTGTTGTTGTCTGTTACTCAACTCTCATTACCACCAATGCATTCTTTAAACAAGTGGGAGAAGAGCAATTATTAAGATAATGTGGACTATATATATGAGCTCAGGGGTTTTGGAACTATAAGTATTGATTGTTCATAGAATTATGAACCAAATCGAGAGTCATGTAGGTCAATCCCATGGTAGATGACACTATAAATTGTTAGGTACAAGGAAATGGACAACGTGCTTAGTTGTTAAAATGACTTGATTGTTTTGATCTCGGTGCTTTGTTGCATTCCAAGTTCTTAAAGGTGCCACGGACAACGATATAATTAGATAGATATGGTGGTCTCTTGAATTTGATAAATGAGACTTGTTTGTAAATTAGTTTGCGAGTAGCATCATTGGCGAGATGTACTTTGTATGTGCTATGCTATACAATTAGTAAACAGGAATTTCATCAGCTGCTTCAGAATAGCATTTCATCTTTGTACTACATTATCTCCACTTCTTGTTAAATGCAGTCTTGGTTGTGATGTTGTTAATGGAACATGGTCTTGTATTGGTTACTCAAATTGTTCTGTAGTATGTTCCCATCTGTCTCCATATATTCTTTCATTTGTCTGCTATGGGCAAATTTTAGTTTTATTTATGATATTGATTATCTTTGTAAGTACTTGATGTTGTTTCATTAAGACATTAACAGACTTAAACAAAGTGCCTAACACTGCTGATGCCGGTCCCAAGCCCGGAAAAAAGTGGAGGGGGCATTAATTGTTTGTAATAAATATTTATGTAACAATTGTTGTAATAAATATTTATTGTAATAATTGTCGTTAAATACTCTAATCGTTGATTCACATGGTGGAGAAATTCGTGCAACATGCTTCAATTCGGTGCTGGATCAGTTTTATGACCTAATTGAGGTTTGTAAGGTGTACTTGATATCTAGAGGATCAGTGAAACTTGCTCAGAAGTAGTTTATAATTATATCCATTAATGCATGTTCCGCTTACTGTTAATGCCTCGTCAATTGTCGTTAAATGTTGTTAAATATTGTTAAATATCGTCAATTGTCGTTAAATATCGTTAAATATCGTCAATTATCGTTAAATATCGTTAAATATCGTCATTTATCGTTAAATATCGTTAAATGTCGTTAACTATCGTTAAATATTGTCAATTGTCGTTAAATGTCGTTAAATATTGTCAATTGTCGTTAAATATCGTTAAATATCATTAAATGTTGTTAAATGTCGTCAAATATCGTTAAATGTCGTCAAATATCGTTAAATATTGTAAATTGTCGTCGTTAAATGTTGTTAATTGCGTTAAATAGCATCAAACAAGCTATTATTGTCCTTAGGGGCATTTCAGACATTTCACATCTCGGAAGCTGCAGCCAGTCTACCAAAAAGCCAGTCAGCCAAACACCAAATCAGAAAAGCCCAGCCAGAAAGCCCACAGCCAGAAAGCCCTGGAGCACAGCCGGAAGCCGCTTTTAAGAAAAGCACAGCCGAAACAAACAGGGCCTGCAGCGCCCCTAACAAGAAAATGCAAGACGCCGAGACAATGAAATCCAGAGAACATGAGACTCAAATGATCAATTCTCCTCGGGAGCAATGCTCCTCTTTTTGTTTTCTATTTCTTCAACTCCTCGACTCCACAAATCACATGTAATAGGCCTCAGCCTTTTATACACTTACGCAACTCCCCAGGCTGAAACCGACTCACACACATAGCCGAGTTCCACTCGGATACAACACCTAATCAGGAAACTGGAGACGGAAACTAATCAAAAAATAAAACAAGATTATTTCTAACAATCACCCCCTTAATCTTGTTTCTTCCTAGGCCGATACCGTCCTACCGCCTGCGCTTGCTTCATCCTAAGCCATGCACAACCAACACTTGTCGCGTCTTACACCTGGACTAAACTCGTCCTTCCTTGCACACTTGCCTACGCTGGAGCACTTGCTCCCACGACCGCCTGGGCTTCGCCTTTGCTTGAGCCTCTCGCTCCTCCTTCTTGGACCAAGTCTGCCTACTTCCTCGCGTACATCTTAGCTGAGGCTACACCGCTTCTCTCTCCTGCAGAGGTGTTGATCCCTATGTCCGTCGTATGCTCATGAACAGCTTTGAGCACCGACTTGGTGCCTGGGCCTCCAACTAAGCCATCACCAATCCCCTGACCAACCTAGTCATCAAAGTCAGCTTCCTGCTGCCGTGAGGACACACCACATACACCTCCTGTATTGATGTCTTGTCGATGGGACCCACCTCCTGTGCTTTGATCTTCCCAGCCAATTCCTTGACCACCTGAGCTTGCAGCATGCGTGTACAGCCCTACATGCGGGTGAGCTTGCTGCACACGAGTGGAGCTTCTAGTGCCAGCAGTCCTTGCTGCATGTGCTCCCACACGCGCGTTGACAACAGTGTCGGCTGCACCATCCGAGTTACTGCTTTGACCTGCGCCTCCTGCGCTGCCTTGGCCTGCTATGCCATTGCCTCCAGCAGCGTGTGCACCCGAGCAGCCACCTGGACCACCTGCTGTTCCTCCCAAGCCAGCCCTCCTACCGATAGCTTCATGCATGTTGGGATCGAAAGCGACGCCCGCGCCACCATTTGTTGCGCCTCCTGCACCAGCTGCGTGCCACTCCTGGGTCCCGCCATGTCCTGGTTTAACACTCCAGTTCCACTCTACCTCCTCCAGACTGTCCTTTACACAAATCGGCTTACAAGTTTTCAGAGAAATTTTGTACAACTGGTTTGGGGATTTTTTTTCACCTTCATCAACAGATCTTTATTCTTGTCATAGACACGTAAGAACTCATCCTGCAGCTCCAACCCCGTTCTGTCATCTGCCCGAGACTAAGTATGTTGTTGCACAAGCTCGGTATAAAATAAATTTCAGATAGCAACTTCTGATCACCATTCTTGCATTGTAGCAGCATCGTTCCTTTACCTCTTATCTGCACCGTGGAGCCGTTGCCAAACTTGACTTTGCTCAAAATCTTCTCGTCGAGCTCATAGAACATAGAGCGAGCTCCTGTCATATGATTGCTTGCTCCATTGTCCAAGTACCACAAATCGATGTGATCGTGGTTGCCTCCCTCCGTGCATAGTTTAGGAACTACGTTCTCCTCGTTTAGCATCACCATGAATGGTGCCTTTTCGATATCAAGTACTGTTCAGAACTTTCGTCTATGCATGATCGAAGGAGTTACGACTGCACCTAGTCGTAGACAGCTATGACTGCAGCTGGTCGTAGAAGGTTTCGACTATCTGATCGGAGGTTCCACTACATCCTGGTCAAGGAGCTTGGACTGGTCGGAGAGTTTCGACTACCTGGTCATAGGTGGTATGACTACACATGGTATCAGAGCGGTGTATGAAAATCGGTCCTCCGACTCTAGAAAAGAAGAGACCGATGGCTCCCAACGGATCTTAGTCGACATCGAAGGATGGCCCAAATTCGCTGTTGTACCCAGTTCTCACTTCAGAGAACTACCCGGCTTGGGGTATGAAGATGCGGGTCAATATGCGTGCCTAGGGGGTCTGGGAAAGATCGATCCAAAAGGAGAGGTTGTGGTGGTCGACTTGAAGAGTGATCAAACGGCATTGGCGCTGATCTATGCTACGATACCCGACTCGATGCTCAATCAACTTGTCGGGAAAGATACAGCTCAGGACGCTTGGGTTGCTCTTCGTACTATGCACGAAGGTGTGGATCGAGTGAAGAAAGTTCATCTCCAAACTCTCCGAGGGGAGTATGAGGCATTGCCTATGGGCGAAACTCAATTAGTAGATGAGTTCGCAGGAAAATTGACAGCGGTGGTCAATGAACTTCGAGCTCTTGGCGATAAACTAGAGGAAATTGAGGTGATCGAGAAATACTTACGGGTACTACCCAAGAGGTACGTGCATGTGGTCACAACTCTCTTGTATTCCAACGATCTTGAGAGCATAAAGCTGGAAGAGGTAACTGGGTCTCTTAAAGCACATGATGGGCTACTAAAAGGTTGCAAGGCTCACAACGATCAAGCCTTATTTGTGAAAGCTGAACAGAAGGGAGAGAACAAGCAAACTCAGTGAGATTACACATCAAATCAAGGTGGTCGTGGCTCTTCTTGGCGTGGCCGAGGAGGTCATAGTCGTGGTCGTGGCCGAGGTGGTCATGGAGATTTTGCCGGACGCAGCTATAAGCCTGGTCGTGGCAACGGTGAGTTTAAGCAAGATAAGTCAAAAATTAAATACTTTGAGTGTGATAAATTTGGACATTATGCTTCTGAGTGCCGAAGACATATTAAATGCTTTGAGTGTCAAAAGTTTGGGCATTATGCTTCTCATTGTCGAAACAAGAAAGCAAATTTGTCACAAGCTCAAGAGGAGAAAGATCTGGCTCTACTGCTAACCATTGGTGTAGAGAAATCATCTGGGTTGGTCATCCTTGAAGAAGGGATTCACCCGAAGCTACTGAAAATTGGTGAAGAGGTGGTCGACTCAGTTGTCTATTATCTTGGTAATGGCGCTTCCAACCACATGACGGGTCAGATGGGGAAGTTCAGAGAGCTCAATCAGGAGTATCGTGGTCAGGTTAAATTTGGAGATGGTTCTGTTGTATACATAGAAGGCAAAGGCTCAATTCTACTCTAATGCAAGAATAGAGAGCAAAGACTATTGTCAGATGTTTACTACATCCCAAGACTTTTCAACAATATCATCAGCCTTGGTCAATTAACTGAGGAAGGTTGTGATATAGCATTACGAGGCTCTTTGCTGCTTCTACATGACCGAGATGGAAAACTACTGATGAAAGTTCCTCGTACATCAAATAGGCTATATAAGATTCAACTGGATACATGCAAATTGATTTATTTGAATGCAAGTCTTGAAAACCTTGTGTGGCTATGGCATGCGAGATTGGGGCATGTGAACTTTCAGTCTCTAAAGCAGATATCAGACAAGAAGACGGTCCTTGGTCTGCCACACATTGATCATCCCACTCAATTCTGTGAAGGTTGTATCATTGTTAAACAGACAATGACTGCATTCCCAGCACATGCGAATTACATAGCAGCATGACCATTGGAGCTGGTGTATATTGATATATGTGGACCAATTAATCCCTCTACCCATGCTGGAAACATGTATTTTCTTCTCCTAGTTGACGATTATTCAAGAGTAATGTGGGTTTACATGCTTAAGAAGAAGAGTGAGGCTAAAGATGTGTTCCAGAAGTTTGTCAATCTTGCTGAAACTGAGACTCACCACAAGCTAAAAGCTTTAAGATTAGACCGAGAAGGAGAATTCTTGTCCAGTGAATTTGAGTCAATTTGTGAGAAAAGGGTCATCACCCGATTCTTCACTACTCCTTACAGCCCTCAACAAAACAGAGTGGTGGAATGGAGAAACAGGACAATGACGGACATGACACGAAGCCTGTTGAAAAGCAAGTCCATGCTGTGCAAATTTTGGGCTGAGGTGATAAGTCATGTGGTGTATATTCTCAATCGAGTTCCGACAAAAGCATTGGATGGAATCACATCGTATGAAGCATGGAGTGGAAGAAAACCAAATCTGGAGCACTTAGGAGTGTTTGGTTGCTTAGCATATGCTAAGGTGACCACATACTTGAAGAAACTTGACGATAGAAGCCAAAAGTTCATATACTTAGGTGTCGAGCCGGACAGCAAGGCTCACCGGTTGTTTAACCCTATTGACTATAAGATTGTTGTCTTTCAAGAAGATCAACAATGGCAGTGGGAAGATAATCAAGAAAAGCGAAGTTGGGTTACTTTTACTATTGATGGAGAGGACAATAATGAACTCGCTTCACCTATTGCCTCTACAACACCAACTACGTCGCAATCACAAATTCTAGATACAACTGTTGCAGACACCGACAATGATATTGGGGCAACTGAAAGCTCGGCTGAGTCTACTCCAGAAACTGTAGCACCTAAATACAGAAGCTTGAGGGAAATTTATGAGCACACTGAGCCGATGGACCTTGTGGGAGACTTGTACATGATAGATGTGGAAGAGCCTACTGATTTTCAGGAGGCATCGAAGGGGGAGCACTAGAGAAGTGCAATAGAAGTTGAAATGGAAGCAATTGAGAAAAATAACACTTGGAAGTTGACTCTTCTCCCACATGGTCATAAACCCATTGGATTGAAGTGGGTATATAAACTAAAAAGAGACACCGAAGGTAATATTGTGTGTTATAAGGCGAGAATGGTTGCTAAGGGGTATGTTAAAAAATAAGGAGTCGATTATGAAGAGGTTTTTGCACCTGTGACAAGAATTGAAATGGTGAGAGTACTTCTTGCACTTGCTGCACATTTTGGTTGGGAAGTCCATCACATGGATGTCAAGTCGGCATTCTTAAATGGTGATCTCACCGAGCAAGTATATGTCAATCAACCTGAAGGTTATACTGTAAAGGGTCAAGAAGACAAGGTTTACAAGTTGTCAAAAGCATTCACTACTACAAAACAGGCTATAGTAGACGCCCCATCACAGACGGTTCCTTTGGAACCGTCTGTGTTGGGCATTGCCGGACCTGCGGGTGGCGCGGAAGCCTATCACGAGCGGTATTTTTTAGAACCGTGCTGTGATAGTCATCTATCACAGACGGTTTGTAAATAGAACCGTCGTGAATTATCACGAATGGTTCTATTCACAAACCGTCGTGATAATCCCCAATCACGAGATGGTTCTATTTAATAACCGTGCATGTAATATCCTGAGCGGTTCTAAATAAGGACCGTGCGTGATTGAAGATATCACGAGACGGTTTGTGAATAGAACCGTCAGGAATAATCCTGACGGTTCTATTCACAAACCGTCTATGATAGATGACTATTACGACGGTTTTATTAAGAACGAATCGTGATACGCTCTCTGCGTATAAATTGAGCGCGACACATCCCTCTGCCGCACTGCCGCTGTGTCCCTTTGCCGCCTTTGCCATTGTGCCTCTGCCACTCCCTCTGCGCAGCGTTTGGATAATATTCAACCGGCCCCCACTCTTGGGCTCCACTTAGATCTGCTAGCTAGCTTCTCCTCCCAGTGCGAGCCACTTCCTCCCTAGCTCCTCCAACTGCGGCTCCTCCCTAATTAAGCAGATGAAGTATCTGATTATCCTTTTCCACTCTATTGATTAGTGAATTTCCCTGATTTTGCTACTCTGTACATAGACCCTAATGTTTTGTTTTCTTTGTTGTATTCTGTGAGGACCCCCGGGTTATCTCCGTAAGACCGAGACTAAGCATGGTCTTAAGGACATAACTCTAGGGTCTCAAGTAAATGGATTCCAACTTAACTCAATCTCAGTGAAAGGCTTAACTACAAACTAAAGCCCCGACGATCATGTCTTGCTGCTCCTCTGCGAGCACTACATGATTGTCGGTTCTCTAAAAAGTCAAGCACTACACTTAGTGAGTTAAATGGGAAGCCACAAACAGCGAGCATGAGGTCATGTTGGCTCCCAAGATCAGCGACCAACATGCCCCAAACTCACATATAGCATTGATCATATCCATACAACATTCATACATTCATAGGTCAAAAGACATACAACATAATAGTTCAAGTCTACAACTATTACAAGTGGCCGACTGGCCAAATTCAAATAAGATCATAAAGTAATAGCGGAAGCAAGTAAATAAACCAAAATATCCAGCATGGTATGCCCCATAACCCATCGGCAACCGACTGGGAGTTAAATGATAGCACTACTCGTCAATGTCGCCTAAATCGACACTAACAAGCTCAACGGGCTCAAAATCTTCCTCACCTGAAATTGTAGCAACGGGTTGAGTACAAAGGTACTCATAAGTCTTACACAAATAAAAATTAGTCATGCTAGAGGTTGTTCCAAAGGATGGCTCATATTGGCTTAGTTTTGCAAAAGAGGCGCAACAATTTACAACCTACACATACTAGTTTTTCAAGTGCCATTTAGAAATCAGATTTGAAATAGAAGTAAAGCATGTGAATAAGTAGTAAATTGAATGACAAATGAACCATACAAATGACAAAGTGGCTGTCCACTTTGACACTACAACAAACATGAACATCCCATTCATGACAATACCAAGTTATATCACAATTTTAATTCCAAGTCTAACAATAGCAACCATGTAACTCAAGTGTTGTCCATAACCGTGGACACGACTATTGAATAGATTTATACCTGCGGTGTACTACTTTACCCACACGACTTGATTAGCCCGTAAGCCTCCAGATGCCTCCGAATATAGCATACTTCCTATGGTATGCCGGCCGGGTAAATCAAGATATGGTCATTTTTAGCAAGAAGATCCTATTGGGCTAAGTCCCACAAAACCCTGGGCTCCTAGGCAACATAAGATGTCACGGTCTATATGCCCTATCGGCCCATAAGGAAAACATGGGATTTCACGGTCCCATGCCTTTATAATTTCCACAACCGAGGGACCTAACACAACAAAAGCTTCCCCCTACTTAACCATACGGCGCCCATACACCGCGTGTGATAGCACGAATTTTACTTGAATCAAAGATGTTACCAAAGTTCGGTCCTTAATTGTCCAGACAAGTCAACCACTTACCCAAGTCTCATGCACAATGGCACCATCACTAACCATCACTTGTCCAGACCAAAAGCTTATTTAAAATGATAAAATTTTGACTCACAAAACAGATACAAAGATCTGAAACAAAAGTATATAATGACAGTTGTGTTTATCCCATAATTGTCGGGTTATTCCCGACAATCGGCTACCGTTCTAGACTTGCATGGCTAAGCAAACCCGAACAATATATACTTCACACAATCTTATCTTAAGCATTTCAGTACTGGAGTAATTCATGGATAACCACAATGACAAAGTAATAGGATGTATCTAACTATTCATCACAAAAATAGCGACATTATCAAAAATAGCATGCAAGCAATTACCATTGCACTAACTTAATAAACCTGGGATCAAATATGATGCAAAAGAAAGTTCAAATGATGCTTGCCTTTCAGGGAGTTCACTTGCTCACTCTCGGTTACATACTCACTTACTTCCGGCAACTCGGAATCTATAGAAAGACGATATCGAATAAACATCGAGAAAAGCCGAAAAATCAAAGTGCTCAAAAATGCATGAATTTTATACAGTAGCTAGATGATGATTTTAGATGAATTTAGGTGAAAGAATTATTCTATTTGGATTTAGTATGTGAGAGTTGTCGCAGTTTGAATATCAGTTTTCAGAAAAATCCCAATTTAATTGTAATCTGTTACTGTTCACCCGAAAATAATTATTTGGCCACAATTTGCAGAGCAGTGGTGAGGATGAGGATTATATGGATGGATAGGGAATATTAATATAAGACCAAAATAACTTGGTTCACCTCATTTGGAGTTTTTATGAATTAGTTATGAATTTTTAAAGTTAAAAGCATTTTCTAATTCAAAAGTAAAACAACTTTGGATCACTTTCCAAAACTATATTCTCTGTGGCAGAGACATATTTCAAAGCTATTTCAAATTAAAATACATTTAAAAATAAAATTATCAAACTTGGTTTCACTTGATTTGGAGTTGGCTTGCACTAGTTATGAATTTTGAAATTAAATGAATATGCGATTGCATAAATAATTGTATTCTGGATTTCTCCAAATCATTTAATACTTTTTGCATACAGGCTATCCTAGCATCTGTCACCACAAATGAGGCCTAAGTATTTCCTTTCATTTTCCATTTAATTCCTAAAGTAAAACATCTACGGACAAATCTAACATTCTCAATATCATTTACTTAACCAATTCTTGATGTTGAATCCCATCACATGCATAACACTCGCTGATCAAATTCTCATATCTTGATCTAAATCCCATACTAACCTTCACTAAGGCATAATCAAGGTAGTCAATCAAACAAATAATTCCGGACTCATAGACTTCCATCTACACAATCCATCTAGTAGTTATATGAAATCCACCAAGTGATAAGCATATTACCATGACTAAATCCATCAATCATTTTCGATATATCATTTAAGCTAATACTAACTATCTAGCTCTACTAGTATTTCTTTGGCAATTCACATTCGTATACACCAAAATTTCCACCAATCGAGATTTATTTGACTTACCGATACCTAATGAGCTTTACAATTTAATAGCACATCCAACATTTAATAGCTTACTAATAAATCAAATTACATCCATTTCACGGACTAGTCGGTGTATGACAACTACTAATCCAATCACATATGTGCCTCTATGCTCGACTAATAATCATTTATCTACTAATCCAATAGATACTACAATTCTACCGACTCGGCACATGGGACTTACCTAGTAAGTACATGGCAAATCAATTACTTATTTGCAACCAAATGATCAATTGCTACCTTCTCCATATTCAAGCACAAATGACTCACATGACTATTACTTAAGGCACTCCATCAATTTACTCATGATTAAATAAATCACTCGATTCAACATCCATTTCTCATTAAATATCATCACATAAGCTATTCATCAAGCAATAAATCGAGAAAATCCTTATGCACCATATCTCCTAAAATTACTAATCCAACATGAGGAAAAATCTACAATTAATGTATTATCCAAAGATTACCACTAACATCCATGCAACTTCAAAATAATATGATCCGATCAAGTAATCAACTCATATATTTAATCTAGCATCCACCGACCAACAACACACATATTTTGCCACAAAATCTAATTATTAGCATTTACCGACATATCGATACATAATCACGCCTATGCACAAATACAACCTAAGCGAAGAATTATACCAGTCTTAAGCTACCACATTATTTTTATAATTAAAACATGCATAAACAGATGTCATGCTCATGACTTATATGCAATATACACAACTAATTTAAATAGCGTGGTAACATAATTTAACGCTAAGGATTTTACCACGGCACTAGGTGTGCGAATCGTCACCGGGTGATGCCTTCTCGGCTCCACGTCCTTGTCTCGCTCCGCATTGGTGCCGTCGCTCTCGTTCGGGCCGCCACGCTACTGCATGCACGTCCGTCGCATGCAAGCGTCGCGCTCTCGGCCGGCTCCTCTACGCCGCCGTCTTCGCACTACTGGCCGCCACCGGACTGTCATACCGCAGCGAGCCACAGCGCCACCGTGCTCCTCTTCTCCTTCCTCCTGTCGGCAACTAGAGCCTTAGTCCCTAGAGCAAAGCATTTCACTATCAGCTTGGCATTAATCTATTGCTCTCACGTAACTACCAACTACATGTTTCATTATCTTATCAACCCATCATGGCCTTCTGCCGTATTTCTTTACCTGTATACCGTGCACACCGTGCATGCATAACCACAATGGAGAGAAGGCTAAGCTAGCGCCTGGGCTTCGACCACCGCCGGGCCGACACCGCGTCGCTGCTGGGTGCCATGCGCCAGCAGCCACGCCGCCAAGCCGTCTCGAGCCCGGTTGCCGCTGCTCTTGGCGCTCCCACGCCAGGCCACAAGCCGCCTCTGCGCCCAGCTGCATGCTGCCCAAGCCGCTTCACGCCATGCACTGCATGTATGCATGTGCAGCATGCTGCCATGAACAGCTCCTACCACTCCCTCTCTTCTCCTCTCCTCAAGATTGCTTAAATGCCAATGCATGTGAAATCCGATTATATCAGTGGAAAGCTTGTGGGATGAGGAATACAATGGTGTGACATGCAAGGATCGGTTTTGTGTTTTTGATAGGAATTGTGAGGAGAGAAGAGAAGAAATGAGCTTGTGTTGGAGAGAAGAATGGCTGTTTGCTGAGGGAGGAAGAAAGGTGTGCAGGAGGATGAAGTGTTTGGTTCTGCACGTGATGGCAGTGGGGGAAAGAGATGATTCGGCTGGGAGGTTTAAAGAAATGAATGGCAGTGGGGCACTGTCCTCTTGGCTAGACATAAAGAATGGACAGTAAAAGAGCTAGTAGTGGAGGTGAATAAAGAAAATAAGGAAAGGTGGCAGTGTAGTGGGGATGAATCAAAGAACAAAGAAAGGTGGCAGCATAGGTGTGTCCTGCTAGGAGAAAATAACAGAGAGAGAGAAAGAGGGCTGTTTGGTTGATAAAATAGGCTGGTCAATTGGCAGTGGGAGATAGAGACAAAGAAATGGCAGTGAGAAGGGGAAGCTCTCGGTTCAGAACTAAAGAAATGGCCACGTGGTTCGGTTGGTAGTAAAATTTCCGAATGAATAGTGTTCAGTTTTGGGGAAAGAATTTTTAGACATAGTTGCCTAGCTCTAAAAATCATGAAATTTTATGGAAGGTTCTGACATAATGATGATGTTAGGTAAAATTTTCAGGAATTTATCCAAAGTTTGATGCTCCTAAAATCTTTGAAGTTCCAGTTTGCATGACGGATGAATAGCAGTACAACTCTTCCTCTTTTCTTGGCTCGCTCGGCGATCTTGCATCATAAACTAAGCGCTAAAATGGAAAGCCCTCGAAACAACGATCATAGCGGTACAACATGCGTCATCGGTTCTTGATTTTAGGTGGTCATTGCGAAGAGAAGTTAGGGAAAAGAATAAACACGCAGTGTTTTATCTGCTATTTCTTTTCTCCTTTTGTGAATTCGCTCAAACTACCATGCATCGAAATCGAATTGCGGAATTGGGTTGGTTGTGCGATAACGATCGCGATGGTATGACATGCATGGCTTGGTTTTGAGTTTTGGATGAGATTTGAAGGAAAGAAGCGAAAGGAGTTAGCGAGGAAGGAAAAAGGAGATGGCCGGAAAAGATGGAACACGCAGCGTTTAGCTTCGATCGATCGAGTCGGAAAATAAAACAGCGATACTAATGCATGCATCATGGTATGATTTTTGAAATGCATGTGAAAATAAGATATCAATACAATTATTTTTAGTTTTTAATAATATATATATTTTAAACATAGTCTTTCAAACAATTTGTTTTAATAAAATGCAACATTTTGATTAAACAACGGAAAAATTTTAAAACATAGTGAAAAATTTAATAGATCTCCAAATCAAATATTAACATCCCGATTCTGAAAATCGGGTGTTACAAACCTCCCCTAGAAAAAATCTAGTCCCGAGATTTGGGCCGGAAAAAAGGATAGAGGCGAGAAAGACTTAGTCGCTTTGTTAAAATCCGATCTTCTTTTCAAAGATTGAATGACTCAATCTTCAACCAATACCACTACAATCCCAACACTATCGGTTCTGCAACCTCTAATTGTTGTTCATCCAATAAAAATCCACCGATCATATTTAGTCTATAGTCGGCACACTCCAATCGATCGTTCCACAATTTATATTTTAACCTCCAAAATTGCTTGCTTTGATGTAATCCTCCAAACCACTATAAATTCATAGGTTTGAACTGATCACTAATAAGGACATCGACTTCTAAAATTTAACAATGCATAAGTGAGCACAACATCTATTAATCCATTCTCACAGTATATATCGTGGTTTAACTTCAATCTCGATTACATTTTCGGGAACACTAGTAATCCTAAGTGAAACCACCATATTGCTCACATATTCCATTATCTTGGCTTTATAAATTTCTTCCATAGGGTATCTCAATACAACTCCCAAATCATGAGCACTAAAGAACCGTATTTCCATGCCTATAATCCATTCATAAATTATTTGTTGGTTTCCAACAATTTAAATTTCAAAAAGAGGTGTGTCCTTGCAAGATCAAATTACATCTTCAAGCAATGCCTCTATATTTCTACTTCTCAATATTTACATTAGCATAATCAATCTATCGCAATAACCAATCCACCAAATACTTCCAATCAACCTTTTAAGGTCTAATCCACTCATCCCTACCGTAGGATCTAATCAATCATCAAAATCAATACAATTACCCAAGGTTAAAGATATACCTCCTTTATCCAAAGTCAACTCCGACCTAGGGAAATCAAATTATCAAAATCATCTATCCAAGACAAGTTTGTAATCCATCCAGAATCCAAATAGTTTGAATCACTAACTTTGTACAAATCAAGTTATCCACAATAATTATCTTAGTTCAATTCGACAATATTAACTCGATGTCTTCCATAGTCTTTTTATCCTCAAGCATTTTCTAAATCCAACGGCTACAATTAATCATTCATAATTAATCCAATTATATCATCCTTGGGACAACTATTCCCTCAAAGACAAAACCCATATTCAATCCTCATTGCCATCCACTATATGACCATTCAATCACGTAGTCATTCTCCATCTCTAGAAGTGCTATGATCTGGTCATATACTCAAATACAACTTCACAAATCTCAATTGATCATCATAAGCATCCATCAAAATTTATAATATCATCACAGGTTTCAAATTCTAATTTTATTACACTAAGCCAAAATATGACTAACAATCTTATTGCCATATTGACTAAGACATATCTTTAATCTAAATCTCCAAGTGAACCCATAAATTAATTATTCAAGCTTACTACATCATTCTATAAGTTCTACGCATATTCCTCGATATAAATCCAACATTACTGCGGTAAGCTTACACCTCACTATAATAGTTCCATTTATACTCATATCGTAACCTCTCGATGGTAGCGCCTACCATAATCCACAATTGATCTCACAAAGGTTAATGTCTCATGATTCAAAAATCTAATTAACTCTTCTAAGACCATATTAGGGGACCATGGTAGTAATTCAACCTCAATTATCATCTATCACTTTGACAATGCAAAACCACCGACATCAACCAAACATGAAAGATCTAATTAAAGATAAAATAGCAGTTATTCAATCATATCACTCTCTTTACCGATTCGCCATCAATCTCTTAATCAACATCGACTTCCATTAAAGAGGCGAGAGGAAAAGCACAAGGTAGGGGAAACAATCAAGGGTAAGGTCCTTAGTTCAATTTAGAGATTTGAAGCTCCAAAACACAAGAACCAACTCGAAACAAATGAAAAAGAAGGTAGTAGGGACAGCACAAGATACAAATGAAACACGGTTAGTTTTCCGACATAGTTGCGTACAACCCGCCCGTAGGCGATGCACAACTACTTGGAACAAAAGAGAGCAAATGATCACTACAAAATCCAGCGTCTACAAGCTAACTAATAATATCATTAAGGCGCATATAATCTAAGAATAAACCCTAGTTTTATTCCTAAAATCGCAGCAAGGCATCGTCTTCTTGTCTTTTCATTGATGCTTTGGACACGAGAGAAATCTCTGAATATCTGAGCTTGACATCTTAGTCCAAGATTGAGTACTTGCCCTCTTACTTCAGGAAGATGGTACTCCGGTGGTGCAGACGCATATGGAGAGACCTCATTCTTGCCATAAAAGCACATGCCGGTCCACAAGTCCCATGTTACATATGGGTTGTAGGCGCTCTTGAGCCACAGTGAGGCGGCGCGCGTCTCCCATAACTCATGCATAGTGCAATGATGGATCGATCCATGGTGTGAATCAATCTTGCCGGTTATCGCATTTGAGGTCTTCCCAGTGAATCCTAGCAAAAGTGTTCACCTGCGCCATGCGTGCTTGCATGGGAAAGTGGTAGTATGGCGGTGAGCTAACTCCGTCAAGTCATGGCGAAGATGGCTCGAGGCCACACGAGCCACCTCTGCAGCGCCGTGGCCTCGAGGTGCCACGTGCTGGAATCCGTATGGGATAATCCTGTCTGCGTCGCAGCGATATTGATCATCGCCAAATACTCCTCCATACGGTCCTTGGTCGATGGTAGATGGAGTATTAGGGTTGATAAGTGAAGTTAAGCTCTTCACATTATATCTCTAACTAGTCTTGGTACCGTCCACATCTTCTGCTTGGGTCTCCTTGACAAAGTCTTGACGACTCATCCAAGGACGAGAATGGCAAGATGAGTTAATTTTGTAAATCAAAATAAGAATAAGGTGAGAAATAATACTAAGATGGATG
Source organism: Phyllostachys edulis (assembly GCA_036346405.1). Classification (NCBI taxonomy): domain Eukaryota; kingdom Viridiplantae; phylum Streptophyta; class Magnoliopsida; order Poales; family Poaceae; genus Phyllostachys; species Phyllostachys edulis. The sequence continues at coordinate 33,357,910 of CM070547.1, read as the reverse complement.
AGGAATAAAAGATATCTAACTTAGTTTTCCTCAAATTAGTTTGATATTTTGAAAAATAGTTTTAGACCAATGGGTGGCTAAACTTAACACCCATGCTATCTCTAACCTCTGATCGGTATGGCTCGATACCAACGCCGTGAGGACCCGGGTTATCTCCGTAAGACCGAGACTAAGCATGGTCTTAAGGACATAACTCTAGGGTCTCAAGTAAATGGATTCAACTTAACTCAATCTCGGTGAAAGGCTTAACTACAAACTAAAGCCCGACGATCATGTCTTGTTGCTCCTCTGCGAGCACTACATGATTGTCGGTTCTCTAACAAGTCAAGCACTACACTTAGTGAGTTAAATGGGAAGCCACAAACAGCGACATGAGGTCATGTTGGCTCCCAAGATCAGCGACCAACATGCCCCAAACTCACATATAGCATTGATCATATCCATACAACATTCATACATTCATAGGTCAAAAGACATACAACATAATAGTTCAAGTCTACAACTATTACAAGTGGCCGATGGCCAAATTCAAATAAGATCATAAAGTAATAGCGGAAGCAAGTAAATAAACCAAAATATCCAGCATGGTATGCCCCATAACCCATCGACAACCGATTGGGAGTTAAATGATAGCACTACTCGTCAATGTCGCCTAAATCGACACTAACAAGCTCAACGGGCTCAAAATCTTCCTCACCTGAAATTGTAGCAACGGGTTGAGTACAAAGGTACTATAAGTCTTACACAAATAAAAATTAGTCATGCTAGAGGTTGTTCCAAAGGATGGCTCATATTGGCTTAGTTTTGCAAAAGAGCGCAACAATTTACAACCTACACATACTAGTTTTTCAAGTGCCATTTAGAAATCAGATTTGAAATAGAAGTAAAGCATGTGAATAAGTAGTAAATTGAATGACAAATGAACCATACAAATGACAAAGTGGCTGTCACTTTGACACTACAACAAACATGAACATCCCATTCATGACAATACCAAGTTATATCACAATTTTAATTCCAAGTCTAACAATAGCAACCATGTAACTCAAGTGTTGTCCATAACCGTGGACACGACTATTGAATAGATTTATACCTGCGGGGTGTACTACTTTACCCACACGACTTGATTAGCCCGTAAGCCTCCGGATGCCTCCGAATATAGCATACTTCCTATGGTATGCGGCGGGTAAATCAAGATATGGTCATTTTAGCAAGAAGATCCTATTGGGCTAAGTCCCACAAAACCACAGGCTCCTAGGCAACATAAGATGTCACGGTCTATATGCCCTATCGGCCCATAAGGAAAACATGGGATTTCACGGTCCCATGCCTTTATAATTTCCACAACCGGGGACCTAACACAACAAAAGCTTCCCCTACTTAACCATCGGCGCCCATACACGCGTGTGATAGCACAATTTTACTTGAATCAAAGATGTTACCAAAGTTCGGTCCTTAATTGTCGGACAAGTCAACCACTTACCCAAGTCTCATGCACAATGGCACCATCACTAACCATCACTTGTCCAGACCAAAAGCTTATTTAAAATGATAAAATTTTGACTCACAAAACAGATACAAAGATCTGAAACAAAAGTATATAATGACAGTTGTGTTTATCCCATAATTGTCGGGTTATTCCGAACAATCGGCTACCGTTCTAGACTTGCATGGCTAAGCAAACCCGAACAATATATACTTCACACAATCTTATCTTAAGCATTTCAGTACTGGAGTAATTCATGGATAACCACAATGACAAAGTAATAGGATGTATCTAACTATTCATCACAAAAATAGCGACATTATCAAAAATAGCATGCAAGCAATTACCATTGCACTAACTTAATAAACCTGGGATCAAATATGATGCAAAAGAAAGTTCAAATGATGCTTGCCTTTCAGGGAGTTCACTTGCTCACTCTCGGTTACATACTCACTTACTTCCGGCAACTCGGAATCTATAGAAAGACGATATCGAATAAACATCGAGAAAAGCCGAAAAATCAAAGTGCTCAAAAATGCATGAATTTTATACAGTAGCTAGATGATGATTTTAGATGAATTTAGGTGAAAGAATTATTCTATTTGGATTTAGTATGTGAGAGTTGTCGCAGTTTGAATATCAGTTTTCAGAAAAATCCCAATTTAATTGTAATCTGTTACTGTTCACCCGAAAATAATTATTTGGCCACAATTTGCAGAGCAGTGGTGAGGATGAGGATTATATGGATGGATAGGAATATTAATATAAGACCAAAATAACTTGGTTCACCTCATTTGGAGTTTTTATGAATTAGTTATGAATTTTTAAAGTTAAAAGCATTTTCTAATTCAAAAGTAAAACAACTTTGGATCACTTTCCAAAAACTATATTCTCTGTGGCAGAGACATATTTCAAAGCTATTTCAAATTAAAATACATTTAAAAATAAAATTATCAAACTTGGTTTCACTTGATTTGGAGTTGGCTTGCACTAGTTATGAATTTTTGAAATTAAATGAATATGCAGTGCATAAATAATTGTATTCTGGATTTCTCCAAATCATTTAATACTTTTTGCATACAGGCTATCCTAGCATCTGTCACCACAAATGAGGCCTAAGTATTTCCTTTCATTTTCCATTTAATTCCTAAAGTAAAACATCTACGGACAAATCTAACATTCTCAATATCATTTACTTAACCAATTCTTGATGTTGAATCCCATCACATGCATAACACTCGCTGATCAAATTCTCATATCTTGATCTAAATCCCATACTAACCTTCACTAAGGCATAATCAAGGTAGTCAATCAAACAAATAATTCCCGGACTCATAGACTTCCATCTACACAATCCATCTAGTAGTTATATGAAATCCACCAAGTGATAAGCATATTACCATGACTAAATCCATCAATCATTTTCTGATATATCATTTAAGCTAATACTAACTATCTAGCTCTACTAGTATTTCTTTGGCAATTCACATTCGTATACACCAAAATTTCCACCAATCGAGATTTATTTGACTTACCGATACCTAATGAGCTTTACAATTTAATAGCACATCCAACATTTAATAGCTTACTAATAAATCAAATTACATCCATTTCACCGGACTAGTCGTGTATGACAACTACTAATCCAATCACATATGTGCCTCTATGCTCGACTAATAATCATTTATCTACTAATCCAATAGATACTACAATTCTACCGACTCGGCACATGGGACTTACCTAGTAAGTACATGGCAAATCAATTACTTATTTGCAACCAAATGATCAATTGCTACCTTCTCCATATTCAAGCACAAATGACTCACATGACTATTACTTAAGGCACTCCATCAATTTACTCATGATTAAATAAATCACTCGATTCAACATCCATTTCTCATTAAATATCATCACATAAGCTATTCATCAAGCAATAAATCAGAAAAATCCTTATGCACCATATCTCCTAAAATTACTAATCCAACATGAGGAAAAATCTACAATTAATGTATTATCCAAAGATTACCACTAACATCCATGCAACTTCAAAATAATATGATCCGATCAAGTAATCAACTCATATATTTAATCTAGCATCCACCGACCAACAACACACATATTTTGCCACAAAATCTAATTATTCGCATTTACCGACATATCGATACATAATCACGCCTATGCACAAATACAACCTAACTGAAGAATTATACCAGTCTTAAGCTACCACATTATTTTTATAATTAAAACATGCATAAACAGATGTCATGCTCATGACTTATATGCAATATACACAACTAATTTCGTAACGTGGTAACATAATTTAACGCTAAGGATTTTACCACGGCACTAGGTGTGCGAATCGTCACCGGGTGATGCCTTCTCGGCTCCACGTCCTTGTCTCGCTCCGCATTGGTGCCGTCGCTCTCGTTCGGGCCGCCACGCTACTGCATGCACGTCCGTCGCATGCAAGCGTCGCGCTCTCGGCCGGCTCCTCTACGCCGCCGTCTTCGCACTACTGGCCGCCACCGGACTGTCATACCGCAGCGAGCCACAGCGCCACCGTGCTCCTCTTCTCCTTCCTCCTGTCGGCAACTAGAGCCTTAGTCCCTAGAGCAAAGCATTTCACTATCAGCTTGGCATTAATCTATTGCTCTCACGTAACTACCAACTACATGTTTCATTATCTTATCAACCCATCATGGCCTTCTGCCGTATTTCTTTACCTGTATACCGTGCACACACCGTGCATGCATAACCACAATGGAGAGAAGGCTAAGCTAGCGCCCTGGGCTTCGACCACCGCCGGGCCGACACCGCGTCGCTGCTGGGTGCCATGCGCCAGCGGCCACGCCGCCAAGCCGTCTCGAGCCCGGTTGCCGCTGCTCTTGGCGCTCCCACGCCAGGCCACAAGCCGCCTCTGCGCCCAGCTGCATGCTGCCCAAGCCGCTTCACGCCATGCACTGCATGTATGCATGTGCAGCATGCTGCCATGAACAGCTCCTACCACTCCCTCTCTTCTCCTCTCCTCAAGATTGCTTAAATGCCAATGCATGTGAAATCCGATTATATCAGTGGAAAGCTTGTGGGATGAGGAATACAATGGTGTGACATGCAAGGATCGGTTTTGTGTTTTTGATAGGAATTGTGAGGAGAGAAGAGAAGAAATGAGCTTGTGTTGGAGAGAAGAATGGCTGTTTGCTGAGGGAGGAAGAAAGGTGTGCAGGAGGATGAAGTGTTTGGTTCTGCACGTGATGGCAGTGGGGAAAGAGATGATTCGGCTGGGAGGTTTAAAGAAATGAATGGCAGTGGGGCACTGTCCTCTTGGCTAGACATAAAGAATGGACAGTAAAAGAGCTAGTAGTGGAGGTGAATAAAGAAAATAAGGAAAGGTGGCAGTGTAGTGGGGATGAATCAAAGAACAAAGAAAGGTGGCAGCATAGGTGTGTCCTGCTAGGAGAAAATAACAGAGAGAGAAAAGAGGGCTGTTTGGTTGATAAAATAGGCTGGTCAATTGGCAGTGGGAGATAGAGACAAAAGAAATGGCAGTGAGAAGGGAAGCTCTCGGTTCAGAACTAAAGAAATGGCCACGTGGTTCGGTTGGTAGTAAAATTTCCGAATGAATAGTGTTCAGTTTTGGGGAAAGAATTTTTAGACATAGTTGCCTAGCTCTAAAAATCATGAAATTTTATGGAAGGTTCTGACATAATGATGATGCTTAGGTAAAATTTTCAGGAATTTATCCAAAGTTTGATGCTCCTAAAAATCTTTGAAGTTCCAGTTTGCATGATGATGAATAGCAGTACAACTCTTCCTCTTTTCTTGGCTCGCTCCAGCGATCTTGCATCATAAACTAAGCGCTAAAATGGAAAGCCCTCGAAACAACGATCATAGCGGTACAACATCGTCATCAGTTCTTGATTTTAGGTGGTCATTGCGAAGAGAGAAGTTAGGGAAAAGAATAAACCTTGGTGTTTTATCGCTATTTCTTTTTCTCCTTTTGTGAATTCGCTCAAACTACCATGCATGCGAAATCGAATTGCGGAATTGGGTTGGTTGTGCGATAACGATCGCGATGGTATGACATGCATGGCTTGGTTTTGAGTTTTGGATGAGATTTGAAGGAAAGAAGCGAAAGGAGTTAGCGAGGAAGGAAAAAGGAGATGACCAGGAAAAGATGGAACACGCAGCGTTTAGCTTCGATCGATCGAGTCGGAAAATAAAACGAGCGATACTAATGCATGCATCATGGTATGATTTTTGAAATGCATGTGAAAATAAGATATCAATACAATTATTTTTAGTTTTTAATAATATATATATTTTAAACATAGTCTTTCAAACAATTTGTTTTAATAAAATGCAACATTTTGATTAAACAACGGAAAAATTTTAAAACATAGTGAAAAATTTAATAGATCTCCAAATCAAATATTAACATCCCGATTCTGAAAATCGGGGTGTTACATATTCCTTAATCGGAAGCATAGGGTTTAGGTTTCAATTAATAATACTTGATGGGAAAAGGCAAAACGTACGTACATCTAGCTCTCAATTTGATGGACCCTAATTCTAGAAAATGAAAAGCGAGAACATGTAGCCTTTAATTAATTTGGTGTAATTCCTTTGTGCAATGATGAGACAAAAGCGAGTAAAATGCGTGCAAAGAAGTGAAAATCTTAATCGAACTAATTTCATGAGTAGTTTTCTAGAGCAGATTAAAAAGAAGAATTTATGACACACCAAGATAAGTCACATGTGCAATGATCTATTTTATATTTCCTCCATTTATATCCATGAAGAAACGTCATCACGGTGGTTTATTGTTTCAATTATATGAAAGCGGATACCGCGCAAATCGCGCGAGACCAACTGCTAGTTATTAGGATCTTCCTCTTGTCTTTTGTCTCGTATCTAATCAACAATCATGCGGATAATCAATAATTATCCGTTCTTGACCGAGAGAGAGAAGGTTGGACCCTTGCCCTAAGCGCCTCCAACACCGCCGCCTCCTCCCCATTCGCCACCTTAGAGAGGAGAAGGAAAGGAGAGGAATCATATTTTCTTCGTGAGCTCACGAGGGTAACGATCTATAACCCTTTATGTTTGCTATAAATTAATTGCTAATCAATTTTGACACTAATTTGTTACATGCGTAGTGTAGATGGATCGGCTGGATGTCAGATGTGAACCGTGTGAGTCAAGAGTACATTAATGGCGTGGTTGCTTTTAGAAGAGCATTGGCGAGGATATGTTGAAGAAGGAGATAAATTTTATGTCTTGTCCATGCATTGATTGCGGTAATTTGAAGATGTTTAACAACGGCGCAAATAGAAGCGCACTTGATTGAAGGGTTTCACAAAAGGGTATACATGTTGGACCGATCCACGGTGAAGAGCGATTATTACACATGAAGTTAGTAATGGCGGCATCGCCGAGGAAGTCAACGATGTGCGGATGTGGGTATCTTGCTTTTGATGAGGATATGTCACACGATGACAATCTGGATCGAGATACTACGCGATCGAAAGAACTACTGAGAGAGAGTTTGTAAATTCGAGGGCTTAAGGGAGGACTCGGTGAGACCTTTGTTCCTGGTTGCAAGCGGAATATACAAGGTTGTCAACCGTGCTTGAGCTGCTGAAATTGAAGGCAAGCAATGGTTGGTCGATAAGAGTTTCACGGCGTTGTTAGGTCTCTAGCGGACATCCTTCCGAAGGGAAGCGTGTTGCCCAGACACCACCTATCAAGCAAAGAAGGTTATTTGTCCATTGGGAATGGAAGTAGAAAGAATACATGCATGTCCAGAATGATTGTATCCTCTACCGTAAAGAGTATCGAAATGCATGTATGTCCGTGTGCAAAGCATCCGATACAAGCGTCGAATCTCGCTAAGGTGAAGCAAGGACCTCTGCTAAGATGTTGTGGTATCTGTGATCCCACGTTTGAAGCGTTTATTTGCGAGCATAAAGGGCAAGATTGCTGCGTTGGCACTCGAGAGAGCGTAAGAGAGATGGAAAGCTAAGACACCTGCTGATTACGCCCGATGGAGAAACTTCGATCGGAGCTTCAAGAGTTCGGTCGAACCGAGGAACATAAGGTTAGGGTTGAGTCTGAGATGGAATGAATCCTTTCGGTAACATGAGCGTGACATAGCACCGGCCGTGAATCTATGTATGTACAACCTTCCTCCTTGGTACGTGTATGAAGCGGAAGTACATTTTGATGTCACTACTTATCCAAGGGCCAAAGCAACACAGGGAATGATATTGATGTGTACCTAGCACCATTCTTTGGAAGATCTTGTGACCTTTGTGGAGCGAAGAATGCAGGTATGGGATGCGTACAAGCGAGAGAACTTCACTTTCTGGCGCCATGTTGTTACGCACCATCAATGATTTTTACGCCCTTGGTAACTTTGTCGGACTTCGATACAAAAGGAGCCAAAGCACATTACGCCTTTGCTTAGATGCTCTGAGAGTGTATGGTTTGAACAACTCAGCATAAAGCGTGTATATGCATCACCGTAGGTTCCTTCGAGTCACCCATACCGCAAGATGAAAAAACAATTAACGGAAATAAGGAGAACGATTCAGCTCTAAGGGCTTTTAGAGGTGAAGAGGTCTATGATATGGTTAAGGATATCGATGTTGTGCTTGGGAAGGGCGTAAATTAAGAACCCGTGAGAAGAACATCTGGAAGAAGCGGTCAATTTTTGGGACTTGCCTTATTGGGAGCACTTAGAAGTTCGCCCTTTGCATCGACATCATGCACGTGAGAAGAATGTATGTGATAGCTTGATTGGTCTCTTCTTTGAACATTAGTGGCAAAACAAAGGATGGTGTTAGCATGCGGCGTGACTTGGTTGATATGAACATAAGGATGAGTTAGCACCGTAGAGACCGATCTGAGACGACGTACCTTCCCTAGCTTGCTACACTCTATCAAGGCCGAGAGAAATGAAGCGTGCGAGCTTGCATGGAGTGAAAGTCCCATCTGGTTACTCCGCTAACATTAAGAACCTTGTTTCTATGCAAGATTTGAAATTAATTGGTATGAAGTCTCATGATTGTCATGTCTTGATGACACAAATGCTTCTGTTGCAATTAGAAGTATCTTCTTGAACAAGGTCCGAGTGGCAATCTTGAGGCTCTGTTATTTTTCAACTCAATTGCTCGAAGATCATTGATCCCCAAGGACTAGATGCTCTGCAGGACGAGGTGGTGACCACTCTATGTCATCTTGAGATGTATTTCCCTCCGTCATTTTTCGATATCATGGTCCATCTCATTGTTCACCTTGTGAGAGAGATAAAGATATGCGGCCCTGTGTTCTTACGTCATATGTACCCGTTCAAGAGGTACATGGGAATTCTCAAGTCCTACGTACGGAATCGATCTCGACCGGAGGGCAGCATCATCGAAGGTTATGCAACCGAAGAGGTCATTGAGTTCTGCGTCGACTACATGGCTCGGGTGGAACCGATAGGTGTGCCTCTATCTCGCCATGAGGGGAGACTGGATGGTATCGGGACCATCGGAAGGAAATCAATAACTCCGATCTGGATACATACGCTCAAGCCTATTTCATGGTCTTGCAACACATGACCCAAGTGTCCCCAGATATCGACGCGAGCACAAAGACATGGTGCGCCAATGTAATCTAGACCGGTCGGAGGTTTGGATCACGAGAAACACAACCGTCGGTTCAGCGAATGGTTAAAGGTGCGAATCAGGGGAGGTCATCAAGTGATGATCTGTTGCTATGGTTGTACGAGGGCCACAATTTACAATTGTCACATAGCAAGGATCGACATCAATGGGTACACATTTTATCTGGCTACTCGGGATAGGAAGAGCCTGATCCGAGCAGCGGTGTCGCATAGATGCATTCAATACCGATGGGATGAGGAGCTCCTACTATGGGAAAATAGGCGAGATATGGGAGCTCGACTCGTGCTTTTCAAGATCCCCTATTTGGTGCCGTTGGGTCCATCTCCCACGGTGAAGGTCGACAAATGCGGTGTCACTACCGTGGACCTCGAGCGTGTCGGATATAAAGGCGAACCATTACGTCTTGGCTAACCAAGTTGTTCAAGTCTTCTATGTAACCGACCCGGCAAATAAGAAGCGCCACGTAGTTCTTCATGGAAAATGGAGGATTGTCGGAGTTGAGAATGTAGTGGGCGAGGAAGAATACAATCAATTTGACGAGTTGCCTCCTTTCGAAGCGGCATTAGGCTCGAGGAAGAACCCGGTGAGGAAGCTAGCTATATGCGCGTTGATCATCATGAAGGCCTATATCTTAATTAAGAATTTACTCCAATGTAATTAATTTATTCCATAACATCATGTGTTATGGACTTGTAATCTCTCATATATTTTGATGTCAGCGTGAAATTGTCATGTGTTGATGTGTTATGGACTTGTCATATTTGATATTGATGTCAATGTGGGCGTACATTGTAATGTGGAGTATCAAAATTGTCATCATACTTGATTTGGAGTTGAGTTGAATTAGATATGAAATTTTGAAGTCAAATGTGTTATGAACTTGTTATGGACTTGTCATATTTGATATTAATGTCAATGTGTGGGCGTACATTGTAATGTGGAGTATCAAATTGGTTTCACTTGATTTGGAGTTGAGTTGAATTAGATATGAAATTTTGAAGTCAAATGTGTTATGAACTTGTCATCATACTTGTCACCAAGTTAGAATTCATATGGACTTGTCATAATTGTCATCATACTTGTCTCAAAGGAGTTCACTATGTTTTCTCGGGATATTTATGTCTCACGAGTTCAAGATGTTTTGTCGAGGATATCATAAATTGGCCTCGGGTTTTGGGCTATCACGAGCGGTTTTATTATACAACCGTGCGTAGTAATATCATCCTGAGCGGTTCGTAATGAGAACCGTGCGTGATATATCCTGACAGGTTCCATAATGGAACCGTCGTGATATTCATATCCTGAGCGGTTCTATTATGGAACCGTCGTGATATACTTTATAAGGCGAAACGCTAGGGTTTTCCTCTCACTTCTCACTTCGTCTCCGCGCCCTTACGCTCTCGCCGCTTCGTTACGCCTCCTCTAGGGTTTAGGGCTCGCCTTCACACGACTACGACCTCGGCGCCGCCCCCGACATTGGTTCCCCGACCTCTGCGCCGCCCGACCTCGGCGCCCCGACCTCGGCGCCGACCTCGGTGCGCCGCCCCGACCTCGGCGCCCCGTTCACCTCCCGAGCCGTAATCCGCGACGCCGCCGCCTTCGACCTCGGTGCCCCGCCCGACATTGGCGCCTCCGACCTCGGCGCCGCCGTCCTCCTCCCGTGTCGGCCTCCTCCCTCTGTCTGCCTTCTCCCTCTGCACTGGCCTTCTCCCCTTGTAAGTCCTCCTCCTCGAGCTCCCTCCTCCCATCGGCCTCCTCCCTGCCTGGCCTCCTCCTTGCACCGTGAGTTCTTGTGCGGCATCCTCTCTGTAGTATTGCTCCTCTGTGGCGATTCGGATCTGATCTTTATATATATATATATATATATATATATATATATATATATATATATATATATATATATATATATATATATATATATATATATATATATATATATATATATATATATATATATATATATATATATGATGCTAGTTGCAAATTGATCGAGTGGGCTTTGTTGACATGCTCTGTGATGAACTACTGTCTTATCTTGAGATTGAATGTGATAGTTAGTTCATACTTGAGCTCTATTGTATTACTTACTCTTGTCAATATGTTGTCTTCGTTAATTGGTTACTTTCGGTTGAGCTCATAGTTCTATTGCAAATTGATCGAGTTGTATTGACTAGTTTGTGATTCTTCTAGTAGTCTGTATGAGCTCATTCAACTTTTCATTTGCCATCTTGATCTCTGTAGTCAACCTCTGTTTGATGGAAGTTTAATCTGTTTTAGATTATGAGTTGAGATCATTTGACGATTAAGCAAAGTATTGTTTAGAGCTCATAGTTTGAATTTATATTATCATATTCATTTCATGAAGAGTATAGACAATAGGATTGAGATGGCAAAGACTTGTTCTTTAGCTACTCTCCTACGAGAGCACATAATATCATCAATCAATATGTTGGAATCTTGTGCGTGCCTTTGTTAATCTCTAGACCTTTTATTGGTGAGAGTTTAATCGAGGCGGTTCTTATTAAGAACCGTCTGTGACTCCTCGCATTTCCTTAGAGAAGCTGGTGGATTAAGGAGTGTTAAATTCTTTAGGAATTATGCTTTAATGCTAATTAATTTTGTTGGGATTAATTCTGAAATTTTTCTAAAATCGCATTTTTACAACAATCCAAAAAGAAAGTTTTACTTGATTCTATTTTGTTTCTATGTTGGGATTAAACCTTTGCTTAGCATTTCCTTCGTCGATCATTTTACTTGATTCTAGTTCTATGTCTTCATTAAAGGCTAGTCTTATGTACATGAAGCATTAAACCTTTGCTTAGCATTTTCTTAAATCGATCTGACATACTTGAGTGTACCTCTACTTCATGCCAATCCTCCACGGCATGAAGTAGATGGTACACTCGATGTGTCGGGCTCGATAAGTAGGCTCGAACAAAGATAGGCTCGAACAAAAGATTTGTATCACTAGTTTCTATCTATACAAAGATCACAAGAGAAGTGGTGGATTAAGGAGTGTTAGGAGTGTTAGAATAGAAGCTCGTGGATTAAGGAGTGTTAGGAATGTTAGTAGTGCTGTATGAGCTCATTCAACTTTTCATTTGCCATCTTGATCTCTATAGTCAACCTCTGTACTTCTTCACGAGATTAATTGTTTCATATTTATCTTTGGAATGTTAGTAGTCGTTATGAGCTCATTCAACTTTTCATTTGCCATCTTGATCTCTATAGTCAACCTTTGTACTTCTTCACGAGAGCAAGTAAGCGAGATGGCGAGGCACCGTCTTCGCCGCCGTCACCGACGCCACAGATGAAAGAGGCGTCGACGAGGCCGCCAACACCGACCCCGCAGATGGAAGAGGCGCCGACGAGGCCGCCAACACCGACCTCGTAGATGGAAGAGACGCCGACGAGGCCGCCGTCACCGTCGACGATAATGACATGGAAGCGAGATGGCAGAGGACAATCGAAAATGCCTACGGGCCGGCTGGTCATCACGGAGGTCAGTGACTTTGGGGTCCCTCTGAGTCCCAAGAGATCAGCGGCGAGATTCCGGACCATCTGCGGGATACTTGGAAGGGAACGGGTCCTCATCACCAGACCAAGGTGGAAGGACCTGACGAAAGAAGCGAAAGGCGCGCTGTGGACAGAACTTTCAGAGAAGTTCACTATTCCAGAAGCACATGTGGCACGTGTGCGACGGACGGCAATGCTCACGATGGGTAAATCGTGGAGGACCTTCAAGAGCATTCTTGTCACGAAGTACGTGAACACGGGTCAGACGCCCTTCGCGCAGTATAGATTCTTGACGCGGGAAGCATGGGACACCTTTGTGGCTATGAAAACGTCGGCCGAATTTAAGGAGCAAAGTGCGGCGCACAAAGCTCTCCAAACACGAAACACTCACCCGCCTGACAGACTCGGCACCGCTGGATGCGCGGTAAATCTGAGAATGGGCGGGAGAAGGAGAACCCGTTTCACGATGTCACGCACCGCGTTCCCTAAAATTGGTTAAAAGCAGGGGCACAAGTCTCGTCTTGAGGCAAAGATCTCCTTCACAAACCCGCAGACCGAAGTGTCCCAGCGTGTGGTAAATATATCGAACTACTAAGTTGTTAATAAGTCCATAACTTCATAGTGCCTATAATAACGTGATGACCTCTTGCGGTGTGACTTGATTGCCCAAGCTTCCCAAGGCTCCTTCCATGCGAGACGAGGAGAAGGATATACTATCTACCTTTGGGAAACAAAGAGCACTGGTCGCACGCGAGGCCTTGGGGTTAACGTGCCTTGGAGTCATGGATTCGCGGACGACTCGCACGTATAGGACTAGGAAGAGATCCAAGGCGAGCACGACAACCGGTTGGTACAGATGTTTACTAACCAATTTCAAGTAGATATGGCGGATTATGAGTCAAATGGATATACTCATGAGCGGTGATGCAAGTCGCCCGCTAATTTGGGAGACAGTCCTCCTCGGCGTCGGAGTGGCGTCGCGTCACGCATAATTGTGAACATGACGACGTCCGATTCACGATAGACGACATCAAGGTAGCGTACATCTATGGAATACACCAAAGATAGACCCTAACGACGCCTTAGCTAATTGCGTGTCGTTTTGTAGGAGCCGACGCATACTGAAGCTCCAAGTGAGGATGGATGGGTCCCTTTGTATTGAGGCTGCGCAGGGGATGGTGTATCCATACGAGGAAGGGGCAATGCAGCACGGTGCCCAGCTGGTGCACGGTTACGCCAAGGTCTAGGTGGATATGGTACATGTCAAATTTCGAGCCATCCCGCTGGACATTTGCCCGAACGAAGAGATCACAACACTAGGGGATGCCGTCCTCTCTTTTATCCAGTGGCCCAAGAAGAACATCGCCTCGACCCAAAGAAGCCGCGATCCGACACGACCATTCCTCTCCAACGGGACCTCGATGACTCCACCTCATATTTAGCCTCAAAAGGCCACCTCTTGATTCCCGTGGAGAAGGCGCCGAACGAACAGCAAAAGCGTGCCGACGTATCAGTTCCCGAGTCGTCTCACAAAAAGACACTGCCAATCGCTAAGGCCAAATCGAAATCAACCAACGTTAAGGCGCCTCCCAAGTCTGGGAAGTCCGAGAAGTCCGAGAAGTCCGCGATACCCGGAAGTCCGCGATACCGGAAAATACATCATGGGAAAACCGTTGTGCTCGTGATATTAATACCTGTTGGATATGCTTGTCGCTTTGCATGCAGGTACTTGGACAAGACCCAAAAGAAGGGTGCGATCTTCGAATCACCGTCGAATCACGAGGACAAGCATTTCTTCAACGGACGAGGTACTTCGTGGGCTTCAATGATTTATTTGAACTATTCAACCTCGTTGGCCTCGGCGTCTCGCTTCTATGATGTTGGACATCGTAAGTCGTACAATCAAGTTCTACATTCATCTAATACCGATAAATATCACAACTCATTGCTTATGTGTAGATACATCTTTGCAAAATGTCCGGAATGGAAAGAACCGGTGGGTTTCCTCGACCCACACGTGGTATCGTTGCAAACCATCCAAGAAGACTCGCCCTTCGATAGAAATACATAATGAGGTCATTGCTTCTATAGAGGAACATGAAGTACATAGTGGTGCCCTACAACCAGGGGTAAGTGTCACTACTTGCTATACAAATTTCATTTGTACTTTATACACATCACAAACTTAGGTTTAATGACTATAGCGACATACATGAGTAGGTACCATTGGATCCTTTTAGTTATTATACCCAAGAGGAACCATGTGATATACCTTGATTCCCTAAACCGCAACAAGCACGACTTCAGCACTCTAAGAGGAATACTCGAGAGGTATGCTCATTTCCTCCTTACATAACTCTATTGTAGTCTTCATTCGTTTGAAATGGCCGAGGATAACTTTTTGAATCATGTAGGTCGTTCATCAATTATGTTGCCAACAAAGGAATATACAATGGAAAAGAGCGCCAACTAACACACACAGATGGATTTTTCAAGATCGCTACAACACAATAATCATATATCATACTTCATAATAACGCGTCTCGAACTGACTATACCTATATATGTAATTCTATTTTTGCAGTGCCGCTAGCAAAAAGATGATGAGTTATGTGCAATCTCGTGCGCTATCATATGCGCCTAATCCTTCTGACTAGGAAGAAGGATCACGAGGTTTGTCAATCTCGAAATAATTATTTCCTAATTATAAATTTAAATATATATATCTTACCACTTTACTCTTGCTAGCGACAGGCCTTGAATTTACAATGTGATGGACTCGTTGCGGAAAAGATCAAGGACATTCGAGGGAAGCTCTGCGCCTTTATCAACTCAGAAATCATTAACGACAACGGAGAGTTTCACTCCGTCGCCAACCCAGAGCATCACCCCACTAAAACCTCTCAATGCAAACAATTGTAATCTAGTTGTAACTATAGCGACAATACTTGAACAAATGCGATCTTTTGTAATTTATTTTGAGTAATGATCACTTTGAGTTGTCATGGCTGCTTGAATCTATTTTTGTGAATGCTTGAATCTGTTTCTGTGAATGCTTGTTTTCAGAGGGCATGGCTTGCAATTCCTGAGGCTAGCCAGGAAAACAGCAAATTGTGGGCAGGGGTATGAGCTATCAAATAGGGTTTTTTGTTAAAACCGTCTGTGAAGGCAAGTATCACAAACGGTTTCAACTGCAAACCATCTGTGATAGGAGAATATCATAGACGGTTCTACACAAAAGCCGTGTGTGATATTCACAAATCACAGACAATTTTTATTTAGAACCGTCTGTGATATTCTCCTATCACAGACGGTTTTTCTTTAGAACCGCGTGATATTCTCGAGATCACGAGCGGTTTTCGCTGAAACCGCTCGTGACACTTGACTTCACTGAGCGGTTTTTAATAAAACCGTCGTGATATGTCGTATCACGAGCGGTTTTGTACCGCTCTGTGATAATATCCTCGTTATCACAGACCAATAAACTATAGACGGTTGAAACCGTCTGTGATGACGGTTCCGAACCATTTGTGATGTCGGTTCCTGTAGTAGTGATTATACAAGCTCAAACAAGCGCCTAGGGCCTAGAACTGCAAGCTAGATGATAGTTCGAAGAAACTTGGTTTTGAGAGATGCAATTAGGAGCAAACCCTTTATAAGAAACAAGAAGGCACAGACTTAATCATAATTGGTGTGTACGCGGATGACTTGATTGTCACAGGCACTAATGTTGCAAAGGTTCAGTCATTCAAACATCAGATGATGAAAGAGTTCAAAATGAGTGATTTGGCACTTCTCAGTTTCTATCTAGGTATAGAGGTAGAACAACGAAGTCACAGCATTTCAATCAAACAGTCAGCTTATGAAAGGAAGATCCTTGATAAATCTGGGATGGTAGGTTGCAATTCATGCAAGTATCCAATGGAATCAAGAATCAGATTGGAAAAGGACACTACTACAGAAAAGGCCTTCACAGACGATTCAAAAACATCATCACAGACGATTTCGTGAGCCGTCTGAGTTTATGGGTCAGTAATGACATGAGGTCATTATAGACGGTTTTCGAACCGTCTGTAATACATACTATCACAGATAGTTATCAACTCAAAACCGTTTGTGATAATCGACTATCACAGATGGTTTGTAGATGAAACCGTCTGTGATAGTATATTATCACAGACAGTTTGTAGATGAAACCGTCTGTGATATGCGACTATCACGGACAGTTTGTAGACGTAACCGTCTGTGATAGATGATGCATCACAGAAGGTTTGTAGATGTAACCATCTGTGATAGATGATGCATCACAGATGGTTTGTAGATGAAACCGTCTATACTAGATGATGCATCACAGACGGTATGTCCTAAGGACCGTCTGTGATAGATGATGCATCGTAGACGGTATGTCCTAAGGAACCGTCTGTGATATTCTTTTGTATTGCTAAATCTATTTCTGTTTATTGGCTAGCCTCAAAAAATGCTAGCCATGCCCTTTCAAACAAGCTAAAACACAACATTAAGTTGTATACATCCAATTCACATTCATTTCAGAAACAAGCACATCCAATTCGTATTCATTTTAGAAGCAAGCACATCCAATTCGCATTCATTTCAGAAACAAGCACATCCAATTCACAAATCAATTAACTAAAATTAACCATTAATGTACATTTACACACATGTACCATTAAGTTCAATCTTATCCCAATCAAGTTCAATCTACATTGTGGAATTTTCCATCTGGATTTATGATCTGACTGTTCAAAAATGACGCAAAGTGTGATCGAATTTTTATGAGCTGGCTCTGTTCCAATGCAGTTTAGTTGATGGTTGCAACCTGTCGCTAGGAAGATTAAATTTGTGCTTATATAAATTGGTAAGTATGAAATAATTGTTGCAAGATTGACAAACCTGAGGATCATTGGTGATCGCGGAACCGATGAGTAGTTCCATGTTGTGGCAAATATAGTATCCACAGAGGTTGCTGGCTGGCGGCTATTGGTGGCACTGCAAAAATAGAATTGGTTAGTTCGAGAGGCACTACTACGAAGTGTTATATAGAATTAATGTGTACTAGCTAGCGAGTACCGGGAATTTTAGATCGTGTCGTAGAGTCCTTCCCCTGGATTGCCCTCCTTTAGCATAGAACACGCCGAACGACCTACGTGATTCCAAGAAGTTAGCCTTAACCATTGCAAAGGAAGGAAATACTACAATAGAGTTTCTACGGAGGAATTGTGTTTACCTGTTGATTAAATTTCGAAGAACTGTGAAGTTGTGAGTGACCCTCTGTAGGGAATCTAGGTATATTATCCCGTTTTGGTATAATTACAATTAGAATCCAGTGGAACCTACACAGGTATGTCACCATGGTCATTAAACCTAAGTTCGTGTTGCTTATAAAGTACAAATCAACAAGTATAGCTAGTAGTGCAACACTTACTCCTGGTTGTAGGGCAAAAGTATGTATTCCTTGTTGCGGTGGGCTAGCAAAAACTGTATAACATAATCCTCGATGAATTGTGCATTCTCCTTGATGGTTTACTCGAAGACCATGTGTAGGTCGAGGAAACCTACCGGTGATTTCCTTAATTTGGCTTCAGAAAACATGTATCTATATACAAAAGCAAGGAGTTATATATAACATTTATCAGTATTACACAAACATTGACCATGATTGTACACACTTACAATGTCTAGCATCGCATGAGTGAGACGTCAAGGGAGTCGAGGTTGAAGAGATAGAACAAGTCCTCGAAGGTCACCGTGAAGACACCGTCTTGAGTCTCGTGGTTAAAATGAACCTTCTTGAACTTGACGGTGACACCTGAGCATCGTTGTTCATCCGTCTTTTTGGCCTGTTCCATGTACCATGTATGCAATGTCGTGCAAGTCGATCCTATGGTAGGGCTATCTAACCTCTCGACCAACGGCTCGCCTAGCACCAATTTCCGGGCCAACGGCAAGAAGGGGATATCAGAACAGGAGTCGACTGTCTTCGTTTTGCCCTTGGTGCCTCGCTTTGTAGAGGTCGACTTCACAAGAGTCGACTGAGTACGAGGTGTAGATGCATCTGATGCACCAGGCCCTTGCCGCTTCAGTGCAGGTAGCTCCGGTGTAGTCAGCTCCCGTGGACTTGATACCGTGCAAGACATTCATGTGAAGTTGACACCAAAGCAGGTAGCTCCAGGCAGATGTCCCCCTTGGGCCACTGGATGAATGTTCCAACGGCTTGCTCTAGAGTCATGGCCTCATTGTTTGGGGGAATATGCAGCGGGACGCCCGCGAAATTGGCACAAATACCGTCCACATTCACTTTTTTGAAACCCGGCGTTAGATTTACACCGTGCACCAAAGCCCCGACACCGGATAGATACACCTGGCCCCATGCAGCATCTAGGGCAACAGAGGCATATCTCACTTGAAGCTTGCACTTCGTAGCCACCTACATAACGATACAAAATTAGTTACTCCAACAGGCATATCAATGGATCGAGCATTCCAGAGATAATAATTATTACCTGGATGTCATCGACAGGAAATCTGTCATCGCCTATTAGGGTAGGGTTAGGGTTGGACATGCAGCTACTCGGAAGTTTGGAGGGACTGGCTAGCACAGTAGGGGCAGGGGCTTGCAACTGAACTTCCCTAAGCCTTTCCTCAAAGCTCTCCATCTGCCGTTGCATCGCAGCTCTGACGCGATCACCGATCTCATCCCTGAGGGATTCAGTGATCACATCTTTGAGGAATTCACGAATCTCCTCTCGTAGCTTTGCATCGTGCTCGGCTTTGGCTCTCTTCCTACTCTGGTACAATTCGGAGTCCGCTCGGAACCAATCTTTCCATGGAACATAAAAACCAGCGCCTCTCGTGCGACCCGAGTGCTCATTGTTTCCCAGGGCCGCAGAGAGTATATCTCTCTCCCTGTCTGCCTGGAATGAGCCTTGGAAAGATTGTGCACTCAGCATTACCAGCAATAGCCAAACATATCATTTCACTTCCTATGAAGTTATGGAGTAATTACAAACTAGGTAGTTCGATATCTTACTAGGTGCTAGGACACTTCCTCTTCTGCGAGGTTTGGAAAGGAGATTTCTCCCGTAGACAGGGTACATATCCTCCCCATTAACCAGTTTCGGGCACGCTCATCAGTGATCTCGGCAAATGGCGGGGAGACATTCGAACGGTTTGACTGCTGGTCCTGATCACTCCATATCGGGATTTTACCCGCATACCTAGCAGTGCCAAGTCTGTGGTGGTGCTTGCTTTTTGCCTGGAGGGCCGTGTGCGCCGCACTTTCACTCCTAAATTCATCTGTCGTCTTCTTCACCACAAACTCGGCCTAGCACTCTTCCAAGAACGGATACTTGTGGAAGGGCCTCAGATCCTTCTCTACGTAGTTCTTGATAAGCATACTCTTGAAGTTCTTCCACGCTTTGCACGCCTGTAGCAACACATGTCGTCGCATGGAGTCTCGGTGTTGTTCGGGGATCTCGAACGATTTAAAAATATCCGTCAGCAGCTCATCTTTCTGTTCTTTGGTCAACTCCTTCCATGAATCGTAGGTGACATTAACCCGTTCCCGTGCAACTATTCTGACCATTCTCCGGAATACAGACGCTGGTCGATGAGGATTGATAGGGGTCCCAGACTGATCGACCTCTGTGATGGTAAATTAGCCTGCAGGCCTTTTCGATATTCATCTTCTTCTACCGCGCTTGGATATTCCAGAGGATGATGCATCAGACACATGAGGCGACGATGACGAAGAATGAGCGGAAGACATCTTCACAAGCAATAGAAGTTCTGACACGCATAAACATATTATCGTAAAATTCGATCTCTATGTGTATGGGTATACACACCAATTAATAATAATTGGGATATGTAGGGAGGAAATTAGGACCAATACAATAACATAATTGACATAAACGTGTAAATCCTCCAAGTCATTTAAAAGGAACAATATGCTCAACACAAACATTATGTGAACAAATGAAATCAGCATAAAGCTAAGATTTAACATTTTGATATTGCTATCAGATGTAGAGTAAGCATTCCAATTAGAGCTCAAGTTCAAACCCGATTATCAAAACAATTTCAGTACAAGACTATTATCATCACAGAGAATTCATCTCAAGCCCACCACACCATATTGCAATATATTCCAGTAGCAGTATCAAAACAAATACCATATAAATAACTGACTACAAAAAATACAAATTCTTAAAACAAGTACAATTATCACGAGTCAATGAGGACCATGACAGCATGACAGATTATTGATAGAAAGAGTGAGGAAAAGGAGCGTCGGGGTCGGTAACTCGGCATTGGTTACCTTTGAATGTCGAGGAGAAGGACGAGTAGGGAGCAGTACCGGAGCAACAGGGTGGCATCGAAGGGGAGGCGCGTCGGGCTCGGGGGAGGGGAGGAGGCAGCGGGCTCGGGGGAGGAGGCGCGCCGGGCTCGAGGAGGAGGCGGCGTCGAGGACAGCGTCAACGGGCTCGTGGGAGGAGTCACGTCGGGCTCGACGAGGAGGCGGCGTCAAGGACGGTGGCGATGGGCTCGGGGGAGGAGGGAGGAGTTGAGAAACTTAATCGTTTGAGTAGGGGCACGGGCAAACCCTAGAGTCCAAATATAAATAGGAATAGACATCACAGACGGTTCTAAAGTAGAACCGCCTGTGATATGTGATGTATCACAGACGGTTCCAATAAACAACCGTTTGTGATATATGATGTATCACTGAGCGGTTCCAATCAACAACCGCTCAGGATATAATGTATCCTGAGCGGTTTTACCAAGGAACCGCTCAGGATATATAATCCTGACGGTTTGATCTACAAACCGTCTGTGATATTATTTTGTATTGGTTAATCTAGTTCTGTTTATTGGCTAGCCATAGGAAATGCTAGCCATGCCCTCTGAAACAAGCAGAAAACACAACAAGTACATGTATATACATCCAATTCACATTCATTTCAGAAACAAGCACATCCATTTCACAGTACAAATCAATTAACTCAAATGAACTAAAATTAACCATTTATCAGAACGTACATATACACACATTGTTCAATTAATCTTTAAAAAATAGCCCTTCATGATGATCGACGCGCATGTAGCTAGTTTCGTCACATTCTTCTTCCTCGATCCTTATGTCGTTTTTGAAAGGAGGCAACTCATCAAATTAATTGTATTCTTCCTCATCCACTACATTCTCAACTCCGACAATCCTCCTTTTTCCATGAAGAACTATGTGGCGCTTCTTATTTGCCAGGTCGGTTACATAGAAGACTTGAACAACTTGGTTAGCCAGTACGAATGGTTCGTCTTTGTATCCGACACGTTCGAGGTCCACGGTAGTGACGCTGTACATGTCGACCTTCACCTATGGGAGATGGACCCAACGGCACCGAAATAGGGGGATCTTGAAAAGTACGTAGTCGAGCTCCCATATCTCCTCTATTTGCCCATAGTAGGAGCTCCTCAGCCCATCGGTACTGAATGCATCTATGCGGACACCGCTATTCTGGTTAGTGCTCTTTATATTCTAAGCCTGCGTATAGAATGTTTACCCATTTATGTGGTATCCTCGCCATGTCACAACTGTAAATGTTGGCACTTTTGCCAACCATGTCAGCATATCACTTGACGAGCTCTCAGCGAGTCGCTCCTTCAACCATTGGTTGAACCGACTGTTGTGTTGTCACATGATCCAAACATCCGGCCGCTCCAGATTCTGTTGCCGAAGCACGTCCTTGTGCTGGTCGATATACGGGGACACTTTAGTCTTGTGTTCTAAGACCGTGAAATAGGCTTGAGCATACGCATCCATATCTAGAGTGATTGCTTTCCTTCCGATGGTCCCGATACCCTCGAGCCTCCCCACATAGTGAGATCAAAGCACACCTATCGGTTCAACCTGAGCCATGTAATCGATGTAGAACTTAATGACCTCTTCGGTTGCATAACCTTCGACGATGTTGCCCTCCAGCCGAGATTGATTCCGTACATAGGACTTGAGAATTCCCATGAACCTCTCGAACGGTTACATGCTACGTAGGAACACGGGCCCGCACATCTTCATCTCCCTCACAATGTGAACAATGAGATAGACCATGATATCGAAAAACGACGGAGGGAAATACATCTCAAGATCACATAGAGTCGTCACCACCTCGTCCTGCAGAGCATCTAGTCCTTCGGGATCGATGACCTTCTAAGCAATTGTGTTAAAGAAATAACACAGCCTCATGATTGTCTCTTGGACCTTGATTGGTAAAATACTTCTAATTGCAACAGGGAGCATTTGTGTCATCAGCACATGACAATCATGAGACTTCATGCCAATTAACTTCAAATCTTCCATCGAAACAAGTTTCTTCATGTTGGCGGAGTAACCGGATGGAACTTTCACACCATGCAAGTACTAGCACAGTTCAGTTCTCTTAGCCTAGGACAGAGTGTAACAAGCAGGGGGAGGTACGTTCGTCCTTTATCGGTCTTTGTTGGTGCTAACTCAGGTCTGATGTCCATATCAACCAAGTCAATCCGTGCATTGACACCATCCTTTATTTTTTTCACGAATGTTCAGTAAGAGATCAATCAAGTTGTCACATACATTCTTCTCTACGTGCATGGCATCAATGCAGTGGTGGACTTCTAGGTGCTCCCAATAAGGTAAGTCCCAAAATATTCATCTCTTCTTCCATATGTTCTTCTCACAGGTCCTCGATTTACGTCCATTTCCGAGCACAACATCTAAATCCTTAACCATATCATAGACCTCTTTTCCGCTTAAATGCCTTGGAGCTGAACTGTCCTCCTTCTCTCCGTCGAATTGTTTCTTCATCCTGCGATATGGGTGAGCCCTCCGAAGGAACCTACAGTGACGCATGTACACAGTTTTGCGCGAGTAATTCAACCACACACTCTCAGTATCATCTAAGCAGTGAGTACATGCTTTGGCCCCTTTTGTACTCTGACCGGACAGGTTATAGCAAGGGTAGGATAATCATTTATGGTGCAGAACAACAAGAAACGTAAAGTGAAGTTCTCTCGTTTGTACGCATCCCATACCTATACCCCTTCAATCCACAGTATTTTTAGATCTTCCATCAATGGTGCTAGGTACACATCAATATCATTCCCAGGTTGCTTCGGCCCTTGGATAAGTATCGACAGCAAAATATACTTCCACTTTGTACACAACCAAGGAGGAAGGTTGTAGATACAAAGCGTCACAGGCCAAGTGCTATGTCGGCTGCTCATGTTACCGAAAGGATTCATTCCATCTGTACTCAATCCAAACCTTATATTCCTCGGTTCCACACCGAAGTTTGCAAACCTCCTATCGATGTTTCTCTACTGAGCGGAATCAGCAGGGTGTCTTAACTTTTCGTCATTCTTACGCTCCTCTAAGTGCCAATGTAGCAGTTTTGCATTCTTTGGGTTCGCAAAAAAATGCTTCAAACGGGGAATTACAGGAAGATACCACGCCACCTTAGCAGGAGGTCCTTTCTTCACCTCGATTCCTCGTCGTCATCGATTGATTCTTACGCTTGTATCGGGATCGTTGCACCAACATCCATGCATGTTTGTATACTCGTTACGGTAGAGGATACAGTCATTCGGGCATGCATGTTTTCTTTATACTTCCATTCCCAATGGACAAAGAACCTTCTTGGCTTTGTAGGTGGTTTTGGGCAACTCGTTTCCCTCCGAAAGCATGTCCGCTAAGAGACCTAACAGCCCCGTGAAACTCTTGTCAGACCAACCGTTGCTTGCCTTCAATTTCAGCAGTTCAAACATGGATGACAACCTTGTGTATTCCGGCTTGCAGCCCGAGAACAAAGGTTTCTCCGAGTCCTCCATCAAGCCCCGGAATTTAACATACTCCCTCTCATCACAGTTTCCTTCTACATCGCGAAGCATCTGATCTAAATTGTCATCGTCCAGCCTATCTAAATCGGAACCACAATCGACATCATCCGGCGGCATATCGTTGACTTCCTGTATAATATGCTCTTCACCGTGACTGGTCCAACGTGTATAACCCTTTTTGAAACCCCTTCGAATCAAGTGTGCTTCGATCTGCGCTCGGTTCTTAAACATCTTCAGATTCTCGCAGTCAATGCATGGACAGTACATATATTCCGCCCCCTTATTCAACATATCTTCCTCAGCAGCTCTTGTAGAAATAGACACGCCATTAATGTACTCTTCACTCACATGGTTCTCAGCGTACATCCAGTTTCGGTCCATCACATGGTTTGTATTAAAAACCCTGGAAATAAATAAAATGGTGACTTCAAAAGCGTATTTTCTGAGGCTTAATTATGCTTTCCAACAGAGAAAGCGTATTTTTCTTTGAACTAAAGGTGGCTTTTTTATTTTTACATTTTTCCAAATTTTATTAACTTACATGTGGGCCCTACTTGTCAGTTACTCATTTTTTATTTCATAATTTTATTTATAAAATCTATAGCGGTCCCACATGTCATAGACTCGTTAGTTTATTAACTAAATGATTAAAAACAGTAGGATTTGAAGCTCAAATTGGGCTTAGGGTGATATTGCATTGCTAATAGTCGTGGCTCGAGGCCCTAAGGTCGCCTGAGGCGAACCGACGGTGATGTCCCGTGGAGGCGCCATGGGCTTCACTAGCGATTTCGGCGTAAACGCCTGAAACTACTCAAATTAAAGGATGTTTATGCTCCAGTAGCTCATCTTGATCACGAGGATGGTGCCAATGAAGTCGGAGAAGATCCAAGGCGGCTGGTCGTCAGTGAACAGAGGCGACGGCGGCAAGCTCCTCGGCGACAATAGCTAAAATGGACAACACGAGCGGGCTCAGTGAGGTGAGGCGATACTCAAACCAGGCACGGAGTGGCGATGGACTCACCGGGCTTGGAGATCTCCCGCGGTTACCGTAGCGCCAGAGATGGAGATCAAGAAGACTCTGTTGAGGAGCTATGTACACTGCACAGTCTGTGATGAGTTAATTATCATGGACAGTTTTCAACAAAAACCGTCTGTGATATGTAGTAATATCACGATGGTTCATGTTTAAAACCGTCGTGAAGTATCACAGACGGTTCTAACAAAAACCGTCAGGATATTGGGTAATATCACGAGCGATTTTTGGTCGAATCGCTCGTGATACTTCACGACGGTTTTAAACATGAATCGTTTGTGATATGACCTCTTCACATATGGTTTTTAGCACGGAAAATAACACAAATGGTCGGTAAACAAAAATCGTCTGAGATTATGTTTAATACAGACGGTTTCAATGAACCGTCTGTGATCAGGCGTCCAGTATTAGCATTTTTGTAGTAGTGGGATGATAATGCAGAACCGGTCGATGCTTCTAATTACAGAAGCTTGATTGGTTGTTTGCGCTATTTGCTACACACCCAACCAAATTTAAGTTATGCAGTCGGAGTTGCAAGCATATTTATGGAAATGCCAACCAAATTGCATGAGCAGGCATTGAAGCATATTCTGAGGTATGTAGCTGGCTCTATTGATCACGGGTTGATTTATTCCAGGAAGGAACAGGCGCCGTTGCTAGTTGGATATAGCAACAGTGACTTGGTTGGAGATTTCGTTGTCAGGAAAAGCACTACGGGAACTATCTTCTTTCTATATGGCAACATGGTAACGTGGTGTTCTCATAAACAGAAGAGTCTAGCATTATCCAGTTGCGAGGCTGAATTCATGGCAACAACCTCGGCAACTTGTCAAGGAATCTGGCTAAAGAGATTGTTGCAAGAATTGGAAGGGGAAGATACTGGACCATTTGAGTTGTATGTCGACAACAAGGCTGCACTGGCGTTAATGAAGAACCTTGTATTCCACGGAAGGAATAAACATATTGATACACATTTTTCACTTTATAACAAAATGTGTTGAGGAAGGACTGGTCGATGTACATCATGTACCATCAGATCAACAGAAGGCTGATATCCTAATAAAAGCTTTGTCGCGTGTGCAATTTCAGAAGATGTGTGATTTAATTGGTATTTATGTTCTCACTAATGAGAGTCGAGATTAAGGGGAGTTTGTTGGAATTAATCCTTCCTGTAATAGTTTTTGTTCAATCAGAGTTTGAGTCAGAGTCTGTTAGAGTAGTCAGTGTAACCAAGTCGTACTCGTAGAAATCAACTCGTCTCCGAGTTGTATTGTCCAAGTCTGATGTTGAGTCCTCGTACTCAGCCTGTATAAGTCACCATTGAGTCTTGTATCGTATTGAAGTCGTGAGTTGAAAAAAAGCAAAAGAAAACAAAAGAGGAGCAATTGCTCCCGAAACCAAGCGTGTGTTTTTCGTCTCGAACACTGTTTATCGAGTACTATTCAGAAGTTTCGACTACACGTGATCGAAAGTCGTAGACAGCTACGACTGCACCTAGTCGTGGACAGCTACGACTGCAGCTGGTCGTAGAAGGTTTCGACTATTTGATCAAAGGTTCGACTACATCCTAATCGAGGAGCTTGGACCG
Source organism: Phyllostachys edulis (assembly GCA_036346405.1). Classification (NCBI taxonomy): domain Eukaryota; kingdom Viridiplantae; phylum Streptophyta; class Magnoliopsida; order Poales; family Poaceae; genus Phyllostachys; species Phyllostachys edulis. The sequence continues at coordinate 33,330,731 of CM070547.1, read as the reverse complement.
GTCGGAGAGTTCCGACTACCTAATCGTAGGTGGTATGACTACAGCGAAGAGAGCATGGAGTATTTCATCAACCCTGTCCTTATGGATTGCCTGAGCCTCTCGGGAGAAGTCGTCTTGCTGAGGCTAGGGTGAGTTGGCATTCGGTCGCTGCCTCCCATGTTGGTGCCATTGCCGTGGTGATCGCTCGTGTTCATGGCAAGAGGGTGGTCCCGTTGGGTGCTTGTTGCGCCTCTCCGCGCCCTGTCAGTCTCGACCACCGTCCCTGTCGGCGTTGTCATCACTGTCGTCGTGGCGACGCTAATTGTGGTGGCAGTAGTGGTCATCTATAGATTAACGCCTGTGGGTGCGCCTTTGTTCGACGTGGCGCTTAGCCGCACCTTCTCGTTCACCCTCACAGTCATCGTGGTGATCGCCCGAGGCGGGCGCTGTGTCCTGGACCCTTTCACTGGGCCTCTGAGTGCGGTTCCTAGTTCGGTCGAGAGCCTCCCTCAGTCTGCGGCGTCGTGGTAGAGGCTGTGGCATGGGACAACGGTATCCGGGACATGTTCCTATGTTCCTTCGATCGGCGTCCCATTGACCACACCCAGCTTCCAGGGCATGCCTCGGATCAAAGGCTTGAAAGGTACCACCGGGATGGTGTCGGGCACCGGTGCCGCCGTGTAGTCAATGCAATCGAGGTGGATCGCGCGTGACTCTGAAGGTGAGTCCCCATTTCCAAGCAGGAGGCCTTGCATCGGTGACTTCAAAGTCTTGAGAGGAGGTGCCAGGGGAGTGACTCGTCAAAATCAACCAAGTTACCGTTGCAATCGAGCTCAGGTTTGCGATCCAAGCCCACAGTTCAAGAGTACTTGTGTCTTCGTGGCGGGTGGAACGGTCTTGAATGCACTGCAAGGCACATTTGGCAGCACCAATGACCTCGTCTACATCCTCTGTGCACCAGGCGTGGACTGGGGAGCGGGGGCCTTCTAAGCATAGCCTCACCCTGAAGAACAGGGAGGCACCTAAGGCATGACGCGAGGTGCGCCATGGCCTGACATGGATCTCCAACCCTTGGTAGAAGAAGCGTCGAGCTGCTGACGCCGCCTCTCACTGGCTTCTATGCTCGAGACCAGGAAATGCTTTGAGTAGTGTCGCCGGACTCTGATATCTGCACTCCTCGCGTCTAACTCCCTGCGGAAGGCATCGCAGCTGGTCTGCGTGTTTGCTTCCTATCTGGTCCCGCCCAGCCACGCTACAATCGCCGAGTCCTCCCAGTGCTTCTGCTCCTCGTTGAGGCGTTGCGTGTTGTTGAAGATGCAGGTGTCTTCAACCGGCCTGGTGTTCGGGGCGTCGAGGTTAGCCATGCGTAGAAGGGTGAATTGGTTATCGCACCGGGAGCAGTTGGGAGGCGGGGAGAAGGGTTTGGCCAGTGATTGTCTTCGGTGGATGCCCCTGTGGTAGTGGAATAGCAAGGTCTGCTGCCGGAGACGGCAGGAGCTTGCCTTGTGGCGCTTCGGAGACACCAAATGCACTTGGTCGAGTCTCTGCAATGGTGAGCGCGATGGTCGTGCGCCAGGCTGTTGAAGCACCGACTAGACATTCTGTGGAAGAGGAGCGAGCGCAGGTGGTCGGAGCAGTTCTTGGCTCTTGGGTGCGGCAATGTGGGCTGTGAAACTCTCCGTGCTTTCCTCTTTCCTTTTACCTACTACCATTCCGAATCTTGGGAGATATGACTTCGCTCGTTGAAGATTACACAGCGTTCACGCCTCTCTGACTCTGCGATGGGACTCGAGTAGAGGAGGTCAGACGGCTTTTGAGGCTGTGCTTTTATGAAAAGCGGCTTTCGGCTGTACTGCAGGTTTTTCTGGCTGTGGGTTGAACAGTTGGATAAAGACTTGTGTTATCAAACATGACAACTAATAGACTGAGCAATACAAAGGTTTCAGAATAGGTGTGACACATTCAGAGTATGTAGGGAGGTAAGTAATTTTAAAACAGATCATAAAATTGTAAAATTCGCCTCCCAACTTCCCTACATCACAACAATTTATGCTAAGATCAAAATGGAACAAACAAATACAAGCACTACAAGCACTGTCCCATAGGGTTCATGGATTGAACTTCAAGCAAACAAGTAGTAGCAAACACAATTCGTCATTTTCATGGATAAAAATAACAAGCAATACCATAATCAATTGGTATTCTTCATTGCCATACATTCTAATCACCATTCTTGTCCGATGTTCTTCAAGCAACTAGCATAATGAACTAAATTCAGCATACTGACCAATGAACAATAGAACTTCAAGCAATACCAGTAACTACTAAGATATCAAACTAAATTCAATGACCAATTGACGAGGATCTAATAATCCTCATTTAATTATTTATCTATAATTCATATTATGGATAATAATAACGTCATATGGTCCTTGAGTATACCCCTTAATATTCATAAGGGAGAAGCTGGGGGTCGTAAGTTCTTCTACGACCACCCCATAATCGTAAATTCTCCTACGACTGCCACATAGTCGTAAGTCCTTCTACGAATATACCATGATCATAAGTTCTACTACGATCAGTCTGTAGTCGTAAGATCTTCTATGACCACCATGTGGTCGTAAGCTCTTCTACGATCAGTCCCTAGTCGATAGGACTTACAGACATGTGGGCCTAGTCGACCAGGAAATCTTTTGCGCCATATTTAAGGATATGAGGCAGTAAACTATGCTGTTATTCTCTGGAATAATGGCACAATTTAAACTCCCTGTTATGGTGATAATCGCTGCGTAACGTGGGAGCGTTACTACTCCACAATAACCTCCATGAACGGCTCCACGATCTGGAACATTAAGGCGCCTTTAGACCGAGATACAACGCACACTTCGAGGATCAGATAAAAGGCGTAATCATTAGGACAATCGGGGAGGATGAGAGGGCAATCAGAAACACAATCAGGAGCACAAGACGCAACACTCTGGTCTTTCTCTTGATCTTGTAATCCAGCATACTCAATACATACACACAGGATTAGGGTTGTTATTCTCCCAGGAGAAGGCCTGAACCTGTATAAAAATCCATGTGTCTCCCTCTCTGCGTGATTTTGAGCCTAGGGGAACCCCCGAATCAAACAATCTTTACGTAAGTTCGGTTCTAAAATACTGACACCAATGAACAATGGAACTTCAAGCAACAGCCATCTCGAACCCTCAATTAGAACCAAGAAATCGGGGAGGAGGGGGAGGCCGACGGCGACTTAGGAGGAGGTGGCTGGCCCGGGAAGACGGGCGCATGGGAGGAGGAGCGGGCGGGGAAAAGAAGGGGGCCAGCGTCGGGAGAGGAGGGAGTCGGGGGAGGAGGTGCCGTGTCGGGGGAGGTGAATGTTGGAAATATGCCCTAGAGGCAATCATGGAGATGATTATATTTCATTATGTTCATAATATTGGATAATGTGTTATCTTGAATGAATCATTGGTTATGAAGATTAACAAGTATGTGACTTGTTGGTGAAACTCTTAACTTATATGATGTCGTTCTAAATGTATCCCTGGTCGGATGTCAATGGTCGGAACACTATTAACTCTATCGACCAGCACATTGTATTGATTGATGACCATGTTATTGGAAATATGCCCTAGAGGCAATCATAGAGATGATTATATTTCCTTATGTTCATAATATTGGATAAAATATTATCTTGTTCCAAGAATAATATTGTTAATATTGATTATCAAGTATGTGACTTGATTGTGAAACTTTATATTTCTGCGATAATTATTCTTATACGATCCCTGGTCGGAAACATATGAGGACACATATGAATAGACTAGCATATGTATTGGTTGATGACTATGTTTCACGGGTCATGGATATGGAGATATCAAACCAATAATATGGACACATGTTAGAGAACATGATGTTGGATTAGACCCACCTTGAGACACTATTGATATTGTTATGATTCTATGTGTCGTTAGTTGGTCTCAAGAAATGTTGATGTACAATCCTTAGACCTGAGATCAACATGGTTTCCTACATATGTAATAGCACTCTTAGGGGTTGCCAAACACTACACCGTAACTGGGTAGTTATAAAGGTAGCTTTCGGGTATGCTATGAAACATGCAGAGGAATGTGACTGGTCAGATATGGGATTTGCCCCTCCTAACATAGCAGGAGAGATGTCTCTGGGCCCCTCGTTGTGGTCGGATAAAGAAAGTGCATGGCCATGCCACTAGTGGTCGAAGTGTTCGACCACGTAAAGTTATCCAACACTCGATCGAGAAAGTATTGAACAGTCCATGGATGACACAACATCTCACCTGGAGTTCAACCAGACGTCGTGAGGCAAAGGGAGTATACACGAGTAGGTCACTTAGTTCGAACAGTTACGGACTAGTCGTATGAAGATACGAGCTGGTCGTAGACTGGTCGAATGTAGTCACAGGGTGGTCGTAACCTAGTCGTAAGGAATTACGAACTGGTCGTGACCAAATACGAACTGGTCGTAAGTGATGAGGACCTGGTCGTATATCATATTGCATTAAGGTTCATCCGATATAATTTGTGTGTATTCGAGAATCGATATGTTCTGCTAGGAGCTGCTACGACTCGTGATCGGAAAGGCTTTCCGAGTCAGAACCGATTACGCATGAACCTACAGGGTCACACACTTAACGGGTTGGAACAAACTAGTACGAATACGATTCGACAAACGTGTTCGGATAGGATCCGTCACGAGCATTATATAAGGAGATGCATGAGGCTATTGGGAGGGACGCGTGAATCACCACCGAAACCCCAGCCGCCATCTTCCTGAGAGCTCTACCGTGCGACTTGGTGCTAGCACACCTGCGTATGGTTGTTCCTTCCCTGGACGTGTGGATACCGTAGAGGCGCTACTGCGACTGTTGCGCTTGAGGACGATCCGCGATCTTCACAAGGAACTACAGAAGTTGCTGGAGGAGGCGATCGACTTGCAACGACGCTAAACGATCGACTACGACCACTGCATCAACGTGCTCGACGTTGGACGATCGACTATGACCACTACATCGACGCGCTCTACGTTGGACTAGGCTGCTCCAACCCTTCTCCCGCAGCTCTGCGCGTCTGATGGTAACGATCTGTGATCATCTACTTGCTTGGCTTCCTGGTTTGCATAGTAGAAATTTTGATTTGTAGCTATCGTAGCCTACCCCGTGGCCCAACACATGTTTCACCGGCCATAGATATAGGGATATTGAATCAATAATGTGAACACATGTTAGAGAACATGGGGTTGGATTGACCCACCTTGAGACACTATTGAGATTGTTATGATTCTATGTGTCGTTAGTTGGTCTTAAGCAATGATGATGTATAATCCTTAGACCTGAGATCAGCATGGTTTTCTACATGTGTAATAGCACTCTTAGGGGTTGCCAATCGCTACTCGTAACTGAGTAGTTATAAAGGTATCTTTCGGGTTTGCTATGAAACATACGGAGGAATGTGGCTGGTCAGATATGGGATTTTCCCCTCCTAACATAACAGGAGAGATGTCTCTGGGCCCCTCGAAGTGGTCGGATAAAGAAAGTGCATGGCCATGCCACTAGTGGTCGAAGTGTTCGACCACGTGAAGTTATCCGACACTCGATCGAGAAAGTATTGAACAGTCCATGGATGACACAACATCTTACCTGGAGTTCAACCAGACATCGTGAGGCAAAGGGAGAATACACGAGAAGGTCGCTTAGTTCAATCAGTTACGGACTGGTCGTATGGAGATACGAGCTAGTCGTAGACTGGTCGAACGTAATCATAGAGTGGTCGAAACCTGGTCGTAAGGAGTTACAAATTGGTCGTGACCAAATACGAACTGATCGTATAGAGATAGGACCTGGTCGTAAGTGATGGGGACCTGGTCATAGATCATATTGCATTAAGGTTCGTCCGATATAATTTGTGTGTATTCGAAAATCGTTATGTCCTACTAGGAACCGCTAACGACTCGTGATCAGAAAGGGTTTCCGAGTCACAACCGATTATGCATGAACCTACAGGGTCACACACTTAACGGGTTGGAATAAACTAGTATGGATACGATTCATCAAAGGTGTTCGAATAGGATCTGTCACGAGCACTATATAAGGAGATGCATGAGGCTGTTGGAAAGACAGGTGAATGTAACAGACGAGACACACAAAAGTCATGAGTTGAGTTGTTCCACCGAAACTCTAGCCGCCATCTCCCTAAGAGCTCTGCCATGCGACTTGGTGCTAGCACACCTGCGCATGGTTGTTCCTTCCCTGGACGTGTGGATACCATAGAGGCGCTACTGCGGTTGCTGTTGCACTTGAGGATGATCTGCGTTCTTTACAAGGAACTGTAGAGGTCGTTGGAGGAGACGATCGACCACGACCACTGCACCGACGTGCTCGACGCTGGATGATCGACTACGACCACTACATCGACACGCTCTTCATTGGACCAGGCTGCTCCAACCCTTCTTCCGCTGCTCTGCGCGTTTGGTGGTAACGATCTGTGATCATCTACTTGCTTGGCTTCCTAGATTACGTGGTAGAAAATTTTGATTTGTTGCTATCGTAGCCTACCCATACCCCAACAGTGGTATCAGAGCCATCCTGCGTGGTTTTTGATCTAGATCGGTCGCATATAGTTGATATGCGATAGTAGTAGATTGGATCTATTACTGGTCAGATCTGGTAACCTAGATCGGTTCTGTAACATCCCAAATGTATAAACAGGGTTTGTTCAAGTATAATTAAGGTGTAGAAATTAAAACTTTTTCTCACACCTTGAAAACCCCTAAACACTCATGTAATTCTTGTCCAAGAGTTGTGTAATCCAAAAACACAAAGCTCTTGTTGACCAAAAGTCAAACTCATTTCCCAATTGTCTAAATCTTGTGCCAAACATTTGGAAATATTTTTCCTTGGTCCTAAAGTTGATGTGGGACCCCTCTGAAAAACATCATGAGTTATAAAACTTGTTTGGTAAATTGTGGAGGTAAAACAAATCCTTGAACAACCTTCATGAATTTCCTGAGAAAAATGCATTGCATAATAACCTCTGGAAATTTTATGCAAGGTTAATCTCATGGTCAGCAAGCTCCAGTTAAAATTTCATGAATTTTGGAGTTCATTTGCTACCTCAAATAATTCTGCTAAGTTTCAGCTGTTAAAAACTAAACTTAAAAGCTTACACTGTTCCTTGGGCTAGCCACTTTGCAAAGCTGGTCCAGCCCAACCTTGTCTGCACTTCAGCAGACCTCCTCTCCACCTTGGTCAGGTCGCAACCGTTGGATTAACATCCAACCGCCACGACCTCCTCCGCGGTTAACACCGCCAGGACCTCCCCACCTCATTAGGTCTTGGCCGCTGGATCAAATCCCACGGCTCTGACCTCCCCTTGTTATCAAACCTCAAAGTCCACATCCCACCTACATGAGGTCACAGCCATTGGATCAAAAATCCATGGTCGCGACCTCCTCCTCTCAACCTAACTATCGACCTCCCTTTTTGCAGCGGTTGAGGTCGTGGCCGTTGAATTCAGATCCAAAGGCCACGACCTCTAGCCGCAAATCATCGCAACTTCGTGGCCTCCCGCTTTAATTGTTGTGCACCATTGGATTTACATCCAACAGCCCACAACCTCCCTGCGTTTTTAAGTGCTCACAACCTCCCCCATCTCGTGTTGTGCACCGTTAGATTAAAATCTACAGTCACGACCTCCTCCTTTCCTCGTCAAGATCCGACCTCCCCACGCACGTGAGGTCATAGCCCTTGGATTTAAATCCAAAGGCCATGACCTCCCCCTCATGTTCTTAAGTTCATGTGCGGTTAAGACCTCACAGGAGGTCCACACCGTTGGATTGAGATCCAACGCCTTGGACCTCCTAATCCTATTTTTCCCGTGCGTGATTCAAGATTAAGGAAATCGTGAGGCCATGACCTCCCCATCCTTGATTGTGTGGCTGGGACCTCCTCCCAGTCATTTAGGCGTAACGGTTCAAAAACCACATCGGAGGGCCAGACCTCCCGTGGGCTTATCCAGCAGTCAACATGACCTCCCTGTTCTTCTCCTTCCTTGGTCACGCATGCGTGCCCCGAGCAAGTGATTTAATCGAAGGCATCCATCGTGTACTTGAAACAACTCTTTCTTGACCGCATTAAATGCAGTCGACCTTCCGCCTCTCTCAGTCAAGACAGACACGCCATCGTGTCAACCTCGCGTCTTGTCAACCCCATGGACCGAGCCATGGGCTAAGCTCACCATGAGCTTAACCCCACTGTGTGCCCCGCTTCTCCCGAGTATAAAACCCCCTTGGGTTCCTCCCTTGGCTTCTTTGGCACACTTCTAAGCTTAGGCTTGTACCGTGTCATTTGAGCTTTCCTCTCCTCGAGATCTCCACTGGGGGCGCCATTGTTTGGAGCTTGAAGCTCCTCGGTGGACAAGGGTCCTGGAGTTTTCCTCCTTTTCTCCTTGCTTCCATTTGTGCCCTACCCTCCGGGACCAAGTCCTAACTTGATTTGTTGGGCATTTGCGAGAGGGGACAAAGTGGAGCTTGAGTCAAGCTTTGGCCGTGGAGCACCTTTCCTCCCGAGACCGGTCCTTCCTTCCTCGACTTCCTCGGCACCTCGGGACCTCCAGTACTCCTCCTGTTAGTCCCTTAGTTCTTGCACTTCATGTATGTTCTTCTGCGAGCTTTTGTTGAGCACACGCTTGAATGTCGCGCTGAGCTTCTTTTTGCATTTCGGCTTTTGGCCGTGCTTGCCTCGTTGTCCTCTCGGCTCATGGCGTTCAAAACCGTCGCCGCCGTTGAGGAGGTCCATTGCGCGCGCATGATTATTGCGGACCCAACGGTACCATTGGGTGTCGCCATGAGAGTCTCAGATCGCCGCGATGACCACATCTTTGAGCTCGGTCTTTGTCGGACAAAAGCGGCGGCGCCGTTGTCGTTTTAGGACAAAGATTTGCCGCGTGCACGCGTTCATCATTGCTCAAATCATTATAATCATTAGCGTGTCTTAAATGTCTTTAATCCGCCCTCAGTTGCGCATTTAGGACCTCCCGCGCGGACCTCTTTGTGTCTCGCGCGCATTTATTCCATGTCCGAGCGCGTGCGCGCTGGGTCTGGGACGTCCATGATCTCCTCCGAGGAGATCTGGAGCGTCCAAGACCTCCCCCTTGCGCAATCGTGGCCGTCCAGACCTCCCCTGGAGGTCTGTGACGTTAGGACCTCCCCTTAGGACCTCCCCTAGGTCATCTCAGCCGTTCATGACCTCCCCGGGTAGATCTTGACCGTCAAGGTCCTCCCTCAGACGATCTGAACCATCAAGGACCTCCCTTGGAACATCTGGACCGTCCAGGACCTCCCCCGTGAGGTCTTGACGATGTAGATCTTCCTTGGGGAGATCTTGGTAGTTTAGATCTTCCTTTGGAAGATCTCAGCCGTTCAGGACCTCCCTCGTTTGATCTGGACCGTCCCGGTCCTCCCCCCATTGTTGTGGTCCGTTGGATTCCCCATCTACGGCCACGACCTCCCCTCACCTCGCGCATGTGCGTTGCTAGGAGGTCCAGGACCTCTGGACCTCGAATGCGCGGGTGCGTTGTTCTCCTGGGAGGTCTTGAGCCGTTAGATCTGAGATCTGTGGCTCACGTCCTCCCATGTCCTTGTGGGTTTTAGAAATTCCAGTGAACTCTTAAGTATAAACTGAAATAAGGTATAACTTTAGAATTTCATATCTTTTTCGTTTTAAATCCAAATGAGGTCATTCAAATTGTGTTAGCTCTGTCTTGAACTTGAATTTAATCCAAAAATGATTGTAAGTTGAGTTCAGCTCCAGAGCACAGTTTTGCCATTAGATTTTAAAACTCACTTTAAATATACACTCAAAATAATGTCTAACTTGTAAAATACATAACTAATGCTCTGTAGATTATTTTTGAGTGAATCCAACTTTGTTGGTTTCCTCTATTAATGAACTTACTATGAAAATTAGTTTTGAGCATGTTGCTGTTATGAAAATGAGGACTTGTGCATTATAATTTTGTTCAAGTTCTTGTTTTTGAAAAATGGTAGAAGGTGCAATATAGCTCCAAATGAGATGAACTCAATTGTGTTATTCATCTCATGAGGTGCTGGTTTTACAGTAAAAATCTCAGCATCACCACTTTTCTATAAAATGTTGCCTCATAATTAAATTAGTGAATAGTGCAGTTTGGTATTTTTAGGTCGAAAGAAATTGATTTCATCATATCTTTTGCATCAAGAATCCAAAATCAATTGGTTCTTGTTGCTAAATTCATGATAAATCATTGTCTTGCTGCTGTAAAATTTTCATAGCATTCGGAGAAGTTTCTCTGTTGAGTCTTTTTGGTTTTTCGTTGTTCTTATCGGTTCTTTATCGCTTTTCCGTTAGACTTCGACATTTGTGGTGATTCCGTGAGCGATCCTCAGCAACAAATTGACCAACAATAGCAAGGCAAGCAGTTTGATCATTTCCATCATTGTCCCATTACTTTAAAGCTTAATATATTGTTTTACTTGTATGTATGCATGCTACTTTGTGTTAAAATATCGCTAGCAAGCCTATAGTTGCATAATCTGTAGGAATTGTTTATCCTCTACTACCATGAGCCTAGGTTATTTGCTGTGGTGGGAGCTCGTTGGATGAGCTCTTATCACTTAGTAGTTTCGATTTAAATGGCTTAGACATGCTTAGTTTTCGGTAGTTATGGGCGATCATCGACTTAGTCGATGGTCTTGATCACTCAAAACTGATTATTACTCCTATATGTCCAGCACTTGTGCTTTGATTAATTGTAAAATCAAAAACTGAAAATAAAAGATTGATTTAGACTTGGGCATATTGGATGGATGGTGTGGTTTTTGGATGTGGTGGTATGCCCGAGTCAACAAGGACCGAATTCTTGTGCCATTGATCCAAGCAATATTGCATGCTAACCACACGAGGGGATATGGGACCTCTCTTGACTAAGTACTTTGGGCGGTGCTAATTGGGGTCGCTTCGGTTGGTGTGTTTTAAAGATAAAATGTGTGTGTGTGTGGTGTGGGAATGGAGCGTTGGCGCACGGTTAGGTCATCCATTGGGTCCTTATCCCGTGGGTTGTCTTGGTCAAAATTAGCACCGCCCATTGGAAATGTCTCAGAGGACTTAGCCGTGCTTAAGCATACCAAAGGTAGTGTGCTTAAAGGAAAGGCGATCGGACGTGTGGGTACATTGGTACACCCTCGGGGATAAAACTATTCAAATAGCCTCGTCCTAGGTTATGGACACGCTTGGTTATTTCCGTAAGAATTAGACTACAACCTTTAATTAAAACTTGACATGGTTGGTATGAGCGGGAGTTCATGCTATTTGTTGTGGTGACTTGGGTTAGTCACTTCGTGTTGATCTTGTTGTTGTTACTATGTTATTATCTCGTTGTTATTTCAACAATTAAAATGCTTTGCCAAATTGCCTTCAATCTATTATGTTATTGCAAATGAAACTTGCTTTATGCTAAAATGAGTCCAAAGCCTCATCCACTTAAATAAAGCTTGCATGTAGCTATTTATAGTTCTGTTATCTCACACGTAAGTCTTATGGAGTACTTTATGTACTCATCGCCCGTGGTTGTGGCATTTTGTGGCTTTTGTTGCAGAGGAAGGAGGTGAGCTCCAAGAGCCTCACTTTTGTGCCATGTGTTGCGCTTCTTGACGACTAGCTTGGCGGTCGGTCGAGATGCCTAGGGGTTAAGGCACACTTTGATTGGCTTTGTGTTATAGCCATCTTTATGGCACTTTTGCTTCCGCTGTTATCTTAGTAGTGCTTGTTGTTATTTGGCCAGAAGGCCCCTCTTTTGTAATAACCTATCCTTATTAATATTAACTTCTGGTTTGTTGCTTATGTACTATGTGTTGTATGGAATTGATACATTCTTTTGTTGTGAGGTATGTATACTGCATTCTGGGGAGTATACATCTCTCGAGACTGGGTTTATTTGGTTGATAATACTAGGGTCAATTGGATGACTAAGTATTATGAGCTTAATAAATCCGGGTGCTCACAGGTTCATAGAGATGGAACGAACTAGGCCCTGGTCAATGAGATCAATCGGTTTTTCGGTGGTTGTAGATGGGTTTATGAGGAGGTATGAGCTTATAAGGACCAGATGGCTTATTGCGCTTGTTCACGACCACTCTGCATAACACTCCTACCGGTTGGAATTCCGCCATCGGAGTATGCTGCAGTGTGTGGTCGTATTAAGGCAATGATCGGATTGGTTCGGAATAGGGTTAATATGATTAATCCAATGATTTCCAAGGCTCGGTTACGTGAATAAGATTCATGTCTCGGAAAAAAAAAATTTGAGAGCGCTGTGCTGGGTATTCGTACCGCACGCTATAGGTAGTGTGTGCTCATGTCGTCCGATATGCATAACTTGTTTTTGCAGGGATTGATGTGAATAGTATGACCCATAATGTATCATGTATGAGATGCATGTTTGTGTGTAATTTTCATGACCTGTGTGTCATGCTTATTGCAGCCCAAGACTGTCTATATTTGTATAACGGCCTGCGTGTCAACTTGTGATGCTTCTTCACTCCTTATGATTCATTACTAGTGCTATTAGGAGTAATGGCTTAGTGGGAGCACTTGGAGGAGTCGACCACTTGGAGACATGGCGAACAGGATGCTTGGCGATGGAGATCACCATGTGGAAGGGTCATACTATATCACAATGCAATGTGATTGTTTGTGAATGCCTTTATATTCCTGTTCTTTTATTTCTATGCATGTTATATAATTGCTTTAAATGCTTTTAACATGGTAGAATTAAATTTTCCTCGCGTAATGTCAAGTTAAATTGATGCCCTCCCAATTGGCTGCACCATTCAAAATCATGTATTTTAATGGTAGGTCTTGCTAAAGCAGAGTGCCATTAATATTACTTGACTAGATGGATTTGTGTCGGACACTTACACGCAGAGTGCCATTGGTTTAAGTTGATAAGGTCATCATAACAGTTATGGACTTTAGGGCATAGGGTTGGGTGCCGGAGCATAGAGATGTTGCCTAACAACAAGAGTCATATAGAGATATGATTAGCAAATGGTTGCTTACCATTTTCACTAGTCTTCTAGCAGTGATGCCAAAGCTCACTAGTAGATTAAATGATTATGGATCTTGAATCACTAAAATGTCATAAGAGGGATATGGTATTTAGTGGGAGTATCTTTATTAAATTGTTTAATAAAAGTTACTTGAACATATGTCTTAGCTTTGCATATTCTATGTTGTATATCATGGCACCAACTACTGTACCTACATCTAGTTTTGCATTACGTTCGATACTTGATAGGGAAAAATTGAATGGAACAAACTTTGCGGATTGGTCCCGCAACCTGCGAATTGTTCTTAGACAAGATAAAAAGGAACATGTTCTAGAGGAATCAATTCCAGATATGCCTACTAAAAATGCTGCTGCTGCTCTTAAAACTGCCTATAAAAGGGCATGTGATGAGTCCCTTGATGTTAGCTATCTCATGCTTGCTGCTATGAACTCAGACTTTCAGAAGCAGTTTGAGAACATAGAGGCCTACGATATGATCGTGGCGCTCAAAGACATGTTTGAGACTCAATCAAGAACTGAGAGATATGAGATATCAAAGAAATTATTTGGAAGTAAGCTAGCTGAGGGAAGTCAAGTGAGCCCTCATGTGATCAAAATGGTTGGTTACACACAAAGCTTACAAAAACTTGGTTTTCCACTTAGCCAAGAGTTGGCTACCGATTTAATTCTTGCTTCGCTACCTTTGAGCTATGGGCAGTTCATTCTGAACTTCCATATGAATGGATTAGACAAGAATCTCACCGAACTGCATATGATGCTTAAGACTATAGAGGACATCATTAAGAAAAGCAATTGTCATGTGATGATAGTGCAAAAGAGTACAAGCTTCAAGAAGAAGTCTAAGACTAGGGTCAAAGGTAAAGGCAAGAAAGCTTCGGATGAGATCCAAACTAACAAGCCTAAGCCCAAGAGTTAGTCTGGCCCGACTCAAGAGAATGAATGCTTTTACCGCAAAGAACCAGGCCATTGGAAAAGGAACTACAAGAAATACATGGCTGATCTGAAAAAGAATGGTCGAACTAAACCATCCACTTCAGGTATTAATGTGATAGATGTTTTTCTTACTGACTCTTCTGTTAACTCATGGGTATTTGATACCGGATCGGTTGTTCATATTTGCAATTCGATGCAGAGTCTAACAAAGAGTAGGAGAATTACAAGGGGTGAGATGGATCTTCGCGTCGGGAATAAAGCAAGAGTTGCTGCATTAGCCGTCGGGACTTTGCCATTACTTTTGCCTTCGGGATTTATTATGGAACTAAATAATTGTTATTATGTTCTAACCATAAGTAGAAACATCATCTCTGCATCATGTTTGATGGCAGATTGTTATAAATTCATAATAGAGTACAATGGTTGTTCTATATTTATGAATGAAATGTTTTATGGCTATGCTCCTGTTTTGAACGAGTTGTATATTTTAAACCTTGATGATGCACCCATCTATAATATTAATGCAAAGAGGCTTCGGCCTAATGAGTTGAATTCCACTTTCATTTGGCATTGTCGTTTGGGTCACATAAGTCAGAAACGCATGAAAAAGCTCCATGATGATGGAACTCTAAACTCATTTGATTTGGAATCATTTGAAACATGCGAATCTTGCCTGGTCGGTAAGATGACCAAGACACCTTTCACTGGTCGGAGTGAAAGGGCGTCCGACCTGTTGGCACTCATACATACTGATGTGTGTGGACCAATGAGTACGATAGCTAAAAGTGGTTTTCAGTACTTCATTACTTTCATCGATGACTATAGTAGATATGGATATATCTACTTAATGAGGCACAAGTCGGAATCCTTTGAAAAGTTCAAGGAGTTCCAGAATGAGGTACAGAATCAAATTGGCAAGACAATCAAATCTCTACGATCTAATCGTGGAGGTGAGTTTTTGAGCCATGAGTTTGGTGATCATTTGAAACAATGTGGAATTGTTCCATAGCTTACACCACCAGACACTCCACAATGGAATGGGGTGTCCGAGCGACGTAATAGGACCTTGTTGGACATGGTTCGATCAATGATGAGCCAATCAGATCTACCGTTGTATTTTTGGGGTTACGCTCTAGAAACTGTTGCTTTCACTTTGAATAGGGTACCATCTAAATCAGTAGATAAGACACCATATGAGATATGGACTGGGAAGAGTCCTAGATTGTTTTTTCTAAAGATTTAGGGATGTGATGTCTATGTTAAACGTTTGACGTCTGACAAACTCACACCCAAGTCCGATAAGTGCTTCTTTGTGGGGTATCCTGAGGAAACTAAAGGATATTATTTTTATAATCGGGTTGATAACAAAGTGTTTGTTACCCGTAATGGTGTCTTCTTGGAGAAAGAGTTTCTTTCCAAAGGAGTCAGTGAGAGCAAGGTGCAACTTGAAGAAATTCGGGAAGCATCTGAAAATGTTTCAACTCCCACTGAACCTCTATAGGATGAACAAAATGTTGTTGAACCTGTAGATGAGGCATCAACCCCACGTAGATCAAAAAGGCCACGTCTATTGCCTATAAGGTATGGGCATGACGTTTTATTGTTGAATAATGATGAGCATAAAACTTATGCGGAAGCGATGATGGATCCAGACTCTGAGTCATGGCATGAGGCCATGAGATCTGAAATAAAGTTCATGCATGGTAATCAAGTTTGGAACTTGGTTGATGCACCTAATGGTATTAAGACCATTGAGTGCAAGTGGATCTTTAAGAAAAAGATAGATATGGATGGAAATGTTCACATTCACAAGGCACGACTGGTTGCGAAGGGTTTCAGACAAATTCAAGGTGTTGATTATGATGAAACCTTCTCTCCTGTCACAATGCTTCAGTCTATTCGAATCATTCTAGCTATTGCTGCATATTTCGACTAGGACATATGGCAGATGGATGTCAAAACGGCTTTCCTTAATGGAAACCTAAGTGAGGATGTGTACATGACACAGTCTAAGGGTTTTGTCGATCCAAAGGAAGCTAGAAAGGTATGCAAACTTAATAAATCCGTCTATGGACTGAAGCAAGCATCTCGGAGTTAGAACATTCATTTTGATGAAGTGGTCAAAGGGTTTGACTTCATCAAGAACGGAGAAGAACCTTGTGTTTACAAAAGGGTTAGTGGGAGCAAGCTTGTGTTTCTGATCTTGTATGTAGATGACATACTACTGGTCGGAAATGATATTCCAATGCTTGAATCTGTTAAAACTTCATTAAGAAATAGTTTCTCAATGAAAGATTTAGGAGATGCAGCATATATTTTTGGTATAAGGATCTATAGAGATAGATCTAAGAGGCTAATTGGATTAAACCAGGATATGTACATAGACAAAGTGTTGAAACGGTTCAACATGCAAGATTCCAAGAAAGGTTTCTTGCCCATGGCACATGGCATTAATCTTAGCAAGAGTCAGTGTCCTACGACTACTGATGAGCGAGACAAAATGAGTAGAATTCCATATGCTTCGGCTGTTGGATCTATCATGTATGCCATGCTATGTACACGACCAGATGTATCATATGCTCTAAGTGTTACGAGCAGATACCAAGCTGATCCCGATGAAGGTTACTAGACAGCTGTGAAAAACATTATTAAATACTTGAGAAGGACTAAGGATGCGTTCCTATTTTATGGCGGTGATGAAGAGCTCGTTGTAAATGGTTATACCGATGCAAGCTTTCAAACCGACAAGGATGATTATCGTTCACAATCTGGTTTTGTATTGATTTTGAATGGAGGAGTAGTGAGCTGGAAAAGTTCCAAGTAAGAAACGGTTGCTGATTCTACGACGGAGGTCGAGTACATTGCTTCCGAAGCTGCGAAAGAAGGTGTTTGGATAAGGAAGTTCCTTGCTGGGTTGGGTGTGGTTCCGAGTGCCTTGAGCCCAATGGATCTCTATTGTGACAACAATGGAGCCATTGCTTAGGCTAAGGAGCCTAGATCCCATCAGAAGTCCAAACATATACTCTGGCGTTATCATCTTATTCGCGAGTTAGTGAATAGAGGAGATGTTAAGATATGCAAAGTTCATACGGATTTAAATGTTGTTGATCCGTTGACAAAGCCCCTCACACAGCCCAAGCATGAGGCGCATACAAGAGCTATCGGTATTAGATACCTTAATGATTGACTCTAGTGCAAGTGGGAGACTATTGGAAATATGCCCTAGAGGCAATCATGGAGATGATAATATTTCATTATGTTCATAATATTGGATAATGTGTTATCTTGTTCCTTGAATGAATCATTGGTTATGAAGATTAACAAGTATGTGACTTGTTGGTGAAACTCTTAACTTATATGATGTCATTCTAAATGTATCCATGATCGGATGTCAATGGTCGGAACACTATTGACTCTATCGACCAGCATATTGTATTGATTGATGACCATGTTTCACCGGTCATGGATATAGGGATATCGAATCAATAATGTGAGAACATGTTAGAGAACAAAGGGTTGGATTGACCCACCTTGAGACACTATTGAGATTGTTATGATTCTACATGTCATTAGTTGGTCTCAAGCAATGATGATGTATAATCCTTAGACCTGAGATCAGCATAGTTTCTTACATGTGTAATAACACTCTTAGGGGTTGCCAATCGCTGCTCGTAACTGGGTAGTTATAAACGTAGCTTTCGGATATGCTATGAACATGCGGAGGAGTGTGACTGGTCGGATATGGGATTTGCCCCTACTTACATAATAGGAGAGATATCTTTGGGCCCCTCGTTGTGGTCGGATAAAGAAAGTGCATGGCCATGCCACTAGTGGTCGAAGTGTTCGACCACGTGAAGTTATCCGACACTCGATCGAGAAAGTATTAAACAGTCTATGGATGACACAACATCTCACGTAGAGTTCAACCAGACATCATGAGGCAAAGGGAGAATACACGAGCAGGTCGCTTAGTTCGATCAGTTACGGACTGGTCGTATGGAGATACGAGATGGTCGTAGACTGGTCGAACGAAATCACAGAGTGGTCGAAACTTGGTCGGAAGGAGTTACAAACTGGTCATATAGAGATAGGACCTGGTCGTAAGTGATGGGGACCTGGTTGTAGATCATATTGCATTAAGGTTCGTCCGATATAATTTGTGTGTATTCGGGAATCGTTATGTCCTGCTAGGAACCGCTAACGACTCGTGATCGGAAAGGGTTTCCGAGTTACAACCGATTACACATGAACCTAACGGGTCACACACTTAACGGGATGGAACAATCCAGTGCGGATACGATTCGTCAAACGTGTTCGGATAGGATCCATCATGAGCACTATATAAGGAGATGCATGAGGCTATTGGGGTACTGTGAACGTGATAGACAAGACACATGAAAGTCGTGAGTTGAGTTGTTCCACCAAAACCCTAGCCGCCATCTTCTTGAGAGCTCTACTGTGCGACTTGGTGCTAGCACACTGGCGCATGGTTGTTCCTTCCCTAGACGTGTGGATACCGTAGAGACGCTACTGCGGTTGCTGTTGCGCTTGAGGACGATCCACGATCTTCACAAAGAACTGCAGAGGTCGCTGGAGGAGACGATCGACCACGACCATTGCACCGACGTGCTTGACGCTAAATGATCGACTACGATCACTACACCGACGCGCTCTTCGTTAGACCAGGCTACTCCAACCCTTCTTCCGCTGCTCTGCGCGTCTGGTGGTAACGATCTATGATCATCTATTTGCTTGGCTTCCTGGTTTACGTGGTAAAAATTTTGATTTATTGCTATCGTAGCCTACCCATGCCCAACAGTGGATGACGGCGGGGTGAGCCAGCAGAGGACAAGGAAGCCGGAGGCGAGCTGGAAGAGCCGAGGTGAAGGCGCCCAGATCTGGGCAGATCCAGATCTGGGCGGGGGAGAAGACGGCAGCCGCTCGGGGGGGAGGAGGAGGACCAACGCGGTAGGGGAGATGAAGGATCTAGACCCGCCATTATATGTTAATGGAGTTTTGGTGATTAATGACAAATCTAAATTGTGAGACTAACATTTCATTATTATACATATTGTTTAGTCTCATTTGGATATAAAGGTGAAAATCAAAGAGGTATGCTTTCGACATCATAATTCTTACATATTTAGCTGCATTCCTCGGATCCAAAGTATAGGTTAAACTCCACCAAAAGGTTAATTTGAATATGTGCATATGATCCCATTACACATTTGTGTATGCACACATTTAGGGGGAGTTCATTCTATATTTTGTGGTTTCATTAGTAATGATCCATATTATTCTCTTTCCACATAATTAAGGATCCTTACCTTGAAACATATCCCTAAATATATTTAACTTGTGCAGTTGATATATTCATATGAGCATATAAGACTTGTGTAGATCATATATGCTCATATAACCTTGAGTATATACAACTTCTGTAGTTCGTATACACTCTTGTTGAGTATATATATATAACTTGTGTAGTTCGTATATACTCACATCAATTTCTATTCAATTATTTGCTATTGAAGTGATTATCATCAATTACCAATTTGGGAAAGATTGTGGTATTTTGTCCCAACCATTATGAGTTAATGGTATGGTGTGGTAAATAATGATAATCATATCGTTGGAACTAACATTTTCTATGAGTTGGATGAAATAGGTCATGTTCCATGAGGTTGACAATTTGGGATGACATCATGTGTTGATGGTCATCAAGTCAAGAGCTTGGTGTAAAGGATGCATCATGTGTTGATACGCATCAAGTTCAAGATAAAGGAAATCATCGTGTATCGATGATGTTCATAAAGAAGATATGATCATGTGTTGATCAAGTCAAGAGAAGCTTCATCATGTGTTGATGAAGGGTAAGCAAAGGATGTCATCATGTGTTGATGAGCATCAAGTCAAGAACCCGGAGTTGAAGCAAGGATGTGCGTCATCAAGCTTCAAGAAGATGCTAAAGGCAAAGGTATGGCTAGCTAGGGCTAAGGATGTGTTCCTAGTCTTTTACCAGTCTCGGTGTTTGGATGGGAGACCAGATTGCTAGTATAGGTCGCCATACTATTAAGAGGGGTCTTTTTCTAGTAGCTTGGTTTAGTCATGTGTTGATAGCTCATTGTGTTTGCTCTAGCTCATCTTAACATGTTGCCAATATTTGCGAATGTGTTTTGCAAACAGTTGTGGCTCATGGATAATCCTTGTAGCATGTGACTTAGTTTGCGAATGTGTTTTGCAAATGGTTTAAGTCCATGCTGTTGGAAATATGCCCTGGAGGCAATCATAGAGATGATTATATTTCATTATGTTCATTATATTGGATAATGTGTTATCTTGTTCCAAGAATAATATTGTTCATATTTATTACCAAGTATGTGACTTGGTTGTGAAACTCTATATTTCTGCGATAATTATTCTTATACGATCCCTGGTCGGAAACATATGAGGACACATATGAATAGACTAGCATATGTATTGGTTGATGACTATGTTTCACGAGTCATAGATATGGAGATATCAAACCAATAATATGGACACATGTTAGAGAACATGATGTTGGATAAGACCCACCTTGAGACACTATTGAGATTGTTATGATTCTATGTGTCATTAGTTGGTCTCAAGCAATGATGATGTATAATCCTTAGACCTGAGATCAGCATGGTTTCCTACATGTGTAATAGTACTCTTAGGGGTTGCCAAACGCTACACCGTAACTGGGTAGTTATAAAGGTAGCTTTCGGGTATGCTGTGAAACATGGAGATGAATATGACTGGTCGGATATGGGATTTACCCCTCCTAACATAACAGGAGAGATGTCTCTGGGCCCCTCGTTGTGATCGGATAAAGAAAGTGCATGGCCATGCCACTAGTAGTCGAAGTGTTCGACCACGTAAAGTTATCTGACACTCGATCGAGAAAGAATTGAACAGTCCATGGATGACACAACATCTCACCTGGAGTTCAATCAAACATCGTGAGGCAAAGGGAGTATACACGAGTAGGTCGCTTAGTTCGAACAGTTACGGACTGGTCGTATGGAGATACAAGCTGGTCGTAGACTGGTCGAACATAATCACAGAGTGGTCGTAACCTGGTCGTAAGGAGTTACGAACTGGTCGTGACCACATGCGAACTGGTCGTATAGAGATGGGACCTGGTCGTAAGTGATGAGGACCTAGTCGTAGATCATATTGCATTAAGGTTCGTCCGATATAATTTGTGTGTATTCGGGAATCGCTATGTTCTCCTAGGAGCCGCTACGACTAGTGATCGGAAAGGGTTTCCAAGTCACAACTGATTACGCATGAACCTACAGGGTCACACACTTAACGGGTTAGAACAAACCAATACGAATACGATTTGTAAACGTGTTCGGATAGGATTCGTCACGAGCACTATATAAGGAGATGCATGAGGCTGCTGGGAGGCGCGCGAGAAAACACCACCGAAACCCTAGCCGCCATCTTCCTGAGAGCTCTGCCGTGCGACTTGGTTCTAGCACACTAGCGTATGGTTGTTCCTGCCCCGGACGTGTGGATACCGTAGAGGCGCTACTACGATTGTTGTGCTTGAGGACGATCCGTGATCTTCATGAGGAACTACAGAGGTTGCTGGAGGGGACGATCGACTACGACCACCGCATCGACTTGCTGGACGTTGGACGATCGACTACGACCACTACATCGACGCGCTCTTCGTTGGACCAGGCTGCTCCAACCCTTCTTCCGCTGCTCTGCACGTCTGGTGGTAACGATCTATGATCATCTACTTGCTTGGCTTCCTGGTTTGCGTGGTAGAATTTTTGTTTGTAGCTTTCGTAGCCTACCCGCGACCCTTCACATGGACCTTATTCCTTATGGTATTGATTCTAAAAGTTGGCAAATGTGTTTTGTAACTTGTTGAGAATCATGCTGTGAACTTGTGTTTGCATCACGTATCAATTTGGCAAATGTGTTTTGCAAAATTAAGTTGAAACGTATGCAAACTTTGCTTTCTGTTGAAAAACGGTAGTACCAGCATGAGTTGCGTGGAACTACCGCTAGGCGGTATAACCGGTGGTTCCTTGGCGGAACTACCGCACTTGTTGAGCATGTGTTGCTCTAAGGTGGTGCATAGTACCAGCGTGGATATCGCGGAACTACCATTGAGCGGTAGTGCCGGCCTTGTTGGCGGTATTACCAGTGGACGTTTGGAGCACCGAGCGTGGGACGTTAGATCTTGATCTAACGGTCCAAAATGCGTGAACGTTCGGACCGTCCGAACGGAACCTATATCCAACGATTTAGACATGCGGTCCAAACGGCCAATTTGATCTTCGCCGTCCACGTGTCATGTCCATGTGTTAGATCGGTGGCGTGTACGCGGTAATCGGCGTACGATCGCGGTACTACCACATGTCGGTAGGTCCGGCGTCTTGGAGCGGTACGTAAATTCCAGAACGTATGTTTTTGGGTTTGCTTGGCTCTCTTTGATGGTGCGGTAGTACCGACTCTGTGTGAGCAGTACGACCGCATCCCGAATGTACCGCGTTTGTGTTGGCGGTACGTATTTTCTAGAACCGATGTATTTTGGTCCTTAGCCGATTTCGTGAGCATGTGTTGCTCTCTCGGTTGAGCGGTAGTACCGTAATGCTTTGTGCGGTATTACCGATTATCGGAACTACCGCATATGAGTTGGCAGTAGTACCGGAGCCCTTTGCAACGTCTAGTTTTATAGCCGTTACTGCGCTCGCGGTAGTACCGGCCATTGGTTGGCGGTACTACCGATTGTCTCGTTTTTTTTTCAGGGACTTTGCTTCCGACGGCTAGTTTAGTTGTGTGGGGTATAAATACCCACCTTGGCCGTGTGTGGAAGGTTGCTGGTCAGGTGATAAACATATCCAAGTGTTGTGGCTGTGTGCTAGACACTCCTTGAGCTAAGAGCAAGCCCTCTCTACTCTAGTGTGCATGTGTTGCTAAGAGCAAACTCTAAGTGCATGTGTTGCCTTAGGTTGTGGATTTCGTATCCATAGAGCGTTGACACTTGATTGGTTCAAGTGAAAGTTGGAGATTTGTTACTCTTGGTGTTTGCCGACACCTAGACGGCGTGGTGGCGTCGTTGCGCCAGTGAGCTTCTCAAAGAAGATTGTGAGAAGACCCCGGCGGTTTGTGAGTGGTGTGGTGCTCGCCATCTCCAGAGTAGAGGAAAGAGCAACCTTAGTGAAGCGAGGTGTTGGTTCGGTTTGGAACCAGTCCAAGTGGTTGGACTTACCTCGGAGGCGGGTGCTCAATTCGTGGAGCCGATCCAATTAGTTTGGGCTTGCCTCAACGTGGATTAGGGGAGACCGGCAAGTCTCCGATCACCACGGTAAAACATCGCCGTGTCAATTGTGGTTTGATCTCTTGTGTCTCACTATTGCAATTTATATTCTTTGTATTGAATTGCTTATTCATTTTGTATGAATGCTTGCTATGCTTTGTGCTATTCACCTTTGCTAGAATTGAATTGCTTAAGTCATATGCTTAATTGCTATATTCATCAATAGACTTGTATTGTTGGTGCACATAGTTGAACTAATTAATTTAGACTAAAACCGTATTGTTGTTAGCTTCTGCATAAGTAATCGGTTTTAGAATTAGAGTTTTTTAGAAACGACTATTCACCCCCCTCTAGTCGGCCTCCTCGATCTTACAAGTGGTATCAGAGCTTGGTCTCTCATTTATTAGACTTAACCGTCTAGAGAGTAAAGAATGGCGACTAAAGATTTAGTGCACCTTGGTGAAGCACCTCTATTTGATGGCACAAATTATGCACATTGGAAAATCCGCATGTCATGTTATTTTAAGGCCATGGACCTAAATATATGGCGGATTGTAGATGTTGGCTTTTCTCCTCCATGGGATCAACTTGCTCCAACAAATGAGGAAGAGAAATGCTTACATCTCGACGCTCAAGCAATTAACGCCTTATTTAGTGCTTTGAGTGTAGATGTGTTTGATGCCATATGCGATCTCAAGAATGTTTATGAGATGTGGACCCATCTTCAAGAATATTATGAAAGGTCCACTTCCACTTGTGATGATTGCATATAAGAATGGACATCGGGAGAAGAATGCTCAACCTCTAGCTCCGACGATGATGAATCTTCAACTCCATCAACATCGCCTCATTGCTTTATGGCAAAAGGTAAAAAGAAGGTATATAATGATGATGATAATGATGAGCCTTCATATGATGAGTTGATTGATATGCTAGAAGAGCAAAATGTTTTTATGGGAAAGGAGGTTTCAAAATTCAAAGTTTTGAAGAAAGAATTTAACTTGCTTCAAAATAATTATGATGTTCTAAAGAATGAACATGAAACCCTCCTTCTCAAAAGTTATACTAGCTCTAAAGTAGATATAGGGATTACATGTGATCTATTAGATGATTTGCCTTGTATTGCTCCTATCTCTTGCAATTCATCTAAAGTTAATGTATCCACTTCTTGTGATGATTTAATTGATATGCCTTGTTGCTCAAAATTAGATGCTTCTATTTCCTCTATGTCTTACAATACTAACCTTGTAGAGGAAAATAATGAGCTCAAGGCCCAAGTCACAAAATTGAAGATTGACTTGGAAAGAAGCTACAAAGGGAAGGCCACTCTCGATGAAATATTGAGCAAGCAAATATGCTTGCAAGATAAGAGTGGTATTGGCTTCACTCCCAAGAAGAAGAAGGAAAATAGCAAGATGAGGCACAATACAAGACACACGAAGAATATTAAGTGCCTTAATTGTCATGAGAAGGGTCACATTTCCTCCGTGTGCCCTAATAAGAAAAATGACAAGGGAGGACTTGGTTTCATCACCAAGAAGAAGGTGAAGAGTAACCCAAAGCAAAGAGGAAAATAATTCAACAATATCAAGTGCTTTGGATGCAAGAAAAATGGTCACATTGCCTCGGTGTGCCCAAATCAAAAGGGTGTTAAGCTAAGACATCCAACGAAGAGGCAAGCCGGCATTGAGCAAGATAAGAAGATATCTAAGGGAAGCAAAATCCCTACTTGCTACAATTGCTGGGAGAAAGGATATTTTAGTAAGGAATGTTCCAAAGGTATCACTCCTAAGCTAACTATTTATAATAATGATTATTTGCTTAGGAAGGATAAGTATGGCAATGTGTTTGCTAGGAATGTTAGTTCATGTAAGACTATTGTGAAAAGGGCCATTTGGGTGCCCAAATCTATTGTGACTAACATTTAAGGATCCAACCAAGTTTGGGTACCAAAATGCGCTTAAATGCTTAATAGGTACTTGGAGAAGGCATTGGAGGTTTGACTCACTCATAAAGAGGTGGATTCCATCATATGCAAAATATGGAGCTGTGAGACCCCGATTTATTTGGCTCATAATACTTAGTCATCCAATTGACCCTAGTATTATCAACTAAATAAACCGTACCTCGAGATATATGTACTTCCCAGAATGCAGTACACACAACTCATTACAAAAGGTTGCATCAATTCCATTCAAACACATAGAACACAACAAGCAACAAACCAGAAGTTAATATAAATAAAGGATAGTTATTACAAAAGAGAGGCCGACCGGCCAAATAACAACAAGTCTACTAAGATAACAATGAAGCAAAAGTGCCATAGAGATGGCCCAAAATAAGAGCCAACCAGTGTGCCTTAGCCCACAAGGCAACTGACCGGACCGCCAAGCTAGTCGCTTTCCCAACCACCGCACAACTCACAAAAGTAAAGCCCTTTGGGCTCTACCTCCTCTGCAACAAAGTTATTAAGCAAAGCAAATGAGTACAAAAATGTACTCGCAAGACTGACGTGTAGGATAACAGAACTATAGTTTAACTACATGCAAGCTTTATTTAAGTGGATGAGGCTTTGGACTCATTTTTAGCGTAAAGCAAGTTTTCATTTGCAATAATGTAATAGATTGAAAGCAATTTGACAAAGCATTTTTAATTGTTGAAATAACAACGAGATAATACATAATAACAACAACATGAACAACACGAAGTGACTAACCCAATAGCCACCACAACAATAGCATGAATTACCCATTCATACCACCCATGTCAAGTTTTAATTAAAGGTTGTAGTCTAGTTCTCACGGGGCGTATCCGAGCGTGTCCATAACCTAGGATGAGGCTATTCGAATAGTTTTAACCCTGCAGGGGTGTACCAATGTACCCACACGTCAGACCGCCTTTTCGCCACATGATTTAGCACACTTCCTTTGGTATGCCGCACGGCTAAGTCCTCGAGATATTTCCAATGGACGATGCTAATTAAGAGCCGCAACCCACGGGGATAAGGACACATTAGGCAGCCTAGCCGGTCTGCTAATGCTCCCTCCCAACACCACACACACACATTTTATTTAAACATACCCACCGACCAGCTCATAATTAACACCTTCCAAAGTACTTAGTCAAGAGAGGTCCCATATCCCCCTCGTGTGGTTAGCACGTAAAATTGCTCAGTACGGTGGTGCAAGTAACTCGGTCCTTATTGACTCAGGCATACCACCACATTCCAAAAACCACACCATCCATCCAATATGCCCAAGTCCAATTCCAACTTTTATTTTCAGATTTTGACTTTACAAATTAACAAAGCACAAGTGCTGGACATATAGGAGTAATAATTAGATTTGTGTGATCAAGACCATCGACTAAGTCGATGATCGCCCATAACTACCGAAAACTAAGCATGTCTAAGCAATTTAAATCGAAACTACTAAGTGATAAGAGCTCATCCAACGAGCTCCCACCACAGCAAATAACCTAGGCTCATTGGTAGTAGAGGATGATCAATTCCTACAGATTATGCAACTATAGGACTGTTGCGATATTTTAACACAAGATAGCATGCATACATACAAGTAAAACAATATATTAACCTTTAAAGTAATGGGACGCTAGAGGGGGTATGATCAAACTGCTTGCCTTGCTGTTGCTGGTCAAATTGTTGCTGAGGATCGCTCACGGGATCAACACATTCGTCAACACCTAGTCGAAAAGACGAAAAGAATCGATAAGAACGACGAAAACGACAAAGACAGCATAGCAAACAAACTCCAAATACTCTGAAATTTCTACATCAGCAAGAGGATGATTTTTAGGGAATTTAGCAACAAGAACCAATTGATTTGGATTCTCAATGCAAAAGTTATGAGCAAAACAAATCTGCTCAGCCCTAAAATACCAAACTGCCACTATTCACTAATTTAATTATTAGGCAACATTTTCTAGAAGGGTGGTGATACTGAGATTTTTACAGTAGAACAAGAACCTCATGATATGAATAACACAATTGAGTTCACCTCATTTGGAGCTATTATGCATTTTCTATAATTCTTCAAAAACAAGAACTTGAACAAAATTATAATGCACAAGAACTCTTTTTGACAACAGCAACATGATCAAAACTAATTTTCACAGTAAGTTCATTAATAGAGGAAACCAACAAAGTTGGATTCACTCAAAAATAATCTACAGAGCATTAGTTATGTATTTTACAAGTTAAACATTATTTTGAGTGTACATTTAAAGCTAGTTTTGAAACCTATTTGCAAAACCATGTTCTGGAGCTGAACTAGGCTCACAACCATTTTTAGATTAGAGCCCAGGTCAAGCCAGAGCTAACAAAATTTGACTGACCTCATTTGGATTTAAAATGAAAAAGATATGAAATTTTAAAGTTCATACCCTTTGTTAGTTCACAATCAAGACCTCACGGGAGGTCCTAAGGACTAGATCTAATTGGGAGGACATGAGCGGCTCAGATCAAGCGAGGAGGTCCTCAGCGGTTGAGATCTTCCAAAGGAAGATCGAACTATCAAGATCTCCCCAAGGAAGATCTACATCGTTAGGACCTCACAGGGAGGTCTGGGCGGTCCAGATTTTCCAAGGAGGACCTTAATGGTCCAAATCGTCCGAGGAGGACCTTGATGGTCAAGATCTACCCGGAGAGGTCATGAGCGGCCGAGATGACCTCGGGAGGTCCTAAGCGGAGGCCCAACGCTCTGAGACCTCCGGGAGGTGCGACGGCCACGATTTCCCAGGGGAGGTCTTGGGCGTTCAGATTTCCTCGGAGGAGGTCAGGGCGTCCTGACCAGCGCCCTTGCGCGCTCGAACGCGTCTGCCTTTTCGGACACGAAGTTATTGCGTCAGGGGACACAAGGAGGTCCGCTACGAGGTCTTTAATGCGCGCAAAAGGGGACAGGGTTAAGGGTAATAATGGCGGAGCCAATGATTAAAGAGACTTATCAATGATTAGGGCATTAAAGAGAGGATCTTTGTCCGAACTTGACACGCGACCTTCTTTGTTTACGTCCGACAAAAATCCCGAGCTCAAAGATGTGGTTCTCGCCGGCGATGTAGGCCTCGTGGCGACATCCAATGGTACCACCGAGTGTGCAATAGCCTTGCGCACCGGTGGACCTCCTCTCAACGGCGGCGACGTTTTAAACGCCATGCCCGAGAGGAGCACGAAGACAAGCACGGCCAACATGATAAGCGGCAAGATTTGAGCTCATGGCGACATTCAAGCGAGTGCCCAAGAAAAGCTCCGCAACAACATACACGCGGGTGCCCGGCTAAAGGACTATCGGAAGTACACGGAGGTCTGAAGGTGCGAGGAGGTTGGAGAAGAGGAGGACCGCGGTGAAGACGATGAGCTCCACGGCCAAGATCCAAACTCGAGTTAAACCGCCTGTGGAGGCAAGATAAAATCAAGTTAAAGGGAGCATTATGGGTGATGATGTGCTCAAAATGGAAGCAAGGAGAGGGATAGGAAGCCACTTTGGAGCAAGCCTTCACCACGAGCTCCAAGTCACTTCAACAATGGCGGCCAAGAGGGAGGTCGTGGAAAAGAAAGCTTAGAAGACACAGTGCAAGCTAGAACTTGAAAGTGTGCCAAAGAAGCTACGGGAGGAACCCAATGGGGTTTTATAATTGGGAGAAGCGGGGCACACGAGTGGGGTTAAGCTCATGGTGAGCTTAGCCCATGGCTCGATCGAGGCTTGGACAAGGCGAGGTTGACATGGTGGCAGTGCATGCGGTGGAGGCGGAAGGTGACCCGGCATTTAATCTTGGTCGACAAAGAGTCGTGAAGGTACACAATTGATAGCACGCCCTTTTCTCTCTGCCAGAACACGCATGCGTGACCGAGGAAGGAGAAGAACAGGGAGATCATTTTGACCATTGGATAAGACTACGGGAGGTCCTGGCCCTCGGATGTTATTTTTGAACCGTTCGTTTTAAGTGGTGGGAGGAGGTCCCACCATACGATCTAGGTTGGGGAGGTCGTGGCCCTCCGATTTCCATAATCGAATCTTGCGTGGAAAAAGGGATTAGGAGGTCCAAGGCATTGGATCTCAATCCAACGGTGCGGACCTCCTGTGAGGACTCAACCGCACACGACCTTAAGAACCGAGGGGGAGGTCATGGCCATCAGATTAAGATCTAATGGTGATGAGAGGGCAAGGGAGGTCTAAGATGTTGCGCAAAAGGCAAGGGAGGTCAGGACCTTTGGATTTTTGATCCAACGGTTCTGATCAAAAGAGGGGAGGTCTGAGCTTGCGTACGCATGAGGGAGGTCATGGCCTTTAGATTTAGATCTAAGGGCTACGACCTCACGTCTTGTGAGGAGGTCTGATGCGCGAGGCAATGAGGAGGTCGTGGACTGTGGATTTTAATCAACGGTGCACAACGATTAAAAGGGAAGGTCTGGTCTGCGATGATTTGCGGCGGAGGTCGTGGCCTTTGGATCCGAATCAGCAACGGCCGCGACCCCAACCGAGTGGGATGTTTGAAGGTTTTGACAGTGAGGGGAGGTCTTTGAGGTTTTTAAAACACAGGGGAGGTCATGGCCATGGATCCTTGATCCAACGGCAATGACCAGATGAGGTGGGGAGGTCTTTGCGGTGTGGACCGCGGAGGAGGTCGTGGCGGTTGGATGTAAATCCAGCAGTTGCGACCTCAACAAGCGGAAGGAGGTCGATGGGGTTGGGTTCAACCCGAAATGACAGAGGCTCGGCCGAGGAACAGATGTAAGCTTTTAAATTTAGTTTTTAACAAATGAGATTTAGCGAAATTATTTGAGATAGCAAATGAACTCCAAATTTCTTGAAATTTTAACAGAGCTTGTGACATTAAGATTAACCATACATAAAATTTCCAGAGGTTATTATGCAATGCATTTTTCTCAGGAAATTCATGAAGACTGTTCAAGGATTTGTTTTACCTCCAAAATTATCAAACAAGTTTTATAACTCATGATATTTTTCAGAGGGGTCCCACAACATTTCTAGGACCAAGGAAAAATATTTCCAAGGGTTTGGCACAAGATTTGTGACGAATGGGAAATGAGTTTGACTTTAGGTCAACAAGAGCTTTGTGTTTTTGGATTACACAACTCTTGGACAAGAATTACATGAGAGTTTAGGGGTTTTCAAGATGTGAGAAAAAGTTTTAATTTCTACACATTTAATTACATTTGAAACAAACCCTGATCATACATTTGGGATGTTGCAAAATCTCCCCCCTTACAGAAATCTCGTCCCGAGATTTTGGCTCACTCGGTAAAGAAAGAGGGATAGTCTGATGAGGACATCACTTCTTCGGATACACACAACAATCCTCCACTTGACATTCAAGGACCAATCACTAGAGCTCGCGCCCGACAATTGAATTTACAGGTGAGCTCGTTCCTAACTACTTCTTTTTGTTCATTTGAGAATCGATTGCTACCTAATGATTTAATTATGATTAGGAACCATGGAGAGGACCTAGAAGTACTTGGAGAAGGGCTACGAGGTGCACAAGTCCAGCGAGGGCGGTCGAATCATGTTGGAGTCCCAACTCAAGCCGACTTCGAATACAATTCGGAGTCCAGGACCAGGCCGCACTAAAACGGACGCCCAGATCGCATCCGGGCTCCGTTTTGGACGTTCCACATATGTATCGAAAGCTGAGAAGACGACCTTTCCAATGGCTCTGGTCCCATGTCAAAATTCCTTCTGAGTCAACAGTAATCGTCAAAACAAGTGGGCGTTCAGAATCTGTTAGGGTGCTGCGCCACCGTCTTTTGGGCCGTTCGGCTTTGTATCGTGTTGGAGCCCATTAGGGCGCATCCAGGGGTTTTGCACGCCCCTCAATCCTTTATATCCAGCCGCCACCCCCACCATTAGGGTTGGGTTTTGCTTAGATTAATTCTGTCTTGAACAGTTTCGCCGTTCATCGGTTTGTGAGACCCCAACTTTCGAGTGCTAAAACAATACATCCGCAATTCCGTTGTGTTCTTCCTTGTTCTTGCTTGTGTTCTTGATTAGCAGCGAGGATTAGCCTTCTTGGTGAGGTCAGCAGGCAGCGCCGCGGTTGATAACTGAGGAGACGTGGTGCTGCGATTGCGGGTTTGAACGTGTTGTTCGGAAGCCGAATCGATTTGTGTCGCGCCTCCACCGTCGAACATATCCGAACTGTTGGAAGATCGGGACCCGTTCCCATCAAGTGGTAATCAGAGCTTCAGGTGTCCCTTCAGGTTCGAGTTTACCCTACCCTTGATTGTTTTCGGTTTCATCCTAGAGTCCAAGAAAAGCCCTACAAAAAAAATTGTAGTCATAGGTTGTTCCCTGTCCAAGATCTCGTTTAGCCTTTTGCACAATTTGATTTGAGTCCGTAGTGTTGAGTTTGTGTCCTTAGTCGAGTCGTGTTCTTTGGTTTAGATCGTGTTTTATTTGGGTTGTCTTGCTTCCGCTCGTCTCATACAAACCCTAGCCGTCAACTTTTGTTTCTCCCACCTCCCACCCTCTGTTTCTCCACCATCAAATTGAGGCATCCATCGCGTCTCTTGATCATCGGCACCTTTCCCCATTGAGTCTCGTGATCACCCAAAGACCATCCTCCACCTTTTCGAGCTTCCGCCCCAATTTCCACCAATTTGTTCCACCGATTTCGTTTGGCCTCCACAACAACCATAACTCGGAGGCCCTCCTTCAAACAACCGTAACTTTCGCATCTGAACTCAAATCAGAAAAAAAAAATGAAATTGGGTGAAATTAAATTTTGCATCCAAACTCCCCACTTTGTCGGGTTTGGCGAATTTATTTTGCCCAAATTCGGCTGGAAAGTCTTGATACTCGAGCTCGAACTTTCATCACCGAATTCAAAGACATTCATCATTTTCTATAGGCCACACCTTACATCAGATTGAGGTGAAACTTTGTGTGGTTCCTATTTACGTGCTCTGCTTTGTGAAAAAAATATCAAAAAAAAAGAAAAGGAAAAAAAATTCGGCACCTGGTTTTGCCTTAAAAAAAAAGGGGGGGCACCTAGAGCACTCCGTGCCTAAAAAAAAAAACAGAGAGCACAGTTTTTAGGTGATAGATATTGATTTGTGTTGTCTTTGCCTGGCCATCCTTGTTGCTGTCTTTGCTTTACTATTCTGGTTGACTCCTTGTTCATCATCTCATACCTGCTATAGGACACATTTAGACCAGCAACTAGGACCAGTGTTTTGGACATTTACTCAGCATTACTATCTGTTATTGATTTGTGTTTCACTAACATATTTGGCCTTCCAAGCTCCATATACCTACTTCTGGATAGCACAGCTTTTGACCCTTGCAATCGCAGTACCACGTTCCAGGTATCACGAACCGACCACGGTTGTACCACCTCTTCGTTTGCGAGGGTAAGAACACTTGTAAGAGCTTGGTAAGCCACTTCCTTTGCAGGTTCCCACTGTCCTCTTTTGTAGTTGATAGGGATAACCATTTTGTTTTCCCTGTGTTTCCACTAACCATGGCAGGGACCGAAGGGGACGGGACACCGGTCGATTTCAACGAGTGTGTTAGTCGCGGCCAGCTACAAGCTGCGCTCGACACACAAAATGCTTCATTCACTAATCTCGGTGCGCGAATGGACACCATCGTCGCTGCCATTGCCAAGTTGAACACCACAGAAGGCATTGAGCGGGTGGAGCGGCGGATGGCTGACCTCACTGGTCAGATGGACGCATTGGAGGCACGCCTACCACCTGTCAATGACGTCCATCATCATGATGATGACGCAGTGCATGATGCGGTTGGCAACATTGTCGAGGGAGACACGGATGCACGACTACGTCGGCCTCTTGACAAAAAAAGACATGGTATGGGAGGTAATAACCGAACCGTCATGGTAACGATGACCCTTTGCTAAAGTCAAGTTTACCATACCATCTTTTTCGGCCTTTATGATGCAGTAATATATCTTGATTGGGAGATGACGGTAGAAGCGAAGTTTAATTCTCACTTGGTTCTGAACAACATAGAGTTAGACAAGCTACTAGTGAGTTTAAGGACTTTGCTATTATCTGGTGGAATGAATCGGTACCATGCGCTACAACGTGACACATGGGAGCGGTTAAAAAAAGCTATGTGTGTCGTTTTGTTCCTCCCTCATATAAGCGTGAATTGAGAAAAAAATTACAGCGCTTAGAACAAGGTGATAGTTACATTCGGGACTATTATCTTTGAGCTTCAAAAGGGTATGGTGCGTTGTGGGGTTGTTGAGGACACAGAGGATAAGATTTATCGTTTCTCTGGCGGGTTTCTGGCGTGAAATTCGAGGACATTGTTGATTATAAAGATTTTATCATGTCAACAGCTTGTTCGGCTTGCTATGCTTGCGAAAAAAAGAATTGCGAGGGGCGCCAGAATCAGCGGACGGCAAGCACCGGACGACCCTCCTACACGCCGCGACGACTACATCGACGGATCGCCCAAGTCTTCTTGAGTTTTCGTTCCCTCCACCACCAAATAACAAGATTGCTGCGGTATGCCACCGGCCACCTTCCACGACCGCCTGCAGATTCTACAAAAATTCTTTGCGAGCTCGGTCAAGAGTTCTTCTTCCGTGGCTTCCACGGGCGCTCCTCAACATTGATTGCCACCGCTGCCATGGACTTGGTCATGTGCGAGGAATTGCCCTAACCAGCGGGCATACATCGCCACGGAAGATGGAGGCTACATCGGACTTCGGATGTCGAGGAGGATGATGACGTTCTTCTTTGCCTCGGACGACAATGGCGGTGGTCATGACGACTGCTCCTTGGTGGGGCGTCCACAGCGGCGCTTCTGAACATCATTGTGCAATGAGTCCTCGGCACACGTACAACAACCCGATAAGCTTCAACGCCATAATTTGTTTCAGACTTTCTTTGCAATCAAGAACCGGTGGCCGCGTGTCATCATTGATGGAGGAAGCGCAACAACTTGGTGAGTTCGATTTGGTCAAGAAGCTTGGCTTGACCACGCGACCGCATCCACATCCATACCATATTCGAGTGGTTAAATGACTCTGGAAAAGCTAAGGTAACACAAACATGCGAGTCCATTTTCCATTGGTGGTTATCTTGATCATGTTGATTGTGATGTGGTTCCCATGCAAGCATGCTCTCTTTTATTGGGTCGACCTTGGGAATTTGATAATGATGCTTTACACCATGGTAGTAGTAACACATACACTTTTATGCATAAGGAAGGAAAGTTACTTTTATGCCTTTGACCCCAAGTGAGATTATAGAGGCCGATAGGGAGCGAGCTGCTGCTTGCTAATGATCCAACGGAACATGATAAATCTGCAAAACATTCTCATTATGCTTGCCACAAAATCAGACCTTGCTGAAATTGATGATATTAATGATACATGCTATGCTTTTGTGTGCAAAGATGCTTTATTTTCTCTTGATAATATGCCTTGCACTTTGCTGCTCCTGTCACTAACCTTTTGCAGGATTTTAGAGATGTTTTCCCTGATGAGATACCTCCAGGACTTCCACCCATTCGAGGGATTGAGCACCAGATTGACTTGATCCCTGGAGCGAGTTTGCCAAACCGTGCGGCGTACAGGACCAATCCCGAAGAGACTAAGGAGATTTAGCGACAAGTCCAAGAACTTTTGGACCGTGGAGTGCGTCGTGAGAGCCTTAGTCCTTGTCTTGTTCTGTTCTTTTGGTACCAAAAAAGATGGTTCTTGGCGTATGTGTGTAGATTGTAGAGCTATTAACAACATTACTATAAGGTATCGTCACCCTATTCCCGTGCTAGGCGACATGCTTGATGAGTTGTGTGGTGCTATAATTTTCACAAAGATTGACTTGCGTAGTGGATACCACCAAATAAGAATGAAACTTGGCGATGAATGGAAAACGCTTTTAAAACTAAGTTAAACTTGTATGAGTGGTTAGTCATGCCTTTTGGTTTAACTAATGCACCTAGTACTTTCATGAGATTAATGAGCGAGGTTTTACGTCCTTTCATTGGCAAATTTGTGGTCGTTTACTTTGATGATATCTTGATTTATAGCAAGTCCATGGATGAACATTTGAATCACTTACGTGCTGTTTTTAATGCTTTGAGAGATGCACGTTTGTTTGGTAACCTTGAGAAGTGCGCCTTTTGCACGATCGAGTCTCTTTTCTTGGCTATGTTGTCACTCCACAGGAATTGAGGTTGATAGAGCCAAGGTGGAGGCGATATGGAGTTGGCCCACGCCCACCGGTCTCCCAAGTCGGAGTTTTCTTGGCCTTGCAGGGTTTTATCGCCGCTTTGTCAAGGAATTCAGCACCATTGCGACACCATTGATTGAGTTGACAAAGAAGGGAGTCGTATTTCATTGGGGGCCATCACAAGAGGAGTCCTTTAATCTTTTGAAGGACAAGCTTACACACTCACCATTGCTCCAACTTCCGGATTTTGGTAAGACTTTTGAGTGGAATGTGATCCTAGCGGAATTGGTATTGGTGGTGTTTTGATGCAAGAAGGCAAACTGTTGCCTACTTTAGTGAAAAATTGAATGGTCCTGCTCTTAATTATTCCACGTATGATAAAGAATTGTATGCTCTTGTTAGTTCTTCTGACGCGTGGCAACACTATTATGGCCTAAAGAATTTGTCGTTCATTACGATCATGAATCACTTAAGCATATTAAGTAGTCAAACCAATTTGAATCGTAGACATGCTAAGTGGGTTGAATTTATTGAATCTTTTCCTTATGTCATTAAACACAAGAAAGGGAAGGATAATGTGATTGCTAATGCTTTGTCTCGGCGCTATACCATGTTGTCTCAACTTGATTGTCACATTTTGGTCTTCAATCCATTAAAGGACAATATGCTTTAGATGCTGATTTTAAGGATGTGTTGTTGCATTGTAAAGAGGGACAAACCTGGAATAAATTCGTGATCAATGATGGGTTCTTGTTTAGAGCTAACCGCCTATGCATTCCAGTTGGATCCGTTCGTCTTTTGTTGTTGCAGGAGGCGCATGGAGGCGGTTTGATGGGACATTTTGGTGCTAAGAAGGCGGAGGGCGTTACGGCCACACACTTCTTTTGGCCAAAAATGAGGCGAGATGTTGAGCGGTTTGTGGCTCATTGCACTACATGTCAAAAAGCTAAGTCTCGCTTGAATCCACATGGGTTGTATATGCCTCTTCTGTTCCTTCTATTCCGTAGGCGATATTTCTATGGACTTTGTTTTAGGATTGCCCGGGACTAAGAGGGAGGATAGCATTTTGTTGTTGTGGATCGTTTTTCTAAGATGGCTCATTTTATACCATGTCATAAAACCGATGATGCCACTCATATTGTCGACATCTTTTTCAAAGAGATAGTTCGTTTGCATGGTATGCCTTCTACTATTGTTTCAGATCGTGATGCCAAGTTCTTGAGTCACTTTTGGCGTACTCTATGGAACAAGTTGGGTACAAAGTTGTTGTTCTCTACAACCTGTCACCCTAAACCGATGGCCAAACCGAGGTGGTAAACCGCACATTGTCTACCATCTTTGAGCTGTCTTAACGAATAATTTGAAGTCTGTGGGAAGAGTGTTTGCCGCATGTTGAGTTCGCATATAATCGGCGGCACACTCCACCACCAAGGTAAGTCCTTTTCGGGTAGTATATGGATTCAATCCCGTGCCCTCTTGATATTTTACCTTTGCCTACTAGTGAGAGAGTTCATAATGATACTAAGGAGCGTGCTGATTTTATTGTCAAAATGCATGAGACTACTAAGGCAAACATTGAAAAGATGAATGAAAAATCTGATTATTCTTGGTAGTAAAGGTAGAAAGGAAGTTAAACTTGAGCAGGGTGATTTTGTTTGGTTGCACTTGAGAAAGGATAGATTTTCTGAGTTAAGAAAGTCAAAATTGATGCCTAGAGCTGCTGGTCCTTTTAAGATAGTTGAGAAGATAAATGATAATGCATATAAACTTGAGTTGCCTCCCGAGTTTGGGGTTAGTCCCACCTTTAACATTTCAGATTTGAAGCCATACTTGGGAGAAGAAGATGAGGCCGAGTTGAGGACAACTCCGCTTCAAGAGGGGAGGATGATCGGACATCACTTCTTCGATACACACAACAATCCTCCACTTGACATTCAAGGACCAATCACTAGAGCTCGCGACAATTGAATTCTGGTGAGCTCGTTCCTAACTACTTCTTTTTGTTCATTTGAGAATCGATTGCTACCTAATGATTTAATTATGATTAGGAACCATGGAGAGGACCTAGAAGTACTTGGAGAAGGGCTACGAGGCGCACAAGTCCAGCGAGGGCGGTCGAATCATGTTGGAGTCCCAACTCAAGCCGACTTCGAATCCAATTCGGAGTCCAGGACCAGGCCGCACTAAAACGGACGCCCAGATCGCATCCGGGCTCCGTTTTGGACGTTCCACATATGTATGGAAAGCTGAGAAGACGACCTTTCCAATGGCTCTAGTCCCATGTCAAAATTTCTTCTGAGTCAACAGGAATCGTCGAAACAAGTGGGCGTTCAGAATCTATCAGGGTGCTGCGCCACCGTCTTTTGGGCCGTTCGGCTTTGTATCGTGTTGGAGCCCATTAGGGCGCATCCAGGGGTTTTGCACGCCCCTCAATCCTTTATATCCAGCCGCCACCCCCACCATTAGGGTTGGGTTTTGCTTAGATTAATTCTGTCTTGAACAGTTTCGCCGTTCATCGGTTTGTGAGACCCCAACTTTCGAGTGCTAAAACAATACATCTGCAATTCCGTTGTGTTCTTCCTTGTTCTTGCTTGTGTTCTTTGATTCGCAGCGAGGATTAGCCTTCTTGGCGAGGTCAACGGGCAGCGCCGCGGTTGATAACTGAGGAGACGTGGTGCTGCGATTGCGGGTTTGAGCGTGTTGTTCGGAAGCCGAATCGATTTGTGTCGCGCCTCCACCAAATCGAACATATCCAGAACCTGTTGGAAGATCGGGACCCCGTTCCCATCATAGTCCGCACGCAGACGATCTTCCCTTTCCCAAGTAGCCTCATCCTCGGAATGGTTCGACCAATCGAACTTTAAGGAACTTAATGGAGCGATTCCTAGTTCTTCGTTCACCTCTTGAGTATGCGAACAGGTGCTCGCGATAGGTCAAATCGGGTTGGACATCGAGAGTTTCCAACGAGCTTCCTCGCTTGGAACACGGAGGCACTTCTTTAGCCGGGACACATGGAACACATCATGTACCCCTCAAGTGCAGTGGCAACTCCAACTTATAGGCAACAGCTCCCTTCTTCTCGATAACGCGGTAAGGACCGACATATCGAGGAGCTAACTTGCCCTTGACGCCGAAACGTTGATGGCCCTTCAAAGGAGAGACTTTGAGATAAACAAAGTCATTAGGCTCAAAACGCAACTCACGTCGACGGCGATCCGCATAGCTCTTTTGCCTGGATTGAGCTGTGCGAAGACGCTCACGAATAAGCTGGACTTGGCGCTCGGCCTTATTGATTGAGTCCGGGCCAAAAAGAGGTCTCTCACCGGTCTCTGACCAGTTCAATGGGGTTCTACACTTTCTCCCGTACAAGGCCTCGAAAGGTGCCATCCGAGACCGGCTTTGAAAATTTGTTGTTGTAAGAAAACTCGGCGAATGGCAAGCATTTCTCCCAATGCTTCCCGTAGGAAAGGACACAAGCACGAAGCATGTCTTCCAAAACTTGGTTGACCCTCTCGGTCTGACCATCAGTTTGTGGGTGATATGCCGTGCTAAAGGTAAGACGGGTTCCCATAGCCTCTTGCAAACTATGCCAAAAGCGAGAGGTGAAAAGAGAACCACGGTCCGAGACAACCATCTTGGGCACACCATGCAAGCACACGATGCGGGAAACATAGAGGTCTGCCAATTGACCAACAGAAATCTTAGCCCGCACCGGCAAGAAATGTGCTACTTTAGTCAACCGATCAATGACAACCCAAATGGAATCTTTCCCCTTTTGTGTTCGGGGCAGACCGGTGATAAAGTCCATGCCGATTTTAATCCCACTTCCATTCCGCACGAGCAAAGGTCAAGCGATCTGTAGGACATCGATGCTCGGCCTTGACACGACGACACACGTCGCACTCGGCAACGAACTTCGCAATCTCCCTCTTCATTCGGGTCCACCAAAATCTCTGGCGGAGATCTTGATACATCTTTGTAGCCCCGGGATGAATGGATAAAGGCGAATCATGGGCTTCGTGGAGGATCAAATTCCACAACTCCATGTCCTTTGGAACCACAAGGCGTTGCCCGAACCTCACGACACCATGCTCATCCTCAGAAAAGCACTTGTTTGTTCCGTTCTTGACATTTTCCTTGATGTGGCTCACTCCAACATCCGACTGCTGAGCGGACTTGATCCGATCCACCAAGGTTGGTTGCACAACCAAGGCAGCGAGAGAACCATGCTCAACTAAACTCAAGTTGAGACGCTGAAATTCTTCCAGAAGAGCGGGCTGAAGCTCCCTGGACAACAAGATATTGCAATACGCTTTGCGACTAAGCGCATCGGCAACGACATTAGCCTTGCCCGGATGGTAGTGAATACCCATATCATAATCCTTGATCAACTCCAACCATCTCCTTTGCCTGAGGTTCAGGTCAGGTTGGGTGAACAAATACTTTAAGCTTTTGTGATCCGAATACACTTCATAACGATTACCGATTAGGTAATGTCGCCAAATCTTAAGTGCATGAATCACAGCGGCTAACTCCAAGTCATGAGTAGGGTAGTTGAGTTCATGAGGTCTCAATTGCCTTGATGCATAGGCCACTACCTTGCCTTCTTGCATAAGGACACAACCGAGGCCTCGACGAGAAGCATCGCAATAGATATCGAAGCTTCGATGGATATCGGGAAGAACGAGAACGGGAGCGGTGGTCAAGCGCTTCTTGAGTACTTGAAAGCTTTTCTCACAAGCATCGGACCACAAGAACTTCTTGTCCTTCTTGAGCAACTCCGTCATCGGCTTCGCGATCTTGGAGAAGTTCTCGATAAAGCGACGATAGTATCCCGCTAAACCAAGAAAACTCCGCACTTCGGTGACCGAACGGGGCTGACTCCAGGATAGCACATCGCTGACCTTGCTAGGATCAACGGCTACGCCTCCTGCTGAAAGCACATGGCCCAAGAAAGCCACTTCCTTCAACCGGAATGCACACTTGCTGAACTTCGCGTACAGCTGGTGCTCACGCAGCTTGCCTAACACAAGCTTCAGATGCTCGGCATGTTCCTCATCGTTCTTGGAATAGATAAGAATATCATCGATGAAGACCATGACAAACTTATCCAAATACTCCATGAATACCGAATTCATGAGGTTCATGAACAAGGCAGGAGCATTGGTTGCCAATGACATGACGGTGTACTCATACAAGCCGTGGCGAGTAGAGAATCTTTGTCTTTGGAATATCCTCGTCGAATCCAACTCGATGATACCCCACTCTCAAATCAATCTTGGAGAAAACTCGAGCTCCAGTTAATTGATCGAAGAGATCGTCAATTCGGGGCAATGGATACTTGTTCTTTACCGTCACTTCATTAAGTAGGCGGTAATCAACGCACATGCGTAAAGTATCGTCCTTCTTCTTTACGAAGATTGCTGGACAACCCCAAGGGGATGAGCTAGGGCAGATGAAACCCTTCTCTTGCAGCTCACTTAACTGCTTCTTCAACTCCACCAACTCATTCGGTGGCATCCGATAAAGCCTCTTTGAGATAGGGGCGGTACCGGGAGCCAACTCAATGACAAACTCGAGGTCTCGAACGGGTGGCATTCCCGGAAGATCTGCGGGAAAGACATCAACGAAGTCACAAACTGTTGGGACTTCGCTAATATCTAGAGCGGGCTTCGCTTCAAGCGCGAAGAGATGCGGACCTAGCAGCTTCGGCGAGAAGCTTAACCTTCATGGGAGGACTAGATAGAGAGATGAGCTTCCTGGCGCAATCGATTTGTCCCATGTGCTGAGACAACCAATCCATGCCAAGAATCACATCTAGACTCGCTGAATGGAGAAGGATAAGGTTTGCTAAGAACCCTACTCCTTCGATCTCGATAGGAACATCCCTACACTCAGATTCAGCTCTCAACTCCGAACCAGGAGAGCGAATGAGTAGCGGGACCGACAATGGAGAGAAAAGAAGCTCACCAACAGCGGCAAAAGACTCAGAAACAAAGGAATGAGATGCTCCTGAATCAAACAAGACAGTAGCAGGATGAAAGTTAACAGAAAGCGTACCTAGCACGACGTCGGGTGCCTCCTGAGCCTCCTCTGCGGTGATGACGTTGACGCGACCACTACCCACGCCTTGGGTAGCCGGGACGATCTTCTGGTCCTGAGAGGAACCACCTCCTGGCCCGCGTCCTCCATTAGGACGAGGGGCTGCTCCTGTCTTCTTAGGGCATTGGTTCGCATAATGCCCCTTCTGGTTGCAAGAGAAGCATGTGACCCCGGCAGCCGGGTTGCGGGGGCCGCTCTGCGACTTCGCGCAGTGCACGGGATCGACACGGCTGCGATGAACGAGGGACAGGGGCAGGTGACCTCGGGGGCGCCGAAGAATGGGACTGGTACCCCTGAGACTGCCCGAAGCGGGGACGGAAGGAACTGGCCCTGGATGACTTGTGGGCCTCCCACTTGCGCTTGCGGGAGTCCATAAGCTCTCGAGCCGCATGCTCAGCGACGATGGCCTTGTCGACCAAGGTCTGAAAATCAGGGAAGTCGACAATGGATAGCTTGTCCTTGACTCCTCGGACAAGCCACGCTGAACTTGGCACCTTAGCCATATCGGTGGCCACATCCTCGGGAGCATAACGAGCTAGATGGTTGAACTCGTAGACATACTCCATAATCGAGCTAAGCCCTTACTTGAGCGCAAGAAACTCCCCGCTTCTTGATCTCCATCAAGCCGCAGGATATGAGATCGACGGAAGGCGACGTGAAACTCCTCCCAAGAGACGGTGTGGTTCATGGGCTGCATGGCGAAAAATTCTCCCACCATGACAAAGCTGCACCCTCAAGCTGGTGCGATGCAAGTAGCGCCTTCTCGTGCTCTTGGCACTGCGCAATGCGAAGCTTCCGCTCCACCAAACGAAGCCAATCGTCTGCATCCAATGGGTCCTCGACCGGAAAAGGTGGGAGGTGGAGTGCGAAGAAACTCCGCGAGTCCTCCACGCGGCTGATGGGCATTCCCTTGCCCAGATCCTGAAGCTCCGGTAAGGGCAGTGGTGTTGCGCGCGATGACGTCCAGTAGAACTCTCCTGTCATCCGCACGGTTGCGCTCTATCTGAAGAAGAACCTCGGCCATGGTCGGAGGAGGAGGAAGCTCCTCGTCCGGACCAGCTGCCTGGCCTTGGCCGCTACGAGTGCGTCCGGCCATCCTGTTACAAGGAAATTTGGTTAGCAACTAAACCCGAAAAACAAAGCCTTAAAGAAAGCAAAAGCTAACGACTAGGGGAAGGGAATATCGCCCAAATCGAAAGCCAAAAACAGCGAGTACTTAAACTTTAAAAAGCTTCTAAAAGACTCTAAAAACAGCAAAGGATCACCAAAACAAGGCTCAACTTCTCAACGCAACTAACCCGTATTGAATGAACGAGTAATTGATCGAGAAGATAAAATCAGATTGTAAGGTAAGATCTAATGCTACTAAAGAGCAAGGCTAAATCAGCGAGATAAGTGTTAGATACTTAGCTAACTAGTATCACATCTTACCCTTTTATTCCCACAAGTTTTAGTTGAATTAACCTCTCATTTTCTACCCTATTTAGAACCTTTGAGCTTGCTGTCCAGAAATTGACGCTTGCTGTCCTAATTTCCAGATTTGATTTCCATCTCCAAATACTTCCATTCTTCACCAAAAGACAGCCAAGATTTCAAATTTAGAACTCTCATAAGTTTCCCCAAAACCCAATTTAATCGATAACAACTAATTTTGAGGGGAGAAGAGGAAAACATCTTTTAAAACTCAAACTAGAGCAAGATGAGATAGAAAGCTAAGATAGGTAAGGAGTAAAATCTGAGAACTACTTAAGCTTTCATAAACTCTTTGATACTTTGAAAATAAGTTTTCCAAAATATCCTAAAGGCGACCAAGTTTGGGTTACTACGGTCAGAATGGCTCTGATACCAACCTTTGTGAGACCCCGATTTATTTGGCTCATAACACTTAGTCATCCAATTGACCCTAGTATTATCAACTAAATAAACCGTGCCTCGAGATATATGTACTTCCCGAATCAAGACACACAACTCATTACAAAAGGTTGCATCAATTCCATTCAAACACATAGAAACAGAACCAAGCAACAAACCGAAGTTAATATAAATAAAGGATAGTTATTACAAAAGAGAGGCCGATCGGCCAAATAACAACAAGTCTACTAAGATAACAATGAAGCAAAAGTGCCATAGAGATGGCCCAAAATAAGAGCCAACCAAAGGTGCCTTAGCCCACAAGGCAACAGATCGACCGCCAAGCTAGTCGCTTTCCCAACCACCAAGACTCACAAAAGTAAAGCCCTTTGGGCTCTACCTCCTCTGCAACAAAGTTATTAAGCAAAGCAAATGAGTACAAAAATGTACTGCAAGACCGACGTGTAGGATAACAGTAACTATAGTTTAACTACATGCAAGCTTTATTTAAGTGGATGAGGCTTTGGACTCATTTTTAGCGTAAAGCAAGTTTTCATTTGCTTTACGCTAAAAATGAGTCCAATAGCCACCACAACAATAGCATGAATTACCCATTCATACCACCCATGTCAAGTTTTAATTAAAGGTTGTAGTCTAGTTCTCACGGGCGATCCGAGCATGTCCATAACCTAGGGCGAGGCTATTCAATAGTTTTAACCTGCAGGTGTACCAATGTACCCACACGCCGGACCGCCTTTTAGCCACATGATTTAGCACACTTCCTTTGGTATGCTTCAAGACGGCTAAGTCCTACGAGATATTTCCAATGGACGATGCTAATTAAGAGTCATAACCCACGGGATAAGGACACATTAGGCGCACCCCTAGCCGGTGCGCTAATGCTCCCTCCCAACACCACACACACACATTTTATTTAAACATACCCACCGACCAGCTCATAATTAACACCTTCCAAAGTACTTAGTCAAGAGAGGTCCCATATCCCCTCGTGTGGTTAGCACGCAAAATTGCTCAAGACGGTGGCGCAAGTAACTTGGTCCTATTGACTCAGCATACCACCACATTCCAAAACCACACCATCCATCCAATATGCCCAAGTCCAATTCCAACTTTTATTTTCAGATTTTGACTTTACAAATTAACAAAGCACAAGTGCTGGACATATAGGAGTAATAATTAGATTTGTGTGATCAAGACCATCGACTAAGTCGATGATTGCCCATAACTACCGAAAACTAAGTGTAACGTCCCGTTTTCTTTTAAGTCCTTGCCAAGTTTTCAAAATAAAAGTAACCATTTGGCTTTATTGAGAATCCAAAGCTTAACCTGAGATTTTTGAATCTGGAGAGTTCAATTGGAATTAATCAAACCTTAACTAAGTCGTTGTTGGTGTTCCTTCTTTGGTTGTGGCTCTCTATGGTGTCTTTGCCGCCCTCGAGTTGTGGTGCTCAA
Organism: Phyllostachys edulis; assembly: GCA_036346405.1. Classification (NCBI taxonomy): domain Eukaryota; kingdom Viridiplantae; phylum Streptophyta; class Magnoliopsida; order Poales; family Poaceae; genus Phyllostachys; species Phyllostachys edulis. The sequence continues at coordinate 33,285,754 of CM070547.1, read as the reverse complement.
AGCCTTTACAGTGTGCCCCGGTTCGCCTCTTCTCTCTCCTTAACTTCCCTTGTTGGTTTGAATCTCTTTGAGATCCGACCTCTCTCACATCTCCCCTGTTGAAACCTCTCCCTTGCTTGGGGTTTTCCTGTCAAGGACCCACTGGGTTTGTGTTTCAAAACCTCTTTAGCCCCCCAAGCCACGCTTGGTTTTGTTTCTCTCAGACCTCCCTTGTTGAGATCTAGCCGCTCGAGACCTCCCCTTGTTGAGATCTAGCCGCTCGAGACCTCCCCTTGTTGAGATCTAGCTCCCCCTTGTTGAGATCTAGCCGCTCGGACCTCCCTTGTTAGGATCTCGCCTTTAGGACCTCCTCTCTGGAGATCTTAGCCGTCTGTGTTCTTTTTTAGTGGGATCCAAAGGTTCCGACCTCCTTAGGTCCAAGACCTCCTCCTCGGCCCTTCTTTGGTCTTTTTGTAAAGACCACCCTCCTAACCTTGAATATTCTGTTGGTCGACCTCCTGCGCCCTTTGATCTGGACCGTTGAGGTCCTCCCTTGAGATCTTGGCCGTTAGATCTCCCTTTGGAGATCTACTCGTCAGACCTCCTGCGCCCTTTGATCTCGACCGTTGAGGTCCTCCCTTGAGATCTTGACCGTTAGATCTCCTTTTGGAGATCTACTCGTCGGGGCGTCCCTGCGCCCTTTGATCTGGACTGTTGAGGTCCTCCCCTTGAAATCTTGACCCTTAGACCTCCCTTGTGCAGGTCCGAGTGTCAGGGCCTCCTCGTTGAGAGCTTTGAGGACCTCTTGTCCAGGACCTCTTCTTGAGTCCTTGGACCTCTGTCTAGACCTCCCTTTGAGTGTCTTGGACCTCTTGCCCAGACCTCGCGGTGGTCTTTGGCGGGAATGACCCTTTTCGGTGGGGCCACCTCTTTGACCAAGATGGTGCACCCTTTTGATCGGCCCCACTTGCCACCCCCTCTTCACCTTGTAATTATTGCTCTTGCCTCGAGACTCAGGCGCATTTAATAGGTGTCGGGTCACATTAAATGCAGTCACATCTGAGGTACTTTATTTCAATTCTTTTGGGCAAGCCCTGCCCTAGTTATCCCGATTGCCTACACGTCATTGAACCTTTTTCTTGGTACACTCCACCAACTCCGGCTATATATAGCCTGGGAGGGCAGGCCTTTGTAATCTTTTTGCTCATTTCTTCCTTCCTCGCCTCCTCTGCTTTGGTTCTTCCTTATGCAAGACCCTCCCTAGGAGCTCTTTGAGGCGGTGTTAAGCCTCTTGGTTTCCTTTTGGCTGAGTTGGTTTGAGTTCCTTTTTGGTTCTTTTGTTGTTCTCTGGCTTAGTGTGGTTTTGCTTATTTGGTTCTCTTGCGAACGTGTAGATCACGAGTTCGAGGAGATCTTGGACCCGGCTCTTGCTGCAGAAGGCTCTCCATTGCTTGACCAAGGCAAGCCACGACCTCCTTTTGATCATCTTGAACCAAGTTTTGCAAATGTATTTCGTTTAAATTATCATGCATGGCTATGTTTATAAGAAAATGGTTTGGGCTATAGTTACTTGCCTACTTGTCGTTATGCCTCCTTTATACCTTGTCTCCATCATGTTGTCATGTTCACCTTGTGAGCCTTAGGGTGGATAATTTAGTTGGTGTTCTTTGTTATTTGCCAACATGGGGCCGTGGGTCTTATATAGCCTCGCTTAGAAAACGTGGTTTGAGCGTATCATGCTTCATCTCTAATAATCTTGACTAATAAGTTATGAAATGTGTGGTTGGTGCCATTGTTGAGCAAATATGGCGGGATGCCTAAGCTGTGTTGGACTGTGGTGTGAGACCACTTGGTTAAAATTTGTGTGCCAGACTGGGTGGTCTTTTGGCATGGGCTAATACAATTGTTTTGCTAAGGCAAGAAGGCAGGAGTGAGTAGTGGTGTCTTTGTGCACACCGGTTTGTGGAAGTCTTGCCTTAGCACAATTAAGGACTTCACTTTGTGTCTGTTTAATCGGGCCAATTAGTGCAACCACAAGATCATTTTATGGGAATGGTGCAGGCTGAATAATTAGCAATGAGATGGCTTGGGGCTGTTTTGGTTGAGCGTGTGATTCGTTGGCGCAAGAGGGCACCCCATAACCCCGTGGATTTCTAGACCCTTTGGAGGGGATTATAAACCTTAGCGGGCAGCCCTAGTCGGTTCAAAGCTTTGTAAAGGCCTTGCAAGGCTCTCTAGATCGCTCACCTTAGGAAGTGAGCAAGGGTGACCGGAACCCATCCCGCTAGAGAGATCGTGGATTGTGGGTAAAGTTGTACACCTCTGCGAGTAAAAGATCTATTGAATAGCCACGTCCTTGGTCATGGACATGCTCAGATGAAATGGTGCAAGGGTAGATGTTTCAAAAGCTTGTGCCATTTGGACACTTCCGCGAGATGCTTTGGCTTTGCCTCGAAGAGACCTTGGCCGGCTCGGAGGGGTCAAGGTTGGTTTGGGTAGTGGTCGGGGTTGGTTCGGACCTCTGGAATGGGTGTTCTGAGTGGGTTTTGGGTGAGGACACAGCCACTTGGTGTGATCGGACCTCCCCAATTTTTGGTTGTGGCCGTGAGTTGGTGCTCACACCACCTTTTATTAAAACATCAAAAGTATTATGTATTATGGTTTTACCTTGTTGCCTTTCAATCTATTATTGCTATTATTGTCAAATTTGGCTTTGCAAACTAACCATACAGACTCTCCATTGGTAAGTCCTTGCATGAATATTATTGCATCTTTGCTCTCTGTGACTTCTTGAGTACATTCCAAGTACTCATGGCTTAAGCCCTGTGTCAAAGCAGATTATGAGGATGACCAAGTGCGAGGCAGTCTCTTCTTGAGGAGGAGTTCTTCGACGACTAAGATGCCTAGGGCGTCCTCCACCCGACGACTGTGGTGCTTGTTGGATGGCTTCGTGTTTTGGTGTTTGAGCCCTAGAGCTCCTTGTCGCCAGATTGTAAGTCCTCGTTGGTTTTGTAAGCCCTCGCAAGGCGACCTCTTGTTAACAAGCTTGACCATAAGGTCCTATTATATAAAGTTTAATTTATGCGCTTCATCTTTGTTTGACCTCGTGGTTGTGGTATTGGCTTGTGTTCTTGTGCGAGCTAGCTCGATTGTCCCGGGACTAGCTCAGATGCACAGGCGGACCACCGGGAGGTCCCACGGACTTAGCTCGGGAGGTCCCGCCGACCTCTCTTGGTGATGTGCCCGGAGGTGCTACCAAGCGGTGGCGGCCACGACCTCCAAGAGGTCCTCAAGACCTCTGGGAGGTCAGTGGCGGCCAAGACCTCCAGGAGGTCCATAAGACCTCTGGGAGGTCTGGCGCAACCTCGGTAAAGCTCCATGCGGTGCTACCACATCCTTCCGTGGTGACTTCAAAAAAAAAAATGGTCCTCCGGACCTCTTGCGGTACATCACGGGTGGGTCGTCTCGGTTGGTATCGAGCCTAGGTCGGTCAGAGGGGCGTGGCCATAGGCGTAAAGGTCGATTTAGTTTTTATCCAAAAGTTATTTTCTAAAGCAAGTCAACTTAAAATTTGTTTAGTAGTTCTTTCCTTGTCTTTGGTTCTATCTTGCCCTTATCACGCTTAAAATCTTTTCTTGTCTGTTCTACTCTCATCTTAACTCCTCCTTAGTTCCCTTATCTTATCTCTCTGGAACCTTGATTTTGAATCTAACTTGACTTCCTTGCCTTTATAACTTCAATAGGGCCGACTGTAGAAAGGTTAGGATTAGTGGTCCTATTCTAAGTCTCGCTTAGCTTGGGTCTTGAAGACCTCTGTTTTGAAGCTCCGGTTGCCTCTTTTGGCCTCCTGGCCTTTTTGGTTCTCTCTTGGGTTAACCAAGTCACCCCTAATAGCTGCCCTATCTTTATTTCTCTGTATCCTCTTACCCTTTATGCTTTCCTTCTTACCTATTAAACCTTTAGAGTTTTGTCCAGATGGTGCAGACTCGGCAGTCCACAAGTCGGGTGAGCCCCGCATCAGCTTGCCTCCACCCCCACCTCCTCCAATGGCGACAATGACCGGGTTTTGGGCGGTTTATGGCGGCCAAGCTCGATGATGAGCTCTATGATGCGATTATGAACCAGATTATGGCTCAACAAAGCCGGACCACCAATGCTTTACTTGCCATGATGAGTCGAATAGTCGAGTCAAGCAGCGCCACCACCTCCACCCCGGCTCACCCTCAATCAAAGTGTCGAGTTCATGAAGACACGCCGGCTACATTTTCGAGCTCTCCGAGCCTTTAGATGCGATGATTGGCTGAGATCAACAGAGAAGAAGTTGGATATTGCTCATTGTGAAGACAGGAGAAGGTTTTGTTTGCCTCACATCAATTGGAAGGACTGCGGTGAGTGGTGGGACACATTTTGTGCCTCACATCTTGACCCCCCAGAGGATCTCTTGGGCGAGTTCTCTGCAGACTTTTCGCCACTCCCATGTCCCTGATGGGAAGGTAGAGATGAAAAAGGAAGAGTTTAGAGAGCTCAAGCAAGGCAACATGTCAGTAAGTGAGTATCTCACTAAGTTCACTCAATTGTCGCGTTATGCTCGCGAAGATGTGGCTACGGATGATGCGCGCGAAGCGCTTTAGCGAGGCCTCCATCCCACTTAAAAGTTCAAGTTGTGGGCAACGATTATCCTGATTTCCAGCATATGGTGAACAAGGCAATGCTCATTGAGGAATCCCGAAGAGAACTCTCTGAGTCCTACAAGAGAAAGGTGCCACCCTCCAGTGCTCAGCAAAGACCTCCCAGCGCCACAAAGCTTTTGTGCAAGACCAACCCAAGCGCCAAGGACCTCCTGACCTTCCAGACCTCTGCCAAGACCTCCCACCTAGTTGTCCTCGCCAACAAGATCACTGGCAAAGACCAAGACAACCCTAACGACCTCCACAAAGAAATGGGATCACACGCTTCAAGTGTCACCAAGTGGGGCATTTTGCTAATCAATGCCCACTAAAGACAGAGCCAACCACCAAGACCTCTACTTGGGACCTCCTCGGCCAAGACCCTCAGTCAGCAGGACCTCCTCAAGCCGAACCTCCCAAACTTTTGGAAGGGGCCGTGTGAACCATGTGGCGATGGAAGAAGCACAGACCTCCTCGGGCGTGGTACTAGGTATGTTCCTAGTAAATTCAAGCAGTGCTTTTATTTGACTCTGGAGCTTCCCATTCGTTTATTTCTTGGAGTTTTGCCGCAAAGCACCGCCGAAGTTGTTGCTCTTAAGTCTACCTTGTTGGTTCAATCCCGGCTCGAGAACTAAGCACGAACCGGGGTTGTCCACAAGTGAAAATGGTCATAGAAGGAGTAGATTTTCTAGCCAACCTTATCCTTTTGGACACGGGTCCCTAGATGTGATTTTGGGCATGGATCGGCTAGCTAACCACCATGCCATGTTGGATTGTAGTGGCAAAAGTATCTCTTTGACCAGCCCTAGTGGTGCCATTTGTGAAGTTTTCGCCACCTCGGAGAAACTCCAAGGAGCCCTATCTTGTAGTGCTCAAGTTCAAGTTTTGGAGGATGTCCTGTTGTTAAAGAATTTGTGGATGTGTTCCTGATGAGCTCCTGTGAATGCCCCAGACAGAGACCTTGAGTTTGTCATAAACCTTGTCCTGTGGACCTCCCCATCTCCAAAAGGCCCTCAGATTGCATGTTGATGATCATGTGGAGTTGAAAAGGTTGGAAGACTTGCAGAGCAAGGGTTTTATTAGACCTAGCTCCTCACCTTGGGGAGCCCCAGTGATTTTGTGCCTAAAAGGATGGCACTCAAAGGATGTGTGTGGACTACAGAGCTCTCAATGATGTCACCATCAAGAACAAGTATCCTTTGCCAAGAATTGATGATTTATTTGATCAATTGAAGGGGGCTGCTGTGTTTTCCAAGATAGATTTGAGAACAGGATATCACCAACTTAAGATTCGCAAGGAAGACATCCCTAAGACAGCTTTTTCAACTAGGTATGGGTTATTTGAATTCACTGTTATGTCTTTTGGGCTGACCAATGCCCCTGCCTATTTCATGAATTTGATGAACCGAGTGTTCATGGAGTACCTAGACAAGTTTGTCATTGTCTTTATTGACGACATTCTAGTGTACTCCAAGAGTGAAGAGGAGCATACAAGCCATCTCTTTTCGGTTTTGGAAAAGCTGAGAGCTCATCAGCTCTTTGCCAAATTTAGTAAGTGTGAGTTTTGGCTAAAAGAAGTGGTCTTTTGGGGCATGTTTTGTCAAAAGAAGGAGTGTCTCACAACCCTAGTAAGGTTCAAGATGTGCTCAATTGGGAACCCCTAGGACCGTGCCTCAAGTTCAAGTTTTCTTGGCATGGCGGTTATTACTGAAGGTTTATTGAAGGCTTCTCCGGATTGCAAAACCTCTCACTCAGCTATTAAAGAAAGAAAAGAAGTTCCTTTGGACCTCAGTTGTGAACAGAGCTTCCAAGAGCTCAAGAGAAAGTTGACCTCTGCCCAGCTTTTGGTTCTTCCAGATGTCGGGAAAGATTTGAAGTTTATTGTGATGCGTCAAAGCAAGGACTTGGCTGTGTTCTAATGCAGATGTAAAAGTGGTAGCTTACGCTTCAAGACAGCTTGAAGCCTCATGAAGCAAACTACCCTACTCATGACCTAGAGTTGGTCACTGTGGTTCATGCCTTAAAATTTGGCGCCATTACCTCATTGGTAATAGGTGTGAAATTTACACCCACCACAAAAGCCTAAAGTACATCTTTACACAAGCAGATTTGAATTTGAGGCGAGAGAAGGTGGCTTGAGCTTATTAAGGACTACAATGTGGAATTCACTACCACCTGTGCAAGGCCAATGTGGTGGCGTATGCTTTGAGCGTAAAAGTTTATGTCAATACTTTGATGGTTAAGGAGAGCCAACTTGCCTTGTATGAAGAATTCTTGAAGCTTAGACTTGAGTTAGTGGAAGAAGGGTTTTGGCAACTCTTGAAGTGCAACCTACCTTGCAAAAAATAGATCAAGGCAGCCCAAGATGGAGATGCTAGCATCCAAGAGATTAAGACCAACATAAGAGAAGGGAAGGTGCAAGGTTTTCTATGGATGACCTAGGTGCGGTCTGGTTTGATAAGAGGCTCTGTGTGCCCAATAACACGGAGCTCAAGGGTATAATACTTAAAGAAGCCCATGAAGCTTTGTATTCTATACATCCAGAGTTACAAAATGTACCAAGATGTCAAGGAATTGTACTGGTGGCCGAAAATGAAGAAGGAGATAGCAGATTTTGTGGCCAAATGTGACACTTGCCAAAAGGTTAAAGCAGTGCACCAAAGACCTGGAGGACTTTTAGTGCCCTTACCCATACCCGAGTGGAAGTGGGAAGAGATCGGCATGGATTTTATTACTGGTTTACCTCGTACCCAAGCTGGTTTTGATTCTATTTGGGTCATAGTGGATAGATTAACAAAAATGGCTCACTTTATTCTGTGAAGACTACTTATTCGGAGACAAGCTAGCCAAATCTACATGGCAAAAGTGGTGTGCCTTCATGGTGTTCCAAAGAAGATAGTCTCCGACAGAGGATCTCAATTCACCTCCAAGTTTTGGCAAAAGCTACATGATGCCTTGGGCACCGACCTCAACTTTAGTACATCATACCACCCTCAAACAGATGGCCAAACTGAGAGAGTTAACCAAGTCCTTGAGGACATGCTGAGAGCTTGCGCCTAGAAAGACAATCTAGTTGGGACAAGATGTTACCATATCTTGAATTTTCCTATAATAACAGCTACCAAGCGAGTCTCCAAATGTCCCTTTGAAGCTATTTATGGGAGAAAGTGTAGGACTCCTTGTCTTCGACAGACGGGTGAAGGCCAAGTTCTTGGCCTGACTCACCGAAGAAGCCGAGGATCAAGTGAGATCAATTAGGAGAAGTTAAAGGCGGCCCAACTAGGCAAAAGAGCTACACAGATGTTAGGCGTCGAGACCTAGCTTTTGTCCCAGGAGACCAGTGTCTACCTCAAAGTTTCACCTCTCAAAGGTATGCAATGGTTCGAGTTAGTGGGAAGCTTGCTCCAAGATTTATTGGACCCTTTCCAGTCCTTGCAGAAGGGGTGAAGTAGCCTACAGCTTGGACCTCCCTCCTCACTTCTTTGAGTTCACAATGTGTTCCATGTGTCACAGCTTGAAGAAATGCTTATGCGAATGCCAGAGGACCAAATGCCTTTAGAAGTCAGTGGACCTCCAAGAAGACCTCACTTACAGAGAGCACCCCATCAAGATTTTGGACGTGTCGAGAGAGTTACCAGAGCAAGACCACCAAGTTGTGCAAGGTGCAATGGAGCAACCACTCAAGCCGAGGCAACATGGGAACGAGAAGAGGACCTCGGAAGGAGTTCCCCACCTATTCCCTAGCTCACCTAAATCTCGGGTCGAGATTCCCTTAAGGGTGAAGGTTTGTAACGTCCGCTTTCTTTTAAGTCCTTGCCAAGTTTTCAAAATAAAAGTAACCATTTGGCTTTATTGAGAATCCAAAGCTTAACCCGAGATTTTTGAACTGGAGAGTTCAATTGGAATTAATCAAACCTTAACTAAGTCGTTGTTGGTGTTCCTTGTCTGGTTGTGGCTCTCTGGGTGTCTTTGCCGCCCTCGGGTTGTGGTGCTCAAAGCCTTCTCTGTGCCCCGGTTCGCCTCTTCTCTCTCCTTAACTTCCCTTGTTGGTTTGAATCTCTTTGAGATCCGCACCTCTCTCACATCTCCCCTCTGCTCAAACCTCTCCCTTGCTTGGGGTTTTCTGTCAAGGACCCACTCGGGTTTGTGTTTCAAAACCTCTTTGTCCCCCAAGCCACGCTTGGTTTTGTTTCTCTCAGACCTCCCTTGTTGAGATCTAGCCGCTCGCCCTTGTTGAGATCTAGCCGCCAGACCTCCCTTGTTGAGATCTAGCCGCTAGCTAGCCGCCTGCACCTCCCCTTGTTGAGATCTAGCCGCTCAGACCTCCCTTGTTAGGATCTCGCCTTTAGGACCTCCTCTCTGGAGATCTTAGCCGTCTGTGTTCTCCTTTAGTGGGATCCAAAGGTTCCGACCTCCTTAGGTCCAAGACCTCCTCCTCGGCCCTTGCCGGGTCTTTTGTAAAGACCACCTCCTAACCTTGAATATTCCTCATTGGTCAGACCTCCTCAAGCCCTTTGATCTGGACCGTTGAGGTCCTCCCTTTGAGATCTTGACCGTTAGATCTCCCTTTTGGAGATCTACTCGTCAGACCTCCTCGCCCTTTGATCTGGACCGCTGAGGTCCTCCCTTGAGATCTTGACCGTTAGATCTCCCTTTTGGAGATCTACTCGTCAGACGCCCCTGCGCCCTTTGATCTCGGACTGTTGAGGTCCTCCTTGAAATCTTGACCCTTAGACCTCCCTTGTGCAGTCCGAGTGTCGTGGCCTCCTCGTTGAGAGCTTTGAGGACCTCTTGTCCAGACCTCTTCTTGAGTCCTTGGACCTCCCTGTCCAGACCTCCCTTTGAGTGTCTTGGACCTCTTGCCCAGACCTCGCGGTGGTCTTTGGCGGAATGACCTTTTTCGGTGGGGCCACCTCTTTGACCATGGTGCACCTTTTTGATCGGCCCCACTTGCCACCCCTCTTCACCTTGTAATTATTGCTCTTGCCTCAGAACTCAGGCGATTTAATAGGTGTCGGGTCACATTAAATGCAATCACATCTCGAGGTACTTTATTTCAATTCTTTTGGGCAAGCCCCGCCCTAGTTATCCCGATTGCCTACACGCCATTGAACCTTTTTCTTGGTACACTCCACCAACTCCGCTATATATAGCCCGGAGGCGTGCCTTTGTAATCTTTTTGCTCATTTCTTCCTTCCTCGCCTCCTCTGCTTCGGTTCTTCCTTGCGCAAGACCCTCCCAGAGCTCTTTGAGGCGGTGTTAAGCCTCTTGGTTTCCTTTTGGCTGAGTTGGTTTGAGTTCCTTTTTGGTTCTTTTGTTGTTCTCTATCTTAGTGTGGTTTTGCTTATTTGGTTCTCTTGCGAATGTGTAGATCACGAGTTCGAGGAGATCTTGGACCCGGCTCTTGCTGCAGAAGGCTCTCCACTGCTTGACCAAGGCAAGCCACAGACCTCCTTTTGATCATCTTGAACCAAGTTTTGCAAATGTATTTCGGTTTAAATTATCATGCATGGCTATGTTTATAAGAAAATGGTTTGGGCTATAGTTACTTGCCTACTTGCTGTTATGCCTCCTTTATACCTTGTCTCCATCATGTTGTCATGTTCACCTTGTGAGCCTTAGGGTGGATAATTTAGTTGGTGTTCTTTGTTATTTGCCAACATGGGGGCCGTAGGTCTTATATAGCCTCGCTTAGAAAACGTGGTTTGAGCGTATCATGCTTCATCTCTAATAATCTTGACTAATAAGTTATGAAATGTGTGGTTGGTGCCATTGTTGAGCAGCTATGGCAGGATGCCTAAGCTGTGTCGATTGTGGTGTGAGACCACTTGGTTAAAATTTGTGTGCCAGACTGGGTGGTCTTTTGGCATGGGCTAATACAATTGTTTTGCTAAGGCAAGAAGGCAGGAGTGAGTAGTGGTGTTGTGCACACCGGTTTGTGGAAGTCTTGCCTTAGCACAATTAAGGACTTCACTTTGTGTCTGTTTAACGGGCCAATTAGTGCAACCACAAGATCATTTTATGGGAATGGTCTGGCTGAATAATTAGCAATGAGATGGCTTGGGGCTGTGTTGGTTGAGCGTGTGATTCGTTGGCGCAAGAGGGGCACCCCATAACCCCGTGGATTTCTAGACCACCGGAGGGGATTATAAACCTTAGCGGGCAGCCCTAGTCAGTTCAAAGCTTTGTAAAGGCCTTGCAGCTCTCTAGATCGCTCACCTTAGGAAGTGAGCAAGGGTGACCGAACCCATCCCGCTAGAGAGATCGTGGATTGTGGGTAAAGTTGTACACCTCTGCAGAGTAAAAGATCTATTCAATAGCCACGCCCTGGTCATGGACATGCTCGGTGAAATGGTGCAAGGGGTAGATGTTTCAAAAGCTTGTGCCATCGACACTTCCGAGATGCTTTGGCTTTGCCTCAAGAGACCTTGGCCGGCTCCAGAGGGGTCAAGGTTGGTTCTGTAGTGGTCCAGGTTGGTTCGGACCTCTGAATGGGTGTTCTGAGTGGGTTTTGGGTGAGGACTGCCACTTTGGTGTGATCAGACCTCCCCCAATTTTTGGTTGTGGCCGTGAGTTGGTGCTCACACCACCTTTTATTAAAACATCAAAAGTATTATGTATTATGGTTTTACCTTGCTGCCTTTCAATCTATTATTGCTATTATTGTCAAATTTGGCTTTGCGCAAACTAACCATACAGCTCTCCATTGGTAAGTCCTTGCATGAATATTATTGCATCTTTGCTCTCTGTGACTTGCTGAGTACATTCCAAGTACTCATGGCTTAAGCCCTGTGTCAAAGCAGATTATGAGGATGACCAAGTGCAGGGCAGTGCAGACCTCTTCGAGGAGGAGTTCTTCGACGACTAAGATGCCTAGGACGTCCTCCACCCGACAGCCTGTGGTGCTTGTTGGATGGCTTCGTGTTTTGGTGTTTGAGCCCTAGAGCTCCTTGTCGCCAGCTTGTAAGTCCTCGTTGGTTTTGTAAGCCCTCGGTGGCACTTTTGTTAACAAGCTTGACCATAAGGTCCTATTATATAAAGTTTAATTTGTCTCGCTTCATCTTTGTTTGACCTCGTGGTTGTGGTATTGGCTTGTGTTCTTGTGCGAGCTAGCTCGATTATCCCGGGACTAGCTCAGATGCACAGGGCGGGACCACCGTGGAGGTCCCACGGACTTAGCTCGGGAGGTCCCGCCGACCTCTCTTGGTGATGTGCTGGAGGTGCTACTGAAAGCGGTGGCGGCCACGACCTCCAGGAGGTCCTCAAGACCTCCCCGGGAGGTCGATGGCGAGGCCAAGACCTCCAGAGGTCCGCAAGACCTCTGGGAGGTCCCGCACCTCCTCGGTAAAGCTCCATGCGGTGCTACCACATCCTTCCGTGGTGACTTCGCAGCGCAAAAAAAAAATGGTCCTCCCGGACCTCTTGCGGTACATCACGGGGTGGGTCGTCTCACTAAGCATGTCTAAGCAATTTAAATCGAAACTACTAAGTGATAAGAGCTCATCCAACGAGCTCCCACCACAGCAAATAACATAGGCTCATTGGTAGTAGAGGATGATCAATTCCTACAGATTATGCAACTATAGGACTGCTAGCGTTATTTTAACACAAGATAGCATGCATACATACAAGTAAAACAATATATTAACCTATAAAGTAATGGGACGCTAGAGGGGGTATGATCAAACTGCTTGACTTGCTGTTGCTGGTCAAATTGTTGCTGAGGATCGCTCACGGGATCAACACATTCGTCAACACCTAGTCGAAAAGACGAAAAGAATCGATAAGAACGACGAAAATGACAAAGACAGCACAGCAAACAAACTCCAAATACTCTGAAATTTCTACAGCAGCAAGAGGATGATTTTTAGGGAATTTAGCAACAAGAACCAATTGATTTGGATTCTCAATGCAAAAGTTATGAGCAAAACAAATCTGCTCAGCCCTAAAATACCAAACTACCACTATTCACTAATTTAATTATTAGGCAACATTTTCTAGCATGGTGGTGATACTGAGATTTTTACAGTAGAACAAGCACCTCATGAGATGAATAACACAATTGAGTTCACCTCATTTGGAGCTATTATGCATTTTCTATAATTCTTCAAAAACAAGAACTTGAACAAAATTATAATGCACAAGAACTCTTTTCGACAATAGCAACAAGATCAAAACTAATTTTCACAGTAAGTTCATTAATAGAGGAAACCAACAAAGTTGGATTCACTCAAAAATAATCTACAGAGCATTAGTTATGTATTTTACAAGTTAAACATTATTTTGAGTGTACATTTAAAGCTAGTTTTGAAACCTATTTGCAAAACCATGTTCGGAGCTGAACTGGGCTCACAACCATTTTTAGATTAGAGCCCAGGTCAAGCCAGAGCTAACAAAATTTGAATGACCTCATTTGGATTTAAAATGAAAAAGATATGAAATTTTAAAGTTCATACCCTTTGTCAGTTCACAATCAAGACCTCACGGGAGGTCCTAAGGACTAGATCTAATTGGGAGGACATGAGCGGCTCAGATCAAGCGAGGGAGGTCCTCAACGGTTGAGATCTTCCAAAGGAAGATCGAACTATCAAGATCTCCCCAAGGAAGATCTACATCGTTAGGACCTCACAGGGGAGGTCCTGGACGGTCCAGATTTTCCAAGGGAGGACCTTAATGGTCCAGATCGTCCGAGGGAGGACCTTGACGGTCAAGATCTACCCGGAGAGGTCATGAACGGCTGAGATGACCTCGGGGAGGTCCTAAGCGGAGGCCCAAACGTTACAGACCTCCAGGGGAGGTCTGGACGGCCACGATTTCGCAAGGGGAGGTCTTGGACGTTCCAGATTTCCTCGGAGGAGGTCTGGGACGTCCCAGACCCAGCGCCCTTGCGCTCGCGCACGTGCACGCACTCGGACACGAAGTTATTGCGCGCGGGACACAAGGAGGTCCGCGCGCGAGGTCTTTAATGCGCGCAAAAGGGGATAGGGTTAAGGGTAATAATGGCGGAGCCAATGATTAAAGAGACTTATCAATGATTAGGGCATTAAAGAGAGGATCTTTGTCTGAACTTGACACGGCACTGCTGTTTACGTCCGACAAAAATCCCGAGCTCAAAGATGTGGTTCTCGCCGGCGATGTAGGCCTCGCTGGCGACATCCAATGGTACCACTGAGTGTGCAATAGCCTTGCGCACCGCAGTGGACCTCCTCTCAACGACGGCGACGGCCTTAAACGCCGGCGAGCCGGAGAGGAGCACGAAGACAAGCACGGCCAACATGATAAGCAGCAAGATTTGAGCTCCGCAGCGATATTCAAGCGAGTGCCCAAGAAAAGCTCCGCAACAACATACATGCAGGTGCCCAGCGCTAAAGGACTATCAGGAAGTACCTGGAGGTCCCGAAGGTGCTGGGGAGGTTGGAGAAGAGGAGGACCGGCACTGGTGAAGACGATGAGCTCCACGGCCAAGATCCAAACTCGAAGTTAAACTGCCCCTGTGGAGGCAAGATAAAATCAAGTTAAAGGGGAGCACTATGGGTGATGATGTGCTCAAAATGGAAGCAAGGAGAGGGAGAGGAAGCCACTGGAGCAAGCCTTCACCACGAGCTCCAAGTCACTTCAACAATGGCGGCCAAGAGGGGAGGTCAACGGAAAAGAAAGCTTAGAAGACACAGGTGCAAGCTAGAACTTGAAAGTGTGCCAAAGAAGCTACGGGAGGAACCCAATGGGGGTTTTATAATTGGGAGAAGCAGGGCACACGAGCTGGGGTTAAGCTCATGGTGAGCTTAGCCCATGGCTCGGTCCAGGGCTTGGACAAGACGCGAGGTTGACATGGTGGCGTGTCTGCAGCGGCATGGAGAGGTGGAAGGTCGACCAAAGATTTAATGCAGGTCAGCAAAGAGTCGTTGAAGGTACACAATTGACAGGCACGCCTTTTCTCTCTGCCCAGGAACACGCATGCGTGACCGAGGAAGGAGAAGAACAGGGGAGATCATTTTGACCATTGGATAAGACTACGGGGAGGTCCTGGCCCTCGGATGTTATTTTTGAACCGTTACGTTTTAAGTGACTGGGAGGAGGTCCCAGCCATACGATCTAGGTTGGGGAGGTCGTGGCCCTCCGATTTCCATAATGCGAATGCGCACGTGGAAAAAGGGATTAGGAGGTCCAAGGCATTGGATCTCAATCCAACGGTCAAGGGACCTCCCCGTGAGGACTCAACCGCACACCCACCTTAAGAACCGAGGGGAGGTCATGGCCATCGATTAAGATCTAATGGTGATGAGAGGGCAAGGAGGTCTCGAGACGCTATGCGCAAAAAGGCAAGGAGGTCAGACCTTTGGATTTTTGATCCAACGGTTCGATCAAAAGAGGGGAGGTCCTGAGCTTGCGTAACGCACAGGGGAGGTCATGGCCTTTAGATTTAGATCTAAGGGCTACGACCTCACGTCTTGTGAGGAGGTCTGATGCAAGACGAGGCAATGAGGATGTAACATCCCAAATGTATAAACAGGTTATTCAAGTATAATTATATGTGTAGAAATTAAAACTTTTTCTCACATCTTGAAAAACCCTAAAATCTCATGGAATTCTTGTCCAAGAGTTGTGTAATCCAAAACACAAAGCTCTTGTTGACCAAAAGTCAAACTCATTTTCCAATTATCTCAAACCTTGGGCCAAACAATTGGAAATATTTTCCTTGGTCCAAAAACTAATGTGGGACCCTCTGAAAATATCACGAGTTGTAAAACTAGTTTGATAAATTTTGGAGGTTCATCTTAATGTCACGAGCTCTGTAAAAATTTCATGAAATTTGGAGTTCAATTGCTACCTCAAACAATTCTCAAAGACTCACCGTTAGAAAATTTAATTTAAAACAGAGACCTTTGTCCTTGGGCCGAGCCAGACTCAAACCTCGTCCAGCCCAACCCCATCGACCTCCTTTCCCACCTTGATGAGGTCGTGGCCGTTGGATCCAATCCAACCGCCACGACCTCCCCTCAACCAACAAGACCCAGACCTCCCTTCGAGGTCCTCTTGACCTCGTGGACCTCCTCGTCAACGTGAGCGCTAGACCTCCCATGTAAACCCGCGAGACCTCCCCCTCCCGCGTTACAGCCGCTAAGACCTCTCTTTGCACTTAGTTGAGGTCGTGGCCGTTGGATTTACATCCAACACCCACGACCTCCTCCTCAAACGCTCTCGATAAGACCTCCCCACCTCATCAGTCATAGCCGCTGGATCAAAGATCCACGGTCATGACCTCCCCGTGTTGAACTTCACGACCTCCTCTGAAAAACCTCACAAAGAAGGTCCTCCCGCTTTGTTGAGGTCATAGCCCTTGGATCGAAAAATCTAAGGCCATGACCTCCCCTCGGTTTCTTAAAATTGGGTGCGGTTAAGACCTCACAGAGGTCCGCACCGCTGATTGAAATCCAACGCTTTGGACCTCTGTCCATTTCTCACGTCGTTTTCACGTGAAGTGAAATCGTGAGGCCATGACCTCCCACGTTTGATCGTGTGGCCGGACCTCCTCCCACCACTTAAAACGAACGGTTCAAAAATAGGATCCGATGGCCAGACCTCCTCGAGGTCTTATCCAACGCCCATAGGACCTCCTGTTCTTCTCCTTCCTCGGCATGCGGGCAAGCTTCGGCAAAGCATTTAATGCATGTCCGAGCAGGAGGTACTGCTCAATGACTCTTTCTCGACCAAGATTTAATGCAGTCGACTTTCCGCCTCAATGGTCACCCGAGCCTCGCCCCTTGTCGCCCCCAAGTCTTGTCCACTCCAAGACCGTGCCATGGGCCAAGCTCACAAGGAGCTTAGCCAAGGGTCCATGACCTCCTGCCCTAGTATAAAGCCCCATTGGGTTCCTCCCAGTAGCTTCTTTGGCACACTTCCAAGCCTTAGCTTGCACCTGCCTTTTTGAGCTTACTCTTTCACCGACCTCCACACTTGGCCGCCATTGTTGAGAAGCTTGAAGCCCTTGGTGGTGAAGGCTTGCTCCAAAGGGCTCCCTCTCAAACTCTTGCTCCATTGAGCTCCCCAAATCTCTGGAGTTAAACCTAACTCATTGTTAGGTTGACCTTTTCAGAGGGGCTAGTGGAGCTTGGAGCCGAGGCTTGAGTTTGGAATTTGGACTTGAAGCGGTGGAGCTCTCCATCTTCCCCAACTCCGCCAAGCACCATCCTCAACCTCTTCGACATCTTTAGGACCTCCGTAATTCCCCGGTAGTCCTTTAGTGCCGCACCGCGTGAATGCATGTTGCGAGCTTATGTTGGGCACAAGCTTGATTGTCGCGCTGAGCTGCTTTTGCATTTTCGTATTTTGGCCGTGAAGGTCGTCTCTGTCCTCTCGGCCACCGGCGATTAAGGCCGCCGCCGCCGTTGAGAGGAGGTCCGTTGCGCGCATGGTTATTGCGGACCTAACGGTACCATTGACCTCACCGGCGGGCTCTACATCGCCGGCGAGACCATTTCTTCAAGCTCGATTTTGTCGGGGCCCCGGCGTGTCGTGTCGCTTTTAGGACGAGAGATCCCGGCGCATGGTGCTAATCATTGCTCAATCTCGCAATCATTGGCGCCTTAACCGCCTTAAATCCACCATTTATTGTGCGCAGTTAAGACCTCCCGCGCGCGCGGATCTCCTCGTGGTCCTGCGCGCATTAACCTCTTGTCCAAGCGCGTGCGTGTGCGTGCGCTAATTCTAGCGCCGATCTCGACGTCCGACCTCCTCCGAGGAGATCCGAGCGCCCAAGACCTCCTTGGCGCAATCTGGGCCGTCCGCACCTCCTCGAGGTGCAGTGGCGCTGAGGACCTCCTCTGGGACCTCCTCGAGGTCATCTCACCATGAGGACCTCCCTTTAGACCTGGTCCGCTCCGGACCTCCCTTCCCTGTTGTGGTCCGTTGGATCTCCCATCTACGGCCATGACCTCCCCTCACCTCGCGCATGTGCGTGGTTAGGAGGTCCAGGACCTCTGGACCTCCCATCTGCGTGTGTGTTGTCCTCCGGGGAGGTCTGAGCCGTTAGATCTGTGATCTGTGGCTCACGACCTCCCATGTCTCTGTGAGTTATAGAAATGTTAGTAAATTCTTAAGTATGAACTGAAATAAGGTATAAACTTTAGAATTTCATATCTTTCTCATTTTAATTCCAAATGAGGTCATTCAAATTGTGTTAGCTCTATCTTGAACTTGACTTTAATCCAAAAATGATTGCAAGTTGAGTTCAGTCCCAGAGCACAGATTAGCCACTAGGTTTTAAAAACTAACTTTAAATATACATTCAAATTAATGCTTAACTTGTAAAATTCATAACTAATGCTCTGTAGATTCTTTTTAAGTGAGACCAACTTTGTTGGTTTCCTCTAGTAATGAACTCACTGTGAAAATTAGTGTTGAGCTTGTTGCTGTTAGAAAAATGAGGACTTGTGCATTATAATTTTGTTCAAGTTCTTGTTTTTGAAAAATTATAGAAATTGCATAATAGCTCCAAATGAGATGAACTCAATTGTGTTATTCATCTCATGAGGTGCTGGTTTTACAGTAAAAGTTTCAGCCTCACCACTTTTCTAGAAAATGTTGCCTCATAATTAAATTAGTGAATAGTGCAGTTTGGTATTTTTAGGGCTGAGCAGAGTTGTTTTGCTCATAACTTTTGCATTGAGAATCCAAATCCATTGGTTCTTGTTGCTAAATTCCTAAAAATCCTCCTCTTGCTGCAGTAGAAATTTCAGAGGATTTGGAGTTCTGTTGCTGTGTTGTCTTTGTTGCTTTTCGTCGTTCTTATCGGTTCTTTATTGCTTTTTCCGTTAGGGTTCGACATTTGTGGTGATCCCGCCAATCGACCCTCCGCAACAAATTGACCAGCAACAAGGCAAGCAGTTTGATCATATCCTCTAGCGTCCCATTACTTTAAAGGTTAATATGTTGTTTTACTTCTATGTATGCATGCTACTTTGTGTTAAAGGTCGCTAGTAATCCTATAGTTGCATAATCTGTAGGAGTGTTTATCCTCTACTACCAACGAGCCTAGGTTATTTGCTGTGATTTGAGCTCGTTGGATGAGCTCTTATCACTTAGTAGTTGCGCTCCCTCTGCTTAGACATGCTTAGCTATCGGTAGTATGGGCCATCATCGACTTAGTCGATGGTCTTGATCACACAAGTATAATTATTCCTCCTATATGTCCAGCACTTGTGCTTTGATTAATTTGTGAAGTCAAAAACTGAAAATAAAGGATTGATTTAGACTTGGGCATATTGGATGGATGGGGTGGTTTTGGAATGTGGTAGTATGCCCGAGTCATTATGACCGAGTTACTTGCGCCACTGCTCGAAAGCAATGTTGCGTGCTAACCACACGAGGGGATATGGGACCTCTCTTGACTAAGTACTTTGGGAGGTGTTAATTATGAGCTGGTTGGTGGGTATGTTTTAATAAAATCTGTGTGTGTGGTGTTGGGAGGGAGCATTGGCGGACGGTTAGGGCTGTCTAATGTGTCTTGTCCCGTGGGTTGCGACTCGTAATTAGCATCGCCCATTGGAAATGTCTCGTAGGACTTAGCCGTGCTTGGCACACCAAAGGTAGTGTGCCTAAAGGAAAGGCGGTCAGCGTGTGGGTACATTGGTACACCCCGCAGGTTAAAACTATTCAATAGCCTCGCCCTAGGTTATGGACACGCCGAAACGCCTGTAAGAACTAGACTCAACCATTTAATTAAAACTTGATGGGTTGGTATGAATGGATGTTCATACTATTGTTGTGGTGACTTGGGTTAGTCACTTCCGTGATGTTCTTGTTGTTGATATTATGTTATTATCTCGTTGTTATTTCAACAATTACAAATGCTTTATCAAATTGCCTTCAATCTATTATGTTATTACAAATGAAACTTGCTTTATGCTAAAATGAGTCCAAAGCCCCATCCACTTAAATGAAGCTTGCATGTAGCTAAATTATAGTTCTGTTATCTTACACGTCAGTTTTAAGTAGTACAATAAACAAGTTATTGTACTCATTTGCTTTGCTTAACAAATTTGTTGCAGAGGACGGAGGTGAGCTCCAAGAGCCTTACTTCGTGCCACGTGTTGCGCTTTCTTCGACGACTAGTCAAGGGTCCTGTCCGATGCCTAGGGTTAAGGCACACCGATTGGCTTTGTGTTATAGCCATCTTTATGGCACTTTTGCTTCATTGTTATCTTTTTAATTGTTGCTATTTGGCCTAAGGGCCTCTCTTTTGTAATAGCTATTTTCCTTTTAATATTAACTTCGGTTTGTGGCTTATGTACTATGTGTTGTATGGAATTGGTACATTCTTTTGTTGTGAGGTATGTATACTTGCATTCAGGGAGTATACATCTCTCGAGACCGGATTTATTTGGTTGATAATACTAGGGTCAATTGGGTGACTAAGTATTATGAGCCTAATAAATATACCGGGGTCTCACAAAAGTTGGTATCAGAGCCGTTATGACCGTAGTAACGCAAGCTTGGTCGTTTTAGGATATTTTGAAAACCTATTTTCAAAGTATAAATGAGTTTTGAAAGCTTAAGTAATTCTCGGATTTTACTCCTTACCTATCTTAGCTTTCTCTTCTCATCTCACTCTAATTTGAGTTTTAAAAGTTGTTTTCCTCTCTTCCTTCTACACAATAGTTGTTATCGACTAATTCGGTTTTGGGAGAACCAATGAGATTGGCAAATTTAAGTGTGAGCTGCCCACTACAAGGTTTTGAAGTTCGAGTCGGTGATTCGACGAGGAGCTTGATGCTAAATCTGGACAGCAAGCATCAAATTTCCTGACAGCAATCTCAAAGGTTTCTAATTAGGATAGATAATGAGAGGTTAATTCAACTAAAACTTGTGGGAATGAAAAGGGTAAGATGTGATACTAGTTAGCTAAGTATCTAACACTTATTTCGCTGCAATAACCTTGCTCTCTAATAGTTTTAGATCTCATCTTACAATCTGATTTTTAACCTTCTCGGTCAATTACTCGCTCATTCAATACGGGTTAGTTGAGTTGAGAAGTTGAGCCTTCCGCTTGGTGTTCCTTTGCTGTTTTTAGAGTCTTTTAGAAGCTTTTTAAAGTTTAAATAACCGCTGATTTTGGCCTTCGCTTAGGGTGATATTCCATTCCCTAGTCGATCGCTTTTGCTTACCTTAAGGCTTTGTTTTGGTCTAGTTGCTAACCAAAATTCATTGTAACAGATGGCGGGCGACTCAGAAGCGCCAAGGCGATCACCCGTCCGGACGAGGAGCTTCCTCCTCCTCCGACCATGGCCGAGGTTCTTCTTCAGATCGAAGCGCAACCGCGCGGATGACAGAGAGTTCTATCGACGCCATCGCGCAACACTCTGCACTTTCCGGAGCTTCGGATCTGGGGCCGTGAATGCCCATCACCGCGTGGAGGACTCGCGGAGTTTCTTCGTACTCAGCCCCTACCTTTTCCCTGGCCCGAGGACCTTTGGATGCGACGATTGGCTTTGCTCGTGGAGCGAAGCCAGATCGCGCAGCTGCTGCGAGCACGAGAAGGCGCTGTTCGCATCGCACCACCGGAGGGTGCAGCTTTGTCATGGTGGGAGAGCTATCTCGCCATGCAGCCCGTGGACCATACCGCCTCTTGGGAGGAGTTCCGTCTTTGCCTTCCGTCGAGCTCACATCCTCGCCGCTTGATGGAGATCAAGAAGGGGAGTTTCTTGCGCCAAGCAAGGGCGAGCTCACCATGGAGTATGTATACGAAGTTCAACCATCTAGCTCGTTATGCTCCCGAGGATGTGGCCACCGATATGGCCAAGCGAGGCCAAGTTCAGCGTGGCTTGTCCGAGGAGTGAAGGACAAGCTATCCATTGTCGACTTTCACGATTTTCAGTCCTTGGTCGACAAGGCCATCGTCGCCGAGCATGCGGCTCGAGAGCTTATGGACTCCATAGCGCAAGTGGGAGGCCCATAAGTCATCTAGGGCGCTTCCTCCGTCCCCGCCGGCGCCTCAGGGTACCATTCTCACTCTTGGCGCCCCGAGGTCACTCGCCTCGTTTCGCCCTTCGCAGCCGTGTCCTACCACGCACACTGCGAAGTCGTGAGCGCCCCGCAACCCGGCCGCCGGGTCACATGTTTCTCATGCAACGAGAAGGGCATTATGCGAACCAATGCCCAAAGAAGACAGAGCGACCCGCGTCCTAATGGAGGACGCGGTCGAGGTGGTGCACTCAGACCGAAGATCGTCCCGGCTACCCAAGGCGTGGGTAGTGGTCGCGTCAACGCCATCACCGCAGAGGAGGCTCAGGAGGCACCCGACGTCGTGCTAGGTACACTTTCTGTTAACTCTCACCCTGCTACTGTTTTGTTTGATTCAGGAGCTTCTCATTCCTTTGTTTCTGAGTCTTTTGCTGCTGTCGGAGAGCTTCTTTTCTCTCCATTGTTAGTCCCGCTACTCATTCGCTCTCTGGTTCGGAGTTGAGAGTCAATCTGAGTGTAGGGATGTCCCTATCGAGATCGAAGGCGAGGGTTCTTAGCTAACCTTATCCTTCTCCATTCAATGAGTCTTGATGTAATTCTTGGTATGGATTGGTTGTCTCAAAGACATGGGACAAATCGATTGCGCCAGAAGCTCATCTCCTTATCTAGTCCCTCCGTGAAAGAGTTCGTTTCTCATGAAGTCGCTAGATCCTCATCTCTTCGCACTTGAAGCGAAGCCCGCTCAGATATTAGCGAAGTCCCAACAGTTTGTGACTTTGTTGATGTCTTTCCGCTGATCTTCCGGGATGCCACCCGCTCGAGACCTCGAGTTTGTCATTGAGTTGGCTCCCTGCATCGCCCCTATCTCAAAGAGGCCTTATCGGATGCCACCGAACGAGTTGGTAGAGTTGAAGAAGCGATTAAGCGAGCTGCAAGAGAAGGGTTTCATTCGCCTAGCTCATCTCCGTGGGGTTGTCCACCTATCTTCGTTAAGAAGAAGGATTTGCGGTTTACGCATGTGCGTTGATTACCGCCCACTTAATGAAGTGACGGTAAAGAACAAGTATCCATTGCCCCGCATTGACGATCTCTTCGATCAATTAACTGGAGCCCGAGTTTTCTCCAAGATTGATCTGAGAGTGGGGTATCATCAGGTTCATATTCGGCCTGAGGATATTCCCAAGACGGCGTTCTCTACTCGCCACGGCTTGTATGAGTACCTTTGTCATGTCATTCGCTTAACCAATGCTCTGCCTTGTTCATGAACCTCATGAATTCGGTATTCATGGAGTACTTGGATAAGTTCGTCGTGGTCTTCATCGATGATATTCTTATCTATTCCAAGAACGAGGAAGAGCATGCCGAGCATCTGCAGCTTGTGTTAGGCAAGCTACGTGAGCACCACCAGACGCTGAAGTTCAAAAGTCGCGATTCAGTTGAGGGAAGTGGCTTTCTTAGGCCATATTCTTTCAGCAGGAGGCGTAGCCGTTGATCCTAGCAAGGTCAGCGATGTTCTTTCATGGAGTCAGCCTGCTTCGGTCACCGATGTGCGGAGTTTTCTCGGTTTGGCGGGATATTATCGACGCTTTATCGAGAACTTCTCCAAAATCGCGAAGCCGATGACGGAGTTGCTCAAGAAGGACAAGAAGTTCGTGTGGTCCGCCGAGTGTGAGGAAAGTTTCCAAATACTCAAGAGGCGTTTGACCACCGCTCCTGTTCTTGTTCTTCCTGATATCCATCGAAGCTTCGATATCTTTTGCGATGCTTCTCGTCGAGGCCTCGGTTGTGTCCTTATGCAAGAAGGCAAGGTAGTGGCCTATGCCTCAAGGCAATTGAGACCTCATGAACTCAACTACCCTACTCATGATTTGGAGTTGGCTTCTGTGATTCATGCACTTAAGATTTGGCGACATTACCTAATCGGTGTCGCTAGAAGTGTATTCGGATCACAAGAGCCTTAAGTATTTGTTCACCCACCGACTGAACCTCGTGCAAAGGAGATGGTTGGAGTTGATCAAGGACTATGATATGGGTATTCACTACCATCCGGGCAAGGCTAATGTCGTTGCCGATGCGCTTTAGTCGCAAGCGCATTGCAATGCCTTGTTGTCCAGGAGCTTCACCGCTCTTCCGAAGAGTTTCAGCGCCTCAACTTGGGTTTAGTTGAGCATGGTTCTCTCAACGCCTTGGTTGTGCAACCAACCTTGGTGGATCGGATCAAGTCCGCCAGCGATGGATGATGGAGTGAGCCACATTAAGGCAAATGTCAAGAACGGAACGACCAAGTGCTTCTCGAGGATGAGCATGGTGTCGTGAGGTTCGCAACGCCTTGTGGTTCCAAAGGACATGGAGCTGCGAATTTGATCCTCCGCTGAAGCCCATGATTCGCCATTATCCATTCATCCCGGCCACAAAGATGTATCAAGATCTCCGCCAGAGATTTTGGTGGACCCGAATGAAGAGGGAGATTGCGGTTCGTTGTCGAAAGTCGACGATGTCGTCGTGTCAAGGCCGAGCATCGGCGTCAGCAGATTGCTTCAGCCCTTGCTGTCTTGGAATGGAAGTGGGATTCCGCTTAAGATGGACTTTATCACCGGTGCGCCGAACCCCAAAGGGAAAGATTCCATTTGGGTCGCCATTGATCGGTTGACTAAAGTAGCGCATTTCTTGCTGTCTTGAGCTAAGATTTCTGTTGGTCAATTGGCGACCTCTATGTCTCTCGCATCGTGTGCTTGCACGGTGTGCCCAAGACGATCGTCTCGGATCGTGGTTCTCTTTTCACCTCTCGCTTTTGGCACAGGTTTGCAAGAGGCCATGGGAACCCGTTTTACCTTTAGCACGGCATATCATCCCCAAACCGATGGTCGACCGAGAGGGTCAACCAAGTTTTGGAAGACATGCTTCGTGCTTGTGTCCTTTCCTATGGGAAGCATTGGGAGAAATGCTTGTCATTCGCCGAAGTTTTCTTATAACAACGACTTTTCAGGCGGTCTCGGCATGGCACCTTTTGAGGCCTTATACGGAGAAAGTGTAGGACCCGTTGAACTGGTCGAGACCGGTGAGAGACCTCTCTTTGGCCGGACTCAATTAATGAGGCCGAGCGCCAAGTCCATCTTGTTCGTGGCGTTTGCGCACTCAATCGAGCAAAAGAGCTATGCGGATCGTCGTCGACGTGAGTTACGTTTTGAGCCTAATGACTTTGTGTATCTCAAAGTCTCTCCTTTGAAGGGCCATCAACGTTTGGCGTCAAGGGCAGTTGGCTCCTCGATATATCGGTCCCTACCGCATTATCGAGAAGAAGGGAGCTGTTGCCTATAAGTTGGAGTTGCCAGCTGCACTTGCGGGGGTACATGATGTGTTCCATGTGTCCCAGCTAAAGAAGTGCCTCCGTGTTCCAACTGAGGAAGCTCCGTTGGAAACCCTCGATGTCCAGGAAGATTTGACCTATCGCGAGCACCCTATTCGCGTACTCGATGAGTCTGAACGAAGGACAAGGAATAAGACCATCAAGTTCCTTAAAGTTCAGTGGTCAAACCATTCTGAGGATGAGGCTACTTGGGAAAGAGAAGATCGTCTGCGTGCGGACTATCCATCTTTCTTTACCGAGTGAGCCAAATCTCGGGACGAGATTTTTGTAAGGGGGAGAGATTTTGTAACATCCCAAATGTATAAACAGGGTTATTCAAGTATAATTATATGTGTAGAAATTAAAACTTTTCTCACATCTTGAAAAACCCTAAAATCTCATGGAATTCTTGTCCAAGAGTTGTGTAATCCAAAACACAAAGCTCTTGTTGACCAAAAGTCAAACTCATTTTCCAATTATCTCAAACCTTGGGCCAAACAATTGGAAATATTTTCCTTGGTCCAAAAACTAATGTGGGACCCTCTGAAAATATCACGAGTTGTAAAACTAGTTTGATAAATTTTGGAGGTTCATCTTAATGTCGTGAGCTCTGTAAAAATTTCATGAAATTTGGAGTTCAATTGCTACCTCAAACAATTACAGAAGACTCAATTTGTTAGAAAATTTAATTTAAAACAGTAGATCTTGTCCTTGGGCCGAGCCAGACTCAAACCTCGTCCAAACCCAACCCCATCGACCTCCTTTCCCATTTGATGAGGTCGTGCCGTTGGATCCAATCCAACCGCCACGACCTCCCCTCAACCAACAAGACCCAGACCTCCCTTCGAGGTCCTCTTGACCTCGTGGACCTCCTCGTCAACGTGAGCGCTAGACCTCCCATGTAAACCCGCGAGACCTCCCCCCTCCCGCGTTACACGCCGCTAAGACCTCTCTTTGCACTTAGTTGAGGTCGAGGCTGCTGGATTTACATCCAACACCACGACCTCCTCCTCAAACGTTCTCGAGATAAGACCTCCCCACCTCATCAGTCATAGCCACTGGATCAAAGATCCACGGTCATGACCTCCCATGTGTTGAACTTCACGACCTCCTCTGAAAAACCTCACAAAGAAGGTCCTCCCGCTTTGTTGAGGTCATAGCCCTGGATCGAAAATCTAAGGCCATGACCTCCCCTCGGTTTCTTAAAATTGGGTGCGGTTAAGACCTCACAGAGGTCCGCACCGCTGGATTGAAATCCAACGCTTTGGACCTCTGTCCATTTCTCACGTCGTTTTCACGTGAAGTGAAATCGTGAGGCCATGACCTCCCCACGTTTGATCGTGTGGTGGGACCTCCTCCCACCACTTAAAACGAACGGTTCAAAAATAGGATCCGATGGCCAGACCTCCTCGAGGTCTTATCCAACGCCCATAGGACCTCCCCTGTTCTTCTCCTTCCTCCGCATGCGGGCAAGCTTCGCGAGCAAAGCATTTAATGCATGTCCGAGCAGGAGGTACTGCTCATCACTCTTTCTTGACCAAGATTTAATGCAGTCGACTTTCCGCCTCAATGGTCACCCGAGAGCACCCCCTTGTCGCCCCCAAGTCTTGTCCACTCCAAGACCGTGCCATGGGCCAAGCTCACAAGGAGCTTAGCCTGGTCCATGACCTCCTGTGCCCTAGTATAAAGCCCCATTGGGTTCCTCCGTAGCTTCTTTGGCACACTTCCAAGCCTTAGCTTGCACCTGCCTTTTGAGCTTACTCTT
Organism: Phyllostachys edulis; assembly: GCA_036346405.1. Taxonomy (NCBI): domain Eukaryota; kingdom Viridiplantae; phylum Streptophyta; class Magnoliopsida; order Poales; family Poaceae; genus Phyllostachys; species Phyllostachys edulis. Next base: position 33,259,038 of record CM070547.1, on the reverse strand, counting down.
TCACCGACCTCCACACTTGGCCGCCATTGTTGAGAAGCTTGAAGCCCTTGGTGGTGAAGGCTTGCTCCAAAGCTCCCTCTCAAACTCTTGCTCCATTGAGCTCCCCAAATCTCTGGAGTTAAACCTAACTCATTGTTAGGTTGACCTTTTCAGAGGGGCTAGTGGAGCTTGGAGCCGAGGCTTGAGTTTGGAATTTGGACTTGAAGCGGTGGAGCTCTCCATCTTCCCCAACTCCGCCAAACCATCCTCAACCTCTTCGACATCTTTAGGACCTCCGTAATTCCCGGTAGTCCTTTAGTCTTTAACACCAGCGTGAATGCATGTTGCGAGCTTATGTTGGGCACAAGCTTGATTGTCGCATGAGTGCTTTTGCATTTTCGTATTTTGGCCGTGAAGGTCGTCTCGTCCTCTCGGCTCATGGCGATTAAGGCCGTCGCCGCCGTTGAGAGGAGGTCCGCGCGCATGGTTATTGCGGACCTAACGGTATTATTGACCTCACCGGCGGGCTCTACATCGCCGGCGAGGACCATTTCTTCAAGCTCGATTTTGTCGACGCCCCGGCGTGTCGTGTCGTTTTAGGACGAGAGATCCCGGCGTTAATGGTGCTAATCATTGCTCAATCTACGCAATCATTGGCGTCTTAACCGCCTTAAATCCACCATTTATTGTGCGCATTAAGACCTCCCGCTGCGGACCTCCTCGTGGTCTGCGGCGCATTAACCTCTTGTCCAAGCGTGCGTGCGCGTGCGCTAATTCTAGCGCCGATCTGGACATCCGACCTCCTCCAAGGAGATCAGGCGCCCAAGACCTCCTTGGCGCAATCTTAGCCGTCGAGACCTCCTGGAGGTGCAGTGGCGCTGAGGACCTCCTCTGGGACCTCCTCGAGGTCATCTCACCATGAGGACCTCCCTTTAGACTGGTCCGCTCCGGACCTCCCTTCCTGTTGTGGTCCGTTGGATCTCCCATCTATGGCCATGACCTCCCCTCACCTCGCGCGATGTGCGTGGTTAGGAGGTCCAGGACCTCTGGACCTCCCATCTGCGTGTGTGTTGTCCTCCGGGGAGGTCTGAGCCGTTAGATCTGTGATCTGTGGCTCACGACCTCCCATGTCTCTGTGAGTTATAGAAATGTTAGTAAATTCTTAAGTATGAACTGAAATAAGGTATAAACTTTAGAATTTCATATCTTTCTCATTTTAATTCCAAATGAGGTCATTCAAATTGTGTTAGCTCTATCTTGAACTTGACTTTAATCCAAAAATGATTGCAAGTTGAGTTCAGTCCCAGAGCACAGTTAGCCACTAGGTTTTAAAAACTAACTTTAAATATACATTCAAATTAATGCTTAACTTGTAAAATTCATAACTAATGCTCTGTAGATTCTTTTTAAGTGAGACCAACTTTGTTGGTTTCCTCTAGTAATGAACTCACTGTGAAAATTAGTGTTGAGCTTGTTGCTATTAGAAAAATGAGGACTTGTGCATTATAATTTTGTTCAAGTTCTTGTTTTTGAAAAATTATAGAAATTGCATAATAGCTCCAAATGAGATGAACTCAATTGTGTTATTCATCTCATGAGGTGCTGGTTTTACAGTAAAAGTTTCAGCCTCACCACTTTTCTAGAAAATGTTGCCTCATAATTAAATTAGTGAATAGTGCAGTTTGGTATTTTTAGGGCTGAGCAGAGTTGTTTTGCTCATAACTTTTGCATTGAGAATCCAAATCCATTGGTTCTTGTTGCTAAATTCCTAAAAATCCTCCTCTTGCTGCAGTAGAAATTTCAGAGGATTTGGAGTTCTGTTGCTGTGTTGTCTTTGTTGCTTTTCGTCGTTCTTATCGGTTCTTTATTGCTTTTTCCGTTAGGGTTCGACATTTGTGGTGATCCCGACGAATCCCCCTCCGCAACAAATTGACCAGCAACAAGGCAAGCAGTTTGATCATATCCTCTAGCGTCCCATTACTTTAAAGGTTAATATGTTGTTTTACTTCTATGTATGCATGCTACTTTGTGTTAAAGGTCGCTAGTAATCCTATAGTTGCATAATCCGTAGGAGTGTTTATCCTCTACTACCAACGAGCCTAGGTTATTTGCTGTGATTTGAGCTCGTTGGATGAGCTCTTATCACTTAGTAGTTGCGTTCCCTCTGCTTAGACATGCTTAGCTATCGGTAGTAATGGGCGATCATCGACTTAGTCGATGGTCTTGATCACACAAGTATAATTATTCCTCCTATATGTCCAGCACTTGTGCTTTGATTAATTTGTGAAGTCAAAACTGAAAATAAAGGATTGATTTAGACTTGGGCATATTGGATGGATGGGGTGGTTTTGGAATGTGGTAGTATGCCCGAGTCATTAAGACCGAGTTACTTGCGCCACCGCTCGAGCAATGTTGCGTGCTAACCACACGAGGGGATATGGGACCTCTCTTGACTAAGTACTTTGGGAGGTGTTAATTATGAGCTGGTTGGTGGGTATGTTTTAATAAAATCTGTGTGTGTGGTGTTGGGAGGGAGCATTGGCGGACCGGTTAGGCTGTCTAATGTGTCTTGTCCCGTGGGTTGCGCTCGTAATTAGCATCGCCCATTGGAAATGTCTCGTAGGACTTAGCCGTGCTTGGCACACCAAAGGTAGTGTGCCTAAAGGAAAGGCGATGCAGCGTGTGGGTACATTGGTACACCTACGAGGTTAAAACTATTCAATAGCCTCGTCCTAGGTTATGGACACGCCGAAACGCCTGTAAGAACTAGACTCAACCATTTAATTAAAACTTGATGGGTTGGTATGAATGGATGTTCATACTATTGTTGTGGTGACTTGGGTTAGTCACTTCCAGGATGTTCTTGTTGTTGATATTATGTTATTATCTCGTTGTTATTTCAACAATTACAAATGCTTTATCAAATTGCCTTCAATCTATTATGTTATTACAAATGAAACTTGCTTTATGCTAAAATGAGTCCAAAGCCTCATCCACTTAAATGAAGCTTGCATGTAGCTAAATTATAGTTCTCGTTATCTTACACGTCGGTCTTGCAGTACAATAAACAAGTTATTGTACTCATTTGCTTTGCTTAACAAATTTGTTGCAGAGGGGCGGAGGTGAGCTCCAAGAGCCTTACTTACATGCCACGTGTTGCGCTTTCTTGACGACTAGTGGCGGTCCGTCGAGATGCCTAGGGTTAAGGCACACCGATTGGCTTTGTGTTATAGCCATCTTTATGGCACTTTTGCTTCATTGTTATCTTTTTAATTGTTGCTATTTGGCCTAAGGGCCTCTCTTTTGTAATAGCTATTTTCCTTTTAATATTAACTTCGGTTTGTGGCTTATGTACTATGTGTTGTATGGAATTGGTACATTCTTTTGTTGCGAGGTATGTATACTGCATTCTGGGGAGTATACATCTCTCGAGACCGGATTTATTTGGTTGATAATACTAGGGTCAATTGGGTGACTAAGTATTATGAGCCTAATAAATATACCGGGGTCTCACAGAGGAGGTCGTGACCGTGGATTTTTAATCCAACGGTGCACAACGATTAAAGCGAGGAGGTCCTAGGCTGCGATGATTTGCAGCAGAGGTCGTAGCCTTTGGATCCGAATCCAACGGCTGCGACCCCAACCAGGTGGGATGTTTGAAGGTTTTGACAGTGAGGGGAGGTCTTTGAGGTTTTTAAAACACAGGGGAGGTCATGGCCATGGATCCTTGATCCAACGGCAATGACCAGATGAGGTGGGGAGGTCTTTGCGGTGTGGACCGCGGAGGAGGTCGTGGCGGTTGGATGTAAATCCAACGGTCACACCTCAACAAGCGGGAAGGAGGTCGAGATGGGGTTGGGTTCAACCCGAAATGACAGAGGCTCACTTTGAGGAACAAGTAAGCTTTTAAATTTAGTTTTTAACAAATGAGACTTAGCAGAATTATTTGAGATAGCAAATGAACTCCAAATTTCTGCAATTTTAACAGGAGCTTGCTGACATTAAGATTAACCTTACATAAAATTTCCAGAGGTTATTATGCAATGCATTTTTCTCAAGAAATTCATGAAGACTGTTCAAGGATTTGTTTTACCTCCAAAAAATTATCAAACAAGTTTTATAACTCATGATATTTTTCAGAGGGGTCCCACAACATTTCTAGGACCAAGGAAAAATATTTCCAAGGGTTTGGCACAAGATTTGTGACGAATGGGAAATGAGTTTGACTTTAGGTCAACAAGAGCTTTGTGTTTTTGGATTACACAACTCTTGGACAAGAATTACATGAGAGTTTAGGGGTTTTCAAGATGTGAGAAAAAGTTTTAATTTCTACACATTTAATTACATTTGAAACAAACCCTGATTATACATTTGGGATGTTACAGGAGCTAAGCTTGAGGAAGATCAATTCATATCATAAACCAATGCAATTTCGGTAACAAGTACTTACATTGAAGTATCTAGACCCTTTACCTTGTGTAGGTTGCATTTCATGTAAAATCTTATAAAAGGGTGTTCTTGCTTATGTTCATAATCTTGATGATTAATCTTGAGCAGGATGGGAGAGTCACATTAAGGGGGAGTGTTAAATCATAACCATGTATACTACATCCCTATGTGTGCCCAAATTAATTAAGTGCTAGTATTATTTTTAAAAAATAAACCATTTAGCCAAAAGTCAAAATTTTGAAATTATTAGTATATACTTTGAAAAACTAGTTGCAAAATGTATACAAATGCTTTTCAAAGGTTTTGTTTCAAGAAAAACCTATTTTAAAGGAAAATGAGTTTCTACCCAAAATTCTAGATCTTATAATCTTGTTTTTGACCAAAACTAGATTTTTGTGTAAAATCTATTCTAAAAGGAATTTGACATTTGTCCCAAAAGGAAAATCCTAGAGTTGGCTATTCTAAACATCTTTGGTATTCAAAAGATTTCCAAAAGACCAACTCATCAAAAGTTATTTGATTTTGAAACTCGTCCAAAATACTCACTTGACCTAAGTGGTCACTTTCTAGCACTTAAGTGAGTTTTGCCATATGAGCCAAAAATATTCACATGAATAGGTCCATAATGGTATTTATGACTCATACATGCAATTGGTTGCTTTGAATTCTTTAAATTTTTTAGTTTTGCAAAATTTGGCTCTTTCAAAGAGTGTTTTCGAAAATATAAGTTTGACTTGCAAAATCAAAAATCAAATTTATAAAAATTATGTTCATAAAGTTTATATCTGTTATTTATTGCATAATGATCCTAAATGTTATTTAATTGAGTGCAAAAACTTGGGATCATTTGCAAATATAATCATCTCTGCTCAATTCTGGAAGTCCCAGGATAATCGATACAACCGGTGTTGTTCGCGCGGTACGACCGCATTGCGGTACGACCGATGGTGAAGGAACGGAACTACCGCATCGGTTGGTAAGTGGGCATTAACTGCTGTGGGGTTACCTTATCCCCTCACCTCTTTACCCCGAAAGGAACTACCGCATTCCTCTTCACCGCCGCCTCTCGTCTCTCTCTCTCCCCGAAAGAACTCCAAAATCCACTCTCAAATCCTTGAAGTTCTTCAGCCATTTGTTGTTTCCTATCAATTTCTTGCATCTCCAAGGTTTCACTCCCTCAATCCTTAAGGTAAAACCCCCTTTAATCCTTGTTTTACCTGAGTTTGAAACCCTATGTCACATTTTAGGGTTAATTGAGAATGTAGATGATCTTTGCGATTTCTGATGGGGCATATTGGCGTGATTGATGTTTTATGATGATCATAAATCTATTCCTTGGATTCAATCCATAAGAAACATCAAAAATCAAAATAAAATTCATGCCCCGAGTCAGTTCCAGGAAAAACGGTAATACCGCTCAACATGTTGCGGAACTACCAAAGTCTGGTACTACCGCGTGTTGAATGTCGGTACTACCGATTTTACTGACAGAACAGCAAAGATCATTGCACTCAAGATTAATTCTATCTTGTTTGATCCTGTAAACTCCTTTGTAACCTGTTCTATCTGTTTGAAGATGCCAAGGACAAGAGTTATAACACGCAAATCAGTTGGTGCCACTCAAGGCCAATCATCTTCTCGGCAGTCTGCAAGAGATCAAGAAATTTCAGAGGTTCGACAAAAGAGAACTGATGATAGAGGTAAAGGGCCTGCTGATGATTCAGAAGATGAAGAGGACTCATCACAGGCAGGAACTGATTCTGAGGCACAATCTAGTGATGAAGAAATGGGAGATGCTGAGGAACAAGAGATTAATTTGAGGACAATCTCTGTAGATAACTACACTATAATGCGTCATAGGAATCAATTTGAGCTTTCCAGGTCTTCTTCAGATCTCAGATTCCATACAAATTTTCAGAAGTTAGTCTATGAGCAATGTTATGGTCCTGACAGAAAATTTGCTGATCATAAATGGATTAAGTGGGCTCATTTGAACAACTTGGACACGTATGAAGGTGCATATCAACTTTTTCAAAGAGCAGGTCTCCATCAACTAGTAGCACTCAGAAGTGATTACAATGAGGAGCTCATCAGGCAATTCTATGCTACTTCTTATATCTCACCTGATTTCATTGAGATATCATGGATGACAGGTACAAGGGCTTTGACTTGCACTAAACATGACCTTGAGCTTGCATTGCATACAGAGTCAAGCAATTATGAGAAAGTCTATGATAGCCCTACCCTTCTAGCTCCTGCTTGGACATATTTCTATGACAGGAATGTCAGGTCCACTCCAGGGAAGATCCATGGTCTAAAACCTATCCCTAGTCTGATTAATAGAATTATTCACTACTACAAAAAGGCTATCTTCGGCGCCTCATCACGCACGGTTGACCAAAACCGTCAGATACATTCAATCACGAGCGGTTTTGGTTTAGAGACCGTATAAAGCATCTTGCTACGCTAAAAACGATGCATGAAGAGTAATATCACGAGCGGTTCATGTTGAAAACCGTCAGGAAGTATCACGAGCGGTTACAACAAGAACCGTCATGATATTTATTAGTATCACGAGCGGTTTTAAAACACACCGTCAGTGAAATGCCGCGAGCGGTTCAACAAGAACCGCTCAGTGATAATATCGCCATGACTCCACGGTGAGTTTCTTCATCGCCGATGCGTTTGTTCGTCGCCATCCACTTCGGCTCCCGATCGTCTCACGCTCAAATTTATTCCTTGTTTTATAAAAAGGATCATCGCCATCCGGATGATCATCCCCACATACTTATAAAAAGCGAAATGGCTACCTCTTCCTTGTCGCCGCATTGATGGCCTTCTGGCGCGACTGCATGCGAGCACCTCTCTCGTGTAAGTTGAACAGTGCTACGAAAAGAATCTTGTTTGATCAACGGTGTCTTCACTCCTCTGCCGGCGGAGAATTTGCCGGAGCAGGTGACGGCCACCTTCCACCGTCTTGACATCCTCCTCCGCCGTGTCTTCCGGTGATCTCCCACTTTCGGCGAGTTTACCGTCATCGACGTAGTCCTCCAAAACGACGTTGCACGTCTCCAGGAGGCTTGCCGTCACTTGGACTGTGTAATCGAGGCGGCAAAGCGGCCGAAGTCGACGGTAGAGACCCTCAAGAAAGGGAAGAGAGCATATGGGCTCAATTCTTCTTGGTTCAACAGTCTGAGGGTCTTCGGGAGACACTCGAACGAGTGCGTCAACGGGTGGATGCATTTCAGGCTTCATTCACTGATGATCAAGAATCGTCCGATGCCGACACACCGCCGCCTATGAAGTATTGCGATGGAGATAGCGACCTACCTCCGCCACTAGAAAAACCTTGTTTAATTATAGGTTTACGCTTTTTAATATAAACATGTAATTTCTTCATGTCATGTAAGTGTATATACAAGATAAATATACTTGAGAAAAAACCATTTCACAGACAGTTCCATTATGGAACCGTCTGTGATATGTCCCATATCACGGACGGTTCTATTATGGAACCGTCTGTGATAATTATCACTAACGGTTCCATAATAGAACCGTCTGTGATAAGTCTCTTTATAAGTAGGAGCCCGGCCGGCCACTAGGGTTTGCGCTCTAACTCGTCACTCCTCAGCGGCCTTACTCTCGTCCGTTCCCCTCCCCGTCGCTGCTGACGCCGCCATTCTTCCCGTCGCCGACGGTTGTGCAGCATCTGGTGGCACCGCAAAAGACACTCAGCGATAAGAGTGTCTTTTGCGGCGTCACCGTTAATAGCCTAACTCTGATGACACCCTAACTCTCGTCACTCCTCGGCTCACTAGGTCTGCGCCCGCCCTAACTCCGTTCCTCCCCACCTCGACGCCGCCGACCTCGTCGCCGTCGCCACCCGACCCGTTAGCCCGCTAGGGCTCTGGCCGGGCTTTGCTTTCCCATCCTCCTCTATTCTCCTCTAGATCTGTTAGCTTAATGTCTTTTGTTGAGTTTGATTTTTATGCATGAGCCTTAAGTTGTGTCCTCGATGTTTGTGTGATTTATGCAAGGTAAAGGAAATGGATGAGGGTTGTCTTTGGTGGTGGGTCGCCACCGTGGTTGTGCTGTACTAAGGTCTCTCTCTGTCTCTACCCCCCTTGCTCTGTGATGAAAATGGCTAGCTAGTGCTCTGCGATCGATGCTGAAATTGAATTGATAATTAGTTCATATTAATAGTCCCCTTGCTCTGTGATGTAATTATGTCAATAGTCTTATGCTGAAATTGAATTGATAATTAGTTCATATTAATAGTCCCCTTGCTCATGCCGGTCAAGTTCTCCTACCTCTTGCGTACCAGGTACGTCCTATCATTCCATTCATAATCTCTTCTCTATAAAGTCTCCAGCGTTGGTTTGCTTGTGCCATTAAAACGGCATCATATATATATTATTAAGTAGTCCCACTTTATCGTCCATCGACATGAGAAGGATGAGGCGGTATCCACGGGCAACCTCATTGAGCCCTGTAAGTTTAAAAAGTATGGATGCAAGGAGGCGTCGGGACATCCAATTACGGATTGGGCGTCGCTATGTTCGAAAAGTGGCGTTGATGCACAACTTCTCCATTGGGAAGTGGCATCATCTATCGACAACCAACAATTCTTGAGCATGTAATTGTCTTTAAAGCCAACAAGAACACCCGACAAACAAGTTGAGAATTCTTTTAAAATATGAGAATGGTTGCTTGGTGTTCTTGTTGGGTTTAAAGACAATTACATGCTCAAGAATGGTTAGTTTGCTAATACATGGTGCCACTTCCCACCGGAGTACTCACAAGATCAACGACACTTTCTAAACATAACGACGCCCAATCCGTAATTTGATGTCCCGACCGCCTCCTTGCATCCATACTTTTTAAACTTGCAGGGCTCAATGAGGTTGCCCGTGGCTACCGCCTCATCCTTCTCATGTCATGTGGACGATCCCCAAAAGTGGCCGAGAGACTACTTAACAATATATATATAATATATATATGATGCCGGATTTAATGGTACAAGCACCACTACTTGGGGCTTTATAGAGAAATCATCACAGACGGTTTGACCACAAACCGCTCAGGATAAGTATATCACGACGGTTTGTGGTGAAACCGCTCGTGATATTATTATCGCAGACGGTTTGAACCACAAACCGCTCAGGAAGTATACATCACAGACGGTTCAAAACCGTCTGTGATGACCTCATGTCATCACTGACCCATAAAATCAGACGGCTCACGAAACCGTCTGTGATGACGTTTTTGAACCGTCTGTGAAAGCCTTTTCTATAGTAGTGATTAATCATACAATTCTGCCTAAGAGTGGAAACTTCAATGCTATAAGAGGACATGCATGGAACCTAATAGATCTTATCATGGATGGCAAGAAGTTTGATGTCATAGATGTTATCATCAGAGGGGTTGCCTCCTCCAAGAATGACAGAGTCAAGCGAATCTATTATGCTCCTTATATTATGGCTTTGATTGTGAGGCAAACTGGTTACAGAGGAGGATTAGGGACAGTCCACAAGGCATATAAACCAAGAGAAAATCCTCCTGTTCAGTTTTTGGGACAGCAAGCACAACAAGAGCAGCAAGCACATCAAGAACAGCGAGAAGAGGTTGCTCCAGAGGAGGAAGCTGCAGATGTTGCTCAGGGTCAAGTCACTCTTGCACAGATTCTCCAAAACCAACAGTTGATCCTCAACAATTTGCAAAAGTTGAGAGTTTCTCAACAAGAGATGAAGGCAACACAAATAGAGTTCCAAAATGAAACCAACAACAGATTTGCTGCTTTGACTGAATGTGTGAACTCTCTAGCTCCTAGGCACTACTCTCATCGTCGCCTCAACTCACCGCCAAGGGCTTCTCCTTCCTCAGCTGCAGTTCCTCAAGCTCCATCTTCTCAAGCTCCTGCTCCTCATGCTGTAGCTTCTCAAGTTCCAGCTCCTCCTGTAGGGTCACGGGTAGGCTACGATAGCTACAAACAAAAATTCTACCACGCGAACCAGGATGCCAAGCAAGTAGATGATCACAGATCGTTACCAACAGACGCCAGAGAAAGCGTGGAAGAAGGTTGGAGCAACTGGTCCAACGAAGAGCGTGTCGATGTAGTGGTCGTGTCGATCGTCCAACGCCCAGCAAGTCGATGCGATGGTCGCATCGATCGTCTCTCCAAAGAACGTCTGCGGTTCCTTGTGAAGATCGCGAATCGTCCTCAAGCGCAACAATCGAGTAAGCGCCTCTCGGTATCCACACGCCCAGGAAGGAACAACCGAACGTCGGTGTGCCAAAGCACCGAAGTCGCACGGTGGAGCTCTCAAGGAGATGGCGGCTAGGGTTTCGTGGTGTTTCACGCGCCTATCCCATGACCTCATGCACCTCCTTATATAGTGCTCGTGACGGATCCTATCCAAACACGTTTACGAATCGTATTCGTACTTGGTTTGTTCCAACCCGTTAAGTGTGTGACCCTGTAGGTTCATGTGTAGTTCGGTTGTGATTCGGAAACCGTTTCCGATCACGAGTCGTAGCGGCTCCTAGCAGAACATATCGATTCCCGAAAACACACAAATTATATCGGACGAACCTTAATGCAATATGATATACGACCAGGTCCTCATCACTTACGACCAGGTCCTATCTCTATACGACCAGTTCGTATTTGATCACGACCAACTCGTAACTCCTTACGACTTGGTTTCGACCACTCTGTGATTACGTTCGACCAGTCTACGACTAGCTCGTATTTGCATACGACGACCAGAATCGCTCGACCGAGCGACCTACTCGTGTATACTCCCTTTGCCTCACGATGTCTGGTTGAACTCCAGGTGAGATGTTGTGTCATCCATGGACTGTTCAATACTTTCTCGATCGAGTATCAGATAACTTTATGTGGTCGAACACTTCGACTACTAGTGGCATGGCCATGCACTTTCTTTATCCGATCACAACGAGGGGCCCAGAGACATCTCTCCTGTTATGTTAGGAGGGGCAAATCCCATATCCGACTAGTCACATTCCTCTCCATGTTTCAGAGCATACCCAAAGCTACCTTTATAACTACCCGATTCACGGTGTAGCGTTTGGCAACCCCTAAGAGTGCTCTTACACATGTAGGAAACCATGCTTGATCTCAGGTCTAAGGATTATACATCATCATTGCTTGAGACCAACTAATGACACATAGATTCATAACAATCTCAATAGTGCCTCAAGGTGGGTCTTATCCAACATCATGTTCTCTAACATGTGTCCATATTATTGGTTTGATATCTCCATATCTATGACTCGTGAAATATAGTCATCAACCAATACATATGCTAGTCTATTCATATGTGTCCTCATATGTTTACGACCGAGGATCGATATAAGAATAATTATCGCAGGAACATAGAGTTTCACAACCAAGTCACATACTTGATAATAAATATTAACAATATTATTCTAGGAACAAGATAACACATTATCCAATGTCATGAACATAATGAAATATAATCATCTCTATGATTGCCTCTAGGGCATATTTCCAACACCTCCCTCTCCTCAAGATCAGTCTGGCTATGATCCTTGTTCAGACCTAGCCATGAACGAACTGCTGCATCCTTTTGGTTCTTCTTGATGACAAAAGGGGAGAAGAAGAAGACTAAGAAAACTTAGAAAAGTTTTAGGGGAGCAAATCTTTTGTTATTATATACTATGTATGGATTATTATGTCTTATGGTTAATCTTCTGTGTGTAATAGTTTATCATTATGGTTCTTTTGTCACTAATTGAACTTGATGGTTAATGATGCTTATGTTTTATTGAATATCCTTGTCTGAAATGTGATTATGATTAAATGTTGTTGTTGATTGCATGATTATCTATTATGTCATGCCTCCTTGGATCCAATTTTTAGAGGAAACTCCATCAAGATTTTCTTAAAATCCTTTCATATGCATAATCTTCATTTCACATCCCTCTTTGCATATATTTAAGGGGAGTTTTCATCTCTATGGAGAATATATGGGAAAATGTTTTATTGCTCATATTAAAGTGAATTCTTCTGCCTAGCTCGTAAGTTTTTGCAGAGACTCCTTTTTGATGATTAATGCCAAAAGGGGGAGAATTTGTATGAGCAACTTTTGGATGATCTTACCTTAGCTTTTGTTTAAGTCCAAAAAGGGGGAAGAATAAATCAATAAAAGGAGAGAATGCCTATTGCCAAAAGGGGAGAACAAAAGGGTTTGGTTTTCACCTCATTTCATTAAAATGCTTTCATTATTATCATATGATTGATTTATATCCAAATGTTGTTATTAACAAAGGATTTGTCATCAATCACCAAAAAGGGGGAGATTGAAGGATCTAGACCCGCCATTATATGTTAATGGAGTTTTGGTGATTAATGACAAATCTAAATTGTGAGACTAACATTTCATTATTATACATATTGTTTAGTCTCATTTGGATATAAAGGTGAAAATCAAAGAGGTATGCTTTCGACATCATAATTCTTACATATTTAGCTGCATTCCTTGGATCCAAAGTATAGGTTAAACTCCACCAAAAGGTTAATTTGAATATGTGCGTATGATCCCATTACACATTTGTGTATGCACACATTTAGGGGGAGTTCATTCTATATTTTGTGGTTTCATTAGTAATGATCCATATTATTCTCTTTCCACATAATTAAGGATCCTTACCTTGAAACATATCCCTAAATATATTTAACTTGTGTAGTTAATATATTCATATGAGCATATGAGACTTGTGTAGATCATATATGCTCATATAACCTTGAGTATATACAACTTGTGCAGTTCGTATACACTCATGCTGAGTATATATATAACTTGTGTAGTTCGTATATACTCACATCAATTTCTATTCAATTATTTGCTATTGAAGTGATTATCATCAATTACCAATTTGGGAAAGATTGTGGTATCTTGTCCCAACCATTATGAGTTAGGTATGGTGTGGTAAATAATGATAATCATATTGTTGGAACTAACATTTTCTATGAGTTGGATGAAATAGGTTATGTTCCATGAGGTTGACAATTTGGGATGACATCATGTATTGATGGTCATCAAGTCAAGAGCTTGGTGTAAAGGATGCATCATGTGTTGATGCGCATCAAGTTCAAGATAAAGAAAATCATCGTGTGTCGATGATGTTCATAAAGAAGATATGATCATGTGTTGATCAAGTCAAGAGAAGCTTCATCATGTGTTGATGAAGGGTAAGCAAAGGATGTCATCATGTGTTGATGAGCATCAAGTCAAGAACCCGGAGTTAAAGCAAGGATGTGTGTCATCAAGCTTCAAGAAGATGCTAAAGGCAAAGGTATGGCTAGCTAGGGCTAAGGATGTGTTCCTAGTCTTTTACCGGTCTCGGTGTTTGGATGGGAGACCGAATTGCTAGTATAGGTCGCCGTACTATTAAGAGGGGTCTTTTTCTAGTAGCTTGGTTTAGTCATGTGTTGATAGCTCATTGTGTTTGCTCTAGCTCATCTTAACATGTTGCCAATATTTGTGAATGTGTTTTGCAAACAGTTGTGGCTCATGGATATTCCTTGTAGCATGTGACTTAGTTTGCGAATGTGTTTTGCAAATGGCTTCTCGTCATGCACAAAAGAATATGGGTTAGACCGGCCCTCATGTGTAGCATTATGATCATATTGCCACGGCCTATCTAATAGCAAACCACATGCATCCATCGACACGACGTTGCAATCTACCTTATCAACATAATCACCAACGACTAACGGAACATGCACATTGTGAGTTATTTTCAACCTTCCGAAGTTATACAACTACTCCACGTGGTGCAGTTGCGGATGCCTCCACGTGGACAACACCAAAGCGTACACCAAATCCTTGCTAATTACATTGGTAAAACCCCCACTGTCAATGATCAGCTTGCACGCTTTCTCCTTAATTTTGCACTCCGTTTGAAAAAATAGTCCACCGTTGCCCCTTCACTTTAATTCCTTCCGAACTAGCATGTTCAAACCACTTTTAGGGGGCAAATCATCAATGGGTTGCCCTATTTCATAATAGCAATCAACGGTCTCCTGTTTTTCTGATTCGTCGTTTTTAGACTCGCTACTAGAGCTCTCCAAGACATATCCTTCCCTGGTGAGCAACACCTTTCGCTGATTTGGACAATCACATATCATATGCCCTCTTTATTTGCACTTGAAGCACTCAATGTTACTAGTACAAACAGAAGAAAATATACTAGAATCAGCTTTAGAGGCTTCTTTATCTCCATTACTTGTAGGAAATAACCCTGTTTGACCAGTGTGATGTCGTTATCTTAAAATTTGTGCCAACATCATCTTCTCGATGTTGTGGATGCCTCCATGAGTTGGTTTGAGTGGGCGACTACTCCTTTCTTGCTTTCGCTTCATTTGTTGTTCGATATGTTCGGCTTGAAGCACTAAGTCTGGGATGTTGTAGTAATGAACCACCTACACTTTATCTTGCACCTTCTCATTCAGCCTATTAAAGAAATGTGCCATAGTAGCCTCCTCATGTTCTTCTGTCCCTGTACAGATCATCAACATCTCCATCTCTTTGTAGTACTCGTCAACACTAGAATTACCTTGGCGTAGTTGTTGCAGTCGATTGTACAAGGCCCTACTGTAGTGTTCAGGAACAAAACATTGCCTCAGCATATTCTTCATCTACACCCATGTATCCCGACGCACTTCCACAAGGCATAATTGGTTCCACCAGACTAGGGCATACCCAGTGAACTTAATTGTTGCCAACCGAATCTTCTTGTCCTCGATGTAGCGATGGCTATAAAAAATCTGCTTGATGGGCACTCCCACTCCATGTACTCCTCTGGTTCAGTTTTTCCCTTGAAACGACGAGATAGAAATTTTAACCCGACCGATGCCCCTCCATGGCCACGCGCTTAGCCAAACCAGTCCCTCCTCCATTGCGCACTCAGCGTCGAGCTACGCACGTTGGTCGTGTTGGAGAGGGAGCAAATCGGATGAATCTACCTTTGATACGAATTGACGCTGGTTGTTGAGGTGCAATAATCACCTAGCAGAGATGCAATGAAGGAACGTTGGGGCAGCTTGGTTTGTTGAGGATCCTGGGCAAGTCAATTAACTTGAATGCAGGAGGCGTCGCACCGTTGGCCGGTTGGTTGGAGCGTTTACTACCGGAGTTTGAAATCCCTTACTACCGGAGTTTGAAATCCCCCGACTTGTTCATGCGTAGGATGAAATCTCGTGCTCTGGCGTCTCTAGGATGAAGTCTGCACTCCCGCTATCGCCGCTGTCCTCAGAGATGATGGATCCATGGCCTGCTGGGGGGCAGGCGCAAACTAGATCTAGATCTGGCGAAACATGGGCTACCGGGGAGACAAGGTAGGGGTTCTTGCCGACGACACTTGTGAGTATGGTGGCGTCTTCGAGTGTAGAAGCCAGGGGGAGGCGGGTGGACCTGCTTCGCTGTGGCGGTCGGTGGATCTGGTGGTGTTGCCTCTTGGCATCAGAGGTAGGCTGGAATCTGGTGGCGGGGGCTGAGGGGTGGTGCCAGAGGCCGGGGTGGCCAGCCGGCTGTTGGGAGTGGAAGGGGCTCTCTCATTGTGTGGTAAAGCTTGTTGTAACCGTGTATTCCCCAGATGCTGCCTTTGAGCTAACTGACTACCTGCAAAGCTGCACATGACTGATGAGGCAGCAAAGCTGCATGTTCAACGAATTTATCCTCTGCACGCTCCTATTCGAATGGCGACGAGCCATCAGTGTCTTAAAAAGCGAAAGTTTGGCATTCAGAAGATGCGAGAAAAGAAGGAGAAAAAAAGCCTAACATAAGTAAATAGAATGGTAAAAAGCTAACAGAGTGAACATTCCATGGTATTAAAGTGAACATGCTTCAAAACTTCGGCCGATTATCACCGATCGTTTCCATCGGACCCCTAGTAAATTTTCAAACCGGTTCCGATTTGTACGAATTTTGTCAAATATAGAAAAAATTTATTTTAACAAATTTCAGCCGATTTTCTAAAAAAAATCAAAATTTGATTTGAAAATTTCGGCCGGTTTTCGGCCAAACCGGCCCTACCGGACCCCAGTAAAATTTTGATACCGGTTATCTTAACCCCGGTAAAATTTTGATACCGGTTATCTTAACCCTGAAAGTGAACCATCAAAGATGAGTGATACTTTTCTAAACTTGGCATCTTTGAGGGCACAAAGCCAATTTTCCAAAAAAATAAAATAAAAATAGTATCACCGATAAGATTGTTGGCTCAGGTGTGGTTGTTCGCAGTGGCGAAACTAGACCTTGGGCCTCCTGTGCAATGGCCGGAGGCCCAAAGCCAAATTGCCACTTAAATTTAAGTGAAAAAACAGTAAAACCTTAATTTGGGCCAAAAGTAGCTTACTAGGCCCGAGGCCTAGCCAGCGCTGGCTACACCCCTGATTGTTCGGAATAGCCCGGGTGCTTTCTTGGTAGCTTCATGCATGTAAATCTTACTCAGGGACTTTCGACCCTATGGTAATTGAGGCGCTAGCTTGTCGCGATGGTTTCACGATGATTGTTCACGGTATCGCTCTCGAGACAGCCTGCCAAGAACTAGTGCCAGCTTGGGAACGGACGATTAACAGATCGGCTATTCCCTGTGTTCTAGCGGAAGTACACGAGCTTTCTAAGGTTTTTGTAAACTTTCGTTTTCAGTTTAGGCAGAGGTTCTAATAAGTTTGTTTGTTTTGAGCGAGGGATTTCCGATTGGCATCTATCATTACTCCTCGGTTCCTCGTTTCTCTCCGTGATGATTGTAACCCTTTGATTAAGGAATAAAAGCTTGCGACTTCCTCTAAAAAATACATTGGATGGAATAGCTATGTGCGATCTTGATTTAATATTTTGATGCCTACTTAAACAATTCGGACATCAGTTGAGACTTGAGTGCGAGGACATGTAGGTTTCATTGCATACTCGCTAGTTCGTGCTCTGAGTTCTGACTAACATGATACTCGCGTAGCTCAGTACAATTCCCAAGTTCTTGAGGTATTGGCCCTCCCAAAAAGTTGTACGATATGGCTAAGATCGACAAATGGCGACATTGTCCTATCTGAGGTGGAATGCTTCCTGAAATCTGATTGCTATTTAAATCTAGAAGTGTGAGATTAAACAAAAATCCTAATTCTGGTGGTAGCAGACCGCTCAGCTGATTGAACTCAAGTGAAAGTTCTGTTACAGATGTCAAATTCCCAATGGTGGAAGGGATGGAACCATTTATTAGTTTATTGTGTTTGTAGTTAGTTTATTGTCATATATATAAGTAAGATACTCTCTCCGTTTTTAAATACATGACGTTTGACCAAGCGTGCAGTCAAACTTATATAACTTTGACTATTACTTTTCATATGATTTTGTTAGTGAAAAATTACAAAATTATTATATTATGAAAATATTTATCATTATAAATCTAATGATACTATTCACTCATGATCAATCTAAATAGTTTTTCATATATTATTGTCAAAGTTAGATAAGTTTAACTGTACGTTTGGTCAAACGTCAAAAAATGGAGGGGGTACTTATTTTCGAGCTTACAGATACTACAGCAACGAGGACGGTTGGAGCCGGGGGAAACCATCCTATCCCCACTAGCGACTTTGCAGGGAATCCAACTGAACTCGGTCATCATGTTTACACAAGGTTGAAGCACTCTATGATCACGACACCGGGAACAAAGAGTGCTGACGAAAGGGCCTCAGAACGGGAACTGGTTTGGATCTAGGATTTGCTGCAGTTTCTGAATCGTTCCCGTTTTCCTTTTCCGTCTGTGATGAGGTTTTTGCAATCTGTGCGCTGGATTTCTAATTTTGTGGGGATTTCTCTAATTTGTTCCAATTTCTGATTGTTTGGGGCTTGTCCCAATTTCTTGGTGTACATCTTCTAGATGGCCGAGTACACAGAAGAGCTGTGGGAGCTTCTAAACGAGCAAATTTTGGACCTATTTCTACATGTAGTTAGGGTGTACATGTTGGTTTCTAGCAACTGGAGTTGTATGCTTGTTTTGGGCTGAATGTATGTGTGCAACACAAAATCTTGTTCTTGAGAAATTAATGCTCCCCACAACACAACACAACACGCCTCCACTCTCCATCTCCTGAAATTTGTCCAGATTTTGAATTTGTCTGAAATCTGTTCTGGATTTTTTGAAGTTTGGTTTATCTCAAATTTGTGAAGGATGACAGTCTAAATTTACTTATCTTTTTGGTTGATTTGGTGCAGACCGATGTACTCCAGCTGAGAATGCACGGTTCCAAAAAACCGTGGTGTGTGGGACAATTTGTACCAAGGTTTGTTCAGAGTTTAGTACCACAAGAGAAGATTGCTAGACCACACATCCTGGAGGAAATAGTAGTTCATGCTGCCAAGGAATTGCCATCCTAACATGTGGATGAGGCACTGTCAAGGTCTAACCAAGAATGTACTATTATTTTAATTTAATTTAATTATACCGTAGGGGCTTCCCCTCCGGTTTCTGGTAGAAAAAAGGTCTAAGAAACAGCCAAAGTGAACCAATCCGTTAATCTTGTAATTATTTTTTTCTGTTATTGGTGAAGATGTTGGAATGGTCAGGACACTGCAGGCACGTTTATGGAGTCTTTGGCATTTTAGAAGACTCCTAGACTGAATTCCTATGTGTTCTTCAAGATTTTGTAGTTGTAATTCAGCCTCCCTCTCCCATTGTAATCAACCATTGTACTGGTTGCAATTTTTTTTTACTTGTACTTGCAGCTATGAAGGAACTGAGCGTTGAGCGTTGCTCAGTTGGCGTGGGGCTGGCGTGCCCCCAGCCCACTCGCGCTGGAGCGTATGGGACTATCCACTGTAGCTGGTTCACTAATTGAAATCGGGGAGATAAGCACCCCTTTAATCAAAAAAAAACTTGCAGCTATGAACCCATTTTTTGTTATTGCACAACTGTTATATTCATTTATTCGAACGAATTGAAAAGTTGCTGATTTTGTAGCTTGTAATGTACTGCATTGAGTTTGATCAATAAAATTCCCGAATTTTCATGCTTCTGAGCTCTCCGGTTATGACATTTGCAAGCAAGCATTTTTCAATTTTGTAATAAGATTGTGTGTGTTGTATTGGAGCACCGCCAGCAGCTAGTCATTCATGTTGTTGGATGTCTAATTGATTTGTACTAGCTTGTCAATACTTCTTTCCATCACCTTGGGGCTTATAAAGAAACTGGAGCCATCGATGCATGTCTCAAAGAACATAAGTAGTTTATCACTGGCAACACCTTGGGTACTGCTGTACATGATTATAACTCTCACATTTCGGAAATAAAGTGCATTCCAGATCAGAAAGTTAATAGAGTGACAATCAGAGTACTCCTGTACATTTCAGAAATGAAGAGTACAAATCTTAGGGTGTTACTCTCACATTTCAGAAATGAAGAGTACAAATCTTAGGGTGTTACTCTCACATTTCAGAAATGAAGTGCAGTCCAGATCAGAAAGTTGAGTGTGACAATCAGAGTACTCCCGTACAGCGCGCGCCTGATTCGGTGAGCCGCCGTCGCTCTGGAGCACCGCGAGGAGGCGGCTGTTGCGGCATTCGGAGATCGACGCATGCGAAGCCGCGCCGGAGGCACCCACGCACGAAATCGATACAAGCTGCCCACGCTTGTGTTGGAATTTTACTTTGATCCTTGCACTATTACTGCGGTTTTTTCAGAGAAACAAAGAAACTCCGTCTGGTACTAGTCGCGCGTGACTGCTTCGTCTAGAGGTAGAGAAACAATCGGCTTTTTCACCGTGGACCTGCTGATGGGACGCTGATGGGATGCCTCGCCTGTGTCCACGCAAAGGAGCAGCGCCTCTCCCTCTTGTCTTCACGCGATGATGCGAGCAGCACCTTTCTGACAAAACAGCGCCCCTTGCCTCTGTACTGTTCTTCTCGTGATATGCTAGTAGCAGATTCTGTTATCTCCTCTCTTCTGGTAGAACACCCCTCCCAAGAATCTCTCCTGCTAGTTCAACCTGAGAAGAAACACCGAGACAAAAGCGAAACCAGCGAGAGCACAAAACGATCAGATTGGATTCCAAACGTTACTCCTCTTTTTGGTTTTTTGTTTATTTATACTCAGAAATCTACAGAATTAGGAACAGAAACGGTATGCAAAACCATACCAAAAAATAAACTCCATCACACACTCGGACCCCTACTAAAACTAACAACTCTTACCAAAAAATAAATTAACAGAATTTACTAAAAAAACAAGATTAAATCCATCAGCTTGCACGCATGCGCTTGCACAGTGCACACACGCGCGAAGCTAGAAATTGACAAAACGCAAGAGTTTATTGACGGATTTAACTGTATTGCAAACTTGTACTACACAATGACATATACATGTGAAACAGATACTTTTACAAGCACCATAACAAAAAGAAGTTAAAGAATACCGTAAAAAAAGAGCTCGATCAAAAGCTCTTAATTATTCGATCTTTTCATCAAAGAACAGACAAACATCGAAATAAAATACAAGAAACATATCCAAAATAGTCTGTAGATAGATGCAAAATTAAGATGATTTAATAATGCATGAAGCACATAAATCTCTCTGATTATTTAGTACTGGGGCAGGCTGCACTCGGGCGGCATCTGGCCGTTGCTGTAGTTCTTGTAGTCGACGCAGTAGTCGTAGATCCTGTAGTTGTTCTGCACCCACTGCATCTTCCCGATCTGGTCGTCGCTGAGCCGGCAGTACTGGCCCCAGTCGAACGCCGACGCGCAGCCGTAGACGCAGTCGCCGCCGTAGCACTCGCAGACCTCGAGGTCGATGCCGCGGTAGTTGGCGACGAACGGCGCCTTGGACCAGTCGGTCTTGACGCGGCCCCCCTGCGTGGCCCAGTCCTCCGCCGCCCAGATGCTGGAGTAGGCGTACATCGGCTGGCTCGTCGGGAACGGCACGCCGTTGCTGCCCTCGTAGTTGCGGAACACGCGGATCGGGACCTCGTCGACGTACCAGACGATCATGCAGGGGCTCCAGGAGATGGTGTAGTTGTGGTAGCCGTCGGTGGGGTCGAACCAGGGGCGGAACTGCATCTCCTTGTTCCCGACGCCGGCGGCGTAGACGTTGGTGTGGAAGGTGTAGGGCTGCCCGGTCTCGTTGCCCAGGAACTCGAAGTCGATCTCGTCGTGCTTGTCGCCCAGCGACGACGTCTGCCATTGATCAATCAATCAACATAAATGCATGCATGTTACCGCCATCTCTCTGCTTAAATCTTGAAGAATATATGCACGCATATACGAAACAGAAAAAAAAAACTCAATGCGGATAGCTAATCAACTAGTACTTACGTAGTACGTTGTAACGGTGCCGGCAGAGTTGCCCTGGACGAGCTGGATCAAGGTGGACACGGTGCCGTACACGAACTGCCTCTTGGACCGGATCATCGAGCCTGAGGAGTTGCTGACGAGGGCGAGGGAGAGGCTGTTGCCATTGTCGTAGCTCCAGCAGTTCTGGGGCTCCCACGTCGCGTCGCACTCCTCGTAGAAGTTGCCGCCGGACGCAAGCCCAAGAACCAAAGCAAGAGCTAGCACCGGAATCAATGCTTTGGGCTTCCCCATCTTCTGCTTTGCTCCAATGGAAATATACCTTTCTTCAGCTATTCTATTTCTATGATTGTGATTGTGTCACTGCTTTGCTTCTCCTATGGCATCGAAGAGCTAGAGAAAGGAGGCGCATATATATAGTGGCTTGAAACTTTAGCTAGCTTCTGGTGATCGATCATGGTATTTTATTTTACCAGGGGGGAGACTTGGCTTGTTTGTTGGGGGGCCATCCATGTAGGAATAGGACAATAATATTAATCGATCTTCCGAGTGGTCATGCATGCACGTAGGTGGGGTGGGGGAGGGATCCGTCGATCGATGGATGCGTGTGGAATGATGATGCGGAGACAAAAGCAAGCAGCTGGCTGGTGTCGTGGACACGTAGTTTCGGGAACCGACACATGATTTACCGCTTTGGCAACGTGCCTGACATCCCAGGGCATACTTGGGCTGGACGTCTTGGCATCATGCCCTTGCCGCTTCGGCCGGCATGATTGCGGACCGGCCAGCTGGCAACCGGCGAGAATCATTATGCACATAGGAATTAGAAGCAATTGAACCGCAACACCAACGTACGATGTTAATGCTGCTTTTTATTTGAGATGATGTTCTTTATGTGATAAAATTGCCTCCATACCTTCGTGTTCATTGCAACTTGCCAAAATACCATCCATTCGTCCACCCTTGCCAAAATATCATCTAGTTCGCGCTCCCTGCTCCCGCTCAGCAACTATGGTTGCTATAGGCATTTTTCTTCGAACTCGACTTCTTCCTCTTTTCATATCCCGTTACCCTCTTATACATGCAGCAACCATCGACGTCGTCTCTCTCCGTTCCAATGTCGTCGCATTTTCAATTGTTTTGACGCATGAGTAAGAGATGGAAAATGAATAACGATTATCCTAGGGTAAATCTAAAGGTTCAGATCGTTACCCACAAAGAATATGGAGCCGACCATGAAATCCTTCTCCTCCTCCCTTCTTTTCTTCCATTCTTCCTTCCTCTTGTTGATCTTCCTCTTCTTGGACGATAGCAGTGGAGGGAAGGCGGTACTACAGTAACTCGGTAGTGCTACAGTACAGGCTTCTAGGGTTTGGTTGCCCCCTTCTTAAATCAGCTTCTCACTTGGGCCAAACACCGTGGGCCGAAAGCCCACGGCCCAAGTTCTCCAACTTAAGCAAAAACACCCCTCTAAACCTCTAATTTCTTCTCTAATCCAATTGTCCTCTCTTAAAGCGAAACGAGATATTACATAAGTCTTGTTGGGTACCTTCTGTACTCATCTTGCCTTTGTTGAACATTTTTAGATGGAGACCGAAGGCCGGTTTCCTTCGCGCTGCAAGTGGGTGATGACGATGACATGTTCTAAGGTTTAACTCCCAATCAGTTGCCTGTGGAATGGGGCATACCACGAGGGCCCGTTGCCTTTTTATTTATCTATAGCTTCCACTGCGATTTACTCTTTTATATGTTTATTTGGCCGGTCGGCCCTTCGTGTAAAATGTGGTCGATATGACCTATGTTCAGGTGTTTAATATTATGTAATAATTTGTTGTATTTTTTCGTGTATGGGTGTAATATGAATGCTATAGATGTGTGTGCTAGCTACTGATCATGGGACTAGCATAGTAAACACATAGGATTTTGGGATTGATTTTCCCAGGTCTGACACGTCCTTTTGGGTTTACTTACTTTCCGCTGCTACTATTTACTCTCTGAACTTGTAGGCACATCGCCCTGTTATGTAAATGCTTGGCCCTAAGGCATATTTACGATATTTTTGTAATAATTAAGCACTTTCTTATTTATACGTTTGTATGGATGTAATATTCACCTATAATTGTACTATATGAGCTAGCTACTAATAATGAGAATAGCTCAGAATACACAGAGGGTCTGAAAGCAAATCTGAGTCCCCACACGATGGATAAGAAGAAGAAGGTCAAGCCATGGAATTAGCTCCTAACCCTAGCTTGATCCATTAATTTTCCACTTGAAAGCCCAAAATTCGAGTTGAAAGTTTTTTATTCTCCCTAATTGAAAGCTAATTTTTCCATGTTGAAAGACCAAATTGAAGTTGGAAGTTTTTATTTCGCCAATTGCAAGCTGAACCTTCCAGTTGAAAGTATTTGAATTTCGCAGTTGAAAGGTTTGTTTTTTTACAATAGGAAGTTTGATTTTTTTTCAGTTGAAAGCTTCATTTTTCATGTTGAACCTCAAATTTGAGAGTGGCGGTTGAGGAGTGGGATGACCGGTGAGCTGGTCGTCGGTGGCAGCGGCTCGTCGACGATTGGGTCGGTAGGGTGCTCGGCAAGACCGAGGACGAATGAACGATGGGCTGAGGAGCAGCTTTTTCTAGGGAAGAAGATATTGTTCGCTGTCTCCACATGAAACGCACGCTTGCATAATAGACACACCCACGTATTCACGTAGATACAATGTATTGTGTAAGAACGATACGAAGTACTCCCTGCAGTTCACAAAAACACGTCGTTTTGAAATACGTGCAATTAAATTTTGAAAACTTTGGCTATCAGTATCTTTTTAAATATTTAGATTAGATACATAAAAATCATATGTATAGCTTCGTCTTGAAAAGTATTTTCATAATATTAGGTTTTATAAATATATTATAATAGTAATTAATAATTAAAGTTGTATTTTGGGGATCATGTCGATATTTAAAACGGTTTGTTTTTGTAAACCGGAGGAAGTAACAATCTAAGACGGTCTCAAAAGACTGTACAATCAGCTCATGCTATCAGTTCTAATTGTTATCGCGAGCAAATTGATATGCTGGTGATCATGAGTCCATGGCTGGTCACTTGAGTTTCTGATTCGGGAGAAAAAAAACTTTACTCTTAACGACACAGGTGCTCCACAATACTACATAGCAACAGTACTCCAAATCTGTTGATACAGTACTCGGCGATATGTAGAAAAGCACGGTAGAAAATGTGATACATTACACTGCAATATACTGTAGAAACAGCGACGATTTTATAGAACGCAAGAAATGCTATAGCGATTTTACGGTTTATTGCTATAGCAAGATGCTCTATGCTATCGATCTAAACCGTTCGCTCACAATTCGATAGCCTAGATGAACCCTAATGCGTGTGTACTGTGCAACATGCTACGAGCTAAGGATCCGCGTCCCTTCTTACCTAGGATTTCATGGGCAATGTGCTACAGGACGTCAAAGAATCTGCTACGTTTTCAGAGTCCGATGGTTCAGGGCTTACTTAGGTTGTCCTGTGTTCGTTAGATAAGATGGTGTGTTTTTTTCTTGCCAAAAGAAAAAAAGAAGATATAATGGTGTTTCAGTCCAGCCCGGGAATGCAGTACTGTAAAGTGGTAGTGGGCTAACCAAATTAGGCCCATTAGAATGGTCACAACCCATATGACCACAAGGTCCATAGCGTAGCACCCAAACCACACAGCCGCTCCTGCTCGCGCTCCTGCTCGCCTTCCTCTCTCTCCCCTCCCGTCCTCATCTTCCTCCGTCTCTCAAGAAGGAAATGAGAAGGAAAGGCAGAAGAAAAACGAGAGAGAAAAAGAAAAGACTAAACCTGGCCCGGCTGGCCCAACTTAGCCCACCAGCCCATCACTTGTGCATTGCTTTTCCAGGCTTCCAGACTGCAGAGGCTAGGTTTCCTCGTCGCGTCGCTCTCCCAATCCCGTCGCCGCCTCCCTCTGCTTCCACCTCTCTCTCTTCCTTCTCTCCGCTCTCCCATTCCGTCGCCACCTCCTCATCTCCTTCTCTCCCCTCTCCCGTCCCCTCGATCTGGGAGACGACGGGACGAGGCGCGGCGACGGGGAGCCTGGCCCGGAGGCGGCGCGCGAAGGGGACCCGAGGAGAAAACGGCGCGCGACGGGGATCCGGGGAGGCGACGCGCGATAGGGATCCTGGAAGGCAGCGGCGCCACGGGTGAGTTCTCTTCTTTGTCTCCCACGTGCGCCCAGCTCCGCCCGACCCTACCTAGCGCCTCCTCGCACAAGCTTGCACAGCACCGGACCGCCCAGCCGCCGCCGCGCCTTGCCCGCCTCGGCCCGCCTGGGTACGCCTTGGACCGGCGTTGACCTCCTAGGCGGGCCGAGCGCCTAGGGGCCCGATTGAGGCCAAGTCGCGGCGGTTGCCCTGCGCCCAGCGCCTAGGCGGCCGCCTAGGGGAACACTGACCCTAATCTTACCGATCTTTCGTAATTTCTGTGTTTGCAGTGGTCGACTGAGGGCACAAGAAGAGGGGAAATAGGTGACGCAAACCCTTAACCATGTCTGTGTCAGCTGGAGTTAGCGATGCCGCCATCACGGTGCGCGACAAGCTCCGTGGCAAGATTGGCCAGACTAAGGTGAAGCGGTACTGGCCGGGGAAGGCACCTGAGTGGGCTGACGAAGCTGATGACGACATAGATATCCGCAAGGACCGGTTTTCTCTTGACAAGGCGTTCCCCAAGGATGAGGATGGTGGCGTTCCTGTGAAGGATGACCGCCGGCTCCGGCGCCTTGCGGAGACCCGTGCAGAGAATAAGGAGGAGCTGAGGGCAGATCACCGCCGCATACGGCAGGCTGAGATTGTGTCGACTGTGGAGGAGGAGAATGAGAAACGGCAGGAAGCTGAGATGGAGGATGAGGACGAGGAGGCCCAGGAGGAGAGGAGGAGGAGGATAAGGGAGAGGCAGCTCTTGAGGGAGCAGGAGGAGCTGCTTCCTCAGGAGGAGGAGGAGCCGGTGGAGGAGGAGGATGAAGAGGAGGAATCTGAGTATGAGACTGACTCGGAGGATGAGCAGATGGGCATGGCCATGGTAAAGCCTGTGTTCATACCAAAGTCGCAGCGGGACACAATTGCTGAGCGTGAGCGGCTGGAGGAGGAGGAGCGGCAACTTGAAGAGCTGGTCAAGAAGAGGCTGGAGGCTAGAAAGATTGAGACTAGGCAGATTGTGGTGGAAGAGATTAGGAAGGAGGAGCACATTGAGAAGACACTGAATGAGGAGGCCAGCATTGAGGATGTTGATACAGATGATGAGTTGAATGAAGCAGAGGAGTATGAGTCGTGGAAGAATCGAGAAATAGCAAGAATTAAGAGGGATAGGGAGGAAAGAGATGCGAGGTTGAAGGAGAAGGAGGAGATTGAGAAGGTGAGGAATATGACTGAGGAGGAGCGTCGGGAATGGGAGCGAAGGAATCCGAAGCCACTTCATCAGACCAAACAGAAGTGGAAGTTTATGCAGAAGTATTACCACAAGGGTGCCTTTTTCCAGGAAGGTGTTGATGACGTGAGTCAATCAGTTGGTAAAGACGATATCTACAGCCGTGATTTCTCTGCACCTACTGGAGAAGATAACATGGACAAGAGCATCTTGCCCAAGGTCATGCAAGTTAAGCATTTTGGGCGGAGTGGCAGGACGAAGTGGACACATCTTGTTAATGAGGACACTACGGATTGGAATGCGCCGTACGTACTCTTTTCTGTTACGTTATGGTTTTCTACCTGAAATTATAAAATTGGCCTGTTTAACTTTCTTCCTGTTGCTTTCAGTAGAAATGTGTCATCTAGCCTGGTATTTGGTTGGTAGTTTATCAAGGCAACGTTGATGGCTTAACTAAAAAGACACAGTTTGTATGCTTTCCACTAGAAGAATAGAAACCTTGTTCTAAGTTTTTTAGCTGCCATGGCTATTGTAGCTATTGATAGATAATAATGGCTGATTTTGTTCTCCTAGTTAATCAAAGCTTGATGAATATTTTTCAATTGAATTGTTCTTATGTTTTCTGGGGAACACTTTCGATCTTCTAACAAGGAAAGCAGGGTCCTAACTTATTTCTTGATGAATTTACAGGTGGTCTACAAATGGGCCCTTGCGAGCCAAGTATAATGCAAAAATGGCAGGCATGAATGCACCTATTGCCAAACCAAAGGGAAGTAAGAACATGAAGGATTGGGATACAAAATGAGATGATTATTTTTTTTGTTGGCTGAGCTGGTACTACTCTCTTAATGCATACAAACTTTAGCTGAGAATGGTGCTTATGCAGATTCTTTTCTAGTGTATGTTGACAACATAAGACATGTGTCTGCTGTGCCATCAGATGTTAATGAGCGTCCTGCCAAAATGCTTCTGCAAATTATGTAATGATCCATGAGTGGTCTTTACTCTTTAATCTTGTACGGTCTTGTGATGCTTTGTTGGATAAATATCATGTATAAATTTGTCACTGTACTTTTTGACATAATGGTATAAGTACGCTCCTTATGGCTGTGGAAATCTTCAGTTTAATTCTTCGCTGACCACCACCACACCCCCCCCCACTGTAGTCAATCTGTTTTTTTTTTCTT
Source organism: Phyllostachys edulis (assembly GCA_036346405.1). Lineage (NCBI taxonomy): Eukaryota > Viridiplantae > Streptophyta > Magnoliopsida > Poales > Poaceae > Phyllostachys > Phyllostachys edulis. The sequence continues at coordinate 33,230,661 of CM070547.1, read as the reverse complement.
TATTGATCAGTATTACATGGTTATCATCGTTACATTGTACAATATAATATTATGTAGCAGTGCTAGCTACATTGCACTTGTGATACACAGTTGCTTGTGGGTAGAATTCATGTGGATGCAATTACGCGCATGTGTGCCTTTTCTTGGTGCCTTTTGTTTCACAATTTTTTAGATCGTTGTAAACAGTGGTTTGCTGCAATTGCGTTGTTACAAACCAATTTTTCTGTGGCCCTTCATTGAGGCTTTACTAATGCTCCTTTGATGAGGCATTTCCAAGTTGTAATATTTATTGACATGATGTAAACCTTATAATGACATGATTGATTGTTACTTGCGAATACAACAAGTCAACAATGTGCTACTGCTCAATGAATTTTAATACAAGGAAAAAAAGAAACACAATAATAATGGGTCACAAGCATGATCCCATAAGTTTGTTTTGTTGTTTTCTACCATTGTGCTGCAGAAGATTTGTAAGCACCCCATTGATCTGAGTGTAGTGAGTAGCTTTCATTTGTTCTTGTCTGAGAAACACCAGCAAATATCTCCTGAAGTAGCCTGATTCCATGGGAACTCAGATTATTTGTAGCATACCATTTTGAAATTCAACATGGAAGTTCTTCCGGTTCATGTGCAGCCTCTATTATTGTGGAATGGCATAGCTATTATTGACCCTGCGGGCCACTGGAATAGGTACTTTGTTAGGTACATTGCATACAGGGAAGGGGGTTGTTGTGAACTCATCAAAATGATTTCTTTTGTATTTAGATTTGCACGTACTAAGTCTTTACCAGGCTATACACGTTATTTTCTATTTATTGCTTGATTAACAGGTGGCTAGCGTACTTGAAGATGACAAGAAGGGTGTGTTCAGGTTCCCATCTGATTCGAAGAAAGAAGGCAGGAGGGGACTCCTTGAGATTCTAGAACAAAAGAATGTCCGTTTTGTGCCATTCGACGGCTGGGAGAAGATCGATTGTGAGGAAAAGATGGCAGGCCAGCTGAAGAACAAGCCTAGAGAGAAGAAGATCACAACCTGGGATGAGCTCATTACAGCTGCAAACGAGCGATAAAATAAGCGCAGTCTTCTGGACAATTTTGTTTCCTTGCATGTCTCTCAGTCACATTAAAGAGAGTTAGCTCTGTACTATAAAGATAACGGGAACAAATTTTCATCTGAGAGTTTGGACGCATGTACGCTGCAAAACTTGCAATTCTGGAAAGGAAAATGACTAGTGACAATATATTGAATCGACGTACAAAAGTGGTCTTTTTCTTATTATTTAAGCGGTTTTTGTTATCCAGTAGCATCAATTTGCAGAATTTACACACAAGATAGACATGAACAGGTGAATCAATCGCGAACTCTGGAAACTACATAGCTTCATATATTCTGCATGGTACCACAAAAATCATGCAAATGTTGTAGTGTAATTTCATGAAGAGGCTTCAGGATGGGTGCTGGGCATCTTCGGGTTGTCAGTGCCTGATAAACCTTCTGCATTGTTGGCCGGGCTTTTGGGCAGATTTGCAGGCAACCAAAGGCCACAAGAACAAGCAGAATGACGTTCCTCTCCTGGTCGTTTGTTGGCGCTGCAATGCGTTGGTCTAGGATATCCTTGAGCTTTGTGTGCTGCTCTGTTCGGCAAAAGAATGGAAGCAACAGATCTCCGGGGTGTTTTCCCATCACCACTTCCAGGGCAACCACACCAAAGCTATATACATCGCACTTCTCCGTCAACACCATTGTAGATGACAATTCTGCGATATGAAATAAAACCAGCAAGATCAGAACAAACTACCTTATATAGTTTTATTAAATCATATCACATTCTCATATTAAAAAGATTAAACCCATGCACCTGGTGCTGTATAGCCACATGTCCCTGCAAATATGGTGCTCCAACTTGAGCAGCTGTGCTTCAACTTCCTCGCCATGCCAAAGTCTGAGACATAAGCCTTATAATCGCGGTCTAGCAGGATATTGCTACTTTTAATATCACGATGCACTATCGGATCGTCACAATCATGGTGCAAGTAAGAGAGAGCTTGAGCCATGTCTGTCACAATAGCAACCCTCTTAGGCCAATCAAGCTCCTTTGCTAGCTCTTGCTCATGCAAGATGGACGATAAACTTCCCCTTTCGATGAGATCGTACACAAGAAATTTGCACTGTGAATGAGAACAGTACCCATATAGCTTGACGATGCAACGATGACGAATTTTTGTCAACACTTCGATCTCAGCGTGAAATGTTTCCTCATCAATGTGATCATCCATTGGGTGTAGCAACTTGACAGCGAAGACTGTCCCTCCTTCGAGCTCAACTCTGAAGACAGATCCGTATCCTCCAACACCAATGCAATATTTCTCATCAAAATTTTCTGTTGCGTTTAGTATATCTTGGAATGCAACTGTCCCGTCAAAATTCCATATGGAAAGCATATCTCCCGACTTGCTTTTGCTAGTACGTTTCGCCAATTTTCTTGCCCAACAAACTTTGATGCCTCCTATTGCCAGACACATGAAGCAAAGAAAAGAAAAGGCAAGCAGTATCAAAATAAGACGTTTAATTTTGTGCTGCTCCTGAACTTTTCCGTCAAAATTTGCTGCTTCACATGGTGTCAAACCATACCGTGGATCACCGCAAATACCCATGTTAAGGTCAAGCCAAACTTCAGGGATAGATGCATCCCAAAATCTGCCCTCCAAACTATTGTATGACAAATCTAGCGTGTACAATCGACCCAATCGACCCAACCTTGTGAGAACCGCTGGGATGACACCACTAAGATTGTTTTTGCGAAGATGCAGCTCACGTAGCTCAGTACAATTCCCAAGTTCTTGAGGTATTGGCCCTCCCAAAGAGTTATTCGATATGTCTAAGATCGACAAATGGCGACATTGTCCTATCTGAGGTGGAATGCTTCCTGAAATCTGATTGCTATGTAAATCTAGAAGTGTGAGATTAAACAAAAATCTTAATTCTGGTGGTAGCAGACCGCTCAGCTGATTGGACTCAAGTGAAAGTCCTGTTAGAGAAGTCAAATTCCCAATGGTGGAAGGGATGGAACCATTTATTTGATTGTTGGAAAGATGCAAGAGTTCTAACCTTGTTAGACTTCCGATGCTTCTAGGGATGGAACCATTTATTTGATTGTAGGAAATATCCAAGAGTTTTAACCTTGTTAGATTACCTACGGATGGTGGGATGCATCCAGAAATGTTATTGCCAGAGAGATCCAATGATTGTAACCTTGTTAGAGACGTCAAATTCCCAATGATGGAAGGGATGGAACCATTTATTTGATTGTAGGAAATATCCAAGAGTTTTAACCTTGTTAGATTTCCTATGCTTCCAGGAATGCAACCCACGATTTGATTGTTGGAAAGGCTTAACGATTCCAACCTTGATAGACTTCCTATGCTTCCAGGAATGGAACCATTTATTTGATTGTCGGAAATATCCAAGAGTTCTAACCTTTTTAGATTACCTATGGATGGTGGGATGCATCCAGAAATGCTATTGTCATAGAGATCCAAGAAAGAGAGTTCAGCAAGAGTACCAATGCTTGATGGGATTTGCCCATAGAGACGGTTGTAACTGAAGTTTAGTTTGGCAAGATGTGGCAAGTCTGCAAAGTGGAGCCTGTCCATCCTTCCATAGAGGTAACACTCCGGAAGCGAAAGGCCGGACACAACTAGCTCTGCGCCGCTGCAGGCAATGCCAGACCAGTTGCATGGGCTCGTGTAGTTGCTCCATGTGTACAGGCAGTCAGCTTCGTAGTAGTCTAGGCTAGATTTCCATTGGAGAAGCGCGTATGCTTGGCGATCCAGCGGCGTCACTGCAGAATTTGCGAAAGAGAGAAGGTGTTGGAAGGCAAGCAGTAGCACTAGCAACAGCTCCAAGGCAAGAAGGTTCATGCTGTGTAGGTGAAGCTCTAAAACTAACATACTAAATGCATAAATGGTCTACCGATTTTGAAATATATGCATTTAACATTGTTGATTTTTCAAAAGAAACCGAGCCACATATAACCAAGAAGACCTCGACTCAGGTCAATAAATAGAGGAAATTAATAAGATCCCTACATACAATGGCATAAATTCCAAAATGACGTGCGGTATGGCCCATGCTTCGCCAGATTTTGGAGGGTAGTCTGTCACTGTGACGGGTGAAGTCCGTTTCCCAGATAAGGGTAGGAAAAATTGCCCCCAAAGAATGAGAGCCTCTGGAGCTCTGCGTGCAAGACCTGCTTAAATCTTGGTTCACACAAGCACACATCGTTGACCAGCTACCGTTGACCACACTGCACTGCTGCAGTTTCCAACTTTCCATTTACCTCAACGAATATTGGTTGGTGACTTGGTGTTCTCTAGAGTAAATATTTCGTACAGCTCCAATCCTGAAAGCTGTTTGGATTAGACTCTAGAATTTACTTAGATACTTCCTAAGCACAAAGCAATGAATATTCGGGTTGAATATTTTCAATCACATGACAAACAAAGTGATACGGATCAATGCGTGGTTGATACGAAATATGACTAAATCTTTCACGGTACTTGAATTTTAATCTTAATCGAAGCAATCTTCCATGTTGTGTGGTTGGAGTTCCGAAAGAGATTGTGCAGTGAAAAAGAGATGAAAAGCACCACTAAATGTACCAGCGAGTAGACCTTGATTTAGGTCAATAAATAGGAGTAATACTAGTACGGTAGCCTTGATTTTTCTAGAATTTTTGAACTCTATTTGTTATTTTCTAAAAATCTATTTTATTTAACTCAATTTATGAAATTCGAAAAGTACAAAAAATCACCAAAATCCTTCTAGGCCGAAAGCCTTGCTCCAAGGCAAGAAGGTTCATGCTGTGTAGGCGAAGCTCTAAAACTAACATACTACATGCATAAATGGTCTACCGATTATGAAATATATGCATTTAACATTGTTGATTTTTCAAAAGAAACCGAGCCACATATAACCAAGACCTTGACTCAGGTCAATAAATAGGAGTAATACTAGTACGATAGCTAGAGGAAATTAATAAGACCCCTACATACATGGCATAAATTCCAAAATGACGTGCCGTGCGGGTGCGGCCCGCCAGATTTTGGAGGGTAGTCTGTGACTGACCGGTGGAGTCCGTTCCACGTATAAGAGAATATGAAAATTTACTCGACAACATTACAATGATATATAAATTAAACAGTAACATCTAATTGCTAACTCGTGTTAACTGTGTAGTGTTCCTGGTAGATTGCCCAAAAAAATAAGATGCACCTCTGCCACTCTGCGTGCAAGACCTGCTTGAAATCTTGGTTCACACAAGCACACATCGTTGACCAGCTACCGTTGACCACACTGCACTACTGCAGTTTCCAACTTTCCATTTAACGAAAATTGAGACCCAGTTTGGGATCTTGTACTACTGAATAAGGAAGAACTTGGGAACTATGGCTGGTGACTTGGTGTTCTCTAGAGTAAATATTTCGTACAGATCCAATCCTGAAAGGTGTTTGGATTAGACTCCAGAATTTACTTAGATGCTTCCTATGCACAAAGCAATGAATATTCGGGTTGAATATTTTCAATCACATGACAAACAAAGTGATACAGATCAACTTGTGGTTGATGCGTAACGTGGCCAAATCTTTCACGGTACTTGAATTTCAATCTCGATCGAAACAAAACCCTAGCTTTTCTCCTTTTTGGTTCGGCAAAAGGAAGAACAAATGTATCTCCAGAGCAAGTAATGATATTTGGTTGGTGTTAAATTAATCCGAAGAGAGAAACAAAAGCAAACCCAAATAATAACATCAAACCGTGAGTAATTGAGGATGCCACGAATTGATGAGATGGTCTACAAGGAATCACGGATCTTGGAAGAAAGATCACCCACCAATATTCATACAATCACAAAACCCTATATGAGAATTTCGAAACACATGTACTCATTATGCGCCACATAAACATGTGATTTTTCTATGTTTTCTTAAACTCAAACTTCAAACTTGCTTACAATGGGGTCTACCCTTGAATATATAGGGTTGATGAACAGTACAAGCGTGCGAACAGTGATCCGATTTGGTGAAAAATACCACGTGAACAACAATCCGATTCGGTGAACAGTACAGCGTGACCAGTAGCCCGAAATTGACTCATGTTGCGAACTCCTACTTTAATTCGAAATTTAAACTACTCTAATTGCTGAAAATAAATTAAACTATCCTATTACAAGCAATTTTGAAATTAATTTCTCTTTTAAAGAAAGATCCAAATTGGAAATACTCCAATCCAAATCCATGTCGGATTCTTACAGTGAAAATGCATTGATTTCGGAATCGAGTTTGAATTTGTCCCCTTTGTATTTTCTTGGCCGAATTCACTTGCAAACTTTTCAATATGCAAAGCACTCGGTCCTTGTGTCTTCCCATGTGCCACATGCTTTTCATGTACATGCGTTTGCCTAGGGCTTTCTCCTCCTTGACTAGCTTCTTTTGGACTAGGGCTTCCCTCATGCACCACATGCCTTTCACCATGACTAGTGTTTGGCTCGTGCACCACAAGCTTCCCATGCATGATCAAGCTCTCCCTTCGGCCTACCTCCCTATCCTCCCTCTTGGCCGAACCTAGTTCTTGTTTCTTTCCCCTTTGATGCAAAATAGGCTCAACTTGAGGTTTAACACAAACTTGCAACTTAGGAATATTTACCACCATAGTAGATGTACCTAGAGCCTTATCATCCTCCCCTTCTTGAAGTAAAATCGTCCTCGGTTTTAGTGTAGTCTTCATGACCTTCTTCTTGCTAACCACAACCAAATCACTCTTGATTTCTTCATTGGTCTTGGACAGCAAAGCATAGAATTCTCCCTTATGCATGAAAGTGTATCGGTTGGACCGTCCTTGATGTGTAGCATTCAGATCAAATTATCATGGACGTCCCAATAGAATATGACCAGCATGCATAGGTACCACATCACACTCCACCTTATCGACGCAGCCATTAATAGTAAGCGGCACTTTCACCTTGTGTGTGATCTTGACTTTGCCGACGTTGTTGAGCCATTGGATGTAATATGGTTTAGGATGTATACGGTAGTTGCATTGATTACTGATAGCCATGTGATGCATGCACTGCTGGCCATGCAAGCAAGTAGTTGCTAGTTATTCATGTATGCATGCACCATGCAATCAACACACATATATACAATTAATATTTATTTATCGAAGGAAAAGAACAGGGATTAACTTGTAAAATTACTGAGACGTCGTTAATTAGTTACAAAATAATTGGTCGTAATTAATTAGTTTTTCTGAATTAATTATTTTTAAACAATTAGTTGAAATCAAGTTACAATATTTTTATCTACAAAAATTATGATGGTGCGGTAACTATTGCAGCATGATGATTATTTGATCAACCTTTGACTATGTGAAGTTCATAATGACTGCAAATAGAAAAATAACAAAAAAAATGAAGTTTTGGTTCAGTGAAGATGTTACATATATTCATTAAATATATCATCCATTGTATGTGTATGAGCATGCAGGATTTATGGAACAATATATGCACGCTTTTTTAATTGTCAGTATGTAACATAGGTTTATTTGCAGTAATAAGTTAGCCTTAATTAATTTAGTCACATTTAAATAGGTGTATTTAATTTTGTACTACTAAATTAGTGTACATTAATTTGTAGTGTTCATTTCGTCATAATTTTTTATTTGCATTATTCTATCGTCATTATCAATCTTCTCACTAATATTCCATCTACTTCATCTGTTGCAAGCCATGTCTCTACCGGAGCTTCTGAAACCCTTCTACGATGAGAACCATCGGTGCAAGCTGTGGATCGCCGGTGAAGCGGATGGCTCGCCGCCCCTGCTGCTTCGGTCGGGGAGGGATTACTGGGAGCTGGATGCTCGCTACGTCCCAATACTCTGGGACATGGGCTTGTTGCCCCTTACGAGGCTGCTCTCCGTCAGACGCCGGTTCACCCTAGACGCTAGTCTGTTGTCGGCACTTGTTGACAGGTGGAGGCCCGAGATGCACACTTTCCACTTTTGGTGGAGTGAGATGGCGGTCACTCTACAGGGTGTCTTGTTCTTGACCGGTCTCTCGATCTGGAGTGAGGCACTTGTTCCAGGCCATCCGCCGGCGGACTGGAAGGCCAGACTAGAGCATCGGTTCGGCCTACCTGTCCCTAAGCGTGCACGTGACGTCCCTTGGACTCGGCTGAGGCATTCAGTCAATGCCTGCAGGATGCACCTGACGAGGTCGTTATGACGTACCTCGTTGCTTACCTTCTTCAGCTCTTTGGTTGGACATCTCAGTATAGCTGGGGATCAGCAGTCCTTTGCGCCACATACCGGGGGTTGTGTGACGCTTCGCGATGCGGCGCCGGTGCTACCCCCAACCTGACCGTCTGTTACGTGCTCCTGCAGTTGTGGAGTTGAGAGCACTTCCTTGTTGGGCGGCCGGCCTTCGAGAGAGCGGTACACACGTACGCCTAGTTGGACGACCCGATAGACTGACCCACTATGGGCTTATGGTGGACTGCTGCCCATCTACGTTGGGCCACAGACCGGCGAGATGCTACTCGTTATTCCACAACGAGTTCGAGTCGTTACACGACAACGACATCATATGGGCTCCCACAGGGCATGCTCGATGCAAAAACATCCAAGCGCACGCAGACGTAGTGAGCAGAAAGTAGTGGCTCAGACGAGTAAGTTATATTGTATCCCGTACTATGTGATTATGTTTTGGTATATTTGTATTCATATTTTGTTAGATTGGTTAGGCTTTCACATTTATTCTAGAGTTAATTCCTTATTTGCCATTGGAAGTTGGCGAGGTCCCTAAAATGCCATCGAAAAATTGCTCATCCCTTGTATGCCACTCGTTCTCAACTTTAATCCCTTATTTGCCACTCCGGTCAGTTGACCATTGACTTGACCGTTGACTTGGGCCTGAAAAAACGATTTTGCCCTAAGTATCTTTGAGATCTTTAGGGAATTGTTTGACATAGTAATATAGTTCCAAAAATTATAAAAATTTTAGAGGAAGTTTCTGACATAGTGTAGATTATTTTGTAATTTGTATAGGGTTTTATTTGCAACATGTTTTTCTCTAAAAATCTTTCAAGTTACAACCGAAAATTCAAAGATTTTTAGAGAAAAACATGTTGCAAATAAAACCCTATAAAAATTATAACATAATTTACACTATGTCAGGAACTTTTCATAAAAATTTCATAATTTTTGGGACTATATTACTATGTCAAAAAATTCTCTAAAGATCTCAGCCCTAAATAATGCACTTAGGGGCAAAATCGTCTTTTCGCGTCCAAGTCAACGGTCAAGTCAATGGTCAACTGACCGGAGTGGCAAATAAGGGATTAAAGTTGAGAACGAGTGGCATACAAGGGATGAGCAATTTTTCGATGGCATTTTAGGGATTTCGCCAACTTCCAATGGCAAATAAGGAATTAACTCTTTATTCTATATTTTGAGATATTTGGAGTCTAGTGGTTACTCATCGCTAATTCTTTTGGCCCGTATTACTTGAGGATATGTACACAATATGTTTAATGTCTCCCAGAAGTTGGTAGTGCGTCATTGTATGGAAATTGATTATCAAATAGCTCTGTTGGTCCACACCATTTCCATGCTTCTTGTCATTTACACTCTGATATAAGGACTTAAGCAATAAGGGCTACCTGTGTTATTCAAGCTGGAATCCTGAAACAATAAAATCAGTGCTGAATCATATGATATTCAACAGTCATTTCTAGCTTTTGATTTGATACTACATACAGAAACCAAATTCGGTTTCAAAAGCCAAAAGCCAAAAATGAAAACTAGCAGCTGCAATGAGAGAAGAAGCCAAAATCCGGTCAGCTTCCAAAGAAACTGAGAATACTCGTTAAGTATTGAGTTTATCTTTTCAAAAGGAAAATGGTGAAGCTCAGCATATCTTACATGCAAAAATAATCAGAAATTTGACGGGAATCAATTTAAAATTAGGTTTCATAAAAAGAAATAGCAATGGGTAAAAACTTTACGGTCTGGCTTTAAATTTTTGGAGAACTCTATCGAACCAGTAGTTAAAGTAATTATGAGTGTCAATCGGTTAATGAAACACTGAGATATTTTTTTGCATGATTTGGCAGGACAGGCATGGCCTCCCAACCCAAAACCCCCTCCGAAACCGCACCCAAAACGGCCCCACCACCCCCACTGCATGGCCACCATGCGGCCTCCCTCCCACCGCATGGCCACTGGCCCTCTTTGTTTAGGCTTTTTTCTTGGCTTAAAAGCCAAAAAGCCTAAGCCTAAACAAAGGGGTGGCTTTTTTATCCAGCTTATAAAAAGTTTAAGCCAATTTAAACCTAAAAGCCATAAACCATGGGAGAGGTGCTTTTTGTGGCTTTTGTGGGATAGAATATCCATTTGCTACTGAAGTTCACTGAAATTACCCACGAAATGCCATTGTATATAAGTAGAAATTGTTTCGTTTTTTCCACTATTCCTTCCTCCTCTCCACCCCCCTTTCCCTTGGTTCCGTGGACCTTGCCTCCCTCCTCTCCGTCTCTCGCCGCCCTCCTCCCCCCCACGCCTTGGCCCTCCCTCCCCGTCATTGCCGCCTGCCGTCCTCCCCTCCCCCCTGTGCCGCCTCCTCGCCTCCCCGTCGCCACCGCCTCCCCTCCCACTGCCGCCTCCTCCTCCTCCTCCCCTTGCCCCCTCCCCCCCCCGCCACACCTGCCCTCCCTCCTCCTCCGTCGCCGTCGCCGCTCCTCCTCCTCGGCGCCGCCTCCTCCTCTCCCCTCCCCCACGCCCTGGTTCCCTCCCTCCTTTCTTTCCTTATCGGTCGCGACCATTGTTGTGTCCGTGATGGTCGCTATTTCTCAAAGGATGCTATTCAGGTGATTTGGAATTGACTATTCACTATTTAGGCTCCATACTCCTTGTATGCTTTTTTGTGATCCTATTTTGTCAAATCTGTATAGTTTCATTTAGCTGCTGCAGATTTCCATTTCAATCATTCTCCACAATGACTTACTAGTTACTAGAATAACCTCTCGCAAGCAGAAGGCACTTCAACTGTTGTGAACTAGAGATGCCTAAACTCTATGGTGTCAAACCCTAGTTTTTCTATAATTTAGGTTGCTGCTTTGTGCTTTCTAGCTTTCAGCTTACTTGCATGTTTGTTGAATGTTAGTGACATATCGGTTGATCTGCCATTCCAATGTAGTCGAGAAAAACCTGAAGCTTGTTGCATTGAGTAAAATGCTTTTCATTCGTTTTTTTTTTCGAGAACGCGCAAAAGAATTGTGTGTCATTTCATTAAGATGTCTTCATTCTTTTTTAATAAGATAGATGCTTGTCATTGTGCAATTTGTTAAAACTCTAGAAGCTGAATAAACACAACAATTTGTATATTGTTGTTAGCCTATTTTCTATTAAAATAAACACCTATTTTTAGTAACTCTTCTACATGTGTGACATGTATTGTTATGAGTATTATCATATTTGTGATGAGCATTGTCTGTTGAATTTGGAATTAACTGTTGTGACTGACCTTTGATTGGACCATGCTGCGCATTCTGTAACTAGGTGTTTAAGTTCTGCAATGGCTAAATAAGCAGTTAAAGGGTTGGAGCTAGGAAACCTTCGCATTTTCTTAAACTTATATACGATGAATATAATATCAACATCTTGTGGTTTCATTGTTCATGTTACTATCTTGTGGTTTCATTGTTCATGTTACTATCTTGTGTTCTGGTAACTGTCTGTATAGTTGGTAGCTCCAAGGTTAGCGAGTGGTAGTCTTTACTCTTTGGCAATTGCCTTTTCCTTAATTAGTTGTGCAATGCCGACCGTCGCAGCTGCCAGGAAGCCTCATGGTGAGAGAACTCAGCTTGAGGAACAGATCAAGGCTGAGAAACTGAAGGCTCTCACCTTCAAGCGGGAAGGGAAGCAGGCAGAGGCTTTGGAGGCCCTTCGCTCAGCAAACCTGCTGGAGAAGTAGTTGGCCTCACTTGGCTAATAATAACTCCATCAAGATGGTAGTTTCGGTAAGGCTGTAAGGTCCCAGTTAGAAGCATATAGAGAGGCTTATAACCTGTGAGCCATGAGCACACGCCTTCAGGCAACAAGGCCCTTTGTGTGTGTGTGTATGTATGTATGTATGTATGTATGTATAAACAATAAAAGTTGACGGGCGACAATTCTTTTCACGAATAGGGGTGCAATGACTCGATTCCAAAGTAATTCATCCATTCATGTAACAAATTATATCTGCTGAACTTCAGTTAATTTACTTTTGTATGCTTACAAGCTTTGTGAGTCTCAACCTGTTGATTCTGGTGTGAGTAAGACTGTAAGACTCCAAACTTGTGTAGTGCAGCTATTGACCATGCATTTTTGTATCTTCTTGTGAAATTTGCCCGTGTAGAAAATGGCACATCCTGACGTGCCGAAAGTTGTTGTTCTTTCAACCATGTTGATACTTGCTGTGCCTTTCTATATTAATTTCTTCCGTTGCGCAATGTCCAAAATAATTACATGCATGCACTACGAGCGATATCCATTTTGTTTCATACGTACAAATGCATGTATCGTCATATTTTCAGATCCTATGAAAAAAAAATCAATTTAAATACATGCTTAACAAGGTCCTTTAAACCCTTAAGAGAATTTCATACCTTTCATCCTTCACATACAACTCAATAAGCCAACATCCTACAAAAAGTCTGACTACCAAACAACAAAGTTTGGCTTAAAAGCTTAGAGACTTATAAGCTGATTAAGACAAAAAGTTGGCTTTAAGCTATAAGCCTAAAAACCTAAGGCTAAACAAAGAGGGCCATTGTACAGTCGCTCCCTCACCGCACGGCCACTGTGAGGCAATGCCCCCACTGCACGACCACTGTGAGGTTTGGGGCAGGTGTTAGCTGGCTGGTCATCCCACGCGGTGGCCGTACTGTAGAGACGCTAATTCTGCAATTTTCGTACAACGACCGCCATTCTTATAAAAACTCGTCGAGAAAGCGCCAATAGGGAAAAAAAATTCTTGTGCTTGTGCCGTGTGAAAGAGGGTCGGGTATATAGCAAGTGCTTCAGTAGTGATCTCACCACCTACCAATTAGAGTCCAACGAAACCAAAGTTATCCGACGTTTGAACGTGTGAAGATTCCATTAGATGCCCCAATTAAGCTGTACCAAAACAACCAACGCTGGGTGACACTTTTGGGCGGACTTGAAAGCAAAAGAATGTTACGGAGTACACAGCTAGCGACGCCATGCATGCACAGCAGCATAAACACGACATTTTCACACTGGGCTCTTCTTGTTCAAGGGAAACACGAGGTTGGCGGGTTCATAATTTTTTCTAGAGCACATGGAGGACACATCTCGCTCACGCCACACACACTCACTCGTGTGTTCACCACACACACGGTAGAAATTTGCGGAGGTTTCAGGGTATCATGGAGCACAGGTACAGTACACTTTCCCATTTAATGCATACACGTGTGTTTACTCTAACTAAACAAGGCACACTGTATCGATTCTAGGGATTGAACGTGAGCCGGTGGGAACGATATCCCATTCTTTGGCGGGAGAAAATCATTCCCTAAGTGCATTGTGTAGACCTTGAAACATCAGTAAGCAACAAGGCCCCTTTGCCTGCAGCTGAGCCGCCTCCTGGATCACGGTAAGCCTTCAGTTTTCCTGTTCATCAACAGAAGACAGCAAAACCCTTGTCCTTGATGAGAGCAGCCTTGTAAAACAAAAATCATATTCTTAAGATTACTCAATTCCTTGTGTTTGAAAACATCATCAGTTCTAAGTTTCCACACAGACAAGAAACCTTCCATTCAATTTTTCTCAACCTTTCAATGTTGTGGAGTAATGCTCTTCTTACGCAACTATTAAACCTACACATTTCTGAAAACAGTTCCGGGTATGCAGGGAATGGGACCAATGGGTAGACAACACAGTAAAAAAATGATAATCCGCTTCTATGGAAATACGATCATCAGTTTTTCTCAACCTTTCAATGTTGTGGAGTAATGCTCTTCTTACGCAACTATTAAACCTACACATTTCTGAAAACAGTTCCGGGTATGCAGGGAATGGGACCAATGGGTAGACAACACAGTAAAAAAAATGATAATCCGCTTCTATGGAAATACGATCATCAGTGTTGTGGTAAGCAATTCAACATCTGAACAAGGGGGAAAGTTGCCATTTTGAAATGTTCTAATCGCTGAAATATGCTACGGACAAAACAATACCTTGTTTCTTTTTCTTTTTCTTTTTGAAAGAAAGATGTTTTTTTCTTCAATCTAGCTACTTTGTTGAAGAAGCATTTATAACCAGAATTAAGTTGCATTGTAGAGTATCTGCAAACAAGTATAGAGGTGGACTGAAAGAACTACACCTTTCCCAAGAGTATAAGCCGCATTCAACCCTGAGTTCTCCGGGCTCTGTATTCTCCTGATCTTTCTGTAACCGAGAGGCAGGCAAGATAGATTTCAGCTGGGTGTTCTCCATGTTTGACAAGAGCTGTGTGACAGTCTTAATTTGGGAAGCACTGCACAGTTTTTTTTTAAAAAAGGAGTTTAGCAGAGGTGATATTCAAGAAAAACAACTTCAACCATGACGTTGGTTGGTGTCAGTACAGATTACAGAACAAACTATGATTACAGAAGTTCTATGGATAATTTATAGAAAATCTTGAAGTTCCTTATTGAACAGAATGAGTATGCAACTGACATGAATTGGGGAAGCACACCTTTTCAAACTACTGTCCATATAGGCATCCAAGGAAGAAATTACATTAGGTAGCTGTTGTAGCACCTAGAATAGGACACAAATGTTAATAGCTACTTTACGGCAAGCAGTTTCGCATGCAATAATACATGTACTCTTTACTTGCTCTGTGTTCCTTGCAAGAGAAGCTTTTGCCAAGAGGTTCTTGGGAAGTTTTGCCAAGTGAACCTGTGACCAAAAGGACCCTCTGTTAACTAATGATCAACCGGATCGAGAAACTGGTAACCGTAATAACTGGATAACCATGGGACCACTATTTTATCACAACAACACATGAGATTTCTGCTGGGCACAGAATCATAGATATATTGACAGTCCAGAATTTCAGTGAACTGGCATTTACGTAGTTGAAGCAAGAAAAGAAAAGTTTGATGTATTGGGGACAGGAGATGACCAGAATCAGGAAGAATTGTGGGAGTAATTCTGAGTCTAGTGGTTATACTCCACGAGGCCTGGACTAGAAATAAAACATGGAAGCAGTCCAGTTGCATCTGCACAATTCAGACTCAGAGTAGCATTGTGGAAGTTTCTCAATGCCAATCAAAGCACCCACTGCTCATTTGATGTCAATAGAATGTCAGATGGCTTGTCCCCAAATTGGAGAAACTGTTTATATCATAAGATGCAAGTTGCAACAAGTAATATCAACCATAATGGCATACAACTAATTAAAGCATTGGAAAATCCCTTAATATAGTGTAATATTGCTCTATATTATGAAACAGGGGGAGTAACACGCAAGAACTATATGCAAGTAAGTTCATTAAAGAGTAAATCCATCGTAACCTTGGGAGCACTCAAAGAAATGTCATGTAGTAATTAGCACCTAATTCCTGTCAATTTTGACCAAAATTTGACCCTTTTTATCACCAAATAAATGCAAACCAACAAGGAACTTTTACACAATTGAGTGAGAAGAGGGGGCACCTGGGCAGGGGAGGACTGCTCCATTAGCTGGAGAAGGTTGGACGTGGACTGCACTGCCTGCGCTATCTGCTCTGCCACTGCAGGCTTCGCTCCTCCACCGGCCGCCGCAGCCATCTCTGCGTCTTTTTCACACCACGCAGTGCACAGCAATCCAACTAAGTCCTGTAAAAAGCAAAAAACTGAGAGAATATACAGATAATAACTCTAGGCACAGTTCAATTAACAACAATATGCTCTTTACACCAGCTCGTTTGGGATATGATTAGCATCCCCAAGGGCTCATCTGCATTTTGCATCATTTTTAGAAGGTATTAGATTCAAAACTCCAGATTCCCCTAGAACAAACATGCCCCCACCGACTGACCGGCACAAAGGAGGAGATGGCGATGATGCTGCAGCTGGTAAAGTCGCTGCGCAGAGAGTCCACCACCAAAGTCCCCAGGTTCAGGCACTGCCCATCTCTCAGTTAGGCATCGGCTTCCCTTTCTCCCGGCAAACAAAGAACCACAAGGTGTTATGCTTGTGAAAATGTGAATGCTCGATTTGATTGGGGTATGAATATGACCAGGAGAACCTTCTCGCTGTACAACAAGATCAACCTCACTGGAAGACCAGCTCCGCTTTAGTCATAACCTCTTCTTACATTACATCCGTTTGTTTCATTTTCATTTTTATTGTTCAACAACAAGAGTGGATTTGTCAAAATCTGTGCCAAACTTTTTAACTGTTGAGGGCATGCTCCATTTCTTCCAGCTTATTGAATGAATGTGTGAAATGCGCATAATTCTGGCTGTAGTTTAAACCGTGACTCCCATCGAAAAGTTTAGGCTGTGAGTTTAATGGATGATGGAAGAATCACTATGTTAGATTTACTCTGTTTCCAATAAACGAACAGGGTGCAAAAATCATTCAGAAGTTTATGCCAATTAGTCTCTTGAATTGTACTTATAAAATTCTCACAAGGGTCCTGGCTAACCGATTGGATTAGGTCATTGACAAATTTTCCAGCTTAATTGATGTACTTTTCTCAAAGGAAGATACAACTTACAGAGTGCTGTAGCAGCTCATGTAGTTTAGTGCCTATTTTTTTCAGTAACACAAACTTCATGAGCAGTTACAGCTCACACACCATTCTAGTATTATCATCATTCCACTCGGCATTTCCTGCCATCTGCATATTTTCCATGAAGTCGTATGATAGTCCATGATGCAATTTATTTACCCAACACATGTGGAGCACAAAACCATTGACACACACGCTGTATTCTAACAAGATATTTGACAGAACAAGAAAGTCATGATAAGTTTCATGAAATGATTTGTGCTGGCACAGTTGGTACAAATATGCCAGTGAACATTCATGAACAAAGAAAATGTTAACTATCTGCATGACAAGCTGCATCCTATTTGTTTACCCTTATCAGTAATACAACAGTATAGGTGCATCCTTTTTGTTACTGCTTTGGGGCAAAACACACACACACACACACACACACACACACACACACAATTTTGTCCAATGAAGTATTGTATCAACAAATTCTGCTTGTGACGTATGATAAACTAGATACTAAAGTGGGAGACGGGAGTTTGGGAATAAATGCTAAACATTTAGCAGTTTGTTTTTAGTGAAAAAACTACTGCTACCATGGTAGCATCTGGAGGCTACAAGCTCTTACTTATGTTTAGGATATCTCACAGTACACATCAGTTCATGGGAAAAGCACTTTACATCTTTGATATGTCTCAAGAGAAATAGAACTAGTAAGTAGTAAGTCAAGCATTCTTCAAGATAAACTCTCAATTTATTTTACTCTGGATTTAACATCTGACATAGATTCTACGTCTCAGCAAGATTAATCAACACAACATTTTGACCACACAGTGCCAAGTTTCTGATTAAAAACACCATTATCCTACCAAAGATTCAAACACTATCCTATAATTTATTTATTTTGGCAAGGAAAACACTACGAATATAATTATTTTATTGCATCATCGAATTCAAATTCGAAAACGAATATAGCTCGGATAAAATAAAAATTCGGATGGGGAAAATCTCCACCATATCGCATCCATATTATTTGAACGAGTTTTTCTATTCAATGTGAATTGAGTTCCTTTAGGTGAACAAAATAGATTGGAATGATTAAATATGATTGTACGAGCATAAAGCATCACTAATATCTTCAAAACGCATAAGTTATGAGGATATCCAGATCTGACTGAATTTAGTAGATATTTGATTCAAATTCGTATTCGTTATGACATTCGATTTGTATTCGTATTCGAGCATACTCGAATTCGTATTCGTTTAAAAAATACGAATACGAATATGGTTTCACCACTATTCGATTCGTATTCGATCCGTTTTCACTCCAGGGTTGAGCATCTACATGGTATATGGTATAGTAGTATAGTACCTTCGCCTACCATAACTTTTGAAACTGTGAGCAACTTTGGCCACAGTGTGGATGTTGGGACACTTTAGCCAGGTATTTGGCATCAGGCTTTGATGAAAGGCGTCAGATAGAGGAACGACATGTACAGTTATACCTTCGGAAAGCAATGTATGGTCGGGGTTGAATTCTAGCAGATGACTTTGGTGCTCTGGATATGAAAGCAAGCATGCACGACTATCAGCAAATAGTGGTAGAAGTTACCCTTTTGATTTATGGGCACATATTGAGTGCAAAATAGAAAATGTCCAGAGTATGCTGAGGCAGCAATATAACAGTGGAGAAAAAGAAAAGAAAAGAGGCAACATATATTGTTTGGCACACACAAAAATTAGTTGCATTCACCTTGATCTAGGAGGGGAGGTGGCGTCGGTGCCAGGGGAGGCGTCGGCGTCGGGGCAGGGGAAGTGGCGTCGGTGCCAGGGGAGGCGTCAGCGTCGGGGCAGGGGAGGCGGCGTCCGTGGGGAGAGGGGAGGGGTGTGGAGGCAGCGGTGTCGGGGTAGGGGAGGGGCTGGCGTTGGGGATGGGGAGGGAGGGAGGCGGCGGCGTTGGGGGAGGAGAGGGGAGGCGGTGGCGTCAGGAGGCGGCGTCGGGGCAGGGGAGGCAACAGCGTTGGGGATGGCGAGGGGAGCCGGCGACGTTGGGGGAGGAGAGGGGAGCCGGCGGTGTTGAGGGGAGCCGGGGAGGAGATGCGGCGTCGGGTGTGGGAGCCGAAGGGGAGGGGAAAGGAACGGGTGAAGAGGAGGAAGCAAGAGGGAAAAAAATGAAAGGAACATATCTCACATGGATTTTGGTTTATAGGTTTAAAGCGTTTTAAGTTTTTCATAAGTCAGTTAAAAAGTCATCTATTTATTTAGGTTTTGACTTTTTTCTTTACTAAATAGGGATATAGAAAACTATATTGTTTACGCTGAGCCCCTCAAAACAAACACTTCATGTCTGATGAACAGAGCCCTGACTTTAATATCTTGCGGAGAGCTCTAGAAAAGTAGAAAAGCCAAGTTTGCTACAGATCAGGTGGATCAAGGTTTAATCCGGCTGAAAGGCAACAACAACAAAAAGGTATGCCCATTGTCATCCTTTTATCATGCAACCTTGATGTTGTTCCACATAATGCTGGAGCTACATCCGATATTGCTTTACCACGCAGGCAACCATCCTATGTTCCTAAAGTACGTAACTGAATTTTTTTATTTATTTAATCTTTTTTTAATTATATTTTAAAGTTAACCTCTCGCGAACTTTATTTTCAATTCTGACCTCTTTGGTCACATCACCTCCCGTGACGTGACAAAACAACACTATCATGCCACCCATAGCGGCGTGGCCAAAGGTGCTACGCAAGCCCTCGTGCCAGCGAGGAGGACTTACGTGGCAACTGTTACACCATATACCATGGCGTGACAAGTTTTCTTGTCACGCCCTTTTACTTGGCGTGACAGAGGGGAAGGCCAGCGCTTCGGGGCTAAGTCCTGTCACGCCATTTACCTCGGCGTGACAGTACTGCCTTGTCACGCCATTATTCAGGGTGTGGCAAAAACATACTGCCGCGCCACAATGCTTGATGTTCCAAAGGCGTTGCCAAAAAAAGGGCAGTGCTCCGGGGGCCAAGTCCTATCACGCCATTTACCCCGGCGTGACATGACTTCTTTGTCACGCCATTACTGAAGGCGTGACATTACCAGAAATTACAATCATCAAGATTGGTCTCATGCAATGAACATTTCATACATTGAGAATCATTACAGTTATTTCATTCAAACAACAATAAGAATCAACCATCAACCACCAGTCATCTCATTTCATTCAACATCCCCCATTCAAAAGGGCCATAGAAAGTTTCATTCAATATGAACTGTACAAACATGCATACACCCATTCATTCATCCCATCACTTACGCTTTCAGCGCGCACCCGATCCCGATGTAAACCTCGCTGCTGGGTGCTAACCTCGCATGCCCTCCACAACGTTTACCGAACTAATGTCCGTGCGATCACGCCGTTTACGACGCGGAGGCATGGCCTGAGTCGGCTGAGTGGGGGACGGTGCACCAACAAGGTCTCTATAAGGACCATCTCGTCTGGAAGCCTTGCATCGATATCCGCCTCGTTGTCCTCGTCGTCCTCCTCGTCACCGGCCCTGTCCTCATCATTGTCCTCCTCGTCGTCGCCCCTATCCTCATTGTCCTCCGCATCCTCGTGTCGTGCGGCGGAAGCGGATGTCGTCGCTCCCGATGTTCTAGCACGCGAGGAGCCACTCCGGGCCGGGGTAGGTTGCACGACTCCTTCCGTCGCCGCCGCCGCGCAGTTCATTTTTGCGGCCAATCGCCGGCATTGGCGGCGAACCATCTACAAGGTTAACCAACAAAAATATATTGAAGTTTAATATAATAAAAGGAATAACATGGGTACGAAAACATTAAGTGTTGTAAATTGCAGTATAAAATGAATTAAATGTTACCACAAAAAAAATCCCTCAGCGGCCGGTAGCTCCTCTGAACCCTCGGGTAGCCTAAGGGCCTCACCGGCCTCGTTGATTATGCGTGTGAGCTGCGTTCCCTGCAATTAAAAGGAGTAAATTAGTTTGTTCACCCTGAGTTCGCATAATAGTAGCGAGATTAAATGTACTCACGTAATAGGCGTTGATGGGGGCCCTCTCTGGCTGTGTGCCCGTCCGTGTGAACTCATCGTAATCGTCCACGATATCCTCCTTGGATGAGTGCCCCTCCCCTATGTCCGCATCGGTCATGGCCGGTCTAAGCCGGAGGCGCGCAACACCGTAGAGCCACTGGAGGTAACGAACAAACTGAGCCTTCTGATGGACCGGCGGCGTGTCCATAGACCGATTCGCCCTATTTTCCCACTCCAACACGTAGGCACGGTGATAGGCCCCCCAGTCGGTGTGGCGGTACCTCCGCCTCCGGTTCATCCTCCCACACCAAGAATCGAATTGTTAGCATTAAAATCGCTACAGAAGCTAGAAAAGAACGACAGAAGGTGCCCTCACCCGTGAAGATTCAGATTTATCGAGAACACCATTGGCGTCATGGCCTGAAGCTTCCCAAACTGACGCATCACCCGATGGGGCAAGTGGTACAAAACAATATGTGAATTGCATTTACAGTACTTACATAATTTTATCCATAATTTTAACAATAACTTTCGTCTTAGGATTAGGAACTTTTAAGTAGCATCCCCTATTCTAGAATGTGGTTAAGAGACATTTCTGTGAGCTAGTTAACGAAAGGAAAGAATTTTGCATGGCTGTAGCATTTTTTTCAGTAACTCAATATCACCAGTGACTAGATAACTAAGGTGAATGCTATTGCAATGGCAACTTCTTTTGTATCTTGAATAGGAAATTTTATAAAAGCATATATAGTTCTCTGCTAAAATATGATTAAAGGAACATGTCTATGAGCTAAAACGATGTGAACTTAACTTGACATTAACAGCAAAAAGAAAAAGATATAGTAATAATTTGTCATTACTTGCACACAGAAAGCTCGCCATCTTGAATTCATGCTAAATAATGCAAGTGCATATATTGTTCATGTGGCAAATTAAATAATCTGCGATTAGTTACGTAGATTATCGGTATGATCAAAATCATAGTCGCATTTAACCGACAAATTTAACGATCAACAAATCATAAGAACTTTTAAAATTACTTTGCAAACACAACTTGCAGATAGCACATCAATTCATAGTATCTTACTAGATCTAATCAACAAACAAATATATAAATTACCTCTACCTATCATATGATCCCAATTCCCAAACCACGTAATCAGAGAATATGACAAGCTATAGTTTCTTGGAACTTCCATTCTTGGATTTCTTTAACATAAAGGCGATGTTTAACAAATATCAACTCGCCAACGACACAACAAATCACTTTGTCCAATTTTAGAATGCGACAAGCTTGTCGGGATGCATGTAAAGTTGTAAACCACCTTGATTATAAGCTAATTAAGTGAAACACGCTACTAGGATTATTGGTACTTAAACATTTAGATTCTCAGGGCAAGATCACAAGAAACCTATAGTTCAGTAAACAACAAAACCTTTAAAAATCATATTGGCACTTGAATATCTTTGAAAATTTATTTTGTCAAATACACATTTTGGTATTCTAATCTCTACCAAATTTCAAATGAAGCATTTGTCAGTTCATCAAGCCACATTGTTCACCATCCATTCAATGTTCCCCATCCATTCAATCACCCACTATATTCAAGCACACATTCAATCACAAAAATATACTCAAGCACACATGTATACCTCGATCTAGGAGAAGCCGGCGGGGGGAAGGACAGGTGGCGCCGGAGGGAGGAGGGCCGGCGGTGGGAATGGGGTGGCACGGGGAGGAGAGCCGACGGGGGAGACGCCATGTCGGGGTAGGACAGGCGGCGGGAGTAGGAGGCCCGGTGGAGGAGCATCAGGCGGGACAGAACGGAGGAGGAGGAGGGCAGTGGCGGGAGAAGGGAGCTCAGAGGTCACGATGGAGTTGGGAGAGACGGGGAGAAATGAAGAGGTCCCTAGCACCCACGGTTTAAGTTGCCACTGTCACGCCATTAGAGTTGGCGTGACACGGAAACACTGTCACGCCCGGAGAGCTAGCGTGACAATTACCACACAAGCCCTCCTCGCTGGCACGAGGGTTTGCGTGGCACCTTTGGCCACGCCACTACGGGTGGCGTGGCCAAAGGGGTCAGAATTGGAAATAAAGTTTGTGTAGGGTTAAATTTAAAATATTAATAAAAAAAGGATTAAATAATAAAAAATGGTCTAGGAAACTTGACCCATCTTTTAGCAGAGACTGCGTGGACGCAAAAACTTTTTGAGACATTGCCGCAACGCAGCTATATATTCGTGGGGACCTTGAATTCTCCATGGATTGTAATCTTGAGTTGTTAGGTTTGTTGTAACCTCTTGTGTATCATGCTTAATATATCCACGCATGTTATTGAGTATGCTAGGATTTGGAGATATGTTCTACAAAAATTTTATATCATAATCTTATTGTGATTAGGATTTTTACTTTTTTTTAAGGAGAACTAGGGACACCATATAAAGTCATAAGGAGTGGTTATTGAGAACACAAGTCACTAGACTTGTTCATGGGCAGCTCGACCCAGTGGCCTTACATGAGCCAAGCCCGAATTTTCTAGTCTCGTGCCTTGATTTTTGGCCCGAAGCCAGGGAAAGCCAGACAATGGCATTTAAAATAATAAAAAAACTATTTTTAGTCTCGAAATGAATTAAATATTAATTTTAATTTCAAAAAGTATTAAAATAATATTATTTTATTAGAAAACACACTTTTCAGGGGCTCGAGCATGCCCATTGAAGGACGGGCTTTTCCAGTCCGACCTAGCCCGGGGTTTGAACAGATCCACAAGCCATAAACCAACTCATCCAAAGAAAGATGTGCATGAGAGGATTAGAGGTTAGGCTATTCCTCAGCATTAGATTCTTATATAGGGGTAAGGATCCGATGGACCTAAAAGGTTCGAGAGGGTTATGAGAAAGCAACAATTGTCTGTACTCTTTTGAGGTTGTGTTTAAGGAATTTGTGGTCGGCTTCGTCAAATTTTCTCTCTCTCGTCGTGGTTATTTCATTGCCGTTATTTGGTTCTTTCTATAGAATTCATCTACTTCATTTTTGATACTATGCATATATCGCAACTCTGGTCCTAAAAGATTCGAGAGGATTGTGAGAGAGCGACAATCATCTATACAATAGAGATGTCACTTACAAATCACTGTGAATAGTGACAACCGCGGCATGGTGCCTCATGTGCACATAATTATCCAGGAGTTATGAGTTCCCGGTGGTGTGCTTAACCATTCGTCCCCATCAGGGCTTGTTTGGATAGGGAGGGATTAGAACCAATTCCTTCAGATTGGAAGAGATTTTAGTTCAAATTCCGAGTCAATCCGAAGAGATTGAGTCGGATCTAGGGGCAGAGCTACAGTAGATGCATGGCAGTATAGTTCTACCTCCAAATTTTTTGCACAAAAATCTGGTATATACCCCCTTAATACATAAAGTATACACTACACATACTAATATACATACTCCTCAACTCCTGGCAGCCTATTTAGCATTAGGCTCAACAGAATATGAGAATCAAGCCCAAGTCAACTACAACTAGTCAAGGACTTGCTCGTGCCGTTCTTGGAGCCCTAAGCTTCCTGTAGATCCTGTAGGGCTCTCCGGGCTGCTGCTTCTCTAGAGCACGTCGCTATCGGCATTGGCTAAATAGCGCAGGGAGGAGGTGCGGCTTGTGGGGGGAAGCGAGGTTGGTCGGCCCCGGAGGAGCGCCACCTCCATCAGTGCTTTGCTTCCTCCTTTTCGCGTCTGCTCTAATTCTTAGATATCATGAGCTACAATCTGGTGCGGCGTAGGACCCCGATTTGGGGGCGATTTAAGGGGTGTTTCTTCAGAAATGATTGGGTGATTCTTGTAGCGGGGGCGATATGACAAGGATAAAGTTCTTAAACTTGCTAAGTTTTATCCTAAAGATTTCTCGAACACAGATTTGATCCAACTTTCTTTGCAACTTAATATGTTTATCACTGACATGCATCAAGATACAAGGTTTTGAGAAGTGAAAGAATCTATTAAACTTGTTGAGACAAAGAAGCATGATCGCTTATAAACTTGTTTATTTGCTGCTCAAATTGGTATTAATCCTTCATGTGGCTACTGCAAGTGTAGAGAGGGTATTTTCGGCAATGAATCATGTGAAGAACAAGCTAAGAAATAGCATGGGTGAACAATACTTGAATGATCGCTTAGTTACGTACATTGAACGTGAATTTTTTCTACAAGTTAGTGATGATGCTGTCATCAATCGCTTTCAAAGCATGAAGGAACGACGTACCAAGTTGTAATTTTCTAAAAATATTTTGTGATATTGGTTATAGTGCGAACATATAATTTAACATATTTGAACTTATGTATTATGTCATTTGAACTTATGTTGGAACAGATGTATTTTAAGTTCGCACCTCCGTTGTCACTCCATTGTCACTGCTTTACAGGGAGAGGAATGTCATGAACATGCATCCTATTGCCGTGAATTTTTTTTAAATAATATTTTTTTAAAACAAAATTACAAAAATATATAATCGCCCCAAAAAATTACAGAAATGAGTTCCTGTCGCCAGTTGAAATGGCGACAGAACCTATCGCCATTTCAATGGCGATAGGGACCTGACCGCTCTGTCGCCGGTCCAACTACCTATCGCCAGTTGAAATGGCGATAGAATGTGAACGATGTTCTGTCGCCAGATTCAATCGCGACAGAACTCGCCGCCATTTCAACTAGCGACAGAACCTATCGCCATTGAGCTGGCGACAGATGCCATGTATAAAATCAGTAAAATCCTTCCAAACCTCATTTTAATTCCAAAAAACAGAATTGAGAAGGAGAGGAAGAGAAAGAAAGGTAGCGGCGCTTGCTCGTCGTCAGGGAGATAGATTCAGAGAGCAATGGATCTAGTAGACCGGTCATCTTGCGGTACATTTTTGATGATAATTAAGTAGATTAGCGAGTAGAATGAAGTAGAATGTGGACATAGAATCAAGTAGAATAGCGACATAGAATTAAGTAGAATAGATAATTGTAGCGAAATTATGTATAGAATTGTAGTGAAAGAGCGACTAGAATCAAGTAGAATAGGGACTAGAATGAAGTGGAATATCGACATAGAATCAAGTAGAATAGCGACTAAAATGAAGTAGAATTGCGACATAGAATCAAGTAGAATAGAAATTATGTATTACATTATATTTTTTGAAATTTGTACATGATGTCAAATTATGTAGAATAGCAACATAGAATTAAGTATAATGTCCAGTAGAATTAAGTACAATAACGAATAGAATCAAGTAGAATAACGACTAGAATGAAGTAGACTAGCGACATAGAATCAAGTAGAATAACGACTAGAATGAAGTACAGTACCGACTAGAATGAAGTAGAATAGCGACTAGAATGAAGTAGAATTGCGACATAGAATCAAGTAAAATAGCGATGTAGTGTAGTTCATCGTATATTATTTGAGATGTGTATAGTGTAGTTCATCGTACATGTTTCGCACTTTTTACAAAGTATGCACTTAATTTGTAGATATGGCGGATGGAGGCCAGTATGAGTTGCTTGACCCGGTGATTGATGCACATCATCGTAGCCGTCTCAGTACCGTGCTCCCCCAGCAGGGCGAGGCGTCGATTGAGCTTGGCGCGTTTTGGTTGCGCACGCCTATAAGGGCATGGAGGCTGCACGCAGACTGGATTCTGAGGTACGTATATTTTTAATACTCTCAATCGCGGTATGACTACTTTGCGTGCATTCACGTTTATTCTTAATCGTTTTGACGCAGGTTGAGAGCGGCAGGCCTCCTTCCACTAGCGAGGATGGTGGAGGCGACTTTTGAGGATGATCAGGACCGTGGTGGTGGTCGTACGTTTAGGCGTTTTCCGTACGACCGGGCACTGCTGACGGCATTGGTTGACCGCTGGAGGCCAGAGATGCACACGTTCCACCTTCCGTGCGGGGAGATGACGCCGACGCTGCAGGACGTGAGCTTCCTGCTCGGGTTGCCATGCGCAGGCCGCCCCCTAGCAGCGTACGACGTCTCGGACACGTGGCGCACTGACCTCCTAGCGAGGTTCCACGATGTCTTGCCACGGCAAAGAATTACACCGAAGTTCAAGACCCGCACACGGGCCGACATTGAAGTGGATCTGCCAGTTCTACGTAAGTATTTGTAATTATTGTCATCTCGCTTAAATTCGTATGTGAACCTTGCTAGGAGGTCAGTGCGCCACGTGTCCGGTACGCACACGAGGTGGCCAACATGGAGATTGATGACATCCCCTCCTACGCTTGGGGTCCGGCCGTACTTTGCGGACGCATCACAAGCCTTTGTGTGACGCGTGCCACCGTACCAGACAACTCCATCCTCTCCGGATGTCCACTACTTCGCAGCTATGGTCCTTGGCGTTTCGGATCGGACGACCACAAACGGACTTGACAAAGATATCGATCTCCTTATGCGTTGCCGACGAGGTGGACCGCCCCACCATGGGCACGGTTTGGTGCCGCCAACCAAGTTAGTTTTATGATCATTTTTATGTATTGTAATCACAATTTGGTATGCTAAGTTTGCGGTGTTCTATTGCACGAGTCACCTTCACGCCGATCACTTCGCAGGGTCTTACCCGGAGTACATCGCGATGTTCGATCGGTGACCGATGACCGCGTCATCCGGACACCGTACACTACGGAGAGGCTTATCCAATGAGCCCCGACGGATTTCGCTCTCTGTACGCGAGACTACCAAGATCTTGGTACACGCGAGCTCCTTGGTACATGATGTCCCCTTGGGGATCGATCTTGCGCTGCGTCCATACGTAAGTTCACATGTTTACTTCTTTCACACAATGTAATTATGTCTTTGAATAAATAATTGTATTGGTGTCCACAAGTACACTAGGAAGAGTCTGCGGCTCGATGTCTGGTTGGATAGGATGCGGCCTTGGGTCGAGGTTTGGACTCGGCGCTCGACGATATCATCCATGTGGGCGGGATCCCTATGACATCGAGACGTCTGCAGATTACATGGATTGGTACTCTAGTCGGACGAGGCTTCGCTGCGTCCGGGTCGTGGTCGCCCCACCACGACATGAGGTCATGACGTCCGACCGTATCCTACCCAAAGGACTCATTGTCCACCTCTCGATGCGTATTGAACGTCCTTAATTCATATTTATCTTGCCAGTTATGTTTCCAACTTGTGCGACGGATCTACACCGGAGATTCTCGAGCTAGCGACCACCGTCGCGAGAGGACGAGGGGACACGAGAGGCTTGTGCGGCGGATCGTCGACGCGGCGAGACGAGGCATCAGATTGCGACTTGTCGCCGCCGAGGACGCGGTGGACCGACCAGTCTTGAGGAAGAGGGTCACGTCGGGGCGAGGTGGTTCACGCCCACGGGCTCTGCCGGGCGTGGCGGCGTGTCATCGTGGCACCATGGTGGGGCAAAGATCGACGGGGCTCATCGGGCACGCCGTGCCACTAGGTATGACCACCTTGCTTGCTTGCGGAACGTAATGCTTGTTTCTTTTGAACCCCGATAGTTACTAACGGCAATCTTCTCTATCAGGTCCTGAGCTCCACCATCACGCCAAGGCGGTACGTGAGTCATCGGCGCATGTCTCTAGGACAGCAGGTATGACCGCCTTGGGATGATTACGTTTTTTTTCGTGTTTTCGGCATGATTACATTTGTAACATAATACTTCACAGGAACACCTTGGGCGGACAATTCATTTCCGGACGACGAGGCAAACCTATCGGTACCCCTCGATTTCTTCTTCGATGACCTGCGTGACGCCTCGTTCAACTTGGAGGCTTCTCAGCTACAAAGTGCTCCGCCACCGACACAACACACACAGGAGGAGGAGGCCCCCCTCGCGACACCACCTCGGACTACTCGTCTCGGTCAGCTAGTCATCCCGTCTGAACCTCTCACATACTCGGACCGTCGCAGGCAGAGGCCAGGGGCGACACGGGGAGTGTGCCCCAAGAGGGGCCGCCAGTAGATATTTGGTCCTTCAAATATCAGTCATACCATGTAAATATTAATATATGAACAACTCTTATTATGCTAGTCTCATGTTTCGAAATCTCTTTTTAGTAGCATGTTTCGCATTCCATTCTTCCGTGTTATTCGTGATCATCGTAATATCACTTAGCTTCGATTTCACGAATAATTAATATCTCAAACGTCCTCGTAAAATTCTACGAAATTCACTGCGAGAGAACAACATACGATCATTATAAATTGTTCTTGTGAGATTAATAGATTTTGTACCGTTAAAAATTTATAAAAATCGAAGTATGTAAAGTGGACTTGCAAATTAGGGTTGGAGAGGAACTGTCGCCATTTCAATCGGCGGCAAGAACCTATCGCCAGATTGAAATAGCGGCAGAACCTATCGCCATTTCAATCTGGCGATAAATAGTTGACCCGATTTACGGGAGGGTCGAGGTTCTTATCGCCGATTGAAATGGCGATAGGTTCTCGTCACCATTTCAACCGACAGCGAGAACTTATTTCTGTAATTTTTTGGGCGATTATATATTTTTGTAATTTTGTTTTAAAAAATATTTTTTAAAAAATATCCTATTGCCGTTGGGTGGGTGGCCTCGGCAGAGAACTGGGCCACCTGGGTGTTGGAAACGAAATGGGCTGGATCTACTCAATGGACTGCACGTGCAGGCAACTTATAAACTCAACCCTGGTACAGGAGCAAAGTGAACAGAACAGAACAGATGAATGAACTCATTCTTTCCCAAGCTGTTGCTCTTCCTCTCTAGTTCTTCTCCCAGTCCACAAATATCCTGCTGTTCTACCCCAAATTCCTTGCTATTCCGGATCTAAGTTCTATTCCTTCTCTCCCAGCTTCCAATTACCGACCAGGACCGTGACAGCAACCATCTATGCTCCCAAAATAGGAAACTTGACCCATCTTTTAGAGACTGCGTGGATGCAAAAACTTGAGCTATATTCATGGGGGGGCCCTGAATTCTCTCCATGGATTGTAATCTCGAGTTAGGTTTGTTGTAACCTCTTGCGTATCATGCTTAATATATACACGCATGTGAAAGGCCTTAGAGCCTTGAGTCGCGCATTCCTCAACCTCGTTCTCCTTCCTTCAGTTCTGACCAGAGCCACCGCATGCCTAAGTATGTTCAGATCCAGGATTCCTTGGAGGTTGAAGATTTCCGTCCCATACAAGCATAATACGTAGTTTCTCCATCGAGCAAGCTGCCGGATAGAACTATCGCTCAGAACCAAAGCGGCTTTCATCAAGGGTGGATCAATTCAAGAGAAATCCATGTTAGTTCAACCCGTAGCCAGATCCCTCAATGCGAAGAAACGGCCATGCTTTCTGCTGAAGTTGGACATGCTCATGCACAGAGATGGTGTAATTGGCTTAGCGTTGTCAACATCAAGCACCAAGATTCTCCACAATGGTGCCCCAAGAGAACCAATTGGGCACGCTCGTGGGCTATTACAGTCTCTGAAATGAAAAGGATAAGGTTACTGTGTTTGGATGTGATAGAGTTATAGAACAAGAAATTCAGAGGTGGTGCTCCATGCTCATAAGCAGCTTCATTTGACATGAGGCAATTAATATACTACCAGTACTAAACTAATGAAGCAAAATCAGAACAACATAATCACCAGCACATCAATTTGCTTTCAATAGGAACCACTCATTCACCATTACGAAGGATCACACTTCAATAAAGAAAGTGAACTCTCAGGCCGGGCCCTAGGGTAGGGTAGGGGCCGTAGGGCAACCGAGACATGTGCCCAGGACCCTCGGCCGACGGGGCCCAGTTAAGTGTGGTTGTAATGCTGTATAGACAAGACCCTAAATGAGTTGCTTCGGAGCCTATTAGCATAGGACACTGTAACTGACAGTTACAAAATAACGAAGTGTGTCATTCTCTCGAGCCTTCCTCTCGCCGAGGAGGTAAGAACGCTACCACACTACTAGGAAGCTCAACAGTAGCATGGATGGTCCACATTAAGACTTTTTTTTTTGGAATGGACCTCCCGCCGAGCATATATATATAACGAAGAAGAGAATTGACTCAGTTTATAAGGAAAATCAGACCCAAAAACCTTAACAGATGCACGGTTTCAGAGAAGGGAAACTGGTAGCCAACCCCAAGACGACAAAACGACCTCAACTCGAACAGAACGACACTCACACCGGAGAAGCACAACCAGACAGCAGGCAAGGCCAACCTAACTCAACTCGTGCGCAACCAACCAACCTAACAACTCGGTCGGCGGAGCTCAGCTCCCACGCCGCACCTCTCTATCGGCGGAGCCCAGCTCCCACGCCGCTCCTCGCTAACGGCGGAGCCCAGCTCTCACGCCGCGCCTCTCGGTCACACAACACGGTCGGCGGAGCCCAGCTCCCACGCCGCTACTCTCTGCCACACCAGTCAGCAGCGCGACGCTTTGGAGGAGCGCGCATTGGACCCGAAAGCAGTTGTGAAGCGCCAAACCAGAAGAAGGGCCGCCGTGAATCGAGAACGTTGGGGGTAAACCTACAGAAGAAACCGGCGGTACAAACGAAGAGTGCAGGGACTTCTCGAAGCGACGCCTTCAGGAAGGTAACGACAACAATGTCGCCGTCGCCCATCCGGACAGGGTTTTCACCCGGAGAAGCATCTAGGGAGGAGGAGACGCGAAGGTGTCGCCTCCAAGGAGGGGATGGCGCCCGAAGGCGTCAACGACCTTTGCACCAGCAAGCCGGGCAGAGCTTTCGCTCGCGGCTCCGCGCCCCAGAACCCTGCACAAAAGAGGTACAGGCCAAAACCACCCACGCCCGGTAGCAAAACCTGCATACGGCCTTGACTCCTGGCGCCGTGGCCGGAGGCGATCTCACGCCTGCCGCCACAACAACCCGGCCAAATCGCTCGCTTTCGGGCTCATGCAACACGCCACAACACGCTCTTCCGCTCGCCATCGCCATCGCAGCATTTTCGGCTCCTCTGGCGCTGCAGTAATCGAGGCAACACCGAGGACCGTCGGAAGCCGTAGCCGCCCTGCGCCGCCGGCCGCCTACTGCCGCCGCTGCCGCCGAACCGCCCTCACGGCGCTGCCGGTTACCACCGCCGCCGGAGCCGGCGGGGCAGGGCCTCGAAGACGGAGATCTTTGCGCCATCGCGCTCCATGCCGCTTCGACCCGAGGCGTCGCGCAGACGCTCGCCACGCTTGAAGGAGACGGCCGAACCATGCGACCTCCGGGCACCGCGCCACGGCCACCACCACGCCATGGATCCGCGTCGAAAGCGAGCCACCAGACGCAGATCCGGTCGGGCCGAGCGGATCCGCGAGGGCACGATCTACAGCACCGCGCGACGGAGAAGGAGAGGCGCGGATCCGGAGCTAGCCGATCGGGCGAGACACAGATCCGGCAAGAGAGCCCGATCCGGCCGGCCGGAGTGAAGCGGCGAAGGAAGGGCGGGCTCGACAAGCGCCACGCGACGGAGAGTTCCAACCGCAGGGAGAAGAAAGGGAGGAGAGGAGAAAAAAAAGGGGGGGGCCGATGGCGGCGGCGGCGGCGGCAAGGCGGGCGGGTGGCGGCTGGCGGCGGGGTGGGTCGCCCCGAGGGGGACGACGCGAGGCGTATAAGTGTAAGCAATTACCACATTAAGACTTGTTTGGATATATTGTGATCCGACTCAATCCCTTCGGATTGACTCAAAATTTGAACTAAAATCCTTTCAAATCCGAAGAGATTAGTTCTAATCTCTCTCTATCCAAACAAGTCCTTAAAAAGAGCCGTACTGCGTCGCAAACATTTGTGAAGACGGTTACTCTTGCTGATTGTTGGCTAGAAGCAAATCGAGAAGCACATGAGCTGGCTCGACGAAGCGATGCAGTCCATGCCCTCTTGTGTGTGTGTATATAGATAATCGATAATCCACTTGGCTTCTTGTACTACATCTCATGTTGTAACAACGCCAACGCACACCTATCCATTCTTTTCCCTACTTACAGAACCCTCGAATAATCATTGTCGTGTTCTTCAGTCCTTGGATATATTTTCTTAGATTGACACCAGAAGGAAAATCAAAATTGTCTCGTAGGTTGAGTTTTGTTAGTTTTGATTTGTCTTCTCTAGTTGAGCCCTAGAAACTTAGGTGTTGCGTGATTTTAATTACCTTGAAAATTAAATAGCCCCGATAGGTTGAGAGAGTTAAAAAGGAGGGGATTCGCAAGACCAGCTGTAAGCAAACGTTCATGGTATGATGGTAAGACGACCTTTTTTCCCCTCTTGCGCTATAGTAACCGAAGGCCCTCCTCGTAGTAAAAAGTATTAAAAATATAATGATACGAAAGTACATAACAAATGCAAATACTTTTGTCCATATTAAGGGTCAAAGTTGTAAAAAAGTTGACTATACGTATTGTAAAACGATATATAAAAGAAGACGAAGGGTGTGCATGCATTAGTAGTGGTAGTTAGTTTCGGCTGCTAGCTTGTACACATGTTAGCACCACGTAAAGAAGTGAAGTGTTGCCATTTGGGCTGCCGCGAAGAAGTCATTAGGAGAGTCCATTTACTTCGGTGTATGTGCTCTGCACGTGTGTGTGTGAAAAACACAAGAGAGAGACAGATACATCTGTCAAAGTGTGTCTGTGTGTGAAACACATCTTGAGTGAGAGAGAAGGAAATCAATGATTGATTTCGAACAGCGACTATGGGCGCCCTAAAATGGGCAATGGAGCTCGTGAAGGGGTTGAGCATACGAGTATGGTAGGTTGGCGCTTCCTCCCCCAGGGCGAGGAGTCCGCATTCCTGCGGAGCATGGAAAATTATATCGGTGAAATTTCACCGGTAACTGGTGGAGACCGATAAAATTTTATACCAGAAAAAAATGAATTTTATCTAATTTTCATTCAAATTCAAAATTTAGATAAATTTCGTCTTTACATAAAAAAAATCACATTCTGATTCAAATATTTAATCCGAAATATCTGGTAACCGGTTCTATCGGTGGGATCCGATAAAATTTCCAAAATGATATAGTTTTTCCTGCTTCGGAGAGGTGGGATGATCTTATGGAGGAAGCGAAAGTGGGGTCTGTGTAGGCACCTTGGGGATGGAGGTGGCGGAGCACCAGTCGTGGCAAGCAGTGTGGAAGTCCATGTAGTAGTCGAGGTCATAGGTGGCCTGTAAGTAGTCGCCGACGCGGCTGGTGAGGTCGAAGGGGAGCGTGGGCCATTCTACCATTGTGTCGTCGATCGATCGAAACGACAAAGTTCCTTTTTTGTTTTGCGTCACAAGGGATAGTAGAGCTATAGCATAATTTGTGCTTTGTACCGTGTGCAATTCGTAGCAAGTGCTTCAGTAGCGATCTAACCACCTACCAAGAGTCCAACAAAACCAAAATTATCCGACGTTTGAACGTGTAAAGATTCCATTAGATGCCCCAGTTAAGCTGTACCAAAACTACCAACGCTGGGTGACACTTGAAAGCAAAAGAATGTTAGACACAGCTAGCAACGCCATGCATGCACAGCTGCATAAACACAACATTTTCACACTTGGCTCTTCTTGTTCAAGGGAAACACGAGGTTTGACGGGTGCATAATTTTTTCTAGAGCACATAAAGGACACACATCTCACTCACGCCACGCATACACGCACACTTGTGTGTTCATTATACACGCTAAATTTTTTGCAAAGACTCTAGGGTCCATGGAGCACAGACGCACACAGATGTTTACTTTTACTAAATAAGGCACTCTAGGGATTGAACCTGAGCCGGTGGGAGGCCTTTAGCCCATTCTTTGGCGGGAGAATAGTTAGATAGACGAAAAAAAAATACAAAACCGCATGTGGCATTTGCATTGATCAGGGAATTGTTTCTTGTCCATCTAGAAGAGCATGGATTTGGATTCACCAACCGTGATGACAGAGATTTGGACGATTTAGCTTGGATTCACCAACAGTGAGTTTTGTTTATTCCCTTGCGTACGGGGGGGGATGTAGGCTAGGCAACCCTCATGTGCAGGGATGTTGTCGTACATAGTTACATGTACAAGGCCGTACTGTGGCAAACCAAGCTTCGAAGAGCAATGACATTGTATCTTTTCTCTTCACCTTTTATATTCAAGTAAACCAATCAACGGAATTTACAGTGCATACTAGGGATTAAAGAACCAGCGAGGACAACAGGTGTTGCCTCGATCCAGCCATCCAGAACATGTCACACACACAGAGTGGAAATGGTGTCACGAAACCCAACCAGAAACTAAAAACAAAATCATTCCCTAAGTGCATTGTGTAGACCTTGAAACATCAGTAAGCAACAAGGCCCCTTTGCCTGCAGCTGAGCCTCCTCCTGGATCACGGTAAGTCTTCAGTTTTCGTGTTCATCAACAGAAGACAGCAAAACCCTTGTCTTTGATAAAAGCAGCCTTGTAAAACAAAATATTCTTCAGATTACTCAATTCCTTGTGTTTGAAAACATCATCAGTTCTAAGTTTCCACACAGGCAAGAAACCTTCCATTCAGTTTTTCTCAACCTTTCAATGTTGAGGAGTAATGCTCTTCTTACGCAACTATTAAACCTTCACATTTCTCAAAAACAGTTCCGGGTACGCATGGAATGGGACCAATGGGTAAACACACTACAAAATTGATAATCCGCTTCTATGGAAATACGATCATCGGTGTTGTGGTAAGCAAATTCAACATCTGAACAAGGGGCAAAGTTGCCATTCTGAAATGTTCTAATCACTCAAATATGCTAAGGACGAAACAGTACAACAACAACAACAACAACAAAAAAGCCTTTTGTCCCAAACAAGTTAGGTAGGCTAGGAATGAAACCTCCTCAAGGTCAAAAAGACGAGAGCTTTGTAATAAAACCTACAAGGCTAAAACCCTAAGCCATGCATCCTGTCATCTGAGCCGAGAGCCTAAAACATCGCCCCTAAACCTTCTTATGGCTCCGGTATGTGGATCGCTAGCTTCCATATGCTCCTATCCAAAGCTAATTCTTTAACTACATTCCAATCTCTCAAATCTCTTTTAACTGCTTCCTCCCGCGTTAGTCTTGGTCAACATCTGCCTCTTCTTACGTTTTCAGTACGTCTTAAAATTCCATTATGTACCGGTGCCTCATAAGGCCTCCATTGGAGATGTCCAAACCATCTCAAGCGATGTTGGACAAGCTTCTCTTCAATTGGTGCTACCCCCACCCTATCATGTATATCATCATTGTGGATTCAATCCTACCTTGTGTGACCACATATCCACCGCAGCATCTCCATCTCCGCTACACTCATCTTCTGTATATTTTGTCTTTGTCGCGCAGCATTATGCTCCATATAGCATTGCATGTCTGATCGCCGTCCTATAGGACTTATCTTTTAACTTTTGAGGGACTTTTTTGTCACACAGGACACCCGATGCTTGGCACTATTTCACCCACCCCGCTCTAATCCTGTGGCTCACGTCTTCATCAATCTCACTATCCCACTGTAGTATCGATCCTAAATATCGAAACGTGTCCTTCCTAGGCACTACTTGTCCGTCCAGACTAACATCTCCATCATCTGCCTTGGCACCGCTGAAATCACACCTCATATACTCAGTTTTAGTCCTACTAAGTCTAAAGCCCTTCGATTCTAAGGTCTTCCTCCACATCTCCAGATTCCTCTCGATACCTATCCTACTCTCATCAACTAATACTACATCATCAACGAAAAGCATACACCAAAGGATATCTCCTTGTATGTCCCGCGTGACCTCGTTCATCACTAGGGCAAAAATGTATGGGCTCAACGCTGACCCTTGGTGTAGTCCTATCTTAATAGGGAAGTCACTAGTATCACTACCACATGTTCTAACATTAGTCACACCATCTTCGTACATATCCTTAATTAGGGTAATATACTTTGTTGAGACTTTTTTTTCCATTGGAGCACCCACCACATGACCTTTCTTGGTACTTTGTTATAGACTTTCTCCAAGTCGATAAACACCATGTGAAGATCCTTCTTTTACTCTCTATACCTCTCCATCAACTGCCGTGTCAAGAAAATCGCCTTCGTGGTCGACCTCCCAGGCATAAAACCAAATTGGTTTGTCGTCACGCTAGTCACTCTTCTTAAACGGTGCTCGATACTCGCTCCCAAAGCTTCATTGTGTGGCTCATGAGCTTAATTTCTCTATAATTAGTACAACTTTGAATGTCTCCTTTATTTTTGAAAATTGGTACTAATGTGCTCCTTCGCCACTCGTTAAGCATCTTGTTCGACCTAAAAATGCTATTGAATAAATTAGTTAGCCAAACGGTCGCCACTTCTCCCAGTCATTTTCACACCTCGATAGGAATGTTATCAGGCCCCAACGCCTTACCCACTTTCATCCTTTTAAATGCCTCTCTTACTTCCGACTCCTGGATTCTTTGAATAAACCGCCTATCAGTGTCATCAAAAGCATCATCCAGTTCAATCATACTATCGTCATTGTCATGATTGAACAGCTCGTCAAGGTAATCTCTCCACATATCCTTGATCTCATCGTCTTTCACCATAAGTTTATTAGTATCGTCTTTGATACATTTAACTTGGTTGAAATCTCTCGTCTTCCTTTCTCAAAGTTTAGCCATCTTGTAGACATTCTTCTCGCCCTCCTTTGTACTTAACTTCTGGTAAATTTCCTTATAGGCCTTGCCTCGTGCCTCTTACCGTTTTCTTTGCCTTCTTTTTTACTACTTTGTATTTCTGTACGTTGTTGTCACTCCTTTCATGATACATATGCTTGTAGCATGTCTTTTTCTTCTCGATAGCCTTCTTTTTTATTGCTTTGTATTTCTGTACGTTGTCGTCACTCCTTTCATGATACATATGCTTGTAGCATGTCTTCTTCTCCTCGATAGCCTTTAGCACTTCCTCATTTCACCACCACGTGTCTTTAGGTTCGCATCTTGTCCTCGGGTCACTCCAAGCACCTCCGTAGCTACCTTCCTAATGCGAGATGTCATCTCTGTCCACATACTACTCGCTTCTCCCACGTTCCATATCAACAACACACTCTCCGGGTATAACCTTACAAACGAAACAGTACCTTATTATTTTTTTTCTTTTTTCTTTTCGAAACAAAGATGTTTTTTTCTTCAATCTAGTCATTTTGTTGAAGAAGCGTTTATAACCAGAATTAAGTTGCATTGTAGAGTATCTGCAAACAAGTATAGAGGTGGACTGAGAGAACTATACCTTCCCAAGAGTATAAGCCTCATTCAACCCTGAGTTCTCCGGGCTCTGTATTCTCCTGATCTTTCTGCAACCGAGAGGCAGGCAACATAGATTTCAGCTGGGTGTTCTCCATGTTTGACAAGAGTTGTGTGACAGTCTTAATTTGGGAAGCACTGCACAATTTTTTTTTAAAAAAGGAGGTTAGCAGAGGTGATATTCAAGAAAAACAACTTCAACCATGCCGTTGGTTGGTTTCTGTACAGATTACAGAACAAACTGTGATTACAGAAGTTGTATGGATAAGTTATAGAAAATCTTAAAGTTCCTTATTGAACAGAATGGGTATGCAACTGACATGAATTGGGGAAGCACACCTTTTCAAACTACTGTCCATATAGGCATCCAAGGAAGAAATTACATTAGGTAGTTGCTGTAGCACCTAGAATAGGACACAAATGTTAATAGCTACTTTACGGCAAGCAGTTTCGCATGCAATAATACATGTACTCTTTACTTGATCTGTGTTCCTTGCAAGAGAAGCTTTTGCCAAGAGGTTCTTGGGAAGTTTTGCCAAGTGAACCTGTGACCAAAAGGACCCTCTGTTAACTAATGATCAACCAGATTGAGAAACTGTAACCGTAACAACTGGATAACCATGGGACCACTATTTGATCACAACAACACATGAGATTTCTGCTGGGCACAGAATCATAGATATATCGACAGTCCTGAATTTCAGTGAATTGGCATTTAGGTAGTTGAAGCAAGAAAAGAAAAGTTTTATGTATTAAGGACAGGAGATGACCAGAATCAGGAAGAATTGTGGGAGTAATTCTGAGTCTAGTGGTTATACTCCAAGAGGCCTGGACTAGAAATAAAACATGGAAGCAGTCCAGTTGCATCTGCACAATTCAGATTCAGAGCAGCATTGTGGAAGTTTCTCAATGCCAATCAAAGCACCCACTACTCATTTGATGTCAATAGAATGTCAGATGGCTTGTCCCCAAATTGGAGAAACTGTTTAGATCATAAGATGCAAGTTGCAACAAGTAATATCAACCATAATGGCATACAACTAATTAAAGCATTGGAAAAATCCCTTAATATAGTGTAATATTGCTCTATATTATGAAACGGGGGAAGTAACACGCAAGAACTATGTGCAAGTAAGTTCATTAAAGAGTAAATCCATCGTAACCTTGGGAGTACTCAAAGAAATGTCAGGTAGTAATTAGCACCTAATTCCTGTCAATTTTGACCAAAATTTGACCCTTTTTTATCACCAAATAAATGCAAACCAACAAGGAACTTTTACACAATTGAGTGAGAAGAGGGGGGCACCTGGGCAGAGGAGGACTGCTCCATTAGCTGGAGAAGGTTGGACGTGGACTGCACTGCCTGGGCTATCTGCTCTGCCACTGCGGCCTTTGCTCCTCCACCGGCCGCCACAGCCATCTCTGC
This sequence comes from Phyllostachys edulis, assembly GCA_036346405.1. NCBI lineage: Eukaryota > Viridiplantae > Streptophyta > Magnoliopsida > Poales > Poaceae > Phyllostachys > Phyllostachys edulis. The sequence continues at coordinate 33,191,151 of CM070547.1, read as the reverse complement.
GACTTTTTCGCACCACGCAGTGCACAGCAACCCAACTAAGTCCTGTAAAAAACAATAAACTGAGAGAATATACAGATAATAACTCTAGGCACAGTTCAATTAACAGCAATATGCTCTTTACACCAGCTTGTTTGGGATACAATTAGCATCCCCAACCAAGGGCTCATCTGCAATTTGCATCATTTTTTGAAGGTATTAGATTCAAAACTCCATATTCCCCTAGAACAAACATGCCCCCACCGACTGACCGGCACAAAGGAGGAGATGGCGATGATGCTGCAGCTGGTAAAGTCGCTGCGCAGAGAGTCCACCACCAAAGTCCCCAGGTTCAGGCACTGCCCATCTCTCAGTTAGGCATCAGCTTCCCTTTCTCCTGGCAAACAAAGAATCACAAGGTGTTGTGCCTGTGAAAATGTGAATGCTTGATTTGATTGGGGTATGAATATGACCAGGAGGACCTTCTCGCTGTACAACAAGATCAACCTCACTGGAAGACCAGCTCCGCTTTAGTCATAACCACTTCTTACATTACATCCTTTCGTTTCATTTTCATTTTTATTGTTCAACAACAAGAGTGGCTTTGTCAAAATCTGTGCCAAACTTTTTAACTGTTGAGGGCATGCTCCATTTTTTCCAGTTGAATGAATGTGTGAAATGCGCATAATTCTGGTTGTAGTTTAAACCATGACTCCCATCGAAAAGTTTAGGCTGTGAGTTTGATGGATGATGGAAGAATCACTATGTCAGATTTGCTCTGTTTCCAATAAACGAACAGGGTGCAAAAATCATTCAGAAGTTTATGCCAATTAGTCTCTTGAATTGTACTTATAAAATTCTCACAAGGGTCCTGGCTAACCGATTAGATTAGGTCATTGACAAATTTTCCAGCTTAATTGATGTACTTTTCTCAAAGGAAGATACAACTTACAGAGTGCTGTAGCAGCTCATGTAGTTTAGTGCCTATTTTTTTCAGTAACACAAACTTCATGAGCAGTTACAGCTCACACACCATTCTAGTATTATCATCATTCCACTCGGCATTTCCTGCCATCTGCATATTTTCCATGAAGTCGTATGATAGTCCATGATGCAATTTATTTACCCAAAACATGTGGAGCACAAAACCATTGACACACACACTGTATTCTAACAAGATATTTGACAGAACAAGAAAGTCATGATAAGTTTCATGAAATGATTTCTGCTGGAACAGTTGGTACAATTATGCCAGTGAACATTCATGAACAAAGAAAATGTTAAGTGTATGTGCATGACAAGCTGCATCCTATTTGTTTACCCTTATCAGTACTACAACAGTATAGGTGCATCCTTTTTGTTTACTGCTTTGGGGCAAACACACACACAATTTTGTCCAATGAAATATTGTATCAACAAATTCTGCTTGTGACGTATGATAAACTAGATACTAAAGTGGGAGACGGGAGTTTGGGAATAAATGCTAAACATTTAGCAGTTTGTTTTTAGTGAAAAAAACTATTGCTACCATGGTAGCATCTGGAGGCTACAAGCTCTTACTTATGTTTAGGATATCTCACAGTATACATCAGTTCATGGGAAAAGCACTTTACATCTTTGATATGTCTCGAGAGAAATAGAACTAGTAAGTAGTAAGTCAAGCATTCTTCAAGATAAACTACCAATTTATTTTACTCTGGATTTAACATCTGACATAGATTCTACGTCTCAGCAAGATTAATCAACACAACATTTTGACCATACAGTGCCAAGTTTCTGATTAAAAACACCACTATCCTACCTAAGATTCAAACACTATATACCAAAGATCCAAACACTATCCTATAATTTATTTATTTTGGCAAGGAAAACATTACCCTAGTTGAAAGAATGGTGTGAAAAAAATTATCTGGTAGTCGGAGGTGAAGGGGAGGCGGAGGGGGCGGTGGTGGACTGCGGGAGGAGGCGGGAGGCCTTAGAGAAAGCGGCGCAGGATTACGGTCAACGAGGGCTAGGGATTAGGGTCGGACGGGATTAAGGTTAGGGAGGCGGCGGATGGCATACCTTGACGGGAGGCGGCCGCCGGGTTGGTCACCGATGGTGCTTCCGCGTTGCCCTGGATCGCCCCTTCTGCGTTGCCCGACGATAGGAGAGGAAGAGGAGGAGGGCAGGGCGCCGCCGGTGGCCGGCGCTTAGGGAGGAGAAGGCGGCGCCGGCACTCGGGACAGGAGGGAGGACAAGGCGAGGCGGCGCGGCGGGCTCACGGTGCACGGCCGTGACGACGAGGGAGGGATGGGAGGAGAGGAGGATGAGGGCGGGGCGGCGCCGGCGGCTGGCGCGGAGGGAGGAGAAGGGCCAGAAGGCGGCGCTGGCGCTCGGGGCGGGAGGGAGGAGAAGGCGAGGTGGCGCTCGGGACGGGCGGAGGGAGCCAGGGGCTGAGGGGGAGAGAGAGAAGGTAGGGGGGTAGGGGGAGGCGAGGTACCGGGCCAAGCGGGCCGCACCGGCACGATGAGCCGTGCTTGGCCCGGCACTGCTCGGGTGAGAAATAGCTATTGTGGGCTATTTTGGTACGGAGGGTCATGTCCGGTACGACACATTTGGCCCATTTAGTTACAAATAATAATAAAATCCTGAAATGTTTCCTATAAATAGGCACCATACCCCTCATTCACCACTCATCCATTCCTCTATCTTTCTTTTAAATTATGTTGTACAAATTTAAATTTGTTATGAGATAATTTGGCAAAATTCAAAAATTTATGCCAAATTTTGGGAAATTAAAATTCCGGCAACAAGTCATAAAAAGAGGTACAATGATATTTTCTACATATTTTTATTGATATTATTTGTTATGCTAAGATGAAAATAATAATAGAGTTAGTTTCAATTTTGCAGTTTTTGTTATGGAAAATTACGATATCTTCGCTCTCATTGAGTACGGAATTTCACCGAAGGATGTTGCATCCACGGAGGAGGTTGTGGCTGCCTCAAACTAACCGGAGGTTTTATCGGAAGGGCAAGGCGGAGTTCCGTCATCAGACTTTACACAACATCTTCGTCGGCGACCACTTGACACTACTACAGAAAAGGTCTTCGCAGATTTGTTCAAAACGTCATCACGCATTTGCGGTTTTGTGAGCCGTCTGAATTTATGGGTCTGTAATGACATGAGTCATCACGACGGTTTTGAACCGTCTGTGATAGTCTATTCCAGAGCGGTTCGAACAAGAACCGCTCAGTGATCATTATCATCAGCGGTTCTTGTTCGAACCGTCGTAATAGTTTTTTCCATTGCAAAAAAATCGGATTTTGAGCCAAACCAATCAAGTGCTAGACAAGAGTTTCCATATGCAATCTCTAGCAAGACAACTAAAATCCAATTAAAATTTTGATGGCAAACACATTATAGGAAAGGAAACCAAAAGGTTTCACAACGCCCTCCGAATGGGAAAAAGAATAAAGTTACAAAGTTAAACTAGCTAGAAACCATCTATGCCTCCAAGCTCTGAAGAACTCATCGGCTTCTTGGATTGGTCTTGTGAGCTCTTCTCTCAGACCTCACCAAAGATATCACAAGATGTTCTTGCATGTCGCCGAAGTTCGACTCAAGCTCGTCGACAAGGAGAGACGATCGAAAACCTCCAAATGCGTTCCGACCTTAGGTAACACAAAATTAAGATAATTTTCTTTACAACAAACACCAACAAATTATGTATGTTATGGGGATGTACACGCATCTTCCGGTGACAAGGAGCTCCTCCGCATCCCTCCTCATCGTCATCGTCGGTTGTGTCTCCTCATTGAACTGCGACGGGAATCGAGGGTGGTCATTTGGAGCTCGGTGTGGGGAGGAGAGAGGAGAGACGATGGAAAACAAGGTCAGTCTAATATATAAGGACAACGCAAAAATATTTTGCCTCCGCCGCTCAAAATTTTTCAAACTCCCACGCTGCGAATCACGAGCGGTTTCATACAAAAACCGTCGTGACGACATATCATAGACGGTTCTTAATACGAACCGCTCGTGATAAGATACTTATCACGAGCGGTTCGTATAAGAACCGTCTATGATATGTATCTTATCACAGACGGTTCGTATTAAAAACCGTCTGTGATATATATCTTATCACAGACGGTTTTTATTAAGAACCGTCTGTGACTTGGAATTTTCCTTACTCTGCAATTTTACCATGGCTTGAAATCACTAACACTTTGATTTTACCATGGCTTGAAGATTTTACCATGGCGCTAAATCATTAAAACTCCGATTTTACCATGGCTTGAAGAGTGTTAGTGATTTCAAGCCATAGTAAAATCACTAACACTCCGATTTTACCATGGCTTGAAGAGTGTTAGTGATTTCAACCTATAGTAAAATCAGAGTGTTAGGAAAATTCAAAGCCATGGTAAAATCAGAGTGTTAGTGATTTCAACCCATGGTAAAATTAGAAAGTTAGTGATTTCAAACCATGGTAAAATCAGAGTGTTAGTGATTTCAAGCCATGGTAAAATTGGAGTGTTAGTGATTTCAAGTCATGGTAAAATCGGAGTGTAAGGAAAATTCCAAGTTATAGACGGTTTTTAATACAAACCGTTTGTGATAAGATATGTATCACAGACGGTTTTTAATACGAACCGTTTGTGATACTTCACAGACGGTTTTCAACACGAACCGTCTGTGATGAGCACGGGAATTCACAGACGGTTCGTGTTGAAAACCATTTGTGAAGTATCACGACGATTTGTTCAACAAGAACCGCTCAGGATATTACTAAGTATCACAGACGGTTCTTGTTTAGAACCGTCTGTGATACTTCACAGATGGTTTTCAACACGAATCGTCTGTGATATTACTTCTTCACGAGCGGTTTTAGCGCAGCCAACAACACGAGCGGTCGGTAAACCAAAACCGTCTATGATTGTATTTAATACAGACGGTTTTGGTCAACCGTCTGTGATGAGGCGTCCAATATTAGCCTTTTTGTAGTAGTGGGAGCAAAGAGGTCGAGGTCATCTACATCCGGAGTCTGGGAGAATTTCAACAAGATAACTAAGCCAGATGCACATGGAAATGCGGTACCATACGCTATTTGCAAAATTTGTTGTCGGGAATTGTCAGCAACGTCTATAGGAGAGACGGGGTATTTGCAAAGACATGCTACAAGATGTAAGGCCAAACAAGGATTGCTGATGAGACAGACACATCTGCAGTACAACCCCGATGATACGGTCCAGCTAGGACTACGATTCTGAGGTAGCCCGTCAATCTCTCTGTCATTTAATGGCTTCCGAAGATTTACCGTTAGGCTTTGGAGAGTCTAATGCTTTCCAAACTTACATTAGAAATGCGCATAATTTTAGATTCTCTACCATTTCTAGACATACAACAACTAGGGATCTAGTAAAATACTACAATGAACGCCATGATAAATTAAAGGATAAATTTGCTACATGCACATTTTCAGTTGCCCTGATCTCGAACATATAGAGTGGTCGCGCTAGAGAGGATTATCTTAGTGTAGTTTCTCATTATGTTAATGATGATTGAGTAATAGAGAAAAAGAATTATAGGTTTTAAATTAATTGATGTAGAACTCACATCTGAGAACATTGTGAACTGTATTATCAAAATCGTGGAAGACTTTGGTTTTACAAACAAAATATTCTCAATCACTCTAGATAATGCCGTTGCGAACTCTAAGACCATGGGTATTCTTACCCCAGTCTTAGTACATATGCTGATTCCTTCTTGCTACATCAGCGATGTGCTTGTCATATTATTAACCTTATAGTCAAATCCAGTTTGAAGAGTTTGGATGTGTATCTTAAATCTTTTCGCGATGCAATATCTTTCTTAAATAATTCTAACTTAAGAATAGCAGCATATAAGAACTTCTACAGTGCAATGGGTGTATGTCCAAGGAAGTTTGGTTTGGACATGCCGGTAAGATGGAACTCTACTTATCTGATGCTTAAGAGTCTTTCATCATATAAGAGCACTTTTTTTGTTTTTATTCAAACACACTATTAGAGCACTGACGATAGTATACTATTTACTGAGCAACATTTGTTCGTTGCTGAGAAGATATTACAATTTTTAGAAATTTTTTATGAGGCCACTGTTGCTTTGTCCGCTATATCCAACACTTCTTATTGTTGTGCATAGTATTTTACAGATTGCTACTCAATTGAAAATATATAGAAATGACTTAGTTTTACGCGAGGCTATTGTTGCTATGAAAACTAAATACCTTAAATATTGGAGAGAAATCCCTTTCATATATGTATTTGCATTTATTTTAGATCCTAGAGGTAAAATTGAAGCATTCGATAATGTTCTTGATCTTCTTAGTGATACTATAGGGCTAGACTATTCTAATTATTTTGCAGAAGTTTGTTCTCGGTTACAAGAGGTTTACCAAAGGTATAAAAATAAGTTCCAGGGAGCCCATTTGCAACAACATCCTATAGCCCATACCTCAAGTAGCAAGACAAATATGTGGGGCAAGATCTTCGGTGCCTCTTCCTCTAGGTCCAAGTCTTCTTCTACAGTGCCGTCTGCTCAACCAAGAACAACCCCAAGGGGTGGGGAACTATCCACCTATCTGGACAGCGATACAATGGAATTCAACTCAGAAGGTTTTGAAAATTTGCAATGGTGGCATGCCCATAAGTTAACATATCTCGTGCTATCCATACTTGCACGTGATGTGTTAACTGTTCCTTTCTCGACGGTTTCCTCTGAGTCTACTTTCAGTCTTTCTGGAAGAATATTGGAGGAGAGAAGAACACGTCTCACGAGTGAGATGGTGGAGATACTTTTAACCGTGAAGGGCTGGGAACAAGCTGATTTGCGAACACAACACTCTGTGAAAAATACAGAGTTGTCGGACATGTTCGAAAATCTGTACCTCGATAATGACACTTAGAACAAAGATGTTTGTAGAGCTATAGGTTGTACCTTTTTTCCTTTGCCATGGTTTTCTCATGTTAAGTTTTTTACTTGGCAAAGACAGTCATTTCAATATTAATAAAGCTCTTTTTTTATATTTTCAATAAGCTTGTCTCATTTTGTACAACTTTCATATGTATTTATGAATTTTACACATTTTTTTGATTTTTTGGATTTTGTTTTCAATTTTTCTGATTTTCTCTGATTTTTTTAATTTTCGGGCTAAGTGGGCCATAAACGGCCCGATGGGCCAAACGGGTTTGTGCCGGCATGGCATGGTATGATAGCCCTTCGGGCCATGCTTAGGCCGCCACCTAGGCACGTGGCCCAGCATAGCACGACCAGATTCTTTTACAGGACGGAATGGGTCGTGCCGGGCCAATCGTGCCGCCCATTTGGCCACGTCTGAAATGAGCATTTATTTGTTATTTTTTTAAAAAAAATGTAGGGAGAATTGGTTTAGTAACATCGCTTTCGATCGTATTTATAGAAATAACATCGCTTTGGTGACGCAGTGCAAAATGACACCATGAAGACTCTAAAATCTTGAAAATAACACTACCGTCACATTTTTCGTCTGTTCTTAACATGTAACATCCCAATTTTCAGGGCTATTTGAAAATTTTCAAAATAAAAATAACCATTTGGTTTTGTTGCATTGCTAAAGCTTAACTTGGAGATTTTAGAAATTGAAAGTGATTTAATATGAATTAATCAAACTTCAACTAACTCAATTTGGTTTATTTTGAGTTTGTTGGAGTTCTTTGATGTTTAAGATTTCCTTCTCTCTGTTTGTTCTAAATTCCCATCGGCCGTTCTGCTCCCTCTTCCCCTCCCATTCTCGGATGTAAAAGGGCCACCACCTCTTAGTTTCGACCAGTCTCTTGGTCACGACCACCTCTTGGTTTCGACCAGTCTCTTGGTCACAACCACCTTTTGGTTTCGACTAGTCTTTTGATCACGATCACCTCTCGGTTTCGACCACCCTCTCGTTTTCGACCACCCTCACCTCGGTGCGTCCGTCTCTCTCTCTCTCCCTCTTTTTCCGCAGCGCTACGCGCATTAAATGTTGTTGCAAAAGTCTCCGCGTATTAAATGTTGTCGTTTCTGACGCGCTCGTTCCCTCTCTTGTCTCTTCCCATGCCTGCCCCCATCCCCTCTTTCACCTGCTGGACGTGCACCCATGCCGCACCGCCGCAAATCCTGCCGCTCCATCCTGTCGCCCGTTCCCTCTCCTTCCTCGATAAATGGAGCACCAGGAAGCCCTATGCCTCCTCTGGTTTTCCCCTCAACTCTCCCTCTCCCTCTTTCTCTCACCTTCGTTCGTCGGGATTTCGAGCTCCAAGAGCTTTGGCCGAAGTTCTCACCACCGGTGATTGCGCTGCCATCAGTGGTCCTCCGCCTCCTTCGTCCCCACCTTCGGCACTGCACAGTTGTGGGCTACCCCGTGCTCGCACCCGCTCACTCCGAGAGCCACCAGAGCCCTAGCACTGCCAGAGCCCTATCGTCGCTGCCGCCTTCTTTTTCACTGACAGCCACCCCCTCGCCACTTTCGCCCCAGGTAGTCGTAGCTCTTTTCGACCAGGTGGTCGAAACCCCCTTCCGAGGACTCGTTCTCCTTCATACGAGCTCCGTTTCCAATGATTTAAATTTCTAAATTTATCTAAAATCAAGATCTAGCTATCTATGCTAAAATTATTTAATTTGGAGTTCATTTGAATTTATTCGAATTTTATTTGAACTTGCTTCATCTTCCCATGTAGATTTCGACGACTCCGGGGAACCCGAATATTGCGAAGTAGTAGATCCTCAAGCATTTGAGCAAGACAAGTTACATCTTTGATCATATTTGAATCCCAGTATTTTAAATTATTTAAATTCCATTTTAAATTAGTATTGCATGCTTATTTAAATTCAAGTAATTTAAATTACTGTTTTAATCTTTATAGTTATTCCATAATCCTTTATATAGCCAAACTTTGCTATTAAATCAATCATTCCTGGGTACCTTAGTTAAAATCTAGTTGATACATTAGTATGAGCTAGAACATGTTGAAGAATAGTATGCTTAAACAAAGCTTAGATCAAAAGTGTTTAATTTGGGGAATTTAGCCAAAAGTTCAACTATGATTCAAATTGATACTATGGTATTGTCTTTACCATAGAAGTTTATAAAATAATTTAACTTGGTAAAATAAAATAAAAATTAGTTTAGACTTGGACGAAATGGATGGTTGGTTGGTGCACGTTGATGTACGGGATCGGGTCATCTCTATGACCGATGCCCATGGGTTTTATGGAAAGATGCCCAAGTCAGTTAAGGACCGGTCTTCGAGCCGCATCTTGCTAAGCCCCACCGTACTACCACATGTCCTGAATGGGCAGGACCTGACTAACTAATCTGCAACAATTCACCGTGGTTGTGCCAACCAGTTGTGTGAGTGTCTTTCATGACCTACTTTTATATATTCCCACCTAGCGCAAGAGGGGGCCTGAACCCGACGGGTTTCTATCCAAAGGGGGCAAAACCTTAGCGAGGCAAGACTACGGTGAGATGGCGCATTGTAAAGGCCTTGTCACATGCTCTAGACTGCTTACCTAAGGTAGTGAGCGGTGGTATCGACGGATGCCAAACAAACTAAAGAAGTCGTGTCATGTGGATAAAGTTGTACCACCTCTGTAGAGTGTTAAGAACTATTCGAATAGCCGTGTCTACGGTCAAGGACATGCTAAGCAAAGCCACTCCAAGTTAGATTTTTGGTTTTGATTGCAAAAGACCTTATCAAATGGTTTTGGATTTCTATCTAAATGGGAATTTGGGCGAGTAGTCTTGTGATAGGAGGGTATCCTTCACCACTTGTTGATGAATGTTATCTGACTATAAAAATTGAGATTTAGAAAATGAATTTTAGATATAAAGTAAATTGCTTTAGAACTTAGTATAAATATTTAAATAAAAATGTCGCTTTATACAAATTGAGCCATATAAGCCTCCCTTTGTTGAATCCTTGCATGCATTACAATCTATTAATTGGGTGTAACTTGTGGAGTACATTCATTTGTACTCACCTTGCTTAATAAATTGTTAATCAGGAGAAGAGTACTACGAGGAGACTAAGAACTTGGATGACTAGGCTACGCCCTCCAGACGATTGCCTGTGGCGAATCGTGTGGTCTATCTTACTGCTTTTGCTTGCTATCCAGTTTTGTTGACTGTGTACACTAGCTATTCCTGGACTAGTGTATGAAACACAGAGAATTCGGGATCCTTCGCTCCCGGGTTCGACATAACAGCAAGCACGTATGACGTGACTGAATGCAATCTTAATGCCTATTTTACCCCCTCTCTCCAAGTAGACGACAGCAGTTCACCCTCTTTCTCCAGAGAGACGGTGCCGATGCCGCTCCCCTCCTCCATGTAACATCCCAAAGTTCTGTTACCAATTTTAAATTAATAAAATATTATTTTATTGGATTTTATGAGTTTTAAAAGAGTATTAATGCTTTTCCTGAATTTCCTATATATTTCAATGACAAAAATATAATTTATTGAGTTTTCTGGGTTTTTATTGGATTTAAAGTTAAAAAGAAAATTTTAATTATTTTTCTTGAGTTTTCTGAATTTCTGGAATTTTTAAAAGCTTTTTCCCATTTATTTTAAAGCAAAAATAATTTATTTGCAAAATTAAATACCAATGTTAAGTTGAAAATATTTTATCTAAGTCCAAAATATCTTAGAGAATTTTCTTAGCTAAATCACCATATTTTTCCCAAGCCTTCTCTAAATTTACTTTTTACTTTTAACCCTTTCTTGTCATTCACTGTTCATCGGGTTCGAGCTAGGCACTGTTCATCGACTCAACTGACCTGACCGAACCAGCTATACGCCTTCTGACCCCACCCTGCTCATCTTCCCGGCCGAGCCAGCCAATGCCAGCCACCACCTCCGAGCGCCACGCCGCTCTGCCCATCCTAGCGCCAGGAGCTCCTCGCCACGTTGAGCGCATGCAGCAGCCTTGCCCTTAGCAAGCGCCAGCTCGCCACGCCCGAGCGCAACTCCCGGCCACCTCCTCTCATTTCTCCGCCCCATCGCCATAAAAAGGCTAGCACCTGAGCTCCCCCTCGTGTGATGACCTGTCTCGGGAGCTCCTGGAGAGATCTCCCAAGACCTCCCAGGAGGTCCGACAGGACCACCTGGAGGTTTGGGAGGTCCTCCATGACCACCCGAGGAGGTCTCCCAGGACCACCAGGAGGTCTCCCAAGACCACCAGGAGGTCTCCAGGACCTGCCCAGGAGGACTCGAAGGTCCACCCGGAGGTCCTCCAAGACCACCCCAAGGTCCTAGCCTCTGTACACCATGAGCTAGTCCCAGGATCAAATTGGCTAGCTCGCACAGACTCAAAAATTGATGAAATCAATTCCATACCACAAGCACAAAAGATGAAGCAGACAAATTAACATATATTATTAGCTTAAGGTCAAGGTTTTTACAAGGTTGCCCCACGGGCTCACAACTCAAAAGAGAACCTACAGCAAAAACATAAAACCACGGGAAGGCCATTCGGCAAGCCCGCAAGCTACCGAGTGGAGGACGTCTCCTATGCACAAGGTCTTCAAAAGAGCTCTCCTTCAAAGAGCACAAGACTTCCTAAATCTCCTTCCTCTGCTGATTAAAACAGAGGGCACAAGCCATGAGTACTTTGAATGTACTCAGCAAGCCGTGGAGGAAATGTATGCAATTAATATTTATGCACGGCTTGACATTTGAGAGCTGTAAGGTTAGTTTACAGAAAAGCAATATTTGATAGTAAATAGCATAAGTAGATTACAAAGCCTAAGTTAAAAGAGATATACATAAGTACATTGATTTTCAAAGGAGGTCGTGAGCACCCACTCACTCCCAAGACCACTCCCGAGGACCTGGCCGCACCTACGACCAGGACCTCTCCCACGGCACCTACCAAGACCTCTCTGGAGCACCCACTCTAGAGCTCCACCAGACCACTCTGAAAAGTCTACCCCTCGCTTGAAATCTCCGGGCGTGTCCATAACCGAGGACGCAGCTATTCGAATAGATTTACTCTTTGCAGAGGTTGTGCACTTTACCCACAAGAGATAGTCGCTTGACAGGACACACGATTCCTTAGACGTGTGAGTCAAGTAGAGACTACCACCGGGCTTTTACAAAGGTCCATTCCGACTTGGTTCTGCTCGCTAAGGATTCGCCTCAATCTGGACCCCTCTTGCGCTATTCCCAACCACAACAGAACCGAATCAAAACATCACAAATTATTACACTCGGTCCACCCCATCCTGGACGTGTGGTTGCACGGAGAGACCCAAATCAATGGCTCACAAGGTTAAGTCCTTAGTTGGCTGCTCAGCCGAGTCTAACCACAACCTAGTGTGCATAAAGCACCCACTACTCAATTCCCTGCCAACTCAGCCAAGCATAAAACTGTTTTAAGTTCAGCTAGCCTAAGGACCACCCCAGTCCCAGGCACACATCTTTTAACAGAGGTGGCATTGCCACAGTTCGATAGCTCATTTAAGCAAGTTATTAAATTGGGTTCAACCCAGCCAGAGGACCACCCAGTCCTTGGCATAACAAATTTTAGTTACAAGGCAACAGATGCCGTGGCTCACACACAGGGCCACACTTCATTTTAATCAGCTACACTGGCTACTACTACACAAGCCACAACCAGTGCGCTAGGGGTAAGCTAACATTGATGTCTCTTGGTGAAACCGACGCCTGTAGGAGAATGGCTAAGCAAGACCCGATACCCATGTTGGCAATAGCAATATGAGACCAACTAACAGTACCCATCCTAAAGGGTGTCCAAGGAAAAAAATCATGTCAACATGTCCAGCACCAATATTCAAGGAGGCATAAACACAAGTAGGTATGTAACTATGCCCAAAACCATTTCTTATAAAAGTAGCCATGCAAGTTTAACAAATCAAAATACTTTTGCAAAAGTGGGATCAAGATGATCAAGGAACCACGACTTGCCTTTGGTGGCGAGTTGATGAGCTTCTGAGAAGGCGGCTGGATCCTCGGGCTCCTCAGTGCAACCGAAATCTACACGTTCACAAAGAAAGCAAATCAATAAAGCAACTTCAAAAGGACAACCGCAAAGAACTGAATAGAACCAAAAGAGAAAGGTCCACTGAAGGGGAGGTCCAACAAGGGGGAGGTCCAAATCCAAGGAGATCCGAACCAGGGGAGCTTGGAGAGCTCACCAGAACAAATAGAGGTGTGAGAGGGAGTTTTTGAGTGAAGAACAAGGAGGAAGTGATTGATCTGGGTGCTCTATTTATAGCGGAAGGAGAAAAAGAGCACCCCCAAGGAGGAGCGACCAGATTCAAAGGTAGTGTGGCAAAGGTACAATACTAGCAGGTACTAAAAAGGACTAGAGCAGGTAAAGGAGGAGACAAGAGAAGGGAAAAGTCAAGGTGGAGGTGACAACATTTAATGCACACAAACTTCTGCATTAGAAATGATGTGACAAGAGGTAGAGAAAGGTACTGACAGGACTGACAAGTGGCCCAGTCAACCTCAGGTGAATAGCTTAGTCAAAGGGGTGGTCTCAACCGCAGAGGTGGTCTTTTGCAAAAAGACCAGAGGTCGTGACCTCTAGGGGAGGTCTGTCCGCAAAGGTGGTCTTTACAAAAAGACCACAGGGAGGTCCTGAGAACAAAGAGGCTCAAGGGAGGAGGTCCGGAGGACAAGGAGGTCTTGACCAAAGGGAAAGTTGAGACCAAGAGGAGGTCTTAACCACAAAGGGAAAGGTCCAACCCACAAGGGGAAGGTGTAGACCAACGAGGAGGTCTAAACCAACAGAGAGGTCTAAACCCAAAGGGGAGGTTTAGACCAACAGAGAGGTCTAAACTCAAAGGAGATCTACACCTCTAAGGAGAGGTCTAAACTCAAAAAGGAGCAGAGCCGAGGGGAGCACGGGACCAGCAGAGAAAGGGAAAAAGCAAAACTAAGGCTCAAGCAACTTCAACTAAAACCAACTTGGATCAACCAACAAAGGACAGAGATAAATAACAAGAAACGAGCTCTCAAGAGAGGGGCTTGACTCGCTAGGAGGAGATCCATGGGTCAGGAGGAGATCCAGCCACGAGGATGGTCTTTGCAAAAAGACCCAAAAGGGTGGTCTTTGCAAAAAGACCACAAGGAAAGGTCGCATCAAAATGACAACAAGAGGAGGTCACGGTCTCAAGGGGAGGTCCTGACCACAAGGGGTGGTCATGACTGGGAGGGTGGTCTTTGCAAAAAGACCACGAGAGTGGTTTTTGCAAAAAGACCAACAGATCCTGAGGACAAGGAAGTCCCGAGGAACCGTTCAAGGCGCGGCGAAGCAGGAACGTCCGATTTGAATTGGACGGCCCACAAGGAATTGGAACGATCGGACCGGCTGAACCTTTCCTCTCGATCGGGCCATCCAAAAAGGATCGGACGGTCCACGAGTGGGAAGGGCGCGAGGCTGGTTTGGATCGTGCGAAGGGAAAGGGAGATCCGAACCCAAAAAGGAGATCCAATAGAGGAGATCCCAAGGGGAGGTCCTGAACGGTCAAGATCAAATGAGGGGAGGTCCTGACGGACAAATCAAAACCAAGGGGGGTCCTGATGGTCAGATCAAAACAAAGGGAGATCTCGATGGTTAAGACCAACACAGAGGAGGTCTCAACGGCCAAGATGAAGCCAAAGGAGATCTCGACGGTTAAGACCAACATAGAGGAGGTCTCAACAGCCAAGATGAAGCCAAAGGAGATCTCGACGGTTACGACCAACGACCAACACAGAGGAGGTCTCAACAGCCAAGATGAAGCCAAAGGATATCCTGGTGGTTACGGGGAGGTCCAAATGAGCACAGGGATGTTCACATGAACACGAGGAGGTCTGAGAGAAAGGAGAAATCAACCCGAATTTAGAATTTCAAAGTTCAAGGATGTTTGAAACATAAACCCGAGCTTGGAACGCCTCGGGGGTGGTCGTGACCCAAAGAGGAGGTCAAAACCGAGGGAAGATTCAAACAGAGAATAAGGTCTAGACCACAAGGAGGTCTAAACAAGAGAAGGTGGTTTAGATCAAAAGGAGGTCTAAACCCTGAAAAGAGATTCAAACCAACAAAGAGGTCTGAAGAGATTCAAACCAACAAAAGGGGTCTGAAGGAGATCTGGACTAAAGGAAAGTCCAAGCAAAGGGCACAAGGGGAGGTCTAGAGAGATTGAGAGGAGGTCTGAACTAGGGGAAGGTCCAAGCACTAGGGAGGTCTTCCCAAGAAGAGAGAGAGCTGGGTCGAGGGAAAACACGGAGCAAACAAAGAAAAAAAACTCCAGCAAACTCCAAAAGAAACCGAACCGATTTAGTTGAAGTTTGGTTTAGTCATTTAAAGCTCTTTTAAAATCTCAAGTTAAGATTTGAATTCTCATCAAAACCAAATGGTTCTTTTTAGCTTTGAAAACTGGTAAGAACTCTAGGACAAACGGGACGTTACACATCGCCTCTTCTTCTCCATCTCCCTTCCCCCACCGAGTCCATGGAACCCGAGAGCAAAGAGCCACGTCGGCCGCCATCACGCCACCACCGCGCCAGCGAGCTCCTTCCCCATTCTTCTTCCACCCCCACACATTCTCAACCGAGCGAGGAGAGCTCCACTTCCACCGCTCCGTCGCCAAACCGCCGGCGTCGTCGCCCCTCCACCGATGAACACTCCTTCGATTCCTCCCTGTGGAAGCACCTCCTCACTACCCTCTACCTCCCCCCATCACCTACTTCGGCCCTTCATCTCCACAACGCCGCCGCGACGACATCCCCTTCGTGTCGCGGTGGGCTCCCGTCGCCTGGCCGCCACAGCCGCCCTTGGCCCCCTTTGTCCTCGGTGGTTGTCGGGACCCAAAATATGCAATTTTGGACCCTCTGTGTATACTGCACTAGTCCAGGATCACGCTAGTGCACACAGTGGCAACATCAGTGAAATATCATTTTCATATACAAAGATAGCTAATAAATAGGCAAATAACAATAAACATCAGAGTAAAGACCTTAAGGTCAAAGCTTACAATTAATACTTCAGAGGTGCAAATAGCTCAATGAAGTCTGCAATGAATGTAGCAGAATAACCCGGTGAAGCCCGTCCCATATGCCCACGAGCAATCAATTTGAGTCGCGACCTAGTTCTTCACGATCCTTGAAGTAGACCTTGTTGGCTGATGATTTCTTCACCTCTGCTTGATTTATTAAAGTAAGCATGAGTACACACCGTACTCGCAAGTCATACCACAGAATGCAAATTATAGATGCAGGCTTATTCCAAAGGAATGGCTTCTGTGGTTCTTTTGCAGAAATGCAACATTTGCAATTTGAATACAAATAATAGATTGAAAGCATAATTCAAAACAAATAGACAATAATAAGTTTTATCATTTGTTTTCACAAAGACATATAGCCTAATCAAGTTATTCACACAGCTGCATAAGTTATCTCACACAGCTGTCCCATCCCAAGTTTTATGAAAATCTACCCTCGTGTGAAATCCCGAAACACGCCCATGATCATGACGCGCTATTCAATAGATTGATTTAACACTCTGCAGAGGTTGTACACTTTACCCACAAGATGCAATCAACTTGTATGGAGCTGATCACAACAAAACTTTTCAGAAACTTCATCTCAACATTGACACTCTCGGTATGCTTAGCCGCCACAGATGCACACCGTTGGACAGAGAAACGGTGAACCGCCCTGTGATGCGACTACTTGGTAGTACACACCTCCACCCAATCCGACACAGCTAACCTACAACCTGAGTAATCAATGTCAAGACTCCATAACTTACTAAGTTAGGCCCATCCCATACTAGGCATGTGGTTGTACGAAAGGCCCTGTTTAATGGCGCACAAGGTTAAGTCCTTAACTGACCGAGGCAAGACTTCCAAATTCTAACCTATCATTCCCGCCAACACAGATCCACCATAAAAGTATACCAGACCACTTGCCCCCGTCCAAAACCTTTTCCCACCCTGTTGGTTAAGCGCAACATATGCCATCAACGAGTAATAGCACATAGAGCACACAGTTTCTATCACATAGTTCCATAGTCACTTAGTCAAGTTTATATTTGCAATTTACATGAGATGATGACTCGTAGCATGGCTAAGCAATCTAATCGCATGTAATACATGAGATGATGACTCGTAGCATGGCTAAGCAATCTAATTGCATCTAACCGACCCACGTTGGTAATACAATAGCACCAACTAAATAAACCAAACTAGGGTGACAAAAGATTATGGCATACAATTAGACAAGGAGGTCATAACAAATTGGATACTAACTAATTAATCCCAAAAGCATTGAAATAAATAATTAAAGTAAATGCAATACTTTGAATCAATATAACTTTTGAAAACTGGGTTCAATATGATCAAAGGTATAACTTGCCTTGCTATAACAATGATGATCTTATTTAACTTTAATCTTCCACTTCCTTGATCTTCAGCTCCTTCTTGATCAGCACTTCTCGAGGTATCGACGTCTACTCGCAAACAAGCAAATAAACCAAACAAATAATAACAGAGAGCAAACAAACTCCAAAAATTAAATAATAATCTGAGATAAATAGATCTCAAATTTAGATGAATTTAGGAATTTGAAAGGACTCAATCGGAGTTCGGATGCAAAAGATATGACTCTCGAAAGAATCACATGAAATGATGAAATTGAGAGAGAAAAGAATATTCAGAGAATATTCCTTCGGATTTAAATAAAGAAACAGAATTGGAGACTTATAAGTGGGGTCCACTGGTAAGTGAGAGAGATGAAATCAATGGATGACATGTGGGACCAACTGGATTTATAAATTTCAGAAATTAAAAGAATTCCCGAAAAGATTGGAGTGAAAGACAAGTGGGCCATTGGTCATAGACTAAGTCCACGGGCTAGGGTTTGGGTTCACGGTAGATTAGGTTCATGGATCAGTGATGACATACGGGGCCCATGGTTCATAGGCATGGCTCATGGTAAACCATGTCCACATAGATTCGATTTACGATTTAGGCTAGATGGACATGTAGGCGGCTTAGGTGGATGCCACAGGGGACAAAGTGGCGATTTGGCAGCATTAAGGTGCAAGGTGGCAGTGCTGATATGGACATGCTGACATGGCACTAACAAAAGTTCACAGGCTCGGTTTCGATTTGGATCTGGGACAGGGACCGATCGTTACCGAGGCGTACAGGGAAGAGAGAGAGAGAGGGTGCTGGGCCCACATGGAAGACACATAGAGGTGAAGGCAGCCATGGACTTCGCGGGTCATCCTTGTCGGCATCGAACGTCGATCGATTGAACTCCGACGAGGGCAAAAACGGGGCAGGGGCACTGCCTTGATGCTATAGGAGGTGGCAGCTCGGCCTGAGGTGCATGGAGCCTCGCCGGCGTTGAAGACAAGCGGTAGTGGAAAACCTGCGAGCGTGGCAGTGGAGCTTCAGTGCCGGAGGAGGTAAATTGACAGACGGAAAACCACAAGGAGACGGAAGGGAAGGTGTGACCGGATGGGATTTGTCCGGCGCTTACTGAGGGCAGTGATTCGAATGCGGAGGCAGCACACCGGTGTTGGGCGAGATGGAGTCGGGGCCGATGATAGACGACGTGGGAGCTTCACTGGTGGCAGCACTCGGGGGAGGAGAACGGTGCGCTTTCTGTGGCACGGGCGCAGCGGCTTGAGGAGGCACCATGACGGGGAATAGACGAAGACGGCTGACGCCGGTCGCGAAGAAGAAGATCGAAGCGGCGGCGCTAGGAGGCACCCCGAGACGAGGCGGCTAGGGTATAAAGGCGGTGTGGTCGGGCGAAGCGAACGCACAGGGCGGCAATTTATAGCGTCTCGGCGTGCGTGCCTGAGGCGGACTCCATGGCGGCGGTGGCATGAACGCGTCGGCTACGCGTCTTGTGCGGCGGCAATAAGAACTGGCGTGCGGCCCGAGGCGTTGGCTAGGTTCGGCGGATTGAGCCGGCCGCCGCGTCGGCGCCACGACCAGAAAGGAGCACAGGCCAAGGCGCGATCAAGCTTCTCATGGCGACGGAGGAAAGGGAGCTACCGGCCAAGCAATAAACGAGCCGAGGAGGCGAGCCTAGTGGTCTTGTGAAAATGGGTGGAGGAAAGATTTGGCGGACCAGTAGAAAAAGAAAAGGATCAGGCCGGATCAAAAGGATTCAGCCCAATTAGAATCTGAGATTTATAGATAGGTTTTCTATTTTTGAAAATAGCTGAAAACACAAAAGGGCAAATAAAAGATAGCAAATGTACTTGGAAAAAATTCTAGAAAAATCTGGAAAATATATCCAAGCACATGAAACCCAAATAAAATAGTTTTGATAATAGTTGATGTTGAGATTAATCGTATTAAATTATTTTTGATTTATGAAAGTTCTAATTAAGCTTTATTAATTCAATTAAAACCAAATGGTGAATTTTCTCCCTACTAACTATCCAAAAGATTTTTGAAAAGCCAAATTTTTGGGACGTTACAGTGGTGAGTTCCCCGAGCCGCACTGTAGCTCATGCGTGCCTCCTTTTTCTCCCTACTTCTCTCTGGTGCCGCCGCCCATTTCTCCTTCACCGGTTCTGGCCGCCGCACACCACCAACCGGCCACTTCCAACCATCCACGGTCGCGTTGCCACCACTCGTGAATTTGCCCCAGCCCCTGAGGTCCATTTTCACCGTCACCAACCGCCGCCGGTGACCCCCTCACAGGCGACCAGCGCCGCCCCAAGTGCACCCGAGCCGCTCCGGTCCTCCGCTGTTCTCCCGGTCTCCCTCTGTGCGTGCGTGTGTGTCTGCAAAGAATGAGTGATTACTTAATACTTAAGAGTTAAGACTGTTGAGTGAACTGTTTAGCTAGTAGACACTCCAATAACTAGTGTTAATGTTGTTCAACCAGAGATTAAGCTGAATCAGGTGTTAAGTTAGATAATCTCAATAATAGTAGGCTCATTGGATTAGGTTGGTAGTGAGATGTTCAATATTGTAGATAAGAAAATATATACATTTTGATTAGGATGGATTACTGTAAGCAGATAAGTAATTAGAAGTCAATTATTAGATTAATTAGTGAATAATTTAAAAGTGATTAGTATGATCACTAAGGTAATTGAAGTAGTAATCTAATTGTTAGGGTTACTGATTAACATGTAGTTCAAGTTGCGCTTATGTTTTGTTAAGATAACTAGTGATTAGTTTGGATAGTTAACTGTCAGTTAGTAAACCACTTATGCAATTGGTGTTAACTAATGAAAATGGCCAGTGATTAGGAGATTGATATAATTGGTTAATGTTTAACAAATTAGTAAGAGGCTCTGTTAAAACAACAGTAGATCGCACCTACAACTAAAAATTGGTTAGAAACCTGATTAAGAGTTGTTAATTAGATAATTAGTTTGGTGTTTAAATAGTAACTTTCCAACTAGCAGTAGCTTGTTAATTGTTTAGATACACACACATACATGATCTAACTTTAGTAAACCCTAGACCATTGTGGTAATAATAGAGTTAACAAGTTAATCAAATAGTAAAACAGAGTTAGAAGAACAGTTAGATAATAGTCGAGTGCCGTTAACATATAGCCTTATGTCTAGGAGTATACAATTGAATATAAGGTTATATGCTGTAATTTAACAACATCATGTCTTCGGGTAATCTTAACATAGTAACCCTTAGCTCATGTACTGTCGAATCAACCTAACGTGATAGGTTTACTTTAACATATAAGAGGATTGATTTTGACTATATGATCATCGTGGTTATATACAAAGAATACCTGGAGAGAGTGTTTGTGAGTACTAGGTAGCCTGTTAAGAAAAACAACATCACCTAGGTTCTAGGTATCGCCCGTCGTCATCCGTTCTCAGTAGCAGAGCCCTTCATGATCCGAAAGCAGATCTGAGAGTATTCTAACCAGGTAATGTCTCCTATCTAGGTAACCAGTGAGGAATGTTTCTGTGAACATTCTCTCTCCTTGTTAGATTTATCTACTTTTGTCTGTAGTATTTCCTTCATCAACTTCTTTTGATTATACTCTCGTCTGTAGTACTTCTTTCATCAACTCTCTTTGGACATACTTCGTCTGAAGAATTTCTTTCATCAACTCCACTAGGTAAGATTAGTTTCATCTGTAATACTTCTGTCCTTCAAGATGTTGTTAAATATGTTTATTTATCGTTCAAAGTGTTTCTTTTATTTGAATATATTTGAATTCGGTTTGTTTTCGCGTATAGAGTTCGACGACTCCGAGGAAACTGAATTATTTGAAGAATCACATTCTGACACAATTTAAGAATGACAACTAAATAAGCAAGGCAAGTTACATCCTTTGATCATATTTGATCCCAGTATTTCAAATTATTTCAATTCTGTTTTAAATTATTATTGCATGTGTATTTTTATTCACTGTAATTTAAATACCTGTTTTTAAATTATAGTTATGCCTAAATCCTTTGTACTGCAAATCTTGACATTGAAATGAACCTACCTTGACACCTTAGATGGAAATCTAGTTGATACAATAGTATGAGCTAGAACATGTTGAAAAACTATATGCTTAGTTATGCTTAGACCAAGAATATTGAATTTGGGGAATTTTAGCCAAATATTCAAATATGATTTAATTGAGCCTATGGTATTGTTTTACCATAGGACTTTTGTAAATGATTTTTGAAAAGCAAAACAAAATAAAAATGGGTTTGGACTTGGGCGAAATGGATGTTTGGTGGGTGCAGGTTTATGCACGGGATCGAGTCATTTCCATAATCAAGTCCCATGTGTTTTGTTGGAAAGTCACCCAAGTCAGTTAAGGACCGGTCTTCGAGCCACATCTTGCTAAGCCACATCATACTACCACATGTCCTGAATGGGCAGGACCTGGCTAACTAATTTACAACGTTTCACCGTGGTTGTGCCATCCGGTTGCGTGGGTGTCTCTTATGACCTACTTTTATATATTCCCACATGGCGCAAGAGGGGGCTTGTTCCGACGGATGATTCAATCCAAAGGAGGCGAAACCTTAGCGAGACGGAACTACGGTGGAATGACACTTTGTAAAGGTCTTGTCACGTGCTCTAGACTGCTTACCTAAGGTAGTGAGCGGTGGTATCAACAGATGCCAAACAAACTAGAAAAGTCGTGTCATGTGGGTAAAGCTGTACACCTCTGCAAAGTGTAAAACTATTCGAATAGCCATGTCCACGGTCAAGGACATGCTAGCAAAGCCACTCAAAGTTAGACTTTGATTTTGTTTTTAAGACTTTATCAAATGATTTATCCAAATGGGAAATTGGGCGGGTAGCCATATGATAGGAGGGTATCCTTCACTATTCTTGTGTGAATGTTATCTGACTATAAAACTGAGAATTTAGAAAATAAATTTTAGTTATAGTATATCTGCTTGGGAACTTAGTACAAGTATTTAAAGAAAACATCGCTTTATGCAAAATAAACCCTATAAGCCATCCTTTGTTATATCCTCATGCATTATAATATGTTATTGGGTGTAAATTGTGGAGTACATTCATTTGTACTCACCTTGCTTAATAAAATGTTGATCAGAGAAAAAAAGACTTCGCAACTGTTGAAGATGGCGACGACTAGGCCGCTACCCTAATCGATTGCTTGTGGCACATTAGCTGGGCTCTACTACTTTTTCTTCGTCTTCCGTTGTGCTCATCATTGTTGGCTCGTAAGCCTTTCTGGTAATAAAACTCTGTTTATTATTTAATAAATACGTGATATGGATTGTTATCATTTTGTTTAACTGTGTACACTAGCAACTGATCACAGGACTAGTGTGGAATACACAGAGGATTTGGGAGTGTTAATCCTGGGTCCTTACACTCTACCACCGGTAGCCTCCTCCCTACCCACCCTGGTGCCTCCCTCCTCCACCACCGGGGAAATAGAGGAGGCGAAGAGAGTCCACAGGGCATGTTTGCCGGTGGCGATGGAGCTGCAGAGCGGAGGTGGCGACCTTAAAAATGGATTGCTGACAGGGAGAGGAGGTTAGGGGTGGCGGTGTCGCGGTCGGGCACGCACCAGGGTGGGCAAGTGGCAGAGTACGGCGGCCAAGGCTGGGAGAGGAATGGGGCGGCAACGTTTGGGTGGAAGAGGGGTGAAACGAAGGTGAGCACGAACAGGAGGGGAGTGAGGGGAACTCGTTAGGCCGGATGGTGGAGGCGAAGAAGACGCAAGGCGCCCTGGTGGTAAAGACCCGAGGCGGCGCGGGCGTCTCACCGTGGAGGCGGCGACTGGGTGAGGTAGGCTTCAAATCCGATGCCTAGGAAGGGGGAAGGAGGTGTGTGGATGCTTTGGTAGGAGAGAATTGGGGAGAAACTAGATGAAGCCAAAATGGAGGCAATGGCGGCGGATTCGACCGGACTTGGGGAAGAAGGTGACACGGTGAGGTTGTTGATGTGAAAATTTCAAATTAGTTGAGGGTAAAGAAAGAGGATACTCGGGAACACGTTTTGACGCAAACGATTTGGAGAGGAGCTCACTGGTTTGGCCGGAATGATGAGGCGAAGGCGGCGCCCGGCGCGGCGTGGGAGGGGAGCGGGGCGTCGCAGGTGAGGGAGGCTAGCACGGCGTGGGAGGGGAGCGCGGAGAGGAAGGAAGCGGCGACGGAGGGGCAAGCGAGGGCATCACAGGCGGTGGCGAGGAGGGCTTGGCGGCACGGCGTTGGTGTTCAACAGAGGCAGAGGAAGAAGAAAGAAGATGGGTCAGGAGGGCGTATATGTCTTTTTACCTGTGCAACGTCGGATGCCAAACTGACGATAATGTCATTTCTAATATTTGCGAGCGTCTGTGATATCATTTTGCGCTGCGTCACTAAAAAGGTGTTATTTCTCTAAATATGCACCAAATGAATCCTAGTGATCCAATTTTCCCAAAAAAGGATTATTAAAAAAAAGCTTGCCCTGTTTGGCCTGGCTTCGGCTGGCTTCGGCGGAGAGGGAGGCGATGGCGTCGCGGGGCCAGAAGGCGCTGGCGACGCTGCCGCAGCTGGTGAAGTCGCTGCGCAGCGAACCCATCTCCAGCGCCCCCAGGCTCAGGCACCTCCCGTCTCTCAGGTACGCACGCATCGGTTTCCCTTCCTCCCGGACCGGAGAAGCCTTGGTTCTTGTTCTTGTGAATTCTTGATCTGATTGGGGGCGTGAATGTGACCAGGAGGACCTTCTCGCTGTACGACCAGATCAACCTCATCGACAGCGTCCCCGAAGACCAGCTTCGCTTCCAATCGTAACCACCTCTTGCGTTCCTTTCACGTTATTCTTTGCAGTTCTATTGCTTTGCTCCGCATGTAAGAGTGGTTTCTTCGAAAACTCTGCCAAATTTGTGAATGTGGGGTTGTGCTCCATTTTTGTTCCTAGCTTTAGGGTATGAAATGTGCGAAATGCGTGTAATTGCGGTTGTACTTTAAGATGTGACTACTGTAAAATAAAAGGCATTCCATGCTTAGCCAGCCAAAGGACAGGTAAAAAAAGAGATCTGAATGCTTTTCAGTCATGGAATAGAAATAACAATCAGTGTTCCCCCTCCGATTTCTTCTCACTAGGTTATCTTTAGTGAGAATAACTTTTCTATTGAAGAGCCACATGAACACTTTAATTCTTAAAAGGCGTTTTTCGTTTTCCAAATGAACTTATATGGGAATTGAATAATAGCAGAACGATATAAACCTAGGATTAGGTTGTTCTGCAGTGATGAGGAAAATAAGTGCGAATATAATCTAGCTAATGGGAGCTGGTATGCATGAGAATTGGTTTGGATATTGCAAACCTTGGAGATTTGTATACAAACTAGCTTTGAGAACCTGTCCCACAATGTGCTGGTGAGTGAAGGTTGTCACACTTATGTTCCTGGATCTGTTTTTCATTTTAACCTGTATGCTCTGAGCTGAACTTTCCACGTAATTGTTTTTCTATTTTCAATTAGACACGGGGAGAGATTCCCCTGTTCCTCTTAAAAATATCATTTTGCATTACTGCCATGAGATGTGGATATGACAAAATGCACTGAATTTTTCACACTCCATTGCCTTTGCTAAATTTTTGTGTCATTTCCTGAGAATCATCCTGTCAGTCTCATTTATATGAAATCAGCAAGACTAACCCAAATGGCAAAAACTAGTGACTTGGGACACACTGAATCTTGCCATGTCTTGAAGGCTCAGAGTTCTCATATTATGCTCTTTTTTTTCGTGTGTGATCTTTTCCAGATGAAATTTCAAGAAACTCTCTCATTTAGTTCTTTTGAACTTATGTTTTCGATCAGGTAGCTCAACTTTGTCTTCTGTTTGTAGATACGATGACACTGGATTCAAGATTAACAATGTAAAGTACAAAGGCAGCTTGCTGATTGTAGAAAACAAGATAATGACCTGGGCACCCAAAACCTTTGCAGAGATTACTGCTGAAAGGTAGGATTCACTCTAGAAGCTTAGAGGGTGGTGGCAGTATTGTACTCTCTGTTGTATATATGAATCTTCTTATGTTTTGACTTTTGAGGAATGATTCAAAATTATTACACCATGTGAATGATACTATTTGTTTGCACTTGTGCCAGTGAATTTATTCATGTTTGTTTGTTATTTACTGACAATTTATCTTGCTTCGATAATGCAGTTTATCAATCTTCAAAGTTGTGCACCCTATCCCAGGTAATTTTGCTTTTGACCAATACTCTGTAGTTGTTCATGACGTTTACTCATGAGTCATGGCTTGTCTTTAGCCATTTTTCTCAAACCAATACCATCACCCATGTTTCAAAAAGGGCATGGTTTCGAAGGATGAACATTTCCTGTTTACATTTGTTAAGTCAAAATGGATATTCTTTAGTTGTGTGTGGTCTTGTTGTTCATAAAATGTTTTCCCATGATGGGGCTCAACATGTTGCTCCGAGCCCAGTATTTATCCTATATTTTTAAATTAACGTGCTCCCCCAATGGTGGATAGTTTCATTCATATTTCTGATTCGAAATGAGTATTGTTGGGTTCATATCATCCAATGTACCACTCATCTCCAGAAATTCTAATTCTTGGTTGCGGAAGACACATCCAACCAATCAGCCCTGAGCTCCGCAAGTTCATTCAGTCAACTGGGATGAAATTTGAAGCTATTGATTCGGTAAATACCAAATTTGCCCCCCAAACATCTATGTTTTTTTTTAAAAGAACTCAATCTCCAATATAAATTTGGAATTTTTTTACCTCCTATGCTTCCATTACTTGGCAGAGGAATGCGGCTTCAACGTATAATATTCTGAATGAAGAGGGCAGACCAGTTGTGGCCGCAGTTCTTCCATATGGAGTCACCTGTTGAATTGTGTGCTAGTGAGCAAAAGCTAGTTGAGCAGGCACCTTCTTCTCATTTGGAGTCGACAACAGAATGAGCTCGGCTGAAACATTTCCTTTGGCATCATGGTTGAAAATCCGTAACATTGACAAGTGGTGTTGTCCTCTCCCTTTTTGTCTAGGAAAGCTCACCTTGGTTGAGTTGGTTCTGTAGTATATCCGATGTAATCGGTGGACTAGCAAGATTCGCCTTGCCTAGTAGTAGTACATCAGAATAAGGAGGGTACACATGATCCATGGTCTCTTGTATTACTTGGTACTCTGTCTTTGGAATTCATCGGACATGTGCAAAGCTGTATCTCGTTGCTGCGATGAGCAACCGTGCTGCTTGCTGTCTGATGTGAGTCTTTCACGCCTGCGTTTTGATTAGAACAGCCCATGCGGCAGTTTGAGTTTGCGCGTGACTTGTAATGAAATAACGTACCTTACGGGAATGCAAAACCTGAAGTTTTTTCAGATAGACCAAAGACTATTTGGTGAGCAAACTCCATTGTCATAGCTCTGAATCTTCAATGGTGCACTATTAAGCATTTGCTTGCCGTAAGACCAAATGCGCAGGCCAATTGAAGCGACTTTCTTAAAAGGCTGATCAATCCATGTGAACCAGACAGACAATGTTCAAAACATTAACTACTAGCGAGTTTCATCCTGCATGCGAAGTGTGATGAACTATCAGGCTCCTCCTCCCGGCCCTCCGTTGCCGTCGCGCAGCTCGTTGACACCTTCTTCCCGCGATTCCCCGTGCCCTGCCCACACCTCCTCTGCTCCCTTCGGTGGAGAGGGAGGTAGAAGGAGAGAAGAGAGGAGCCGGGTGCGCACTTGGATCTTGGAGTTCGTCGAGCCCGTTACCGAGGACCTCTGGAACGACGACGACGGCCCCTCCACCGTGCAAAGCCACCGCCTTTGGATCTCCTGCCATTGCTCCGGATCCGTCCCGCCGCGCTGCGCCTCCACGACGACCCCGCCGCGCTGTCGCGAACGCCGTGACCGTTGATTTTGCCTCACCGCCACCCCTTCAGATCGTTGGTCGCTGCGGTTCCTCATCGCGCGGCTCCTCCTGGCTCCCCATCGCCGTCGCGTAGCTCCTCGGCGCCTCCTCCCCGGCGCTGAGGGAGGAGGTGGCACGGGCGAAGGGGCACGGAGGGGCAGGGAGAGAGAGAGCCGAAGAGAAAGAGGGGGAGGGGAGGCGACGCTACCGCTGAGGGAGGACCAGAGAGAAAGAGGGGAAGGGGAGGCGGCATGGCGCTGAGGGGCGTGGAGGGACGCGGGCGAAGAAGCCGAAGCGAAGCGAATGGAATGCGTTCGGCCAGGCTGGGGGAAAAGAGGAGGCGGGGTAGCCGGGCAGCGGGCAAGCGGGATCTTCTGCGGTCAGAGAATTAGAGCTTCTGCTGCTGTCGGATCTTATGCGGCCGCTCTGCACTATTGACTTAGGATACATAAGGCGTCGCCTCGCCTCGCGTCTTATCGCTTAAAAGGTGTGAGGGGGTGGGTCGCCTCGTGTCTCCTTAAGGAGACCGCCTTAATAACCATGTGAACTATGGAGAAAATATGAAAAACCGTACGATTGTTTGAAGCGGTCATACATGATCGCCGTCTAGGCTTAGAAAGGACAGACTGTTAGCTCAAGCAATAGTGCAGTAAAAGAATTTTCATTTGTTAGCTCGGCTCAATCTCCGGTGATCCATTGGAATCCATGAATATAAAGGAACAAAAAAAAAGCGCTGTTTGGAAGTTGCAACACGAGAAATTTAGAGATAAATAATGTTTCCACTGCTTCAGTCGACATGTACGGTCGTCTCTAAGACAACATGTACATGTACCTTAATATAAGAATTTACTACTTTAGTGAAGCGCACTCCGAATTCAGGGTCTGTTTGGATATGTAGTAATTTTGGAGTTTTTGGGCAATACTATGAATTTTAAAAAATACTATAGTGTCAATATTTTTGAGGTGTTTGGATGCAGTAGAAACTGTGGTATAGAAAACCAGAATTTTTAGCCATATTGGCACGTTTTCACCTCGTATTTACATGAATGTCCATCTCCGATTTTTTTTTTCAAATATAGCACCGTTGCCGCACAGCCACCATGCGGTGGCCTCTCCCCGCCCGCCACGTCAGCTCATTGCCGCACGGTCGCCGTGCGGGAACGCCTCCCCCACCGCCACGCCAGCCTTTTGCCGCATGGCCATCATGCGGCAACGCCCCACAGCCCACCACGTCGCAATTAAATTAGGGTTATGTTGTCGGCCGAAATTAGGGTTTACTGATTAGGGTTTCGGCTGTGTTCGTAGAATTTTTTAAATATAGCAAATGAGTTCAAAAAATTATAAAATTTTATTTGAATGCTCCTAACACGGTGTACTGTCTTGTGTAATTTTTTCATAATTTTACTCGCTATGATTTTATCTCGCAATTTCATTTAAATGTACTGCTTTGTACGAATTTGTAAACGTAGAAACCGAGCTCCAAAAATTATGAATTTTGTTTTGAAGGCTCCTCACGTAGTGGACTTGATTGTGTGATGTTTTGACAATTTTATATGTGTTCTGGAATTATCTCAAAATTTTAGGATTTAGGTCGCTAAAATTTGGATTTTAGGTTTCGGATGTTTCAAAGGAGGCCTTATTGTTTATTACTTACCATATCTCCTATTAAACAACGACAATGGATAACTTTCTGGAGACGTGCTTGTATATAAATATCCTGGGTTACATTTTGGTGATATACATGTCTTGACAGTAAGGTATATTAGCGGTCTAGAGGAGGTTGTTGGATATTCCAAATATGCTATACTTTTCCCTACTTTTGAAAAATGATCTTTGACCGATGAGATGACTAATAGTGATTTTGACAGCGACATGTACTGGGTCTCGAGAAACCCAAAGGTCAGTTGACTGCTAACCGACTGAAGGTAAAGTGTGAGGCACAGAACAAGAACTACATTAGAGTCTGCAAACAAAAGCACATTACACGTGGTCACATGGCATGATGGTTCGGCTAATTGCTTTAGTCATCCTTGCTACTACTACGGTACACTGCGACACAAGCATCCGGACTATGTAAGTATACATGCCTTTAGGAGATAGGAATAACATGGTGGGTACGACAGGGGACTACTACGGAATGGCCCGACCTACTGCGTGGACCAGGGCCATTTGCCCTTCCATGCGAGCTCGACGTTGTACTCCTCGCTAGCCGCTTTGGCCACCATTTCCCTCTTTTTCTCGTGCTCCCTATGCCTGCACGCCTCGAGATGAGCTTGCGTCTCCCGCTGGATACGCTCGTTGTGCTCTTCGTTGCGGCGCTCCTCGTCCCTCTTAGCATCCCACTCCTCACAGTCGAGACCCCACCGGTCATGTGGGTAGATCTCTTGGTCGATCCACTTGCGGTAGCCACATAGCGGATCCAGGGACTACGAGTAGATGGGAGAGGTTGTTATTACGTACTTTGAAAGAGAAATGGTAGAGGAACATCAGAATCGGTCTCACGGCCGCCGATAATGCCCGTGTCCCAACAATGCCGGGATAGTCTCGAGGAGTAGCTGCGCCCCAATGCACATGCCCAGGTTGAGCCGCTGCTTAGATTTGAAGAACTTCCAGGTGTCCCTGCACCAACAGATGGGTGGCACCTCCCCCTCGGGCGGTTGTTCCGGCGAATGCTCAGTTGGAATATTCAAGTAGGGGTTGTTGCTACGGGGTGCGTCATTGCGGGGAGGTGCCCTCCTAGCACGCTCCCTTTGTTCATCCCTAGCCGCAGCACCCGTTGCGAGTTCGCGGATCTCGTCCCATTGGTTCTCTATCCGAGTAAGATTGTGTTGAAGTCTTGATGTAGTAGAACCCACCGTGGAAGGGGTAGTACTTATATGACGAGCCGGGCCTGCGTACGCGATTGAATTGTAATTCGGTTGAAGGAAATTCGGGTCCGCGAGGCAACGGCCCCGAGGAGGAATCATGTGGTAGCGTTGGGTCACGTCGCTGCAGGAAGCAGACTCGTCAGGTCACGTCGTTGCGCAAGCTGCCTCGTCGGGTCACGTTGTTGCGGGAAGCAGACTTGTTGGATCACGTCACTGCGCAAAGCTGCCTTGTCAGGTCACGTCATCCTAAGAAGCTGGGGAGGTAGAGTTGTCTTGTCGTTCTGAAAAGTTAACGTCAATGTGTGTTGTCTCGTCGTTCTGAAAAGTTAGCGTCATTAGGATTTTCTTTCCCAATTTAAGAGGTTCAATTAAGCAAATATTATTTTCATTAAGCTCTACCAACCGTTTATTGAAATCATTACATGAAGCAATTTAAGACGTTTTCATACATAAAATTTGATAAAAGCATTACATGATACACGCGTGGGTTTATTGCAATCGGGATGAAGGAGAAGGGGGTATTATCATATATAACCCAATCAAATAAACACTCTTTGTTAATTTATCGGTTCAATGTGGATGATATTATTTAATACTGTATTGTACCACAAACTAGATATGCTTGTACATGAACCAACTGAGGGAAATGCACGACATGCAAATCATATAACGATGTACCATAGCCTCCGACTCGTGTGTGTTCGAAGGCTACGGTACATCATTATATGATCTGCATGCCACGTATTTCCCTTAGTTGGTTCATGTACAAGCCTATCTAGCCTATGGTACAATACAGTATTAAAGAATATCATCCGCATTGAACCGATAAATTAACAAAGAATATTCTATCTATCATCTACGCAATGAGCCGGTCTCGGTCGGAGGAGCCTTCCTCTTGTCGCGGGACTCCCCATGTCAGTGTCATAAGTAGAAGTCACCCATGTCCTGCGATTCCATAATGTAAGTGCACCGTATAGTGAAAAATGTAACAAGGACGTACAATGTAAAACGTAACAAGGAAGACTAAATTCTGCTATCATAGAAGTTTCGCTATACATAATAGAACAAGGCAGAGAAAACATTACATTACGGCACCGAATGATGACCAGACGAGCTGGGTCTGTTGGGGGCAATCCTTAGCTAAGTGCCTAAGGGTCTTGCATATCTTGCACTTGTTTGTGCGGCTAATACTGGTACGTTGGCTGGCATTCATGTTGTTCCGGAAGAGTCGCGTTTGCCGTCGCCCCTTCCATGTTGTCTTCAAGTCCATATTCGGGCCCCATTTCACCATGGCCGGCCAAAAATCCTTATAGTTCATTTCCAACCCGTACGAGTGAAACTCCGCACTCCATGTACTGAAAAGGTGCTGCATGTCGTTGTAACGCCCCGACTTGGGGTCACTCGAAAGGTCTTACAGACCACTCGAGAGGTCTAGCAAGACCTCTCAGAAGGTCCTTCAAGACCACCCGGATGTCCCCAAGGTGGACATCGAGACAGCCACAAGATGATCCCAAAATGCCACGACTCATCCCAGGAGAGGTCGAGAGACCAATCCTGAGGAGGTCGTGAGACCTGAGGTGACCCAAGTCCTCCCACGACCAGTCCCGAGGGAGGTCATGGAGGGCTGGGTTCACCCCCAAAGACCTCCCACGACCAGACCCAAGGGTGGTCGTGGTGGTCAGGGATCACCCCATGGTCCTCTGTGTGAACCGAGCTAGTCCCAAGGATCAACAGTTAGCTCTTCACAGTATACAACAGTGGTAACATATATCAAACGCAAGCTTTATTAATAACAAATGAGTTGATTACAAGAGGGTTTACAAGCCTACAAACAAAATACAGCGGAAGGTAAATAAGTAGACCACCCGATACACCACAGGCAATCGGCTGGAGGGCGCCTCCTAGACGGCTAGGACCTCTAGGTCCACTGCGAAGTTCCTACTCAAAACAGTTATCAAGCAAGAGTGAGCACAACCACCGTGCTCGCAAGTTACACCCGTCAAATAACAGAATGACATGCATAAATGGATATGTCAAAGGAAGGTATAATATGGTTGATTTGCATAAAGCCAAGTTTGTTTCAAATACAAGTACTAAGTTCCAAGGCAGATAATCATAATTAAAATTCATTTTCTAAATCTCAGTTTTTAGTTGGGATAACATTCATCACAAGTGGTGAAGGATACCCCCTTGTCACAAGGCTCCCTGCCCGAAACCCATTGGATAGAAATCCAGAACCATTTGACAAAGTCATTTTGAAACCAAAACCAATATCTAACTTGGAGCAGCTTTGCCAGCATGTCCTTAACCGCGGACACGGCTATTCAAATAGTTTTCACTCTGCAGAGGTGTACAACTTTACCCACATGACATGATTACTCTAGTTTGTTTGGCGACCGGCAATGCCACCACTCACTTCCGAAGGTAAGTGGTCTAGAGCTCATGACAAGGCCTTTACAATGTATCCTTCCACCGCAGTCCACCCCCACTAAGGTTTCGCTCCACCCTGCGGATAGCGACTTCGCAGAGGTCAAGGGCCCCCTCTTGAGCCAGGTGGGAACAATAGTCATGAAAGACTTTGTCAAAAAGAACAGCCATGAAAGACCTCCCACGTACCTACGGGATCAACCGCGATGGAACTTTACAAATTAATTAGCCAGGTCCACCCCACACTGGACATGTGGTTGCACGGTGTGGTATGGCAAAATACACTCGAAGACCGGTCCTTAACTGACCTGGGCGACCTCCACTGAACCCTGGGCCTCGTCCATAGAAATAGAACGATCTCGTGCATGAACATGCACCCATCCAAACAACTAGATTCGCCCAAGTCTAAACCATTTTCCTTTTCCTTTAATTTTCAAAAATATTTACAAACTACCATGACAACCCAATGTCATAGATTAAAACATTTTAGACAATATTGATCTTTTGGCAGTAAAAACTCCCAAAACAAGACTTTGGTCTAAGCAGGACTAAGCATACATTTTTCAAGAGATCCTGGTTCACACTATTGCATCAACTAGATTTTGACTAGGGTGACAACAGAGTGGATTCAATATCAACATGGGCCATACAAAGGATTCGACATAGCTACGAATTTAAAACGGGTATTAAAATACTTAGCATAAATAAGCATGCAGTAATTTTGAAACAGAACTTAAATAATTTGAGATACTGGGCGCAACATGATCAAGAGTGTAACTTGCCTGTACCGAAAGTTTGAGGAACTAACTAGGAGAACTCGGGCTCCCCGAAGAGTCGCAATCTACACGAGACGAAGCAAAGCAAAATCAAATAACAGCCAATAAGATCCAATTGAACTCCAAACAAACCCAAATAGCAAAGAACAGAACAAGATGAACTAAGAAAGGGCTCTCAGGAGGAGGTCCAACGGAAAGGGTGGTATTTGCAACTGACCTAAGAGGGTGGTCTTTTGCAAAGAAGCCAGCAAAGGCCAAAAGGGCGGTCTTTGCAAAAGATCAAGGAAGGTGGTCCTTGCAAAAGACCAAAAGGGTGGCAAAGACCAAGAAGGTGGTCTTTGCAAAAAGGGAGGTCTTAGAGGAAGAGATCCTTAGGAGGTCCTCAGAGGGTCGTCTTTTGCAAAAAGACCAAGATGGCCGTCTTTGCAAAAAGGACCTACAAAGACCGGGAAGGTGGTCTTTGCGAAAAGACCAGCAAAGACCAAGAGGGTGGTTTTTGCCAAGGGAGGTCTCGAGGAGCTCAAGGGACGTCCTGGGGAGGATGTCCCGAGGAGGTCAAGGAGGTCTTTTAGGTGCTGAGAAGGTCGTCTTTGCAAAAAGACCAGGAAGGTCATCTTTGCAAGAAGAGGCCCTCAGGAGCTCCAAAGAAGCAGGCTCACCAAAGGCCACAACTACGCGGCGTGGTCGTAAGAGAAATACGACTACGCAACATAGTCATGCAAGGAATGCAAAAAGGTCACAGAGATACTCACCAAGGCCGAGAGGAAGGTAGAAAAGGAGGGGGAGGTTGAGGGCTCAGCGGCGACGGTCGAGGATGGCACGGCACTCTGGCAAACTCCTTCGGTGGCAAAGTGGCGGCACCAACTCCGATGAACTCCTTGTCAACGAGGATGCGACGGCACCGCCTCAACAGACCCTTGGCGAAGCTTCAAGCACAGAGCAAGAAGGAAAAGAGCCAAAGAGCTAAGTGGCCAAAGGTGAGGAAAGGAGGGCTACTCAGGCTATTTATAGCCAGAGAAGGAGGAGAAAGAAGGTCACTGAGAAACTCAGAGACCCACGGGTCAAAAGCAAGTGAAGGACAAGACATGGCACATTCAGGCGTGCGCAGACAGCTGACCGGAGAAACGGCGGGACAAGCGGGGAGGGAGCAAAATGGTGAGGCAGCATTTAATGTGGTACAACACATTTAATGTGCAAATACTCCGACGAGGGTGTCACCGGGGACTTATGCGAGAGCAGCGCCGTGATTTGGGGAAAAAGGAGGTGGGTGAGGTTGACCGGTGGGGCCGGTCAACATTCGGAATAGGTGGTCAAACCGAGGGGAGGTCACGGCTAAACGACAAAGGAGGGGAGGTCGCAGCTAAAGGACAAAAGAGAGGAGGTCGTGGCCTCAAGGGGAAGGTCGCGACCAAGAGGGAGGTCCTGACCACAAGGGGTGGTCATGACCAGGAGGGTGGTCTTCACAAAAAGACCACAAGGGGTGGTCTTTACGAAAAGACCAGAGGTCGGGAGGACAAAGAGGTCCCAAGCTAGGAGATCCAGAGGACAAAGAGGACCTGGGGAAATCCAGCAGAGGTGGCCTTTGCCACACCACGAGGTCCTATTGGTCAAGATCAACTCAGAGAGAGGTCTGGACCCTCAGATCCAAGCGAAAGGAGGTCTGGACCATCAGATCCAAACAAAGGGAGGTCTGGACCATCAGATCCAAACAAAGGGAGGTCCAGACGGAGGGGTCTCAAAGGGAGAAGGATCCAACGGAGGAGATCCACAGAAAGTGGTCCAAAGGAGGTCTTGATGGTCAGGATGAACTCAAAGGAGATCCTGCCGGTCAAGATGGAATCAGAGGAGATCTCGACAGTCAAGACCAACACAGAGGAGGTCTCAACAGTCAAGATGAAATCAAAGGAGATCTCGACGGTCAAGACCAACACAGGGGAGGTCTCAACGGTCAAGATGGAGCCAAAGGAAATCTCGACGGTCAAGACCAACACATGGGAGGTCTCAACGATCAAGATGGAACCAAAGGAGATCTCGACGGTCAAGACCAACACAGGGGAGGTCTCAACGGTCAAGATGAAAGCCAAAGGAGATCTCGACGGTCAAGACCAACACAGGGAAGGTCTCAACGATCAAGATGGAGCCAAAGGATATCTCGACGATCAAGACCAACACAGGGGAGGTCTCAACGGTCAAGATGAAAGCCAAAGGAGATCTTGATGGTCAAGACCAACACAGGGAAGGTCTCAACGGTCAAGATGGAGCCAAAGGATATCTCGACGGTCAAGACCAACACAGGGGAGGTCTCAACGGTCAAGATGAAAGCAAAGGAGGTCTTGGCGGTCAGGATGAACCCGAGGAGGTCCTGACGGCCAAGATGACGGGCCAAGGAGGTCCTAACGGACCCAGGGAGGTCCAAAAGAACACAGGGGGGGTCCAAAGGGACACAGGGAGGTCCAAATGTAGAAGGAGGTTTGGACCGAAAGGGAGGTCTAAACCACAAAGAGATCCAAACCAACAAAGAAGAGGTCTGAACCACAAGGAGATTCAAACCAACAAAGAGGTCTAAATACAAAGGTAGTCTAGACACACAGGAGAGTTCTAGACACCAGGAGATCTGGACCCAAGGAGATGGCCAAACAAGAGGGAGGTCTGGGCATAAAGGAATGCCCAAACAAACAAGAGAGGGTTTTGGTCACAAAGAAAGTCTGGACACGAGGAGAGGTCCAAACTCAAGGAGGTCTGGATAGAAAGAGCTGGGCTAAGAGGAAAACAGAACTAACAGAGAAAGGGAGAGACTACTCCAGAGCTCGAACAACTCCAAATAAACCAAGCTTTGGATTAGTTGAAGTTTGGCTTAGTCATTTTAAACACTCAAATTCCGAAAATCTCAAGTTAAGCTTTGAACTCTCATCAAAACGAAATGGTTCTTTTTATTTTGAAGATTTTCAAAAGCTCAGAAAATCAGGGTGTTACAGTCGTAGTACTCGGAGATGTACGTCATACACATCTGCCTCATTTGTGCACACGTCTTGTACACGTGCGAGCATGGCAATTGTGCCTGATTACCCATGTACCCGCGGGCGAATACCCTAATAGAGGCGGGTATGGGCATCCTTCTTTGCCCATGGGTATAAAAACGGGCACAATTCCTTACTCATCGGGTAAACGGGCGCGAGTATAGGTAAGCTCCACCCGTACCCGCTTTGCCCGATTACCCGCCATCTATACTGACAGGTGGGACCATAGACACCCTCATTGTGTAAAAAACTAAAACCCTCGCCTTGCTCGGTCTCACAGGCTCACAGCCCCCAGCCTCCCAGCTACCACATATCAGAAGTCCTCCTCCCCCACTAGATCTCCTCCCGGCGACCCGGCCAGCCGCCCTCCTCCCGGCTGTCCTCCTCCCAGCGAGCCGCGCCTCCCGTCCCCAGCCGTCCTCCTCCTGGTCAGCCGCCCTCCTCCTGGCCGTCCCCCTCCTGGCCAGTCGCCTTCCTCCCGGCCATCCTCCTCCCGGCCAGCCGCCCTCCTCCCAGCCGTCCTCCTCCCGGCCGCCCTCCTCCCGGCCATCCTCTTCCCGGATAGGGACACAGGCAAGTGGTGGCTACTTGCCTCCTCCCGACCAGCCGCCCTCCTCCTAGCCGCCCTCCTCCCGGCTGCCCTCCTCCCGGCCATCCTCCTCCCGACTTGAGGTGCTCTTCTCTATGCCACTTGCTCATAACTTTGTGTTGCGCTGTTGCTTGGTTTTGCAGGTGATCTGTGGTGAATCGTGTATTGGTTGCAAGGTTGATGTCTGGAGCTGTGGAGTTGTGTTGTATGCTCTTCTCTGCAGTTCCTTGCCTTTTGATGCTGAGCGTACTGTGACACTACACAAGAATATCATTGTGAGGAAGAAATTTCTTGTGTTTTTTGGGGCATTTGTTTCCGAATTATTAGGCATACATAGTGCAGAGCTTTGATTTTCAGGATGGGGCTTACACACTCCCTAGCCATTTGTCTACTTCGGCGAGGGATTTGATCGCAGGAATGCTGGTAGCTGATCCTAAGAGCCGCATTACAATGAGTGAAGTTGGGAGACATCCATGGTTTTCAGTTTCAAGATGAACATGCATGGACAAGGCGAATCACACGTTCAGTAGAGGAAGCTGAAATCGATACTAGTGTTTAGCTTGTACTCTTGGTAAGTGCAAAGAGTGAGACTGGAAATACATAGTGCTGTAAAGAGTGTAATAAATAATTCTGCAAGGTTAAATTTTCCTGAGAACAATAAATTAATACACAGATTGGTTTGATTTTCATATGTTCTACTCTTGTTGCAAACTTAATTTGTTTATGTGTGAGGAACTATGCCAGTTTGTATTTTCATTTTATTTGTTGAACTTGATTAGTTTTGTCGAACTTGATGTGTGATTTGTGATGAATTTATTAGTTGTTGAATGTGTGATGCACTATTGATGTGTGAATTGAAATGAACTTGATGTGTGCATTGTTTATGTGTGATGAGTATGCCCGCAGGCGATGGGTACCCACGGGCGGCAGTGCATTGTTCGCGGGTAAATGGGCATGCCTGCGGGCGACGGGTATGGGCGAGGTTCTTCGCCCATCGTCCTTCGCGGCCATGCCCGTGGGGGGAAATGGGGGTCGCGGGTATGGGTATAGGCGAGCACTACCTGTACCCGCCACGCCCGATTGCCATCCCTATATGTAACC
This sequence comes from Phyllostachys edulis, assembly GCA_036346405.1. Taxonomy (NCBI): domain Eukaryota; kingdom Viridiplantae; phylum Streptophyta; class Magnoliopsida; order Poales; family Poaceae; genus Phyllostachys; species Phyllostachys edulis. The sequence goes on along the minus strand of CM070547.1, from coordinate 33,153,042 downwards.
CAATCAAATAGACACTCTTTATTAATTTATCGGTTCAATGCGGATGATATTCTTTAATACTGTATTGTACCACAGACTAGATATGCTTGTACATGAACCAACTGAGAGAAATGCATGACATGCAAATCATATAACGATGTACCATAGCCTCCGACTCGTGTGCGTTCAAAGGCTAAGGTACATCGTTATATGATCTGCATACCACACATTTCCCTTAGTTGGTTCATGTACAAGCCTATCTAGCCTATGGTACAATACAATATTAAAGAATATCATCCGCATTGAATCGATAAATTAACAAAGAATATTCTATCTATCATCTACGCAATGAGCCGGTCTCGGTCAGAGGAGCCTTCCCCTTGTCGCGGGACTCCCCATGTCGGTGTCATAAGTAGAAGTCGCCCATGTCCTGCGATTCCATAATGTAAGTGCACCGTACAGTGAAAAATGTAACAAGGACGTATAGTGTAAAACGTAACAAGGAAGACTAAATTCTGCTATCATAGAAGTTTCGTTATACATAACAGAACAAGGCGGAGAAAACATTACATTACGACACTGAATGACGACCAGACGAGCTGGGTCTGTTGGGGCAATCCTTAGCTGAATACCCAAGGGTCTTGCATATCTTGCACTTGTTTGTGCGGCTAATATTGGTACGTTGGCTGGCATTCATGTTGTTCCGGAAGTGCCACGTTTGCCGTCGCCCCTTCCATGTTGTCTTCAAGTGCTTGTTCGGGCCCCATTGCACCATGTCCGGCAAAAGATCCTTGTAGTTCATTTCCAACCCGTACGAGTGAAACTCCGCACTCCATGTACCGAAAATGTGCTGCATGTCGTAGTACTCGGATATGTACGTCGTACACATCTGCCTCATTTGCGCAAACGTTTGTACATGTGCGAACATGGCTTGTGCAGGAGCTTTGGCTTGTTGCAGGTGCATATCGCCACATCACTCAGGGTGCATACCTGTTTCCTTCCCCCCTGGCATGACTGTTGACGTATTTCCGCCGAAGCCTAATCTCGTACTTCCTCCTAAGGCCATCGATCACCCAGATGTCATACATCCGGGCCTTCTCCATCTTTTGGTCCATGTGCCTCTGCATGTTCTCGGACCACTGCTTACCTTCCTCCATCTGTCGCTTGGCTACATTGGCTCTTTTGACGAAATAACCAACAACGCGAGTCCATGTCTCCTCGACGATCGTGGTGATAGGGAGGCACCGCACACCTTTGAGGATGCTGTTGTAGACCTCGGACATGTTGGTCGTCATAATCTCGTACCTCGAACCGTCTGTGTCATAGAATAGGGACCATTTCTCCAATTCAGGAGCGTGGCCATTAATCCACTCCGAGAAACTTATGGCACTGCTGGGTTGCTCTCCCTCTGGAGTGGACTCCCTTGTATGCCTCGTAGTCTGGTGTTCGAGGTCTCTCTAGATGGACTCAAACTTCCGCCTCTGGTTCTGCAGACACAATGCCTCGAAAGTCTTCATAACCTCCTAACTGCGAAACCACGTGAACAAGTTAGATACAAGATGCCTCATGCACCACCTAGATTGCATGTTGTTCCATTGGTTCAGGGTTCTGTCCCGTGTTGCATGGTGTTGATGGCCGCCAACTGTAAGACCCTCAAATATTGGAATGTGTAGAATTAAAATTATACTAGTAGCATAATTCTTAATTAAGGAACAGTGTAATTCCCTCATTAAAAATCATACTAGAAGCATAATAGTAACAAGTAACAATTCCAATATTCAGGTTCCCGGATATATGTCATGCAATAGTTCCCAGGATTAGTGACTATTGCGCATATATCCTTAAACAACATTGCATCATACACATACAAGTCATACATTCACATAATTATACATTACATGTTACATCTTAGTTCGGTTGCTACAGTAACCGAATTTGCTACAGTAACAGATGACTTTGGTCATCACAAAAGTTTAACAGCGGAAGCAAAATAAACAACAAAACCACCAATGGCCCCAATCCCGCAGGCTATTGCGTGGAGACTAGAACTAGCTTCACTCGTTAGCATCACCCTGATCGGCGCTAACGGGCATCTCATAAAGATAGCCATCCTCACCTGCAACAAGAGGTCATAACCTCTGAGTACGGAAGGTACTCAGCAAGACTTACACAAACTAATAAAAGAAGTGTTTAATAGAACCTACACAAAGGAATAGAAATTTTACATGCATAAGGGTAACAACAGAAGGGTTATAATGGTTCAATTTGCAGAAAGCGATACATCTTAACCTACAGTTGCTAAGTTTTGGACAAAGCAATTTTAATAAATCAGTTTGGACCAAAACAGTAAGTAATTTAGAACATAAGCATAAACAGTAACAATAATAAGTCACAGATCACTATCAACCGTGCATGACAACCATCATGCCGAAATAATTCCCAAAACCAAAAATGAGAGCAAAGTCTATACAGGTGACATCAATTCAAGTGTCGTCCGTAACCGTGGACACGGCTATTCGAATAGTTTTAACCTTGCAAGGGTGTACATCTTTACCCACACGACTTAGTTAGCCCGTAAGCCTCCGGAATAATAGCACACTGCCTTTGGTATGCCGGCCGGGTAGACTAAGATTTGGTATTTTTCAACAAGTTGACACTATTGAGTTGGACAACCCATGTGAGACTGATCCCGCTTAAACAACGACTGATAGCATCTATTCAACCGGGGTCCACATGTTATGCCGGGAATGCCGACCCAATCAATTAAATGCGAACTCGTGCATAACTGCACATATTAGACCGCAGTCGGGGCCCTGAAGGTACGTACATGCGATGGAACACATCTACGCCCTCACCCTTCTAAGAACATCTGATATCGATATAAACTCCACATGGCATACGACACGGCCCGAAGACTTAAGCATCTATGCCATATGAAATCAATACACATGTCCTTACTCTCCTATTTCCAACTCAATAGCATTAACCTTTTACTTAACCAAACAGTGCCCATACACTGCGTGTGGAAGTACGTTGGGGCTTGAATTGGTTTGTCAGAGTTCAGTCCTTAATCAACCCAGACAAGGCATCCACATTTCCCAATTCTCGTGCACAAAGGCACCATCACTAGCATCCACTTGTCCATATTTGAAATAAATTTAACAACAAGATTTAGAGTTGTTTCAAATTTAAATAAACTAAACAAAGAATCAAAATAAATAAAATTTATTTGTTGTTCCCAGGTTTGACAAGATAAGCTCGCCAAACACTACCGTTCTATGGACTGCATGGCTAAGCAAAATTTAAAACTAAATATTATAATACCACACACTACCTTAGGTTGAGTGTATGATCAAATTCAAGGTAAGCCACAAGTTCAGGTTGTAACTAACTAAGACAGAGCACAAATAATTTTTAGAAAATTGCATGCAACAGCGTCACTGTATTTTGTAAATCTACAGTTCAAAAGATTAGGATCAACATAGTGCAGAGAGGTAGCTTGCCTTGGTAATAATAAACAACCTCTTGCTCAGGTTCTTGCTGCTCAACAATAGACTCAAGAATCTCAGAAGAACACATCTAAAAGAAAATAAAATCCAATAAACACAGGGAAAACAGAGAACAGCATGCATAAAAGAATGTATGGTCAAGGGCCTAAGACATTATTAGCAACATGCTTAAGGTACAATAACTTACTTAAGGATAATAAGCTACAACTAATCTTTGCTAATATTATTAATTACAGCTTAGAGTTTAGATAGAGCTACAGTTCAGGTTTTAAAAACTGGAACAGGACAGCTTAAAATTAAATTGCTTGCCTAGCTAAACAACATATAAATGAAATACTGTGCTGGAGCTAAGTGTATTTAAACTAGTGCTGTGACCTAACTGATCATTTAATACCTATTAATAGCATTTTAAGAGAGTGGACTCTTGCTGTAGGTGTTGTCGGTTTGACTTATAACCAAAAACAGCAAAGAGCCTTTTTACCATAATCGGCTGTCCTGGAGAAATACCCAAAACGCAAACCTTAAATAGGAGCTAGAGCTGTCTGGGAAGTAATTAATACCATAAGCCATCAATACTAACCCTACCCGCTCAGTTTAAGAAGGAAAAGGAAGATTAGCCATTTGTCGGTTTTAATCGACCATGACTAACAGAGAGGGGGTTGCACCCATAAATGAACTGGTGACCTAAGACTTTTGAAGAAAGATTACTGGTGATGCTAGGGTTTACCTAGGACCTAGATAAGCTAGTATACTGGCAAAGAAACCCTAGGGCTTGAAACGATATGAAAGACCGAAAAGTTATAAAAACAACTTTTCAATTTAAAGAAGTTTGGAACATCACAGGAGCATGTGAGTGATTCCAGTGAGCTAAAGATGTCCTTAGGAAGTCTAAGATGACAAGAATCAGGGTTTCAACTTACCAGCTAGGGTTGGAGAAGAAGAAGAAATCAAGTTCTTGGTCAACAGTGAAGACCCAAAGTCCTTTACACTAGTCTGACCAAAACAAAAATGGTAGAACTAAGGTTCTAAGGATCATTAGGCACATTCTTGATAAGAAAAGATGAAATCCAACTCACCAGGAGGAGGTTTCACCTAAGTGGTTTTCCACTAGCTCAAGTTGACAGAGAGGAAAACCTAAGTTCAACCCTACAAAAGATGCCCAAAACCACATTAGCATGAGATTTAGGCATGCTTGAAGTTGAACAAGGGTGAGAGCAAGAAGGCTTCACTGGGAAGGAAGACAAACTAGTGAAGCTCCTCTCGGTCAACAATGGCAGAGGGTAGACAGTAGGGTTTATATAGTGTTGGAGCCACTAGAGCAAACGAGAATTCTCCAGAACTGATGAGGTGGCAACTAAGGATAAATATCAAGGGAATATCCTTATTTTCACTGTGCACTACCACCACTCCGGCGAGAATATCGTCGACGGCGTCTGACAGAGAGAGGAGGAAAGAGTCGCCATCGACACGCTGGTCCCGGCGATCCACAACCATGCACACCACGCCGAAGCTTCAAGAACAACAGCCGTCCGATTATAACTGAGCGGCTGTGATGAGGTGGTCAAATAACACTGAACCGGTATCTAGCGATATGGGCCGTGCGATTTCCAACGAACGGCTAGGATTGAGGGTAGGTCCGGGGTGGTCCGAACGTCACAATCCATAAGGATCGTCCGATTCTACTTCAACGGCCCAAGATCTAATGCGCGCTGTGAGCTTTAAGCCTAAAAGGGAGTCACCGTTAGATCTAGAATCAACGGTCAGAGTTGATGGGAAGTGCGAATGGTCCGAAGGTCACAATGGATGCGGTCCGTCCGATTAAATTTCAACGGTGGATATCGCTTGGCACCTCTGGCCGGTCCGAACGTCACATCTGATCAGGCCCACACGTTGAGGATTCAACGGCCCAGATGCTTTTCAATTTCCGCCATTTAAAGATGGCTTGCCCTGAAGATCGCGCGCCGCACGTTTTTGATCCTACGGTCAAAATCGGAGGGACGGATTGGAGTGGTCCGAACGGCACATCTGATCTGGCTCGTTCGCGAGGAAATGGACGGCTCGATTTCGCTGAAGTTGAGGCCGCGCGAGCGAACGTGTCGGGGCCGAACCACTTGCACAGGGTTGGACTCAACTGGGTTGGGATGAGTCGCTACAGTGCAAAAGGGTTGAGTTTGGGTCGGAAAGGTTGATCAACCCATTTCAAAATTTCAAAAGCTTTGACTGGGACTTTAAAAATAGCAAACAAATTTGTAAAAACATGAAATTTTGCAGAATTGCTACTGGGATGATATATTCCCCAAATAAATTTTTGAAACCACTGTTTCTCATTTTGAAATACATAAATAATCCATTTAGGCCGAATAGGTTTTGTTTAAAGACAAATATTTTTCTCAAGATCGAAATAATTTCTAAAAATTCAACAAAAATTATTTTTGGCCATAACAATTCATCTGGCTATTAAATAAAATACTTCCCGGTCTTAATACCAACATTGAGTGGTATTTCCTTTTGAAGCTTTGATTAAATTGGAGTTTTAGTTAGAAGTTTGGGGAAATTAGATTGTAACATGTTGTCCAATTTGCCAAAATGAACAACGATACTATGAGCAGTACCTTATTATTGTTTATTAAGGCTGAGGCTGTTACAAACCTACCCCCCTTAAGAGAATCTCGTCCCAGTAAACTAACTAATTACCACTAAACTAATTAATTACCAGTAAACTAACTAATTAATAACCAGTAAACTAACTAATTATGGTAATAATGATAAAAGCATCCGATAAATTACCCGCCCTTTGGGGGTAAGTTATAAAAAAGCCGAGTGACAAGCGACGAGCAGCAAGCAAATACTTGATATCCAAAAAAATTAATTATGTTAAGTTCTCTGAGTTCTCAGCGACGAGCACCGGAACGAGAAGCGAAACACAATTGGGATGAACGAAGAGCGACTACAAGGTTTTGGTATTTATAGCCGAGCGAAGAGCGACTATGAGATTTTGGTATTTAAAGCCGAGCGAAAGAGGAGCCGCTGAGTTGGCGCCGAGAATTTTGGATGTGTTGTCTACACGCAGCTCTACGGGCAAGGGGGATAGCCACGAGGAGTCGACAGATGTGCGGAGGAGGGATGATGGACGATTGGAGAGGTGGCCACCGCAGGGTGGCCGGGCGGGAGGGGGGGGGAGGAGGGCTGGCGGGAGGGGGAATGTGTGACATGTGGCGGGCGGGAGTAATTACAGTATATTTAAATGAAATTGTGAGATAAAATCAGAGAGTAAAATTATGGAAAAATTACACAAGATAGTACAACGTGTTAGGAGCATTCACATAAAATTTCATAATTTTTTGAACTCATTTGCTATATTTAAAAAATCCTACGAACACAGCCGAAACCCTAATCAGTAAACCCTAATTTATACTAATTTCGGCCGGCAACGTAACCCTACTTGCGACGTGGCAGGCCGAGGGGCGTTGCCACACGGCAGCCATGCGGGTGGCCGCGGCAATGGGCTGATATGGCGGCGGGGGAGGCGTTCCTACACAGCGCTCGTGCGACAATGGTTGCGTGGCGGGCGGGGAGAGGCCACCGTATGGTAGCTGTGCGGCAACGGTGCTATATTTGCAAAAAAAAAGAGGGGGGATGTTCATTCCTGTAAATACAAGGTGGAAAGGTGCCAATACGACAAAAAAATTCTAGAAAACCATAGTATCCTAAATACAATGGTATTTTTGGAGTTTTTTTTTTAAAATCTACTCCCAACCTCTTTTTTCTAAATCGAGAAATGCGTTACAACAGCCGTGCTCTCCGAGCTTTCTGTGCCCTGGCGATGCGACATCGTCCGAAGTGAGGACTTGTTCAAAAGAAAAACAATCCCGTGACTAACCTAGCTAGTTCTAACAAGACTAACATTAACTAATAGCTAATGACAATAATTTACAATATACAAAATGGTATGGCATATAAAACAATAAAAACTTTATTGCTATTAAAGAATTATTACAATTGAATCATGCTTTACATTAATTTACAATTTACCAATTAAGCTGTACTCCTAGTGACTAACCTAGCTAGTTCTAACAAGACTAACATTAACTAATAGCTAATGACAAGCCGGAAGCAGCAGCAGGGCCAGCATGGGGGCCTCACTGGCATCGGTGGCAGCTTAAAGATGTTCAGCTCCCTCTTCCAGCTGCTCATGATCTCCTTCTTCCCGTGATCAACTCCTTTTTGGTGGTCGTCGCCGGCCGAGCAGCGGCGGCCGAGGTTCTTCCCGTCGTCTTGGGTTCTTGGCCTTGGTCGGCGAGCTTTTGCTTCTTCCTCCCGTCGTCGTCTTGGTCATCTTCGGCGGCTGAGCAGCCACGGCCGACCGGCGGCATCTTCTTGTGGGCATCCCAGCGCTCGTCGGCGAAGGAGCCGCGGAGACCGGGGCTGGGCTTCTTGTGGGCGTCCCACCGGCCGTCGTCGGGGGACCCGCCGCCGTCGAAAACCCCCAGTGTGGCCTCTTCTTCTCCGTCGACGGCCGGGGAAGCACCCCGGAATCCTTAGCTTCGGTGGTCATGGCGGCTTTGAATCTTCTCCCGCTGCTGGTCGAGACACCAGCTCTTCTTCTCGAGAATTCCTGTATCACAGTCACTCACAAAGTCAAAGCAAACAAGCAGATGGTTAGCGAACGCTGGAATTGAAATGGAAGTGCTTGGTCGAAGCCAACACACCAGTACGGGCGCACCTAAATAAGCAGTAGTTTGGACCCAAACTTTTTAGGAGTTTTTGGTTAAATGGCACTGGTTGCACGCGAAACAGTAAATATAGCTCTGTCTAGATATCAAAACCAAAAATAGCATCACGGACTCGTCGGCAGACGACACATGTCATCGTCCGTGCTACCGGTGCGCGGACGCCCTCGTCCCCTCCGCAGGGGACGGGACTTCCGACACGTGTCCTCGTCCCTTCCTCAGGGGAGGGGCACTTCTGACACGTGTCTTCCTCGTCTATGCTGCTCGGGAGATGACTCATACTGCTAATTAATTATGATTAAATTGATCATGACTAAATAATTAGGACTAACTAACTACGACTAATTAATTATGAATAATTAGTTGTGACTAAATTAATTACGACTAATTAACCACGACTAGATTGATTAGGAGTTTAGGACTAATTAATTATGACTAATTAATTACAACTAAATAATTATGACCAATTAATTACGACTAAATAATTACATCTAATTAATTACGACTAATTAATTACACGGTTTAATTAATTAACCCCACAATGTTATTATTTAGTCGTAATTAATTAACCCCCACCATGTAATTAACCCCACAGTGTAATTAATTATACTGGTTTAATTAATTAATGCTCGTCTGGTTACCACGGTTAATTAATCCTAAATGCACACACGGTGGGACTTCCCTCGTAGTGCTAGTTAATTAATTAATTACACGGTTAATCCTTGGTTTAATTACGACAAGCAAGGATTAATTAAACCCGTAATTAATTAATTAACTAGCACTACGAGGAAAGTCCCCACCATGGTGCAGACGAGGATTAATTAATTAAACCGGTGTAATTAATTAATTAGCTGTAATTATTTAGTTGTAATTAATTAGTCAGAATTAATTTAGTCGTAATTAATTCGTCATAATCAATTTAGTCGTGGTTAATTAGCTGTAATTAATTTAGTCATAACTAATTATTCATAATTAATTAGTCATAGTTAGTTAGTCGTTATTAGTTAGTCCTAATTATTTAGTCATAATCAACTTAATCGTAATTAATTAGCAGTATGAGTCCCCTCCCTAGGAGCGCGGACGAGGGAGAAACGTGTTGACCCCTAGGGAGGGGATGACGGTGTCCGCGCACCTGTGGCACGGACGAGGACACGTGTCGCCTGCCGGTGAGTCTGCGGTGCTATTTTTGGCTTTGATCTCCGGAGAGGGCTATATTTGCTATTTCGCGTGCAAACAGTGACATTTAAGCCAAAAACTCAACTTGGCGATGTGGTACTAAACGCAGGTACCTGAGAGCCATCGTTCCCGTCTGAAGACAGTTGTTAGCGAAGTGTCCCGACTCCCTGCAATTGTAGCAAACTGTCGGTCTGCTTTGCTGGTTGCTTTCTGGGATGGGGTTGACTGAAACAGGATTACGAAAATGTTGAGTAGCTAGACGAGGTGCTGGAACAGGCGCAAGTGTTTTAAACGAGTTCTACGACGAAAATCAAGTAAACTACTGAGGAACTATCATCGCTCTCTGCTGAGACTGATGACTTCCTTGCTGAGCCATTCTGCGCTTGCGTTTGTCTTTAAGGATCAATGTCTTATTGACCAACTCTTGAAAGTCTGGGAAAGTATGAGCAATTAGACTGACTTGCAGTCCGGTGTTTAATCGTTTCAGGAAATGACTCTGCCGAGCCTTGTCGGTGGCGACATCTTCTGTAGCGTAACGTGCAAGTTTAGAGAACTTATTGAGATAGTCAAACACTATCATATCTCCTTGCTTAAGTACACGGAACTCATCCTTTTTCAGGTCTATGATTCCCTTCGGCACATGTTACTTGCGAAAAGCTGTAGAGAACTCTTCCCAAGTAATGTTCTGTGGTGTCTCATGCGTAGCACAAAAATTATCCCACCATTCACTGGCAATCCCTTCCATCTGATGGGTAGCATAAAGGGCCTTCGCATGATCGTTGCACTGAGTGATCAACAACTTTCTTTCAATCACGCGAAGCCAATCATCAACTTCCACTGGCGAAACATTTCTCGAAAAAGTCGGCAGACGGGTTCTCATGAACTCTGCTAACTTAGGCGATCCATGGTGACCATGAGCAGTTGGTGCTACATTATTGTTGTTGGCTTGGTTGTTGTTCATGTTCTGCATCTGATTCATCATTGCATACATCATTTGCGTTTGGGCGGCCATGAATGCTCCAAAGTTCTACAGATCTATAGGTGGTGCTTGAGGTGGAACTGCTCCCACAGGGGGCTGTTCATTTCCTTATGCTCCATTAGTTCCTGATCCACTGATAGCAGTGTTGTGAGTCTAAACCATCTGGCGAAAGCTCAAAGGATTAGATAAGGTAGCAAGCACAAGATATGTTAAGAACTAAGCAGGGGTAGGTTAAACCCAACAAACATGACACAAAGAACTCAATTGAAATAACTATTTATTAATAAGGATCTTAGTATGGCTGCAACAAATGTCTAAGGGCTTTTGCAGCTCATACTGCACACAAGAAAACAGAAGTGAACCTATCACACAAATCTACCGTCTAAAGGATGATACTCCTAATCTTAAGTTGATGCGGCTCTTACACACTGAGCCTCAACTGACTAAGCCTAAACCTCTGCTGACTCAATCGCTGAGGTAACCTCCACAACCACGATGACGTTCTTTCCTGCTGTAGACTAGGAGATGCGTAGGCATCCTCGCGAACGGATCCCGATGTCTTGGAACTAGCGCAACAGGAACAGGTGGCTCGGGTGTAGGCATGACCGGCTCTGGCTCCTCAAGCTCCTCTGGCTCCTCGGGCTCCTCCAGGACATAGAAAGCCTCCTCCAGCTCTGCAATCCTCTCCTCTACAAGTTGCAAGGTCTCATAGCCTTCCTGTAGCTCTGTGGCAGTAGTCTCCAAGGCTTCATCTTGGACGGCAACGAAGTGAGCAAGGTGAACCACAATAGTATTTGGTTCTCCATCGGTGGATAGGTAGCAGGCTAGAAGATCCACGGCTACGACGCGGGGATGAAGGCAGAAGACTGTACCCTTCAACTTGTTGGCGTAGATGTTGCACACTCGCAGGATGGCAAGATGTGAAGACTCCTGGATCCCTTCAGCGAAGATGATCCTCCGAACGGAGATGTTCAGTGGACGACTGGCCCTAGTGTCCCTTCAAGCGTAGATGGTCAATCGACAAAGCACTCCACGATTCCAACCATTCACCATCCAGTTGGTGCCTTGGTAGAGTGGTCTCTGAAATCCTCCAAGTACTTGTAGAATCTTCCACAACTCAGCAGCGAGACCTCCGTTACGCTCTCCATAAGTTTGAAGTTGAGCCATCTGTCAAGGACAGGCAAAAGGGTAAGAACCAACTTAAAAACAGTGTGGATAAGATTTTTTTTGCAATAGACGAGACAAGAGAGAGATAAGAGAAGTTAAGCAATTCATTAATCTTGCAAGTTAATTTTTGCTACAGAAAATAGTTTTGACACTCTGATCTAAGTAAGGTCAAGGCCTGCAGTCAGTGTGGCTCTGATACCACCTTTGTCGGGACCCAAAAAATGCAATTCTGGACCCTCTGTGTATAATGCACTATCCAGGATCAAGCTAGTGCACACAGTATCAACATAGATGAATATTATTCCACACAAAACGAATATAAGAATAAACGACTAATTTGAATAATAAATAACAGTTTTGACTGTATGGTCGAGTTTACAATTATTAAGCCACGCAGGGCTGACACTAAATAAAGAAATAACAGTGGAATGAAAGCAACTCTAGCGGATACCCAACAACTCACCATAGGCAACTGACTGGGATCAAGACCTAATGATCACCATCCTCATAAAGCTCCTCCTCGAAAGCAGATGACGATTCTTCTACTCCAGCTGAATGATTGTAGCAAGAATGAGTACTCCGAGTACTCAACAAGTTATACCACATAATACAATTATAGATGATAGCTTATTCCAAAGGAAATGGCTCCTGTGGCTATTTTACAATAAAGCAACATTTGCAATTGAATACAAATAATAGATTGAAAGCGTAACTTGAAACAAATAACAATAATAATTCAACAAGTATTTTCACAAAGCTTACATAACCTAATCAATTTCTTTCACACAGCTGCATAAGTTTTCCCACATAGCTGTCCCTTCCCAATTGTGTTTATGAAAATCTACCCCTCGTGTCAAATCCCCGAGCATGTCCATGACCGCAGATGTAGCTATTCAAATAGATTGATTAACACTCTGCAGAGGTTGTGGACTTTACCCACATGATATAACCAGTGTAGTTAGCACCAATCATAACAAAACCTTTCCGAAACTTTACCCTGATGATTGACCCTCCCGATGTGTTTTACCGTCGTACCAACCCTGACACAACGCTTTGATACGACGCACACTGTTGGACCTGAAGACAGCGAATCGCTCATAAATATGACCCTACCACAGCGGTACACACCTCCACCTGGGCACACAATCTATCCTACATGCCTGAGTAGTCAATGTCAACATTCCATAACTTACTAAGTTAGTCTCATCCCATACCAGACATGTGGTTTTACAGTTGTGCCTTAGTTCAATGGCGCACAAAGTTAAGTTCTTAATTGACCAAGGCGAGACTACCAAAATTCTATCTAATTAATCATATTCATATTTTCCCAATCACACAGTTCCACCACATCACACAGTTCCATCCACTCGCCTCAGTCTAAATCTTTTTTCCACCTTGTTGGTTAAGTGCAACACATGCCATCAACGGGTAACAGCATACTGCACACAATTTTAGACATATTCCACAATCACTTAGTCAAATTCATACTTGCAACTCAAATGATACAAATGACTCGTTGTATGGCTAAGCAAACTATTCAGATTTAACCAACCCACATTGGTGCTATGATATTACCAACTAATAATTAACCAAGTTAGGGTGACAAAAGATTATAATAATACAATAGGCAAAGTAGATAAAATCAAATTGGCATATATCTAATCCAAAAATATTTAAATAAATACTTAAAGTAAAAAGCAATAATTTGAATCAAGGTAATTTTGGAAAATTGGGTTCAACATGGCCAAAGGTACAACTTTCCTTGGAACAAGTCTTGGTATCGGTCCTGAGCTTGATCAACTACTCCTGCTTCGAAAACAACCGAAGTATCAACGTCTACTCGCAAACGAAAGTAAATAAGCAAAATAAATACAAAATAGATATATAATTAACTCCAAAAATTAAATAAAAATATAGGGAAGGTAGATCTTGAATTTAGATGAATTTAGAAATTTGAATGGGTTCAATCAGAGTACGTATGAGGAAGAATGAGCTTTTGGAAGATCTAACCCTAAGAAAAAGAAAAAGGAATTTCTATTTCGAATTTCCCGAATTATCTTTCTATTGGAAATCCTGAATTACTGTGTCAGCATGACGCCAGCAACAAATTTTGGAACTAAAGAAAATCCAAAAAATAGGAACAGAGGCTGACATGTAACACCCCGATTTTCAGAATTGGGATGTTAATATTTAATTTGGTGATATAGCAAATTTTTTTATTATGTTTTAAAATTTTTCCAGTGTTTAATCAAAATGTTGCTTTAAAAATCAAATTGAATTAATTAAAAGGTTGCATGTTTTTAAACCAAATTGTTTGGGAAGACTGCCTTTAAATTAAATTATTTTGTTTTCTTGTTTTGGCATGCTTTTCAAAAATCATGTCATCGATGCATGCATTAGTATCACCGCTCTTTTTCAGTTCAACCGACCGCAGGCTAAACGCCTGTGTGTTCCATCTTTTCCGGTCATCTCTCTTTTTCCTTCTCTGCTAACTCCTTTCGCTTCTTTCCTTCTAATCTCATCCAAAAACTCAAAACCAAGCCATGCATGTCATACCACCGCGATCATCATCGCACGACCAACCTATTTCTGTAATCCATTTTCGCATGCATGGCAGTTTGAGCAAATTCGCAAACAGACGAAAAGAAGTAGCAGTTGAAACGCCTGCATGCCCATTCTTTCCCCAACTTCTCTCTTCACAATCACAACCAAAAACCAAAAACCGTGCAACGCATGTTATACCATTGCGATCATTGTCTCGAGAGAATTCCATTGTAGTGTTTAGTTCGCGCATGCAAGGTCGTTGAAGTGAGCCGGAGAAAAGAGGAAGAACTGTACTGCTATTCATCTTCCAAGCAAATAGGAACTTCAAAGATTTTTAGAGAGCATCACACTCTGGAAAAATTCCTGAAAATTTTACCTAAGCATCAACATTACGTCAGAAACCTTCCATAAAAATTTTGTGATTTTTGGAGCTAGGAAACTATGTCTAAAAATTATCAAACTCCCCGCTGCTATTTGTTTTTCCCCCAAAACCGAACACTGTTCATTTATTTGTGCCCAGCCGGAACAGTGCTGTCCACTGCCATCTTTTGCCCAAGCCGAATCTTTACTCTCCCCAAATAGCTAATCCCACTGGCTACTCCATCCCCTGCCACCTTCCCTACTCCTTGAGATTGCTTTTTTTTCTCTCGTGCAAAACCAACCTCACAGCCACTCATCCCACTGCCTCCTCACGCCACTTCTTCCCCAAAACAGCACAGCTCCATTTCTTTCTCATGCAAGCAAGCTCCCATCTTCTCTCCCCAAAATCCCAGCCCAAAACCAAAAATCACAGCATGCATGTTAGATCGCTGAGTTCCCCATCACGCAAGCAACCCATTCATCCAATTCATATTCGCATGCAAGGCTTTGTGAGTGGTTTGAAGGAGATGAGGAGGAGCAAGGTTGGAGGGTGCTCGCTGCTGCCTTAGAGGCGCTGCAGTGCGGGCATTGCAGCAGCAAGTAGAGTTGGAAGAGCCAAGGTGCTACAGCAGCAGGCAACGGTACGGCGCTGAGGCAAAGAAGCCGAGGCGAGCAGCGGCCAGGTGAAGGCGGCGCAGCCCGAAGGTGGCCAAGTGGCAGCTCGGCATGGTGGAGCACGGCGGCCGATGTGGCAGCGCTGCAGCGGTAGCCCAGTGCAAAGGCTGGGGCGCGGCCAAGGCCAACTGGCCAGTAACAGCGGCGCCTGGAGGTGAAGGGTGCTGCATTTTGTGCTTTGATGCGGCAGAAGCAAGCAAGAGCTTGCTGCTGCAGCAGCCCGGCAGTGGCAATGTATGGCTGAGGCAGTAGCAGCAGCGAGGAGGAGAAATGGTGGAGGAGGCGAGCTTGCTGCAGCAGCACATGCAGCGGCTTCGGCGGAGGCGCGGTTCGGTGGTGGCCGGATCTAGCTTGGTCGGAGCAAGGAGAAGGCGGAGGCAAGGAGCCAAGGCCGATGGAGCAGCGGCACTAGGCGCAGCAGCTTGGTGAGATGAGGCCGAGGCGCTACGTAGATGTAGCGACGGCGATGATGCGGAGCGGGACACGAATGTGGACAGCAGAGGCTCGCTGCGGCACGGCGGTACTAAGATGACAGCCATGGACAAGAAGGCGGACGTGGACGACTACGGTGGACGTGAACGTACACGAGGACGAGATCGGTGACGACTACGGTAGACGTGGATGCGGAGCCAAGAAGACGTCATCCGGTGGCGATTCACACGTCTAGCGTTGCGGTAAAACCTTTAGTATTATTTTTGTTACCGTGCTTTGATATTAGTCGTGCATGTTGCATATTAGTCGTGTGCATGTCATCTATTTATGCATGTTTAATTATAAAAATGTTTTGGTAACTTAAGACCAGTATAATTCTCTGATTAGGTCATATTTGTGCGTAGGCGTGATTATGTATCGATATATTGGTGAATGCAAATAATTATATTATTGTGGTGAAATGCATGTGTTATTGTTCGGTAGATGCTAGGTTATATATATAAATTGGATCATTGGATCGGATGATATGATTTTGGAGTCGCATTGAAAATTGGTAGTGATCTTTTGATAATACATTAATTGGAGATTTTTCCTCATGTTGGATTAGTAATTTTAGGAGATAGGATGTATAAGGATTTTATGATTTATTACTTGATGGATAGTTCTTGTGATGATATTGAATGAGATATGGAGGTTGACTCGAATAATTTATTTAATCATGACTAGATTGATCGGGTGTCTTAAGTAATAGTTATGTGAGTCACTTGTGCTAGAATTTGGAGAAGGTAGCAATTGATCATTTGGTTGCAAACAAATATTTGGATTTGCCATGCACTTAGTAGGTAAGTCCCATGTGCCGAGTCGGTGGAATTGTACTCTCTATTGGATTAGTAGATAAATGATTATTAGTCAATCGTAGAAGCACATATGTGATTGGATTGGTAGATGTGTACACGACTAGTCCGGTGAAGTGGATATGAGTTGATTTTTTTTGTGAACTACTAAATGTTGGATGTGCTATTAAATTGTAAAGCTCATTAGGTGTCGGTAAGTCAAATAAACCTTGATCGGTGGAAATGTTGGTGTTTACAAATGTGATTTGCTGAGGCAAGACTAGTAAAGCTAGATAGTTAGTATTAGCTTAAATAGTATATCGGGGAATGATTGATGGATTTAGTCATGGTCATATGCCCGTAAGTCGGTGGATTTCGTATAATTATTGGATAGGTTGTATAGTTGGAGTATCGTGAGTTCGGACATCACTCGATGGATTGACTACCTTGATAATGCCTTAGTGAAGGTTAGTACGGGATTTAGATCAAGGTATGCGAATATGATCGGAGAGTGTTATGCATGTGAGTGGATTCAACACCAGAGAATCAGTTAAGTCAATGATCATGAGAATATTAGATTTGCCGATAGATGTTTTCCTTAGGAATTAAATGGAATAGAAAAGAATATTTGTAGGCCTCATTTGTCATGATAGAGGCTAGGTTAGCATGTACGCAAAAAGTATTAAATTATTTGGAAAAATCCGTAATACAATTATTTATGCACTGCATATTCATTTAACTTCAAAAATTCATAACTTGTGCAAACCAACTCCAAATCAAGTGAAACCAAGTTTGGTAATTTTATTTTTAGATGTATTTTAATTTGAAATAGCTTTGAAATATGTCTCTGCCACAGAGAATATAGTTTTTGGAAAGTGATCCAAAGTTGTTTTATTTTTGAACTAGAAAATGCTTTTAACTTTAAAAATTCATAACTATTTCATAAAACCTCCAAATAGGATGAACCAAGTTATTTTGGTCTTATATTAGTATTCTCTATCCATCCATATAATCCTCATACTCACCACTGCTCTGCAAATTTTGGCCAAATAATTAAATTAAGTGAACAGTAACCGAATTGAATTAAATTGGAATTTCCTGAAAACTGATTTTCAAACCTTCATAACTCTCACATACTAAGTCCAAATGGAATAATTATTTCACATAAATTCATCTAAAATCATAATCTAGCTACTTTATAAAATTCATGCATTTTTGAGCAATTTGAATTTTTCGGCTTTTCTCGATGTTTATTCGATATCGTCTTTCTTTAGATTCCGAGTTGCCGGAAGTAAGCGAGTACATAACCGAGAGTGTGCAAGTGAACTCCCTGAAAGGCAAGCATCATTTGAAATTTCTTTTGCATCATATTTGATCCCAGTTTTGTTAAGTTAGTGCAATGATAATTACTTGCATGTTATTTTTGATAATGTCGCTTTAAATGAGCTTTTGGTCTCTACAAGTGATGGTTAGTGATGGTGACTTTGTGCATGAGCTTGGGTAAGTGTTTGACTTGTCTGGACAATTAAGGACCGAACTTTGGTAACATATTTGATTCAAGTAAAACTCGTGCTACCACATGCGTGTATGGTATTTGCTTGGTTAAGTAAGGGGTTGGTGTTGTTAAGTTGATGACCGGTGGTGTGAGGACGATATGTGTTCCATCGCATATATGCTTCAGAGGGTGCCGATTGCAATTCTATAATGTGCGGGTGAGCACTATTTAAACTTATTAATTGGGTCGGTGTGCCCAAAGACAACTTATGCGCTGCTTAGCTAGTAGGTGGGTAGCCTACACTTAAGCGGGATTACATCGCGCATGGGCAAGTCAACTTAATAATATCAACTTGCTGAAAAACACTAAGTCTTGGTTTACCCGGCCGGCATACCATAGGAAGTATGCTATATTCGGAGGCATCTGGAGGCTTACAGGTTAATCAAGTCGTGTGGGTAAAGTAGTACAGCCCTGCAGGGTATAAATCTATTCGAATAGCTGTGTCCATGGTTATGGACGACCACTTGAGTTACATGGTTGCTATTGTTAGACTTGGAATTAAAATTTGTGGTTATAACTTGGTATTCGTCATGAATGGGATGTTCATGTATTTTGTTGTATCAAAGTGGACAGCCACTTTGTTATTTGTATGATTCATTTGTTATTCAATTTACTACTTATTCACATGCTTTACTTCTACTTCAAATCTGATTTCAAAATGGCACTTGAAAAACTAGTATGTGTAGGTTGTAAATTGTTGCGTCTCTTTTGCAAAACTAAGCCAATATGAGCCATCATTTGGAACAACCTCTAGCATGACTAATTTTTATTTGTGTAAGACTTGCGAGTACCTTTGTACTCAACCCGGTTGCTGCAATTTCAGGTGAGGAAGACTTTGAGCCCGTTGAGCTCGTTAGTGTCGATTTAGGCGACATTGACGAGTAGTGCTATCATTTAACTCCCAGTCGGTTACCGATGGGTTATGGGGCATACCATGCTGGATATTTTGGTTTATTTACTTGCTTCTGCTGTTACTTTATGATCTTATTTGAATTTGGCCGGTCGGTCACTTGTAATAGTTGTAGACTTGAACTATTATGTTGTATGTCTTTTGACCTATGAATGTATGAATGTTGTATGGATATGATCAATGCTATATGTGAGTTTGGGGCATGTTGGTCGCTGATCTTGGGAGCCAACATGACCTCATGCTCGCTGTTCATGGATTCCATTTTAACTCACTAAGTGTGGTCTTTGATTGTTTAGAGAACCGATAATCATGCAGTGCTTGCAGAGGAGCAGTACGCATGATCACGGGGCTCTAGTTTCAGTAAAGATCTCTCATTTAGATGGAGTTAACTTAGAATCCATTTACTTGGGGCCCAAAGTTATCTCTATAAGGCCGGGTAGGCCTTGGTCTTACAGAAATAACCCAGGTGTCCCCACATGATAGGTGGGCCCTTTGTTCTATGGACCGAGTCCACGAAGTTGGCTCACGAGTCTTTGGCTCATGAGTCAACGGCATTGTAGCTTTGACAGGTGGGACCCACATGGCAGATACTAGGCTCATGGTGAACTAGGTTTAGCTAGGGATTGGATCTGTGTTAGGTACGGGTTTGGCTGACTCGGCGCTGATGTGGTTGCCAAGTGACGCTGACTGGACAACACGTAAGCAAAAGGGCTAAGGTCGCAGGTGACGTAGACGATGACGTGGCTGACAGTGTGGTGGTGGCGCATGGGTTCCGAGGGTTGCCGGCGATTGTGGCCTCGGCGGTGGACACGGAGGTGCACAATGGGTAGCTGAGCACACGGCAAACTCGACAGTGTACTCACTGGTGCAAGGGAATAACGGAGATGGCCGACGGTGAGGTTGAAGCGGAGATTATGTTTCGGGCTTGATGGAAATAGAGCTCCGGTGACGCTTCGACGATGTGAAGGCGACGGCGAAGTAGCTCTTGGTCTTGCGATCTCAACGGAGGCGACGGCGATGCTCGAGGTCCATTGACGGCGGAGGCAAAGCTTGTCGTAGCTTGCGGCGGTGCTTTGCTTCCGCGACGATTTCTGATAGCTAGTGTTTGGGTTTTGGCTCCGGTCAGCGCGACTGGGATGCGAAGGCCGAGGTCTTCCCCTCCCTTTATATAAGGGCGGTCGGGAGAGTCCGGAGTGCGCATGCCAAGAAAGGTCCACATAGCGGAGGAGTTTGAGTTGTCCCCGATTTAGAGAAGATAAACAGAAATCGGTGGGGGTCCACTAATCAGCGGTTGTGGCTCGGACGAAACCGCAGCACACACAGCACAACTAAGACTGGTAGGTGGGACTAGGCGAGCGGTGAGAGAGAGAGAGATGGGCAGCGCGGGATTGGGTCAGGAAAGAACGCTGAATAAATGGGTTTCGGCCCAAAGGAATATTCGAGATTTTAATTAGCTTTTCTATTTTAGAAATACTAGTAAATCCAATTAGCAAGTTAAAAATAGCATATGAACTTGAAAAAATTCTAGAAAAATCTGGAAAATTTTTTCAAGCACAAAGAACTCAAATAAAATAGTTTTGGAATTAATTGATGTTCAGATTAGTCACACTAAATTGTTTTGATATTTGAAAGTCTATTTAAGCTTTATTAAATCAAATAAAATTTGGTGAATTTTCCAAAGGGCTAAACTACTAAAAAAGGTTTTGAAACATGAGAAAATTGGGATGTTAGAGTGTGCACATGGGAGCTAGGGTTAAAAAACCCTATCTCACTGGTTGGTGGGCTATGCCAGCCACAGCCCAGTAGCCCAAGCGGGCTATAGCGAATATGTCTCGATGGCAATTTTGCAGAAAGACCCTTCATTTTAAGAAAAACCGCGAGCAATTTTTACGGAAAAGCAAATTTTGTGGAATACTGCCTTGGTAACTTGAAAATTGCGGTAATTCTCGGGAAAATCATATCCTCGTAGAATAGAGCCTCGAGAATCTAATTTTTACGCTGGTGTTTTGAAGGTTAATAAATTTTATGTTTTAGCCCCTGTGGTTTAAATTAATCACTTTAATCATAATTATTTTCTGCCATAACCATAATTAATCCTAGAAACTAAATTTCTAAGGTACATGAGCTTCCATTAATTTGTGAAACCTTAGATCTAGTACACTTGGAAGCATCATATCTTTATGGTTTATTTTTTTCTAGTATTGTGTGTTTTGGAAAATTAATTAAGGAGTTTAGTAATTCTAAAAATTACTTCAAGACCTTAAAATTATCAGAAAAATCCCAAAAAATACTAGGAAAATTCCGGGAATTTTATAAAAATGTCTACTGAATAGATAAAATTAATCTTTACTATTTTGCACTTGTTTCATGCATTTAAAATTGTTTACTAGCTGTAAACATATAGAGAATTCCATGAATTATGCAGGATATGTTAGACATCACTAAGTGAAAATTTGCTTGTCCTGGATGGCAGCAATAATAAGAACAAGCTATGCTCTATGGAGACATGTAGCAATCTACTAGTTATACCTTAGCTTTGTAAAGATGCCGCTTTCCTACACTAGTCACATTGGTAGTATAGATTCAGCTCCTATCGAGCTTGGTCCTACTCATGATAAGCATCTCTTATCTTTTGTTTTAGGCTGAAAACTTATGCGTTAGACTGTTATTTCCCAGATGCCATAAATAATATAATGGTCTAAGTTGTTCTATTAAAGCCTTATCCCCTGCTGAATAGTTGATTAAATATGCTTAATAGAACATATTGTCAGTGGCATATCTTACCTATAGTAAAATAATTAATCTTGCATGGAATAAAATTTGTAAACCGAATGCTTGAAAATTGGAAAAAATACTTTACCATGCCTTGATAGAAAAATATTGGACATGTACTCTTGATGTCTAATAAGACTCAATTCACTAGCTTGTAG
Organism: Phyllostachys edulis; assembly: GCA_036346405.1. Lineage (NCBI taxonomy): Eukaryota > Viridiplantae > Streptophyta > Magnoliopsida > Poales > Poaceae > Phyllostachys > Phyllostachys edulis. The sequence goes on along the minus strand of CM070547.1, from coordinate 33,131,263 downwards.
TGCACAGATGCCCAGATGGCAAAAGGGAAACTATTTTTCTCGATGGCACCAGAATAAGACTAATCATATGTTGATATTTGATGGATCACCTTGGCTAGAAAACACCATAATCCTCAAATAAGTACATAATAACTTAAGCCCTAAGAATTGGAGTCTATATAGCACTATCCCCTGCTAGACTGTTTTCTTAATTGAAGAACTTTGTAAGCAGAATGTTACCGAGTATATATTGGTTTCACGCCAATAAAATTGTACTTCTGTTGAAGTATGATTGCCAATCTTTGATAAAACTTCGAGTTGATTTTAAGCAAATGCCTGATGCACACATTATCACTTGGGATTTTAGAGTTGGCATGTAACACCCTGATTTTTCAGAGCCTTTTTGAAGATTTCAAAATAAAAAGAATCATTTTGTTTTGATGAGAATTCAAAGCTTAACTTGAGATTTCATAATGGGTTTAAATTGACTAACTCAAACTTCAACTAAAATTCCTTGATAGTTTGTTGAGTTTGTTGGAGTTTTGGTGATCTTCCCTTTTCTGTCCATGTTTTGTCCATCTCTGGACCAGACCTCCCTAGATCCAAACCTCCCTCTTTGGTTCTTCTCTAGCTTAAAACCTTCCCAGGCCCACGCCTTCCTCATGTTTAATTGAATTCCTTCGTAACCCTCTTGAAGCTTTTGTGTTCACCCGGACTCCCTCTTTGCTTTGGTCCATGTAACCCTCTCGGGAAATTCCTTTCTCTCCCAACATGGTGTTACCGCTCCCAACTCGCGGTAATACTGTTTCTCGGGATCTCTCTGTGGACCTCCTCGTGTCCTTTGAACCTCCTTGAACTCAATTGGACCTCCCTTGATCAAATCTGACCGCTAAAGACCTCCCCTTTAATCTCCTCCGTTGGATTCCCTTCGGACTTGGACCTCCTCTGTCTTTTGCACGGTCCGATCCAGCGTCCTATGTCCTTCAGGATCTCCCCATGTCCTCTAGGACCTCCCCTTTCCTTTATTGGACCTCCCCAGGTCCTCCAGACCTCCCTCCTTGTAGATCTGGCCGTTAACACCTCCCCTGTGGAGATCTTAACCGTCCAGACCTCCCTCCTTGTAGATCTGGCCGTTAAGACCTCCCCTTTGGAGATCTTAACCGTCCAGACCTCCCTCCTTGTAGATCTGGCCGTTAAGACCTCCCCTTTGGAGATTTTAACCATCCAGACCTCCCTCCTTGTAGATCAGGCTGTTAAGACCTCCCCTGTGGAGATCTTAACTATCCAGACCTCCCTTTTTGTAGATCTGGCTATTAAGCCCTCCCCTTTGGAGATCTTAACCGTTCAGACCTCCCTCCTTGTAGATCGACCGTTAGGACCTCCTCTCGAGATCCTAACCGCTCGCACCTCCCCCTTTGTAGATCTGACCGTTAGGACCTCCCCTCTGGAGATCCTAACCGCTTAGACCTCCCCCTTTGTAGATCTGACCGTTAGGACCTCCCTCTTTGGAGATCCTAACCGTTCAAACCTCCTTTGGAGATCTTAACCGTTCAAGACCTCCCCCTTCGATTAGATCCTAACCATCCAGACCTCCCCCTTGCTTTAATACAACCGTTAGGACCTCCCTTGTGGGTGAGGACCTCCCCTTGACCTCTGCAGACCTCCCCTATGCACTTGATCTTGGCCGTTGGACCTCCCTTTCGGAGATCCAACCGTCAGGACCTCCCCAGTGGGTGAGGACCTCCCTTGTCCTCCGCGGGGCCTCCTCAAGGTCTCTGCAGGACCTCCCCATCGGGTCTTGACTGGACCCACTTGGTAGTCACACCCATGTTTCTTTTATCCTTCGACTGTGTCCTTGTGCAAAGAAGTCTTCCCCACATTTAATACATGTTGTATCACATTAAATGCTACCACTTTTTGCAGTACCCATGTCATACTTTTGTCACATCCCTTGCCTATTTCCATTGTCCTCTTTACCAACTCTTGAAAACCCGTATCTTGGGGCATGCAGAATGGCTCCAGCTATATATAGCTTGGGCAGCCCTTCCTCTCTCACTTTCTCCTCATTTCCCACTCTCCAGCTCCACCGACCAGCTCTTGGACCTCCCTCCAAGCTCTCTAGACCTCTCCAGCAAGCTCGTTGGACCTCCTCTTGATCTCCCAATCTCTCAGTTGGTTTTACATTGGAGTTTATTTGGAGTTCCTTTGGGTCTTGCTTGAGCTCTGTTTGAGTTATTTTGTTTTCCCGCTGTGTAGATTGCGACGGTAGTGAGGAGCAAGGGTCCTTTGAAGAAGTAGAAGCTCAAGACTTTGAGCAAGGTAAGTTACACTCTTGATCATATTGCACCCATTACTTCAAGATACTTATGTTGGTTTCAAAGATGTATGCATGCTTACTTTTACTAAGTTATTTCAACGCCTATCTTTCTGTTCATAGCTATGCCTAGTTCCATTGTATGGCCATTGTCTATGTTGAATAAACCCTATTGTCACCCTAGGTAAAATCTGGTTTTTGCAGTAGTAAGGACCAGAGGCTTTTGAAAAATGAATGCTTAGCCTGGTTAGAACAAACATCTTAATTTGGGAAAAGTTTCTTCCAACAGACCAAAATATCAAATGCTTTCAAAGTCATGACATTGGGTTGTCATGGAGGTTTTGATAAATGATTTTGAAAAAACAGAAATGAACAAATGGATTTGGTCTTGGGCGGATTGGTTGTTTGGCTGGTGCAGGGTATGCACGGGCTCAACTCGGGTAGGGTTGAGACCTAGGGGTTTGTGTTAGCCGCCCAAGCCACATGAGGACCGGTCTTTGAGCCGCATCTTGCTATGCCTATAATGGGCTATGCCACCCTCATACAACCACATGTCCTGAGAAATGGGCAAAAGGACCTGGCCAACTAATTTGCAAAGCTCCATCGCGGTTGATCCTGTGGATGCGGTGGGTAGTCATGTTACGACCTTTGTAGTCCCACCTGGCGCAAGAGGGGGCCTGAACCCTGCGGATGGGTAGTCCAAAGGGGGTGAAACCTTAGTGAGGGTGGACTGTGTTGGAGTAATGCTTTGTAAAGGCCTTGTCATGTGCTCTAGACCTCTCACCAAAGGAAGTGTGAGGTGGCATTGACGGATGCCAAATAAACTAGAGAATTCATGTCATGTGGGTAAAGTGTACAACCTCTGCAGAGCGTAAATCTATTCGAATAGCCGTGTGCACGGTCATGGACATGCTAGCAAAGCCACTCAAAGTTAGCTCTTGGTTTTGGTTTTCAAAGGACTTATGAAATTGGTTGTGGATTTCTATCCAAATGGTTAATGGGCGGGGAGCCATGTGACAGGAGAGTATCCTTCACCATATTGATGATGAATGTTATCTAACTGAAATTTGAGTTTTGAAAATGAACTTTTACTTATTGTAATGGCTTTGAAACTTAGTAATTGTAATTGAAACAAACTTGGCTTTACGCAAATCAACCCTAATATGCCGTCCTTTTATATATCCATTATGCATTTCATTCTGTTAATTGACGGGTGTAACTTGCGAGCACGGTTGTTGTGCTCACTCTTGCTTGATTGATGAATTGAGCAGGTGAAGACCTCTTTGATGATGAGGAGGACCAAGTCAATTAGGCCGCGCCCTCCAGCCAATCACCTGTGGTGTAATGGATGGAGTCTATCCTTTTGGGGTTTTCCGCTGTGTAGTTAGCTCTCGGTTGTTGGAGCTTGTAAGCAACCCTTTGTAATCAACCCTCTTTTGTGGTTAATAAAGCCTTTTGTGGATGTGTATGTTATCACTTGCTTGCTGTGAAAACTAGCCGTTGATCCCTGGGGACTAGTTTAGATCACAGTGGACTTAAGGCTTGTCCCAAGCCCCACGACCTCCTCGGGGTGGATCCTCACGGACCTCCCTCGAGTCAGAGCGTGGAGCTTGGGGAGGTCTGAGGTCCAAAGACCTCCTTGGGTCAGTTCCCTAGACCTCCAGGAGGTCCGACTGGACCTCCTAGGAGGCCTGGGTGGACCGCCCGAGAGGTCCTTGGGACCTCCTGGGAGGTCCTGATGGACTCCCAGGAAGGTCTTGGAGGACCTCTCGGGTGAGGCCCCTGGCCGGGTCGTCACAAGTGGTATCAGAGCATCTTGACTGCAGGACGTAGCCTAATAGAATGGTCGTTAGGACAAGTTCAAAAGGTGTTTTACTAAACAAGAGAAATAAAATTTTCTCTCCTTACCTGAGTCATCTATCTATCCTTATCACCTTCTCGGTATCCCTTCTTATCTTATTTCATTCTCACCATTTTTGCTTGCCTCAACGTTTTATAAAGTTAAATGGATTTCTTTACCTTGAAATATCAATAGGGCCGATTTAGACCTATGTAGTAGCACTAAGGACCTCCCTATTTGTGGCATTGAGTGGCAGTCCCTTGCAAAGATCACCCCTGGGGTTTCTTTGCAAGAGACCACCCCTCATTATCATGATCTTACTGCTTGCAGCCTTAAGGGCGGCAAGTTTCGAGTAGAGTTGCTTGAGTTTTTGTGTTGGTCGTTTTGTTGGCTTGGCTGTTTTGACCTCTCCCCTTTAGCCTTTCCACCTCTTTCCTAATTCTTGGACCTCCAGCAAATGGTGACTACTAGGGGTAGCGACAGCACAAGTGGCCAAGGTCAAGCCTCTGGGAGTGATCCAGAGACTCCAGTGCCGCAACCACCACCTCCTCTAGCTCAAGGTCCAGATTGGAACCAAATGATGGCAAATCAAGCATAGTTGATCAACTTGCTGACATAGTCCATCACCAACACTCGAAACCTTCAAGCAGCAGCAACAGCAGCCCAACCTCCTGTATTTGTGCCACCCCCTCCTAGAACAAATATCTCTGAGTTTATGAGGATGAGGCCACCCACATTCTCCAGCACCACCGAACCTATGGAAGCTGATGACTGGCTCCGGGCAGTGGGAAGAAAGCTGGACATGATCCAATGTACGGATCGTGAGAGGGTTTTGTTTGCCTCTCACCAACTCCATGGACCGGCCTCTGAGTGGTGGGATAACTTCACTCAATCCCATGTTGATGCTCAGACTATAACTTGGGAGGATTTTGTGCAAGCTTTTTGTCGTGCACACATGCCACATGGTATGATGTTGCTAAGGAAGAAAGAGTTCAGGTCTTTGTGCCAAGGGAACCGCACAGTAAGTGAATATCTTCACAAGTTCAACCAATTAGCAAGATATGCACCTAAAGATGTAGCCACTGATGAGTCTATGCAAGAACGCTTCTTAGAAGGGCTAAATGATGATCTCTCGGTCCAACTCCTTGCTCATGACTACCCAGATTTTCAACAACTTGTGAGCAAGGCAATTCGACAAGAGGGCAAGCATGTAGAGATGGAGAATCAGAAGAAGAGAAAGGCAGCTTAGCAGTTCAGGTCAGAGGTTTTTCCAGGCCGAAGACCTCTCCATTTCAGCAGAGGAGACCTGTGACCTCCTCCCCCTCTAGGCCTCCAATGCAAGCCAAGCGGCCTGGTATCTCCAGCCCTTATAAGACCTCTCTAGGAGGCCAATTGCAGAGCAAGCCAGCCGCAATTTCTGCAGCTGGGGTAACTTGCTTTTATTGTAATGAGGTGGGGCACTATGCTAATAAGTGCCCAAAGAAGCCACAAGCAATAGCCACCCCTCCAAACCGAGCCAGCCAAGGGAATTCAGCACATGGTGGCAACTCTAAAGTGAAGTCTTCGCCCCAATTTATCAAGGGACATGTGAACCATGTCACAGCTGAGGAAGCTCAACATGCTTCAGATGTGGTCCTTGGTACGTTTCTTGTTAATTCCGTACCGGCCTCCGTTCTTTTTGATTCCGGAGCTTCTCATTCATTTCTCTTCTAGATTTGTGGGTAGTAATGGGTTATCTATATCTCCTCTAGTAAACCCTATGCTAATCCACTCCCCGGGCTCAGAAATGAGGACTAATTCCTTGTGCCCAAACCTTTCCTTGGAAATCTTGGGAGTTCATTTCTCTACAGACCTTATAGTCTTGCACTCCTAAGGGTTAGATGTGATTCTTAGAATGGACTGGTTAGCCAAGAACCAAGGTCGAATAGATTGTACCAACAAGTCTATTGTACTCACCAATGAGCAAGGGATACAAGTTGAATTTAGCCCTGAGACCTCTTCTAGGGCAGGTCCTAGCTTGGCCTGTTTAAGGGAGGTTAAGCTTGAAGACATCCCTATGGTAAGGGAGTACCCCGATGTGTTTCCTAGTGAGTTGCCTGGAATGTCTCCGGATAGAGATTTGGAATTTGTCATTAACCTGGTTCCAGGGACAGCACCTATTTCCAAGAGACCATATAGGTTGCCAGTTAATGACCTGGTTGAGCTAAAGCAACAAATTGAAGAAATGCAAAGCAAAGGATTTGTGAGGCTGAGTTCCTTTCCTTGGGGAGCTCCTGTGATCTTTGTGGCAAAGAAGGATGGTACACAATGCATGTGTGTGGATTATAGAGCTCTTAATGATGTCACTATCAAGAACAAGTACCCTTTGCCCAGGATCGATGACTTGTTTGACCAACTAAAAGGAGCAGCAGTTTTCTCCAAGATTGACCTAAGGTCAGGTTATCACCAATTGAAGATTCGACAAGAGGACATCCCAAAAACAACATTCTCAACTCGGTATGGACTTTATGAGTTCACAGTTATGTCCTTTGGATTAACCAGTGCTTCTGCATACTTTATGAACTTGATGAATAAAGTATTTATGGAGTACTTGGATAAGTTTGTCATTGTCTTCATAGATGACATTTTAGTATACTCTAAGACTGAGGCAAAGCATGAGGGCCATCTTCGGTTGGTCCTAGACAAGTTCAGAGATCACTAGCTCTATGCAAAATTTGAGAAGTGTGACTTTTGGTTGAAAGAGGTCACCTTTTTGGGCCATGTCATGTCGGCAGCTGGTGTGGTAGTCAATCCCAGTAAAGTTCAAGATGTTCTAGATTGGAAGCCACCCAAGTCAGTATCTCAAATAAGAAGCTTTCTTGGCATGGCAGGATATTACCGTAGGTTTATTGAAGGCTTTTCAAAGATAGCAAGACCCTCACCCAATTGCTCAAAAAGGAAACCAAGTATGTTTGGACCTCAAAGATGTGAGCACAACTTTTTAAGAATTGAAGAAGAGATTGACCTCTGCTCCCAGATCGATTTTGCCCGATATCCTAAGGATTTTGAGGTCTTTGTGATGCTCAGCAGGCCTAGGCTGTGTTTTGATGCAAGAAAGTCGAGTGGTAGCTTATGCTTCTCGGCAATTAAAGCCCCATGAGGCTAACTACCCCACCCATGACTTAGAACTAGCTGCCGTAGTGCATGCTCTAAAAATTTGGCGCCATTACCTCATTGGTAATCGTTGTGAGGTCTTTACAGACCATAAAAGTTTGAAGTACATCTTTACCCAATCAGACCTCAACCTTAGACAAAGAAGATGGTTGGAGCTCATCAAAGATTATGATCTTGGAATCCACTATCACCCTGGTAAGGCAAATGTGGTGGCTGATGCCTTGAGCCGCAAAAGTTATTGCAACCTCTTAGTGATCCAAGAAAATCAGCCCAAACTGTATGAAGAGATGAGACGTCTAAACTTGGAAATTGTTGATCAAGGTTGTGTACATGCCCTGGAGGTTGAACCCACCATCCAGAAGCAAATTCAAGAGAACCAAACTAATGATGAGGACCTTCAAATAATTAGAGACAACCTGAAGAGTGGGAAAGCTCCTGGATTTCTAGAGGATGAACAAGGGATTCTTTGGTTCGGCAATAGGCTGTGTGTGCCGAACTGTCAAGACATAAAGCAGTGCATTCTTAAAGAAGCTCATGATTCGCATTACTCCATTCATCCAGGGAGTACCAAGATGTACCAAGGCCTCAAGGAAAGATATTGGTGGGTCGGCATGAAGAGAGAAATAGCTGAGTTTGTGGCACATTATGATGTATGCCAAAGGGTCAAGGCTAAGAACCAAAGACCTGCTGGTTTGCTTCAGCCCTTGCCCATTCCCGAGTGGAAATGGGAGCAAATCAGCATGGACTTTATCACTGGTTTGTCCAGGACTCAATCGGGCTATGACTCTATTTGGGTCGTGGTTGATTGATTAACCAAAGTGGCACATTTTATCCCTGTCAAAACTACTTATAGGCGTAGCAAGCTGGCAGAGCTTTATATGGCTCGAATTGTCTGCCTACATGGTGTACCCAAGAGGATTTTGTCCGATAGGGGTTCCCAGTTCACCTCTCGGTTTTGGGAAAGCCTACATGAAGCTTTGGGGACAAGGCTCAATTTCAGCACAGCATACCATCCTCAAACCGATGGACAGACAGAGCGTGTGAACCAAGTTCTTGAAGATATGCTCAGAGCTTGTGCATTGGACCATGGAAAAAGTTGGGACAAAAACCTCCCCTATGCTGAGTTCTCCTACAATAATAGTTACCAAGCTAGCTTGGAGATGTCCCCATTTGAAGCTCTGTATGGGAGACAATGTAGAACCCCTCTCCTTTGGGATCAAGTGGGTGAGCACCAATTCTTTGGACCCGATGTCATCAAAGAAGCTGAAGAAAAGGTGAAGCTCATAAGGGAGCAGTTAAGAGTAGCTCATTCCCGAAAAAAGAGCTATGCTGATACTCGTCGACGAGACATGTCTTTTGAAGTTGGAGATTTTGTGTACGTTAGGGTAACTCCACTCAAAGGCGTTAGGAGATTTCGGACTAGAGGAAAGGTGGCACCAAGATTTGTTGGACCATATAAGATCTTGGCAAGACAAGGTGAAGTTCCTTATCAGATCGAGCTGCCAACTTCTCTGTCAGTAGTGCACAATATATTCCATGTATCGCAATTGAGGAAGTGCCTTCGAGTGCCAGAAGACCACACCTTCCTGGAAAGTATTGATCTTCAAGAAGACCTCACTTATGTGGAGAGGCCAATCAAAATTTTGGATGTTGTGGAGCGTGTCACCAGAAGCAAGATCCTCCGAACGTACAAAGTGCAGTGGAGTCATCACCCTGAGAGTGAAGCCACGTGGGAGAAGGAAGAAGACCTTAAGACAAACTATCCATACCTCTTTGCTGGCCAAGCTTGAATCTCGGGGTCGAGATTCCCTTAAGGGGGGTAGGTTTGTAACACCCTGATTTTTTAGAGCCTTTTTGAAGATTTCAAAATAAAAAGAATCATTTTGTTTTGATGAGAATTCAAAGCTTAACTTGAGATTTCATAATGGGTTTAAATTGACTAACTCAACCTTCAACTAAAATTCCTTGATAGTTTGTTGAGTTTGTTGGAGTTCTGGTGATATTCCCTTTTCTGTCCATGTTTTGTCCATCTCTGGACCAGACCTCCCTAGATCCAAACCTCCCTCTTTGGTTCTTCTCTAGCTTAAAACCTTCCCAGGCTCACACCTTCCTCATGTTTAATTGAGTTCCTTCGGAACCCTCTTGAAGCTTTTGTGTTCACCCGGACTCCCTCTTTGCTTTGGTCCATGTAACCTCTCGAAATTCCTTTCATCGCCAACACGGTGTTACCGCCCTAACTCATGTAATACTGCCGCGATCTCTCTGTGGACCTCCTCGTGTCCTTTGAACCTCCTTGAACTCAATTGGACCTCCCTTGATCAAATCTGAAAGCTAAAGACCTCCCCTTTAATCTCCTCTGTTGGATTCCCTTCGGACTTGGACCTCCTCTGTCTTTTGCACAGTCCGATCTAGCGTCCTGTGTCCTTCAGGACCTCCCCATGTCCTCTAGGACCCCCCTTTTCCTTTATTGGACCTCCCCGTGTCCTTCAGGACCTCCCCAGGTCCTCCAGACCTCCCTCCTTGTAGATCTGGCCGTTAAGACCTCCCCTGTGGAGATCTTAACCGCCTGCACTTCTCCTGTAGATCTGGCCGCTAAGACCTCCCTTGGAGATCTTAACTGCTCAGATGTCCTCCTGTAGATCTGGCCGTTAAGACCTCCCTCAGGAGATCTTAACCGCCTGCATTCTCCCTCTTGTAGATCTGGCCGCTAAGACCTCCCTTGGAGATCTTAACCGCTCGCACCTCTCCTCCTTGTAGATCTCGACCATTAGACCTCCCTCTCGAGATCCTAACCGCCAGATCTCCCTTGTAGATCTCGACCATTAGGACCTCCTCCGAGATCCTAATCGCCGCACTCTCCCTTTGTAGATCTCGACTGCTAGGACCTCCCTTGGAGATCCTAACTGCTCAAACCTCCTTGGAGATCTTAACTGCTCAAGACCTCCCCTTCGATTAGATCCTAACCATCCGCACCTCCCTTGCTTTAATCCAACCGTCAGACCTCCCTTGTGGGTGAGGACCTCCCCTTGACCTCTGCAGACCTCCCCTATGCACTTGATCTTGGCCGTTGGACCTCCCTTTCGGAAATCCAACCGTTAGGACCTCCCCAGTGGGTGAGGACCTGCCTTGTCCTCCGCAGGGCCTCCTCAAGGTCTCCGCAGGACCTCCCCATCGGGTCTTGACTGGACCCACTTGGTAGTCACACCCATGTTTCTTTTATCCTTTGATTGTGTCCTTGTGCAAAGAAGTCTCCCCCACATTTAATGCATGTTGTATCACATTAAATGCTACCACTTTTTGCAGTACCCATGTCATACTTTTGTCACATCTCTTGCCTGTTTCCATTGTCCTCTTTACCAACTCTTGAACACCCGTATCTTGGGGCATGCTCAATGGCTCCAGCTATATATAGCTTGGGCAGCCTTTCTGTGAGCACCTTCTCGGGATACTTGGAATGCTCGGATTTTTTTATCTGCTGCGGTACTACTGTTTTGGTGAGGACCGGTAGTACCGCCCACGTCCGAGCGCAGGTACTACCGCACTAGAGAGCGATAGCACCACCCAGTCCAAGCTACCGGTATTATCAAGACTAGGGAGCGGTAGTACCGCCTGTACCCCGAGAGGAGGTCTGCCAGACCTCCCAGAGATCTCAAGACCTCCTGAGGTCTTGACCTTTGTGCATCGAAAGTTAGTCCCATGATCACCCCGCTAACTCAAGACAGAGATACATTGGTGTGATCAAATCCATACCACAACAAGCTAAAGGAAAACAAGAGGCAAATTATCAAATATTATTAAAGACCAAACAAATAAGTTTACAAGAGCCACAAGGGCTAAAACCAAGAGCACCTGTAGCAGGAAAACAAAACACCAACGCATGAGTCCAACCGATCAGCCCACCGGCTATCGAGTTGAGGACGTCCCTAGATCGTATGGTCTCCAAAGACCCCTTCAACACAGAGCTTTGAGCTCCCTGGAACTTCCTTGAGCTGCTGATTTAAATAGAGGGCAAAAGCCATGAGTACTTTTGAATGTACTCAGCAAGCCGTGGGGAGTGTATGCAATAATTCTTATGCAAGGCTTGCCAAAAGAAAGCTATATGGTTAGTTGCAAAAATCAATATTTGACAGTAAATAACATAATAGATTGTAAGGCAGCAAGTTAAAAACAATAATACATAACTACTTTTGATTTCAAGAGGGGTCGTGAGCACCCACTCACTTCCAAAACCACTCTGGAGCACCCACTCCAGAGCTCCCAAAAGACCAACCGTGGGAGGTATGGCCACACCCATGACCAGGACCTCAACCACGACCACCCTGGAGCACCCACTCTAGAGTTCCCAACCAACCCCTGGACCTCATCTCGAGCCAACCATGACCCCTCTAAAGCTGGCCAAGGTCTCTTCGAGGCAAAGCCACAGTCTCTCGTAGACGCGCCCAGGGACACAATTTCACAAAAGCTACCCCTTGCACCACTTCTTTGGAAGATGTCCATAACCAAGGACTTGGCTATTCAAATAGATTTTATGCTCTGCAGAGGTGTACAACTTTACCCACAATCCACGATCTCTCTAGCGGGACGGGTTCCGGAAAGACCCTTGCTCACTTCCGATAGTGAGCAGTCTAGAGAGCGTGACAAGGCCTTTACAAAGCTTTGATTTGGCTCGGAGCTGCCCGCTAAGGTTTCGCTTCCGGATGGGTTGCAAATGCCACCGGATTCGTGCCCCCTCTTGCGCCATTGCAATAAAACTTGCTCAACCACAACAACACTAAGCCATCTCATTGCTAATTATTCGGCCCAAGCCATCCCCATAAAATGACCTTGTGGTTGCACGGATTGCCCGGATCCACAGACACAAAGTTAAGTCCTTAATTGCTGCTCAAGCAAGACTTCTACAACCCCAAAAGTGCAAAGCACCCACTACTCACTCCCGGCCTTCTTGCCCAGGCAAAACCATTTGGGTTCAACCCGGCCACTGGACCACCCAGTCCTGGCACAACAAGTTTTAAGGTGGTCTTGCACCACAATCAACACAACTCATGGCATTACACCATAGTCGGTTAACAATGGCACCAACCAGAGATTCCATAGTTCGTTTGTCAAGATTATTAATTGATGAAGCATGATTCACCAGACCCACGGTTCTACATCAAGGCTAAGCGTAAGCAATCGGTCCCATGTTGGTATTAACAAAAGGTACCAACTAGATATCCATCCTAAGGTGTCCAAAGGAGATCATGTCAACATGTCAAGTACCCAAGTCCAAGGAGGCATAGTGTCAAATAGGAGAATAGCTACTGCCCAAAACATTTCTATAAAAATAGCCATGCAAGTTTAACAAATCAAAATATTTTTGTAAAACGGGATCGAGATGATCAAGGTCCACGACTTGCCTCTGTTGAAGGGCAAAGCTTTGATTGGTGTAGCTTGAACCACAAGCTCCTCAGCAATCAACCGAATCTACACGTGCGCAAGGAAACTCCAATAAATCCAAAAGAACTTACTTAAAGCAAAAGAGAGGAGGTCCACAAGGAAGAAAGGTCCGAGAGGGAGGTCCAGCGAATGGGAGGTCCAAACCCAAGGAGGTCCGAGCCAGAGGAGCTTGAGAAGCTCACAAAAATCGAGAGGAGGCTAAGAATGACAAACAGAGAAGAAGTGCACACCCCCTGGTGATCTATTTAAAGGAAAAGGGGAATAGAAGCACCACAACAGGGAGGTGACCAGGTTCAAAGCAATGGTACAAAGGCACACTGCCAAAGGTACGAAAAAGGATTAGATTATGAGAAGGAGGGGACAAAAAGTATGAATAAGTACAAAGGAAAGGACATCACTTTAATGTGACTTCAACCCACATCAAATGCACTATAGAACCTAGGGCAAGGGAGTCAATCAAAAGGGTGAACATAAGGTCAAAGGGAATGGTCCAAGGAGGAGGTCCTGCGAGGAGATCCTGAAAAGAGGTCCTGCGAGGAGATCCAAAGAGGAGGTCCTGCGAGGAGGTCTGAGGACAGGAAGTCCTAAGACAACCAAGGAGGTCTTGACTACGGAGGTCCAAACGCAGGGGGGGAGTCTAGACCACAAAGGTCTAAACACCAGGAGGAGGTCTAGACCATAAAGGTCTAAACACAAGGAGGAGATTCTGTGGACAGGAGGTCCAAAAGACAAACACAACCACGGGGAGGTCCTATGGACAAAAGGTCCAAAAGACACAAAAGGGGTCCTCTGGACAGGAGGTCCAAAAGACTACAAAGAGGTCCTTTGGACAGGAGGTCCAAAAGACTACAAAACAACGGGGAGGACCTGAGGACAAGATTCACAAAGGGGCAGGTCCTGACGGTCAGATCCTCAAGGAGCAGGTCCTGACGGTCAAGATCTAGAGCAAGGGGAGGTCTGCGGAAACAAAGATGCACGGGAGGAACAGGGGCCGTCAGATTTTGATCGGACAGAGCAAGGCAAATGGGCCGTTCGGACCAAGCGAACGAGCCAACGAGGCTAAGCCATCCGATGCAGACCAAACGGTCCTAAGGCAAGAAAGGCAAAACTCAAGTGGTACGACCGCAAGAGCCTGCGGTGAGTCCAAACGCTAGGGAGGTCTAGACCTAAAGGAGGTCCGGGCCTTATGATCCCAACAAAGAGGAGGTCTGGATCGTTAGATCAAGCAACAGAGAGGTCTGGACCCTTAGATCAAATAGAGGAGGGATCTGGATGGTTAAGATCACAAAAGGGAAGATCCAAATGGCCAAATCTGAACAAGAGGGAGGTCTGAGCGGCTAAGATCTCCAGAGAGGAGGTCCTAACGGCCAGATCTCAACAAGGGGAGGTCTGTGTGGTTAAGATCTCCAGAGAGGAGATCCTAACAGCCAGATCTCAACAAGGGGAGGTCTGTGCAGTTAAGATCTCCATAGAGGAGGTCATAACGGCCAGATCTCAACAAGGGGAGGTCTGTGCGGTTAAGATCTCCAAAGAGGAGGTCCTAACAGCCAGATCTCAACAAGGGGAGGTCTGTGCGGTTAAGATCTCCAGAGAGGCGGTCCTAACGGCCAGATCTCAACAAGGGGAGGTCTGTGCGGTTAAGATATCCAGAGAGGAGGTCCTAACGGCCAGATCTCAACAAGGGGTTTTTATGCGACGAAGACCATGCTCAAGTGGTAGGTCTGACCAAGCAAGCGGTAGGTCCGACCTGAGGAAATCCGAAAGACACAGAGAAATCCAAAGGAGTACAGAGAGGTCCTAAGGACACAAAGAGGTCCTGAGGGTTAGATCTCTCAAATGAGACCCCAATGGTCAAGATCAAAGCAAAGGAGAGGTCCATGGAAACAAAGATGCGTGGGGAAAGCTAGGGCCGTTAGATCAAGATCGAACGGGGCCAAGCAAAAGGGGTCGTTCGGACCAAGCGAAGGCCTCACCAGATTAGGGCCGCCCGATACGGATCGGATGGCTCTCAAGGAGGGAGACGTTCAGACCGCCCGAACACATCCTCAGGATCGGGCCGTTCAAAAGCATCAACGGTCCTGAGGCAAGGAAGGTTAAACCTAAGCGGCACGACCGCAACAGAACAGCGGTAGTACCGGAAGGACGCAAAGGAGGTCTTCAAGGAATCAAGGGAGGTCCAACAAGATTCAAAGGAGGTCTTAACAAAGGTGGTAGTTCCGGCACTACCACAGCGGTACGACCGGAGGTCGGAAGTACCGAAACGAAGCAGGTAACACTGGAGTAGGGTGTCGCACCTCGAACGGACGGTACGATCGCTAGAGGGATGGTGGTAGTATCGCAACCTGGACTGAACCATCCTTAAGGGAGGTCAAAAAGGAGCTCCATATGGACATAGGGAGATCCATATGGGCACAAGAAGGTCCAAAAGGATCCCAAGGATGCCCAAATGAACTCAGGGAGTTCAGATGAGCGCGGAGAGGTACACGGGGAGGTCCAAAACAGAGAAGGTGGTCTAGATCCAAGGAGATCCAGATAGAGAAGAGGGTTTAGCCCAAAGGGACGTTAAAACAGAAAGAGATTCAAGCCAACAAAGGGAAGTCCAAACAAAAGATTACAAGGGGAGGTCCAGAGAACAAGGGAGGTTGACCCTGCAAGGAGGTCCAGCTGGGGGAAGGTCTAGATCAAAGAGAGAGAGACCTAGAGGGAAAAGCTAGCCTGGAGGGCAACCAAGGCCAACAAAGAAAAGAGGCTAAAAGCCAATGAACAGCAAGGAACTTCAACGAACAAAGAACACCAAACAACTGGGTTTAGTTGAAGTTTAGTTAGGTCAAGTTAAAGCTCTTTTTAAAAAATCTCAAGTTAAGCTGTGAACTCTCACCAAACCAAATGGTTATTTTAATTTTAAAAAAGCTTAGAAAACTCAAGATGAACGGGACGTTACACCTTCCTCTCTCACTTTCTCCTCATTTCCCACTCTCTAGCTCCACTGACCAGCTCTTGGACCTCCCTCCAAGCTCTCTAGACCTCTCCAGCAAGCTCGTTGGACCTCCTCCTGATCTCCCAATCTCTCAGTTGATTTTACATTGGAGTTTATTTGGAGTTCCTTTGGGTCTTGCTTGAGCTCTGTTTGAGTTATTTTGTTTTCCCGCTGTGTAGATTGCGACGGTAGTGAGGAGCAAGGGTCCTTTGAAGAAGTAGAAACTCAAGACTTTGAGCAAGGCAAGTTACACTTTTGATCATATTGCACCCATTACTTCAAGATACTTATGTTGGTTTCAAAGATGTATGCATGCTTACTTTTACTAAGTTATTTCAACGCCTATCTTTATGTTCATAGCTATGCCTAGTTCTATTGTATGGCTACTGTCTATGTTGAATCAACCCCATTGTCACCCTAGGTAAAATCTAGTTTTTGCAGTAGTAAGGACCAGTGGCTTTTGAAAAATGAATGCTTAGCCTGGTTAGACCAAACATCTTGATTTGGGAAAAGTTTCTTCCAACAGACCAAAATATCAAATGCTTTCAAAGCCATGACATTGGGTTGTTATGGAGGTTTTGATAAATGATTTTGAAAAAACAGAAATGAACAAATGGATTTGGTCTTGGGTAGATTGGTTGTTTGGTCGGTGTAGGTATGCACGGCTCAACTCGTAGGGTTGAGACCTGGGGTTTGTGTTAGCCGCCCAAGCCACATGAGGATCGGTCTTTGAGCCAAGATCTTGCTATGCCTATAATGGGCTATGCCACCTCAGAGAACCACATGTCCCGAGAAATGGGCAAAAGGACCTGGCTAACTAATTTGCAAAGCTCCATCATGGTTGATCCTGCGGATGCGGTGGGTAGTCATGTTACGACTTTTGTAGTCCCACCTGGCGCAAGAGGGGCCTCGAACCTCATGGATGGGTAGTCCAAAGGGGGTGAAACCTTAGCGAGGGTGGACTGCATTGGAGTAATGCTTTGTAAAGGCCTTGTCATGTGCTCTAGACCTCTCACCAAAGGAAGTGTGAGGTGGCATTGACGGATGCCAAACAAACTAGAGAATTCATGTCATGTGGGTAAAGTGTACAACCTATGCAAAGCGTAAATCTATTCGAATAGCCGTGTCCACAGTCATGGACATGCTAGCAAAGCCACTCAAAGTTAGCTCTTGGTTTTGGTTTTCAAATGACTTATGAAATTGGTTGTGGATTTCTATCCAAATGGTTAATGGGCGGGGAGCCATGTGACAGGAGAATATCCTTCACCATATTGATGATGAATGTTATCCAACTGAAAATTGAGTTACATACAAGCTTTATTTAAGTGGAAGGCTTTAGGCTCATTTTAGCATAAAGCAAGTTTTCCTTTGCAATAATGTAATAGATTCAAAGCAATTTGACAAAGCATTTTTAATTGTTGAAGTAACAGCGATACAATAATAATAACAACAGTAAGAACAACCTGGAAATGACTAACCCAATAGTCACCACAACAATAGCATGAAATATGCAATTCATACCACCCAACAAGTTTTAATTAAATGTTTAGTCTAGTTCTTGCACGACCTTACCAAGCTTGTCCATAACCTAGGACGAGGCTATTCGAATAGTTTTAACCTCGCAGGGTGTACCAATGTACCCACACGCCGACCGCTTTTCGCCAAGCTATTTAGCACACTTCCTTTGGTATGCCGGCACGGCTAAGTCCTACGAGGCATTTCCAATGAATGATGCTAATTAAGAGTCGCGACAACCTGAAAGGTAGGAGACACTGGCCCAGCCTAAGCAACTACGGGTGCTCTTCCCCTTATAAAAACAGTTTTAACCACCGGCAACCCATAATTAACACCTCCCAAAGTACTTACCCAAGAGGGGTTCCCAATACCCTCGTGTGGTTAGCACGCAAAAGCGCTTGGCTTAGTGACACAAGTAACTCAGTCCTTGGGGACTTAGGCACCATTCCATTCACACCCAACAAATCACACCAACATCCATTGTGCCCAAGTCATGAAACAATTTTGTTTTCATTTTTAGTTCTTTACAAAGTAATAAAGCACAAGTGCTGGACATAATGGAATAATAATTTTTGTGTGATCAAGGTCATTGACATAAGTCGACAACCGCCCATTTCTATCGTTATCTAAGCATTAACACGTAAACTACTAAGTGATAAGAGTCCATCCATCGAACTCTAAATCATAGCAAGATAATCCTAGGCTTAGTAGTAGAGAAAGAACATTTATCTACAGAGTATGCATCTATAGGTTTAACTAATCGAGAATTTAACACAAAGTAAGCATGCATACATACAAGTTAAACAAAGTATTAGACTTTAAAAGTAATGGGATTAACGGGATATGATCAAACTACTTGCCTTGCTGGATATGCTCACTATGCTGCAAAGGATCACTCACGGGATCAACACACTCGTCGGCACCTAACAAAAAGGCGAAAAGAATCGATAAGAATGAAGCAAACCAAAAGGACTCCACAGAAAACTTTCTCCAAATGCTCTGAAATTTTTTAAGCAGCAAGAGCATGACTTTTAAAGAATTTATCAACAAGAATCAATTGATTTGGATTCTTAATGCAAAAGATATGGCCAAAACAAATCTGCTCAGCCTGGAAAATGCTGGAAAATTCAAATCGGTTACTGTTCATCCGAATTAAATTCTTTAGCACAATTTTCCAAA
This sequence comes from Phyllostachys edulis, assembly GCA_036346405.1. Lineage (NCBI taxonomy): Eukaryota > Viridiplantae > Streptophyta > Magnoliopsida > Poales > Poaceae > Phyllostachys > Phyllostachys edulis. The sequence goes on along the minus strand of CM070547.1, from coordinate 33,112,870 downwards.
GAGGTGTTGCACCTGAGATTTTTATGGTAAGTCAAGCACCTCATGATATGAATAGCACAATTGAGTTCACCTCATTTGGAGCTATGATGCATGTTTTATGATTTTTCAAAGACATGCAAAAGAGCACAAATAAAATGCACCCACAATTCTTTTGAAAATAGTGACATGCCTAAATCCTATTCTACCAGTTAGTACACTAATAGAGGAAGCCAACAAAGTTGGATTCACTCAAAAAGGATCTCTAGAGAATTACTTTTGCAATTTACAAGTTAAATGCAACATTTAGAGCAACATTTAAAGTTAATTTTGAAACCAATTTACCAATCCATTTTCTGGAGCTGAACTAAACTTACAACCATTTTTAGATTAAAGTTTAGTTCAAACCAGAGCTATGAAAATTCGAAACAACTCAAATGGATCTAAATTGAAATAGTTATGTATTTTCAAAGTTTATTACCTTTTTTCAGCTTTACAACAATTCCCCAGGAATTCCTAAATTCCAAAACGACGTGGATTTAACTTGGGCCGTTGATCTTGGATCCAATGGTCCAAGTCTCTGCCGCAACGCAGCGCCGCGCCAAGCGAACTAACGAATGCGACCGTCGATGATGCATCGATACCCAGATTGAATTGCCGCAGCTGCTTTAAAACCCCACAAAGGAGGCAGCGACTGTGGACCGTTGGTCACGAGATGGATGGCTTGCAACCATGTACACAGCGCACACACGAACACTCGGGCAATCTGAGCCCCAGATCTGAACACGGACGGCCCTAGGACATCGCTACAGTTGTAGGCCTCGTCCGACAACACACCCGACGGTGAAGATCTCCTCACCACGGGCGACCTACGGCGGACGGCGGTGCGAATGGGTGCTGTGCGGGTGCGCAATAGTAGCTTGCCATCGGTACCACTCACACCACGGTGGATGGATGAGAGCCCGGCGAAGCCGGAGAGGGCGGCAAGAAGAACGCACTACGAAGGCGAAAATGAATTAGAGCTCCGCAGCGGTTCATTCAAGCGAGTGCCCAGCTCCTAGGGACTACCAGGAGGTTACCTGGAGGTCGTGGAGGTACTGGGAAGGGTTGAGCAGCTCCGGCGATGAAGGACCTTGCCGACGCCGAGGAGGACAACGTGGAGAAGAGGACCTGGGCAAAATTAACCGCACCGGGTCATCAAGATGGACTCCATATAGCTAGGAGGTGCTCCCAGCGCAAGGAATTGAAGGGAGGAGCTTCTTACCGGCGATGGGGAAGAAGGGGGGGTGCCTACTGCCGCAAGGATCCAAACTCGAAATTAAGTCGCTCCTGTGGAGACAAGCTAAAATCAAGTTAGGGGAAAGCACCAAGGTGATGAGCGGCTCAAGTGGAAGCAAAGAGAACTGAGGAAGGACCCCTGGAACCCTGTCGGCACCGAGGAGCTCCGAGGTGCAACAATGGCGGCCCAGGGGCTTCGGGCGATTTGAGCTCAAAAGAGCCGAGAGCAAGTGGGGAAGTGTTTAAAGGAAGCCAAGGAGGTACTGAGGGACCTTAAATAGCCGGGGAGCAGAGGCCATGAGCTAGGGTTAAGCTCCATGGTGAGCTTAGCCCACCGCTCGGTCCATGGCTCCACAAGGACGTGGAGGGGATGGGGCAGGTCGAGCAGACTTAGGGGTGGAAGGTCGACCGCATTTAATCTTCGGCAAGAAAAGAGCTGTTGGGAGGTAACAGGGCACTGCCCTCCCTCTGCCATGGCGCACGCGCGTGAGCCCGAGGAAGGAGAAGAACATGCGACTGAGATCAACCGTTCGATAAGAAAAGGGGGAGGTCATGACCCTTGGATCTGATTCGGGGTCTGAAAGGAAAGGGGAAGGTCGCAGCCGCTAGATCTCCATCACACGGCCAAGCGACACGAAAAGGAGGTCGCCATGTAAGGAGATAGGAGGTCGTGGCTATTGGATTTGCATCCAATGGCAATCAACAGCGGCGGGAGGTCTTGACCGCTGCGCGCGATGCTGACAAGAGATGGGAGGTCGTGGCCTTTAGATTTACATCTAAGGGCGCACAACAACGAGGGGAGGTCGTGACCATTGGATTTACATCCAAGGGCACACAACAGAGAGGGGAGGTTGTGGGCTTTGCGCACGATGCAAAGGGAGGTCGTGGCCATTGGATTTGCATCCAATGGCAATCAACAGCGGCGGGAGGTCTTGACCGCTGCGCGCGATGCTGACAAGAGATGGGAGGTCGTGGCCTTTAGATTTACATCTAAGGGCGCACAACATCGAGGGGAGGTCGTGACCATTGGATTTACATCCAAGGGCACACAATAGAGAGGGGAGGTCGTGAGCTTTGCGCACGACGCAAAGGGAGGTCGTGGCCGTTGTATTTCAATCCAAGGGCGACGAAAGGAGAGGGGAGGTCGTGGCGGTTAGATTTTGATCCAACGGCGCACAACAGAAAGGGGAGGTCGTGGCTGTTGGATTTTGATCCAACGGCGCACAACATCGAGGGGAGGTTGTGGCGGTTGCGCACGACGCGATGGGAGGTCGTGGCGGTTGGATTTTGATCCAACGGCGCACAACATCGAGGGGAGAGGTCGGGGCAGTTGGATTACGATCCAACGGCGACGAACAGAGGGGGGAAGTGGGAGGTCTTGGCCGTTGGGCACGACACTGCAAAAGGGAGGGGAGGTCGTGGCCGTGAGATCCTGATCTGACGGCGACGAGATGAGAGGGGAGGTCGTGGCCATTGGATTTCAATCCAATGGGGTATGACCTTGCGTGGGGGAGGAGCTCAGGCTGAGCCGGGGAAGTGGGTTGGGTTCGACCCACTAGAAGGTGGCTCGGACCCAAGGAATAGTGCCAGATTTGTGTTTAAATTTGAAGGCTGAGTTTGGAGGAATTTTTAGAGGTAACAAACTAACTCCAAAAATTCTGAAATTTTGACTGGAGCTTCCTCACTCCAGGATTAACCTTACATAAAATTTCCAGAGGTTTTTATGCACTGCATTTTTCTCAAGAAATTCATCAAGCGTTGTTCTAGGGTTTGACCAATTGAAAAATTGGTTTGACTTGCCTCCAAAAATTATCAAATAATTTCTAAAAATTATGAAATAATTCAGAGGGGTCACACATCATCTCTAGAACCTAGGAAAAATATTTTCCAAGATTGGCACAAGATCTGTGACAAAGTTGAATAAGGGTTTGACTTTAGTCAACATGAGATTTGTGTTTTTGAATTCCCCAACTCTTGACAAGAATTATAGGAGAGTTCAAGGGTTTCAAGATGTGAGAAAAGTTTTAATTTCTACACATTTTCTTACATTTGAAACACACACCCATTTATACATTTGGGATGTTACAAAATCTCCCCCCCTACAGAAATCTCGTCCCGAGATTTGGCTCACTCGGAAAAGAAAGAGGGGTAGTCCACATGCAGACGATCTTCCCTTTCCCAAGTAGCTTCATCCTCGGAATGGTTCGACTACTGAACTTTAAGAAACTTGATGGAACGGTTCCTCGTTCTTCGTTCAGCCTCTTCAAGGATGCGAACAGGATGCCCGCGATAGGTCAAATCTGCTTGGACATCGAGAGTTTCCAACGGAGCTTCCTCAGTTGGAACACGGAGGCACTTCTGTAACTGGGACACATGGAACACATCATGTATCCCCTCAAGTGCAGCAGGCAATTCCAACTTATAGGCAACAACTCCTTTCTTCTCGATGATGCGGTAGGGACCCACATACCGAGGAGCTAACTTGCCCTTGATGCCGAAACGTTGATGGCCCTTCAAAGGAGAGACTTTGAGATAAACAAAGTCATTAGGCTCAAAACTCAACTCACGACGACGGCGATCCGCATAGCTCTTTTGCCTGGATTGAGCTATGCGTAGACGCTCACGAATAAGCTGGACTTGACTCTCGGCCTCATTGATCGAGTCCGGACCAAAGAAAGGTCTCTCGCCGGTCTCAGACCAATACAACGGGGTTCTACACTTCCTCCCGTATAAGGCCTCGAAAGGTGCCATGCCGAGACTAGCTTGGAAGCTGTTGTTGTAAGAAAACTTGGCGAATGGTAAGCATTTCTCCCAATGCTTCTCATAGGAAAGAACACAAGCACAGAGCATGTCTTCCAAAACTTGGTTGACCCTCTCAGTCTGGCCATCAGTTTGGGGATGATATGCTGAGCTGAAAGCAAGACGAGTTCCCATAGCCTCTTGCAAACTATGCCAAAAACGAGATGTGAATAGAGATCCACGATCCGACACAATCGTTTTCGACACACCATGCAAACTCACGATGCGGGCTATGTAGAGATCCACCAAAAGATCTACCTGAAGGTCAGTCTTGATAGGAAGGAAATATGCCACCTTAGTCAAACGATCAATGACGACCCAAATGGCATCATTCTTCTTTGGGGATGTGGGTAGACCGGTGATAAAATCCATCCCGATCGAATCCCACTTCCACTCAGGCACTGGCAAAGGCTGAAGCAGGCCTACGGGATGCTGATGTTCGGCCTTCACACGACAACACACGTTGCACTTGGCAACGAACTTCGCAATCTCCCTCTTCATGCGGGTCCACCAAAATCTCAGACGGAGATCCTGATACATCTTCGTGGCCTCGGGATGAATGGACAAAGGAGAATCATGGGCTTCGCGGAGGATCAAGTTCCGCAATTCCATGTCCTTTGGAATCACCAGGCGCTGTCCGAACCTCACAACACCAAGCTCATCCTCTGAGAAGCACTTGGCTGTTCCGCTCTTGACATTCTGCCTGATTCGGGTCACTCCAGCATCCGATTGCTGAGCGGCTTTGATCCGATCCACCAAGGTTGACTACACAACCAAGGTAGCGAGGAATCCATGCTCAACTACTTCCAAGTTGAGACACTGAAATTCCTCCAGAAGGGTGGGCTGATGGTCCTTGAGCAACAATGCATTGCAATGCACTTTACGACTAAGCGCATCGGCAACGACATTAGTCTTGCCCGGATGGTAGTGAATACCCACGTCATAGTCTTTGATCAACTCCAACCATCTCCTTTGCCTGAGGTTCAAATCTGGTTGGGTGAACAAATACTTCAAGCTTTTGTGATCCGAATACACTTCACAGTGATTACCGATTAGGTAATGTCGCCAAATCTTAAGCGCATGAATCACAGCAGCTAGCTCCAAGTCATGGGTAGGATAGTTGAGTTCATGAGGTCTCAATTGCCTTAATGCATAGGCCACTACCTTGCCTTCTTGCATAAGGACACAACCGAGGCCTCGGCGAAGCGTCGCAATAGATATCGGGTCTCGGCGGATATCGGGAAGAACGAGAACGGAGCGGTGGTCAAACGCGCCTTGAGTACTTGAAACTTTCCTCACACTCAGCGGACTACACAAACTTCTTGTCCTTCTTGAGCAACTCCGTCATCGGCCATGATCTTGGAGAAGTTCTCGATAAAGCGATCGATAATATCCCGCTAAACCGAGAAAACTCCGCACATCGGTTACGAACGGGCTGACTCGAGGATAGCACATCGCCGACCTTGCTAGGATCAACGACTCGCCTCGGTGAAAGCACATGGCCCAAGAAGGCCACTTCCTTCAACCAGAATGCGCACTTGTTGAACTTCGCATACAGCTGGTGCTCGCGTAGCTTTCTCAAAACAAGCTTCAGATGCTCGGCGTGTCCCTCATCGTTCTTGGAGTAGATAAGAATATCATCAATGAAGACCACGACAAACTTATCCAAATACTCTATGAACACCGAATTCATGAGGTTCATGAACAAGGCAGGAACATTGGTCAAGCTGAACGACATGACGGTATACTCATACAAACCATAGCGAGTAGAGAAAGCCGTCTTGGGAATATCCTCAGGTCGGATACGAACTTGATGATATCCCACTCTCAAATCAATCTTGGAGAAAACCTGAGCTCCAGATAATTGATCAAAGAGATCATCGATGCGGGGCAAAGGATACTTGTTCTTCATCACTTCATTGCTTAACGGTAATTGACGACATGCTAGTACCGTCCTTCTTCTTAACGAAGATAGCCGACCACCCCACGGAGATGAGCTAGGGCGAATGAAACCCTTCTCTTGAAGCTCATTAAGTTGCTTCTTCAACTCCACCAACTCATTCGGTGGCATCCGATAAGGCCTCTTCGAAATCGGGGCGGTACTGGGAGCCAACTCGATGACGAACTCGAGATCCGATAAGGATACAACCGAGTCCTCGACGAGAAGTGTCACAAAAGATATCGAAGCTCCAATGAACATCGGGGAGAACGAGAACAGGAGCGGTGGTCAAACGCTTCTTGAGTACTTGAAAACTTTCCTCACACTCAGCAGACCACACGAACTTCTTGTCCTTCTTGAGTAACTCAGTCATCGGCTTCGCGATCTTGAAGAAGTTCTCGATAAAGCGACGATAATATCCCGCTTAAACCGAGAAAACTCCGACTTCGTTCTGCGATCCGGCCGACTCCAGAAAGCACATCGCGACCTTGCTAGGATCAACACCACGCCTCCGCCGAAAGAACATGGCCCAAGAAGGCTACTTCCTTCAACCAGACGCGACTTGTCAACCGCATCAAATGGTACTCACGCAGCTTGCCCAAAACAAGCTTCAGATGCTCGGCGTGTTCCTCATCGTTCTTGGAGTAGATAAGAATATCATCGATGAAGACCATGACAAACTTATTGAAATACTCCATAAACACCGAATTCACGAGGTTCATGAACAAGGCAGGAGCTTTGGTTAAGCCGAACGACATGACGGTATACTCATACAAACCATAACGAGTAGAGAAAGCCGTCTTGGGAATATCCTCAGGACGGATCCGAAATTGATGATATCCCACTCTCAAATCAATGTTGGAGAAAACCTGAGCTCCAGATAATTGATCAAAGAGATCATCGATGTGGGGCAAAGGATACTTGTTCTTTACCGTCACTTCATTAAGCGAATGGTAATCGACGCACATACGCAAAGTACCGTCCTTCTTCTTTACGAAGATTGCTGGACAACCCCACGGAGATGAGCTAGGGCGGATGAAACCTGTCAGTGTTTTAGAACCGATCTTACGTAAAGATTGTTTGATTCGGGGGGTCTCCTAGAATAGAATCACGCAGAGAGATTGACACGGATATTTTTATATAGGTTGAGGCCTTCTCCGGAGAGAATAACAACCCTACTCCTATGTGTGTATGGTATTGAGTGTATTCTGCACAACCAGGAGAAAAACTAAGACTATTATAGATGATAGTACTTGTCATCCTGATAGCCCTCGATAGCGTGTGTATACGCCTCGATTGCCCTCGCCCTTCTCTCTGATCGTTGCCTTTATATAGTCGTGAAGGAATAGCCGTTTTCCCATGCTGAAGAGACGCCTCATCAAATCCAAGAATGTGAGCGCACATTTGCGAGAATCATCGGGCTGGTAACTCCTTCACGCCGCCTGGCAGTTACTAGTCAGAGATAATGGGGTATTGTGTGTTATTATTTCGCATAATAACAATAAGATATTGATCGCTTAGATTCCTTAATCAATTGGACCTACTTGCCTGTAGGTTTTATTGATCATAAGGTGGTCGAAGCTGACCTGGTCGTAGAAGAACTTACGACCATAAGATAGTCGTAGCAAGACTTACGACTATGAGGTAATCGTAGAATATCTTACGACTGGGTGGTGATCGTAGAAGAACTTACGACCATAAGGTAGTCGTAGCAAGACTTACGACTATGGGGGTGGTCGAGAAGAACTTACGACCACCTAGTAGGCTTCTCCTTATAAAATTAAGGGTATACCCAAGGACCATATGACGCCATATTTACTTATAATAAGAATTATAGATAAAAGATAAAATGAGGATTATTAGATCCTCGTCATCTAGCCCCCCAGCTTCAAGTGAAAGCAACTTACTTGGTAAAGGAGTTATAGATGGTCTTACGGCCACGAGAAGGTCGTAGAAAGATGGTCGAAGGAAAAACTCTTCGACATTTGTGTACTACTTTGACCAGAAATATGCTTGGTCAAGAAGGTTGCTTACGACTATCAAATAGTCGTAGAACACTCCTATGATCACGAGGTGGTCGTAGTATGGTGATCGGAAGAAAAACCTTTCTGATTAACATTTCCTTTGGTTAAAAAGATCTAACCAAGGAAGTAATTTCGCTTGAGGTGTAAAAACGAACCTGATTTTCTTGAATGGACAAGTTAGGGAATTGCAAAGGACTCCCATTAGTCTGTCCGTTGGAGCGGTTCCCGAAGCGGTGGCAACTTTTGGAATGCCATGCCTTCAGCCCAAGGTACACGGTTATAAATACTTACCGGGGGTAAGACTTAGATTTATACTTTTCCCCAAATCGCTCCCGCTGTTCATCGAGTTCTTGTCTTCTCCACCACTAACTCAATCGAAAATCTCCCCTTTCTGAGAGAAATGGCTGGGAGAGTTTCTGAGTGGGCCGAGTCAGAGATGGATGCGGTGAAGGTTCAAGCCCTGGTCGACGCCGGGAAGATTCCAGAGAAGATCCTCGTGGAGTGGTTCGCGCGATAAAGATTGGCCGTCGGGGGAGGTTGAGCAAATCCCCATCTTCCAGGCATATTGTGAGTGTGGCCTTCGATTGCCTGCTCACCCCTTTCTCACACTTATACTCGAGCATTTTGGGGTGGAATTGGTGAATCTCGGTCCCAATTCCATCACAATGCTAAGTGTATTTGTGTATCTATGTGAGGCATACACAGGAATTCCAATGACCTTGAGCTCTTTCAATATTTATATGGAATGGTTCGACAAACTGGAATAGCTGGAAGTTGTGGTCTGAAGCTCCATGACGGGAAGTCGAAGAAGTATATTCAGATGTTTACTAAATCTTCGTGGCCAGGATGGAGGAAGAAGTGGTTTTACTGGAAAGTCACCACAGAAGATAGCCTTACTTTCGAGGGGAAGGCTGCCGAAAAGAAACCTTCGTGGGATTCGACTCCCCTGGATATCAACCGAATTGCCCCCTATATTCAAGCCATAGAGGACTTGAAAGAAGATGGATTAACCGGATGGCATGTGGTGAAGGATTTCATCACACGTCGAATTAGCCCTTTGAAAAAACGAGTACCTCCTATGTGGAGGTACACGGGGCCAAAAGACCCGACCAGGGACTACGAGGAGGGTAAGTAGTTTTTCGACTTAACTCTCAGTTTGGTCTTCTTCAAAATTGTCTAATGAATATCTTTATGTGTTTTACATAGATCTTTCACAGGCAGAGGTTGACGCTCGAGTCAAACTCGTTTGTGAGAAGTCTCCGCCACTCGGAGTGGAGGTTCCTCAAATCCTTGTGGTTTTATCCGCAGAGGAAAAGATGGAGCCCCTAAAGGTAATCAAAAGTTGATTTTATCCTTAGGACTTCATAGTCGTAGAAAGAACTTACGACTAGGTAGTGATCGAGAAAATCTTACAATCAAGGAGATGTCGAGAAAAACTTACGATCGATACCGGTCGAGAAAATCTTACGATCGGTCGATGATTCTTCTTTTTTCTTTTTCTTCTGTAAAGTAGGTATGGAAAACCGTCAAGACGCATTTAAGAGGTCGAATCGATAACCATCGGCCGAGGGATGACAATGGACAAGGGCTCATCTCCTTCGACTAAAAAGCATCGACTCACAAAAGTTGCCGACAAGGGAGGACCAAGCTCAAGTTCCTTTATTTCGACCAGGTCCTCGGCAAAGTCTGCAACACGCACGGTTGCAACAGAAACCGAGGTTGAAACAACTGAAGCTGAGGAGGCTGAAGAACCTCTTAGGCGTAAGGTCCGCAAGGCCAAGGACACGGCTGCAGCAGAAGCCGAGGCTGAAGCAGCTGCAGCTGAGGAGGCTAAGGAGGTCGAAGAACCTCTTAGGCGTAAAGCCCGCAAGGCCAAGTTACCTTTTTATTATGACAAGAAAACTTTCACAGTTTCTACCACTCCTAGTTTTGTCAAGCAACTAGAAAAGGAGAACTGGAAGAACTTTATGTCTTTTGTGAAGAACAACGCTGATCCAGCCGAGCCTACAATTGGGGGTAGCGCTGCTCTTGGAGTAGTCGAGACTGATCTCGGCCCTCCGGAAAGTTAGGAGACCAGAGAGATGGTTCCTGTTCAAGATCCACGACCAGACGTGGTCGTGGCTGAGCCTATTCTCTAACTTGAACTCTGACCAGACGTGGTCGTAGAAAAGAAGTCGAAGAAATCTTTTGTCCGGAAGATAACTCCTAAGTTCCTGGTCAGGTCCAGGATGCAGAGGTATGTGAAATGAACTAAAGTGTAAGAACATCATTTACCTTCTTGCTTTTCACAACCTAACTTGCTCTCTCTTTGTTGATTTTAGCCCGACTCCTTCTGCCGCCGAAGACGCTTCTATCGAGAAGCTCGTTGTCGCCTCACCAACGGTTGGAGAGATGACAGCGGAGGTAGTCGAAGGATCGTCCACAGCCCGGGTAGTGGAGGAAGTCATGGCTCCTGAAGTGGTTACCACCACCACTGAGGTAGTAGCTACGACCACTGAGGTGATCATGGAAACAACAGAGGCAGTCATAGAAGCCTCTGCCCAAGGTGGTGATGTGTTTGACCACCGAGCTGGAAAGGAAGTCGTTGAAGACGTTCCTCCTGGTACCCAAAGAGAAAATGCACGATTCTGAGAATCAAGACGAGGAATATTTCAACTTCGTCTTTGATTTCTTTGGGCTCGCTTCCATCGTAGGGTCTTGACTTTTAGATCTTGCGATCGAGTCCTCATCCCAAAGATATTCCCAACAGAGGGGAAACTTTTGACAATAAGCGTCTTGCGAAGGTTTGGTGGGATCAAGTCGCGAAGATTGACAAGTCAAGAGTTCGCCGTTGGTTTACTTGATGTTTGCTCGATGGACCATGAATGTAAGTATTTAAGGATATATATATATATATATATATATATATATATATATATATATATATATATATATATATATATATATATATATATATATGGTCTTCCTTGCTTGTCACCGCTTTCTTTCGCAGTAATCTCTGGAACAAATTGCCACTGTTGGTGAATATCACCGACAACTCATAGAGCTACGACAGGAAAAAGCGGAACTCTGTGAACAAGCAGAGAGGTGGTAAGTCACTGTTATTCGTAGTCGTTTTTAGAGTTTGACCACTTATAAAGTGCTTATGAGACTTGTCGTGGAAAAACTCACGACTAGGCGCTAGTCGTAGAAAGACTTACGACTAGTTAAATAGTGTTCATGTCTACTTTTAACCTTTACAGGTTAAATAGAGACGAAAAGACTCTGGCCAACTCGCTCGATTATGAAAAAGAGGAGTCAAGAAAACTAGGGGAAAAAGTTGGAGACCTCTTGAAGAAGCTTCAAGAGGCTAACTCTGCAGCTGTAAAGATGCAGGAAAAGCTAAACAGTAAGTGCTGAACTTAAGACTGCTTATGTTGTTGATCTTTACCTAACTCTTGCTTCTTTTCAGAAAAAGAAGATGACATGAGACAGCTTCAGCATAAAGTCAAGGAAAAAACTGTGGTTATTCACGAGATTTCTCGTATAGCCAAAGATAAGGATCAAGAAATTGAGAGGCTGAGATCTCGCCGAGCAGGTAAGCAATTCTTTACCTGTAGTCCTTTACAAGTTCCCTTCTTTTTCTAATTCCCATTTCTTTTTTAGAAATTGAGCTTGAACTGGGAAGGCTCAAAACTGAAGTTAGGGATAAAGGTATGATCCTTGAAGAAACCGTCCGCATTGCTAAGATAAATGCAGAGGACATCAAATTATGGGAGAAGCGGCATGCTGAGACCATTGCTTCCCATAATGCAGAAATCGAGAAGTTAGATTCTCAACTAGCAGGTAAGGAATTCTTTTACCTGTGATTATTTTTGTTTTCTCCTCTAGGAGTTTATTTTTGCTTGACCAGTTTTATTCTTTTCAGAGCAAGTGGTCGAAAACAAGCAACTCCGCGAGGCTTTGACTCGTAACCAACAAGAGATGAAGTCGGTGAAGATTAATCTTCAAGACAACATCACGCTCCTGAACAATATACTTGGTGAGCTATGTAGTGAGGGAAAAACTCCTCAAGATGATACAATAGCTGCTCACACAAGTACTATTGGGGAACAAGTCGGGACTTTGCAAGAACTGGTGACCACTCTGAAGGCCAATCAAGTTGAGTCAATCAAGGAGGCGGTCGAAAGTGCAATAAGTTATGCATTGGCAAAACTTAAAGTTCATGACCCCAGCCTTAATTTGCAGCCAATTGAAGTCGACTTCGACAGCCCTGAGGCAGAGGCAAATCGTCTTATTGAAGAAATGCAACCAGTTGGCAGAAAGGTCTCGGAGGAAATGCGACTGGGCTCTCCCTCTTCAGAGTAGTTTGTAAAAAACCTGTGAAAAACGAGCTTTTGTTGATGTATTATATAATCCATCTTGTTTCCTGCAAACCATCTTGTCGAGTAGTTAGTAACTCAAAAGATAATTAACGAAAGAAAGACTAAGAATTAAAGTCAAATTAATAACTTTATCCTAGCCCCCGACTATTTGCTTAGTTTGTTTAGACAAACTAAGTAAATAGTGTTAAAAAGGGTTTCTAAAAACAGAGAGGTTTGGTTAACTTGTAGGTTTTGGTCACGACTGTCATGCACTGGTCGAAAAAGTGGGAACGAATCGACACTAGGAAGTTCCTTCTAGTGGGCAGGACCACGTGCAGAGAGGAAAGTCTTCGACTAGGTGATGTTACCATCTCCGACTAGATTAATTAAATCGAGAACAGCAACTTGAGTTAAACAAACATCCAGAGGACTTCAAAAAATTCGTTCGCCCTTCTTTGGAGGACTCGATAAGTCTGTCCTGGTAGCAAAAGTAGGAAACTGAACAATGCTAGGAAGTTCCTTCTAGTGGGCAGGACCACATGCAGAGAGGAGAGACTTCGACTAGATTTGTTTCTTCCTCCGACTTAGTTGAGACGAATCGAATACACCAAAGGTAGTTGAATAAATCTAAAAAAGTGCACTCTGCTTGGAATACTTTTCAAAAGAGCTGAAGAAATAATCTAAGGTGAGAAAAGTTGGCTTTTAAAAATATTTCGACCAGAAAAGAACCCGAGCTCTTTGTATTGATGGCAAAAGTGAGTAACAGTCGACACTATGAAGTTCCTTCTAGTGGGCGTGACCACGTGCAGAGAGGAGAGACTTCGACTAGGTGATGTTACCTTCCTTTCGACCAGTGTAAAGAAAACTGGGTGTTTGGAATGTAGTCGAAAAATTATGAAAGCACTACTCAAAAGTAAGACAATAGAGGTAGAAAGAACTTGAGTCTTTATTGTGCAGATGGTTAGTTACACATAAAACTTGCGTGAATCGATCGATGTTCTAAGAATTCGAGAGAACTCGCCGCCTTCCATTGCCAATCGATCGACTCGCCGAGTAACTTCGACCAATCGTAAGGACCTTCCTACTTGGGAGAAAGTTTGTTCCGATTAGACTTGGATTGGCAGAGCCTCAATACTAAGTCACCTCTGACAAAGAAGGTCATGCGGTTGGACCTTCGATCGTAGTATCTGCTTGAGGCTTGTTGGTAGACCGCCGAACGGATTAAGGCCTGTTTCTCTTTTCTTCGAGTAGATTAATGTCATCCGCCGAAGTTGTTCCCGGTTGGAGTCTTTGAAAGTTTCGACTGTGTTGACCGTATCTTTAGTTACGAGGAAGCATGGCTTTAGCTCCGAAAACCGTAAAAATGGTATTTCACCAGAGTTGACCGTAGTCGCATTTAACCGCCCATAATATAGAGGGTAATTCTTGTACCCAAGCCCCCGAGCGCTTAATTAGCTGGTCAAAGACTCGGGTTTTAATTCCTCTCATTATTTGGCCGTTTGCACGTTCGACTGCTCCATTACTTTGGGGATGGGCCACAGAAGCATAGCACAACTTGGTACCCAACTCGTCGCAAAATTCCTGAAATTTTGCGCTCGAAAATTGCTTACCATTATCTGTAATTATTCAATTCGGTACTCCAAATTGAGTAATTACGCATCTCATCATGAATCGTTTTGCCGCTTCTGTTGTTATCCCAGTCACAGGTTCAGCTTCAATCCATTTTATGAACGTATCAATAGCCACAAAAAGGAACTTGAAACCTCCTGGAGCTTGGGGGAACGGTCCTAGGATATCGAGACCCCAGGTCGCAAAAGGCCAAGATAGAGGTATCGTTTATAGTGCCTGAGCTGGTTTGTGTATTTGCCTGCTATGAAATTGGCATTGGACACACTTTTTAACCAACTCTTTAGCATCGTAAAGGGCTGTTGGCCAGTAAAAATCTTGTCGAAAGGCCTTACCGACTAGCGTTTTGTAGGAAGCATGATTTCCACAGATGGCGCTCTGCGGAATGCATCGCATGAGCACCCCTTGAGTACCTCGTTTATAGAGGACTCCTTCAACCAAAGTATACATTTTGGCTTTTCGGGATAAGCGATTTGCCTCGGGATCGTCTTCGGGTACAGAACCCTTCGAAGATACTCATAGATGGGCGCCATCCAGGTATCCTCGTATTCTAGAGAGGCCGTCTCAATAGGAGGTGTCTCTAGTTCGTCGACCAGGGACGGCTCCTGGAGTTGTTCCAAGAAGACTCCTTTTGGTACTACAGATCGGGAAGAAGCTATTCGAGCAAGCTGGTCTGCGAGGAAATTATCCTTTCGAGGGATGAATTGTGCCTCGAAACCTAAAAAATGCTTTTCTAGCTTACGCACTTCCGATAAATACCGAGACATTGTCGGGTTAGAGCACTGGTACTCTTTCCCGACTTGATTCACGACTAGTTGAGAGTCTCCTCTCACGAGTAGTCGGCGAATCGAGAGCGCTTTCGCTGCTCGTATGCCAGCTAGCAAACCTTCGTATTCTGCCACGTTGTTAGTGGCCTGAAAGTTTAATTGTATGGCATACTTTAAGGTCTCTCCGGTAGGAGATACTAGGACCACCCCAGCCCCCGAGCCACTTAAAGTAAGTGACCCATCAAAGTACATCGTCCACTGGTCGTGAGAATCGTACTAGGGATCCTGAACAGGTTCAGGATTTGTCCATTCAGCGACAAATCTGCCAAGATCTGGGATTTAACGGCCGTTCGAGACACGAAATGGATGTCAAACTCCCCAAGTTCGACTGACCATTTTGCCATGCGTCCCGCTGTTTCCCTATTCTGGAGGATCGCTCCCAAGGGAAACTCAGACGGCATAGCTATTTTGTGCACCTAAAAATAATGCCGCAGATTTCCTTGAAGACATGAGGAGGGCATCTGAAGCTTTTGGACCCGAGGGTAACGCCCTTAGGCCGTGTAAAACTTCACTTACGTAGTAAACCGGTCGTTGTACGTTTTCACGTTCTATGACTAATATGCGTTCTCGCTGTGGCGTGGCAGCTAGGTAAATTAAGAGTGTTTCTTCTGGCCTTGGAGAGACCAGAATAGGAGCACTCGTAAGGTACCTCTTGACATCCTCAAAGGCAGCGTTTGCCTCTTTCGACCACTCAAAAAACTTCGTGTTTCCTTAGAAGCTTAAAGAAAGGTAGTCCCTTTTCTCCTAGTCGTGCGATGAAACGACTTAAAGCCGCCATGCACCCCGTGAGTTTCTGGACTTCTTTCCTTGTGGTTGGAGGGCACATTTGGAGAATGGCCTTTATCTTTTCGGGATTTGCTTCAATTCCTCGTATAGATACTAGGAATCGAAGAAATTTTCCTGAAGAGATTCCGAACACACACTTCTCAGGATTTAGTTTTAAGCGATGTTTTCTGAGGTTGTCGAATGTTTCTTGTAGGTCAGTGATATGATTAAGTCTCTTCATGCTTTTAATGACTAGATCATCAACATAGGCCTCTAGATTTCGGCCTAGTTGAGATGAAAAAGTCAATTGCATCAAGCGTTGAAAAGAAGCGCCGACATTTTTTAGACCAAATGGCATTTTGACATAGCAAAATATACCAAATGGTGTAATAAATGCAGTCTTTTCTTCATTGTCTAGACACATATTGATCTGGTGGTATCTAGAATATGCATCTAAAAAACTTAACATTTCACAACCTACAGTAGAATCAACCAACTGATTGATGCGAGGTAAAGGAAAATCGTCTTTTGGACAAGCTTTATTAAGATCGATAAAGTCTCGCACATCGCCATTTGCCGTTTGACTTTCTAACCATTACAGGATTAGCCAACCATTCTGGGTGGTTGACCTCTCTCTTATAAAGCTAATTTAAGTAGCTTATCAAATTCGATTTGATAGCATCTCGTCGATCAGGGGCAAATCTCCGTAATTTTTGTTTTACGGGTACTTTGTCAGGCCGTAAAGCTAGCCTGTGCTCGATCACCTCCCTGGGGACTCCGGGCATGTTGGATGCTTGCCACGCGAAGACATCTGCGTTAGCTCGGAGGAAGGTGATGAGGACGTCTTCCTACATGGGGTCGGAAGTATCCCCGATGTGAACAGTCTTCGAGGGCTCCCCTACGTCCAGAGGAACCTCTTTGACCTTGTTGTTCGGCTTTGGTGCAGCTTTAGGCTTCGACTTGCTGGTCGAAGGCTGACTTTCTTCTCGAGTTGGTATTTGTCCAACCATCTCGAGGGATCGACGGTCGCAGGTGTGCGCCATCTTCTTGTCACAATGAATTGTGATTACTCCTTTGGGACTTGGCATCTTAATACATTGATATCCGTAATGAGTAGCCATTAGAAATTTTGCCAAAGTTGGTCATCCGAGTATGGCGTTATATGCCGTATCGAAATCGACCACATCAAAGGTGAACCAAATGTTAAAGGAAGAGAGACTTGGCCAATTGGTTTGGTTGAAGATCCCGGTACGATCCCATGGAAAGAGTATCGTACCGGTCTTACCTTAGTCCTGGGTACTTAAATCTCATCCAGGGTACTCGTAAACAAAATGTTTAACGAGCTGCCACCATCAACCAAAACTCGATTGACCCGACAATTGTTGATGGTGGGTTCGACCACGATCGGATACCAACCTGGTCGAGTCGAAGGAATCGGGCAGTCACCCTTCTCAAAGGAGATGGTGACTTCCGACCACTTCGGTAATTTATTGACAAGAGGAGGATCTATGGAGTTTACCTCACGTTCAGCAGCCTTAAGCTGTCGCTTTGATTCATATGCCGATGATCCCCCGTAGATGTTCTCGGCGATTGTTGTTGTGGATCAACGCAGCATCTCCTCCTCGTCATCGAGGACTTATGACCACTCGTTTGTCCTACCCGCCGAGAGTGGGAAGTGGTCCTTTGTCGTTGTAGTAGTCTTTAAGCTTTCGTTGAAAAACCCAGCAGTTGCGAAGGTCATATCCTTCCTTTTTATGGAAAAGACACCACCTAGGCTTATCATTTTTCCGATCGGGGTGCTTACCTTTGCCTCAGTCGGAGTGTGGCTTGGAGGTGCGTGGCTCTTTATCATTTACAGCCAAAACCTCCTTGGAACTGCTGGTTTGGAGTTTTTGACCCTTCGCCTTGTTCTTGGACTTTTTTGCTTTCTTATCTTTCTTCTTACCAATGTCTCCTGGCTCTCGAGAGGTATTGTCTTCTCAATCGATTGTGTTGTTCCACTCGACCGCCTCAGAGGCAGTCACATATCGATCAGCCATATCAAAGAGTTCGGTGACAGTGGTAGACGGATTTAAAACAATATCTTCTGTTATCCTTCTACTACGGACTCCTTGCTTGAAAGCCCTGATGACAGATGAGTCAGAAAGTTCCGAAATTGAATTACGAACCTGACTAAAGCGCTTGATGAATTGGCGCAAGGTCTCGTTGTCGTTCTGTCTCATCCGGTGCAAGTCGTCCTCCTTCCCAGGGCGATTGTAAGGGCCTTGGAAATTCACCAGTAGAAGGTCGCAGAGGTGTTGCCAAGAATAGATCCACTCGAGTGGTTGGTTCAGTAACCACGATCGAGCAGACCCTTCGAGCACAGTTGGGAGGTAATTTGCCATCACATGTTCTCCTCCTGCTGCTGCTCGGACAGCTGTTGTATAGATTTGAAGGAATTCGATGGGATTTTGGGATCCATCGAACTTTTCCATGTTCACTGGTCAAAAACGAGGTGGCCAGCGAATAGCTCGAAGATCAGGCGAAAATGCCCGACATCTAGTAATAACTTCTTGACGCCTCCTTTGCAGGAAAGAAGGGTTGATATCATCAGGTGGTCGAACTCGACGATACCCGATGAATAAAGTTGACTTGACTGTAATAGGTCTCGGTCCCACTGAGGAATACTCCTCGTAGTTCATCTCGTCTTTATGGGTTTCCATGACGGAATGGTGAGCGATCACCTCTCCGAGGGGTTTGTTGATCATCAGTCGTTTGAAAGACATTTCTCCGAGTAGGAGATCGATGCGACTTACTATTGCGTCGATTTCTCCGTGGTGATATGTTCGATCGATCAGGTAAAAGAAGTCGATTACTCGACTTCTGAATGATGTCGGCGAGGTGCCTCCAGTCTTGCCATCGTGGACCGAAGCCTTTGTGTGATCTCCTCGACAAAGAGATCGTATCCTAGCGCTCGGGCGAGTTCTCGAGTTGGATTCTCGACCAAGTCATTGATATGCTGGAGTTCTTGAGCTTCCTCTGATTGATATTGAAAGCGCCCAGGCAAATTCTTCTGGGCTGCAATCTTCTTTCGTCGAATAGCCTCAAGATCTTCCATGTCAGACTCTTGAGACTGCCTCAATGGAGTGCGAGTATGTCGAGGATTTTCCTCGCGTTCATGAAGGTGTTGGTCCTGTCCGCCATCGGTGGTGCCCTTGCCATTGTCACGAGGAGGCGCAGTGCGTGATCTTCGGGGAGTGTCCCTAGCTCGGTCTCTAGAAGAGTGACCTTGATCTGAGGGAAGGACGAAGACCTCCCGTTGATGATTCTCACTTGCGCTCGAGGCCTCCCCGCTTGAGGAGTAGTCGAGAGACACCATCTGGCGACTTGGAGCAATCCCCTCCAGGTAGGGGAACTCTGGGTTATAACCGTCTCCATCCGCAGGTGTGATCTGCGGAGAGATGGTCGAATTTGCAGGAAAAGCATGCTTGATCCCGCTCTCTCTGGCGTCATTCGGAGAGAGAGGATCACCAGATGCTGGTGAAGTCCTGGAATTGTGGCTTCCAGAACTTGTCTCACCAAGTCGGACCGCCTTAGGGGACTCGGACACTTGGAGGAAAAACTCTCGTCGTGTTGTGAGTCCACACAGGTGTAGTCTGGTCGATTGACCCTTGTCCTTTGAGAGGGTAGATTCCTCCTTGGGCGTCTTGTTGTGGGGATAGGGATCCTCCTCAACTCCATCAGCGCATTGTCTCTGGATCTCGCAAGAAGATCCCCGGCGACAATACCATCGGATGAGTCAATACTCACCAGAATCGAAACCGCATCCATGTCGACGTCTGCGTAACCTGCCAAGTCAAACCAGTTCTCCTCGTTCCATTCTCCTGCCATGAGTGCATTAGATTTGGGAAAAAGAGAGTACGTTGACAAGAGATTACCGGAAGATCCCCACGGTCGGTGCCAACTGTCGGTGTTTTAGAACCGATCTTACGTAAAGATTGTTTGATTCAGGGGGTCTCCTAGAATAGAATCACGCAGAGAGATTGACACGGGTATTTTTATACAGGTTCAGGCCTTCTCCGGAGAGAATAACAACCCTACTCCTGTGTGTGTATGGTATTGAGTGTATTCTGAACAACCAGGAGAAAAACTAAGACTATTACAGATGATAGTACTTGTCTTCCTGATAGCCCTCGATAGCGTGTGTATACGCCTCGATTGCCCTCTCCATTCTCTCTGATCGTTGCCTTTATATAGTCGTCAAGGAATAGCCGTTTTCCCCTGCTGAAGAGACGCCTCATCAAATCGATGAACGTATGACGCTTGCGATAATCATCGGGCTGGTAACTCCTTCACGCCACCTGGCAGTTACTAGTCAGAGATAATGGGGTATTGTGTGTTATTATTTCGCATAATAACAACGCATATTATTTATTTAGATTCCTTAATCAATTGGACCTATTTGCTGTAGGTTTTATTGATCATAAGGTGGTAAATGGTGACACAGTCGTAGAAGAACTTATGACCATAAGATAGTCGTAGCAAGACTTACGACTATGAGGTAATCGTAGAATATCTTACGACCGGGTGGTGATCGTAGAAGAACTTACAACCACTTAGTAGGCTTCTCCCTTATAAAATTAAGGGGTATACCCAGGGACCATATGACGTCATATTTACTTATAATAAGAATTATAGATAAAAGATAAAATGATGATTATTAGATCCTCGTCATCTAGCCCCCCAGCTTCAAGTGAAAGCAACTTACTTGGTAAAGGAGTTATAGATGGTCTTACGGCCACGAGAAGGTCGTAGAAAGATGGTCGAAGGAAAAACTCTTCGACATTTATGTACTACTTTGACCAGAAATATGCTTGGTCAAGAAGGTTGCTTACGACTATCAAATAGTCGTAGAACACTCCTACGATCACGAGGTGGTCGTAGTATGGTGATCGGAAGAAAAACCTTTCCGATTAACATTTTCTTTGGTTAAAAAGATCTGACCAAGAAAGTAATTTCGCTTGAGGTGTAAAAACAAACCTAATTTTCTTGAATGGACAAGTTAGGGAATTGCAAACGACTCCCATTAGTCTATCCGTTGGAGCGGTTCCCGAAGTGGTGGCAACCTTTGGAATGCCACGCCTTCAGCCCAAGGTACACGGTTATAAATACTTACCAGGGGTAAGACTTAGATTTATACTTTTCCCCAAATCGCTCCATTGCTCATCGAGTTCTTGTCTTCTCGCCACCAACTCAATCGAAAATCTCCCTTTCTCGGAGAAATGGCCGGAGAGTTTCGAGTGGGCGAGTCGGAGATGGATGCGATGAAGGTTCAAGCCACAGTCGACGCGGAAGATTCGAGAGAAGATCCTCGTGGAGTGGTTCGCGGCGTATGGGCAGCATTGGCCGTCGGGGGAGGCTGAGCAAATCCCCATCTTCCAGGCATATTGTGAGTGTGGCCTTCGATTGCCTGCTCACCCCTTTCTCACACTTATACTTGAGCATTTTGGGGTGGAATTGGTGAATCTCGGTCCCAATTTCATCACAATGCTAAGTGTATTTGTGTATCTATGTGAGGCATACCTGGGAATTCCAGCGGACCTTGAGATCTTTCAATATTTCTATGGAATGGCTCGACAAACTGGAATAGCTGGAAGTTGTGGTCTGAAGCTCCATGACGGGAAGTCGAAGAAATATATTCAGATGTTTACTAAATCTTCGTGGCCGAGATGGAGGAAGAAGTGGGTTTACTGGAAAGTCACCTCAGAAGACAGCCTTACTTTCGAGGGGAAGGCTGCCGAAAAGAAACCTTCGTGGGATTCGACTCCCCAGGATATCAACCGAATTGCCCCCTATATTCAAGCCATAGAGGACTTGAAAGAAGAGGGATTAACCGGATGGCATGTGGTGAAGGATTTCATCACACGTCGAATTAGCACTTTGAAGAAATGAGTACCTCCTATGTGGAGGTACACAGGGCCAAAAGTCCTGACCAGGGACTACGAGGAGGGTAAGTAGTTTCTCGACTTAACTCTCAGTTTGGTTTTCTTCAAAATTGTCTAATGAATATCTTTATCTGTTTTACACAGATGTTTCACAGGCAGAGATTGACTCTCGAGTCAAACTCGTTTGTGAGAAGTCTCCGCCACTCGGAGTGGCGGTTCCTCAAATCCTTGCGGTTTTATCCGCAGTGGAAAAGATGGAGCGCCTAAAGGTAATCAAAAGTTGATTTTATCCTTAGGACTTCATAGTCGTAGAAAGAACTTACGGCTAGGTAGTGATCGTAGAAAATCTTACAATCAAGGAGATGTTGTAGAAAAGCTTACGACTGGATACTGGTCGTAGAAAATCTTACGACTGGTCAGTGATTCTTCTTTTTCTGTTTTTCTTTACAGAAAGTAGGTATGAAAAACTGTCAGCACGACGAAGAGGTTGAACTGGTAACCATCGGCGCAGGGATGACAATGGACAAGGGCTCATCTCCTCCGACTAAAAAGCGTCGACTCACAAAAGTTGCCGACAAGGGAGGACCAAGCTCAAGTTCCTTTATTTTGACCAGGTCCTCGGCAAAGTCTGCGACACGCACGGTTAACTGTGAGCCGAGGTTGAAACAAGCTGGCCGAGGAGGTCAAGAACCTCTTAGGACTAAGGTCATAAGGCCAAGGACATGGCAAAGCAGGCCGAGGTGGCGACTCTGGTGAGGAGGTCGAAGAACCTCTTAGGCGTAAAGCTCGCAAGGCCAAGGTACCTTTTTATTATGACAAGAAAACTTTCACAGTTTCTACCACTCCTAGTTTTGTCAAGCAACTAGAAAAGGAGAACCGAAGGACTTTATGTCTTTGTGAAGGACAACGCCGATCGGTCGAGCCTACAATTGAGGGTAGCGCTGCTCTTGGAGTAGTCGAGACTAATCTCGGCCCTCCAGAAAGTCAGGAGACCAGAGAGATGGTTCCTGTTCAAGATCCACGACCAGACGTGATCGTGGCTGAGCCTATTCTCCAACTTGAACTCCGACCAGACGTGGTCGTAGAAAAGAAGTCGAAGAAATCTTCCGTCAGGAAGATAACTCCTAAGTTCCTGGTTAGGTCCAGGATGTAGAGGTATGTGAAATGAACTAAAGTGTAAGAACAACATTTACCTTCTTGCTTTTCACAACCTAACTTGCTCTCTGTTTGTTGATTTTAGCCCGACTCCTTCAGCCCCCGAAGACGCTTCTATCGAGAAGCTCGTTGTCGCCTCTCCAACGGTTGGAGAGATGACAGCGGAGGTAGTCAAAGGATCGTCCACAGCCCGGGTAGTAGAGGAAGTCATGGCTCCTGAAGTGGTTACCACCACCACTGAGGTAGTAGCTACGACTACCGAGGTAGTAGCTATGACCACTGAGGTGATCGTGGAAATAGCAGAGGCAGTCGTAGAAGCCTCTGCCCAAGGTGGTGATGTGTTTGACCACCGAGCTGGAAAGGAAGTCGTTGAAGACGTTCCTCCTGGTACCCAAAGAGAAAATGCAGTTACAGAATCAGAAGACGAGGAATATTTCAACTTCTGTGCTGATTTCTTTGGGCCTGCTTCCATTGTAGGGTCTTCAGTTTTTAGATCTCGCGATCGAGTCCCTCATCCCAAAGATATTCCCAACAGAGGGGAAACTTTTGACAATGGCGTCTTGAGAAGGTTTGGTGGGATCAAGTCGCGAAGATTGACAAGTCAAGAGTCCGTCGTTGGTTTACTCGATGTTTGCTCGGTCGACCATGAATGTAAGTATTTAAGGATACTTATATATATATATATATATATATATATATGTATGTATGTATGTATATATATGGTCTTCCCTTGCTTCTCACTGTCTTTCTTTTGCAGAAATCTTTGGAACAAATTGCCACTATTGGTGAATATCACCAACAACTCATAGAGCTACGATAGGAAAAAAGCAGAACTTTGCAAACATGCAGAGAGGTGGTAAGTCACTGTTATTTGTAGTCGTTTTTAGAGTTTGACCACTTATACAGTGCTTATGAGACTTGTCGTGGAAAAACTCACGACTAGGCGCTAGTTGTAGAAAGACTTAGAACTAGTTAAATAGTGTTCATGTCTACTTTTAACCTTTACAGGTTAAATAGCGACGAAAAGACCCTGGAAGGCTTTAGGCTCATTTTAGCATAAAGCACGTTTTCCTTTGCAATAATGTAATAGATTCAAAGCAATTTGACAAAGCATTTTTAATTGTTGAAGTAACAGCGATACAATAATAATAACAACAGTAAGAACAACCTGGAAGTGACTAACCCAATAGTCACCACAACAATAGCATGAATTACCCAATTCATACCACCCAACAAGTTTTAATTAAATGTTTAGTCTAGTTCTTGCACGACCTTACCAAGCATGTCCATAACCTAGGGCGAGGCTATTGAATAGTTTTAACCTGCGGGGGTGTACCAATGTACCCACACGTCAGACCACCTTTTCGCCAAGCTATTTAGCACACTTCCTTTGGTATGCCGGCACGGCTAAGTACTACGAGGTATTTCCAATGAATGATGCTAATTAAGAGTCACGACAACCTGAAAGGTAGGAGACACCGGCCCAGCCTAAGCAACTGCGGGTGCTCTTCCCCTTATAAAAACAGTTTTAATCACCTGCGACCCATAATTAACACCTCCCAAAGTACTTAGCCAAGAGGGGTTCCCAATACCCTCGTGTGGTTAGCACGCAAAAGCGCTTGGTTTAGTGACACAAGTAACTCGGTCCTTGGGGACCTAGGCACCATTCCATTCACACCCAACAGATCACACCAACATCCATTGTGCCCAAGTCATGAAACAATTTTGTTTTCATTTTTAGTTCTTTACAAAGTAACAAAGCACAAGTGCTGGACATAATGGAATAATAATTTTTGTGTGATCAAGGTCATTGACATAAGTCGACAACCGCCCATTTCTACCATTATCTAAGCATTTCTAAGCATTAACACGTAAACTACTAAGTGATAAGAGTCCATCCATCGAACTCTAAATCACAGCAAGATAATCCTAGGCTTAGTAGTAGAGAATGAACATTTACCTACAGAGTATGCATCTACAGGCTTAACTAATCGAGAATTTAACACAAAGTAAGCATGCATATATACAAGTTAAACAAAGTATTAGACTATAAAAGTAATGAGATTAACGGGATATGATCAAACTACTTGCCTTGCTGGATATGCTCACTATGCTGCAAAGGATCACTCACGGGATCAACACACTCGTCGGCACCTAACGAAAAGGCGAAAAGAACCGATAAGAACGAAGAAAACCAAAAGGACTCCACAGCAAACTTTCTCCAAATGCTCTGACATTTTTAAAGCAGCAAGATCATGATTTTTAAAGAATTTATCAACAAGAACCAATTGATTTGGATTCTTAATGCAAAAGATATGGCCAAAACAAATCTGCTCAGCCTGGAAAATGCTCAAAAATTCAAATCGGTTACTGTTCATCCGAATTAAATTCTTCAGCATAATTTTCCAAAGAGGTGTTGCACCTGAGATTTTTATGGTAAGTCAAGCACCTCATGAGATGAATAGCACAATTGAGTTCACCTCATTTGGAGCTATGATGCATGTTTTATGATTTTTCAAAGACATGCAAAAGAGCACAAATAAAGTGCACCCACAATTCTTTTGAAAATAGTGACATATCTAAATCCTATTCTACCAGTTAGTACACTAATAGAGGAAGCCAACAAAGTTGGATTCACTCAAAAAGGATCTCTAGAGAATTACTTATGCAATTTACAAGTTAAATGCAACATTTAAAGTTAATTTTGAAACCAATTTACCAATCCATTTTCTGGAGCTGAACTAAACCAGAGCTACCAAAATTTGAAACAACTCAAATGGATCTAAATTGAAATAGTTATGCATTTTCAAAGTTTATTACCTTTTTCAGTTTACAAATAATTCCCCCCGGGAATTCCTAAATTCCAAAACGACGTGGACGAACCTAGGCCGTTGATCTTGGATCCAACGGTCCAAGTCTTGCTGTCAACGCGCACTCATGCCCGCGCGGAACCAACGAATGCGGACCATCGATGATGCATCAGACGGTACAGATTGAATCACGCGCGGCGCGTTTGGAAGCCCCGCGCGCGAAAGGAGGCGGCGACTGTGGACCGTTGACCGCGAGATGGATGTCTTGCAACCACGTACACAGCGCACACACGAACACTCGGGCAATCTGAGCCCCAGATCTGAACACGGATGGCCCTAGGACATCGCTACAGTTGTAGGCCTCGTCCGACAACACACCCGACGGCGAAGATCTCCTCACCGCCGGTGACCTATGGCACGGCGGTGCGAATGGGTGCCAGGTACGGGTGCGCAATAGTAGTGCACACCCACTGGTACCACTCACACCAGCGGTGGTGGACCAGAGCGCCGGCGAGCCGGAGAGGGTGGCGCAGTTACGCACGGCTGAAGGCGAAAATGAAATAGAGCTCCGCAGTGGTTCATTCAAGCGAGTGCCCAGCTCCTAGGGACTACCAGGAGGTTACCTGGAGGTCGCGGAGGTCTTGGGAAGGGTGAGCGACTCCCATGACGAAGGACCTTGCGGCCGAGGAGGACAACGTGGAGAAGAGGACCTGGGCAAAATTAACCGCACCGGGTCATCAAGATGGACTCCATATAGCTAGGAGGTGCTCCCAGCGCAAGGAATTGAAGGGAGGAGCTTCTTACCGGCGATGGGGAAGAAGGGGGTGCTTACTGCCGCAAGGATCCAAACTCGAAATTAAGTCGCTCCTATGGAGACAAGCTAAAATCAAGTTAGGGGAAAGCACCAGGGTGATGAGGGGCTCAAGTGGAAGCAAAGAGAACTGAGGAAGGACCCCTGGAACCCTGTCGGCACTGAGGAGCTCCGAGGGGCAACAATGGTGGCCGAGGGGCTTCAGGCGATTTGAGCTCAAAAGAGCTGAGAGCAAGTGGAGAAGTGTTTAAAGGAAGCCAAGGAGGTACTGAGGGACCTTAAATAGCCGGGGAGTAGAGGCCATGAGCTAGGGTTAAGCTCCATGGTGAGCTTAGCCCACCGCTCGGTCCATGGCTCCACAAGGACGTGGAGGGATGGGGCGGTCGAGCAGGGACTTAGGGGCGGAAGGTGACCAAGCATTTAATCTTGGGCAACAAAGAGCTATTAGGAGGTAACAGGGCACTGCCCTCCCTCTACCATGGCGCACGCGCGTGAGCCCGAGGAAGGAGAAGAACAGGCGACTGAGATCAACCGTTCGATAAGAAAAGAGGGAGGTCGTGACCCTTGGATTTGATTCGGGGTCTGAAAGGAAAGGGGAAGGTCGCAGCCGCTAGATCTCCATCGCACGGTTGCGACACGAAAAGGGAGGTCGCGCGCGGTAAGGAGATAGGAGGTCGTGGCCGTTGGATTTGCATCCAACGGCAATCAACAGCGGCGGGAGGTCTTGACCGCTGCGCGCGACGCTGACAAGAGATGGGAGGTCGTGGCCTTTAGATTTACATCTAAGGGCACACAACATCAAGGGGAGGTCGTGACCATTGGATTTACATCCAAGGGCACACAACAGAGAGGGGAGGTCATGGGCTTTGCGCACGATGCAAAGGGAGGTCGTGGCCGTTGGATTTCAATCCAAGGGCGACGAAAGGAGAGGGGAGGTCATGGCGGTTGGATTTTGATCGAACGGCGCACAACAGAGAGGGGAGGTCGTGGTTGTTGGATTTTGATCCAACGACGCACAACATCGAGGGGAGGTCGTGGTGGTTGCGCACGACGCGATGGGAGGTCGTGGCGGTTGGATTTTGATCCAACGACGCACAACATCGAGGGGAGAGGTTGGGGCAGTTGGATTACGATACAACGGCGATGAACAGAGGGGGAGGTGGGAGGTCTTGGCCGTTGGGCACGACACTGCAAAAGGGAGGGGAGGTCGTGGCCTTGAGATCCTGATCTGACGGCGACGAGATGAGAGGGAAGGTCGTGGCCATTGGATTTCGATCCAATGGGGCACGACCTCGCGCGGGGGAGGAGCTCAGGCTGAGCCGGGGAAGTGGGTTGGGTTCGACCCACTAGAAGGTGGCTCGGACCCAAGGAATAGTGCCAGATTTGAGTTTAAATTTGAAGGCTGAATTTGGAGGAATTTTTAGAGGTAGCAAACTAACTCCAAAAATTTTGAAATTTTGACTGGAGCTTCCTCACTCCAGGATTAACCTTAAATAAAATTTCTAGAGATTTTTATGCATTGCATTTTTCTCAAGAAATTCATCAAGGGTTGTTCTAGGGTTTGACCAATTGAAAAATTGGTTTGACTTGCCTCCAAAACTTATCAAATAATTTCTAAAAATTATGAAATAATTCAGAGGGGTCACACATCATCTCTAGAACCTAGGAAAAATATTTTCCAAGATTGGCACAAGATCTGTGACAAAGTTGAATAAGGGTTTGACTTTAGTCAACAGGAGATTTGTGTTTTTGAATTCCCCAACTCTTGACAAGAATTATAGGAGAGTTCAAGGGTTTCAAGATGTGAGAAAAGTTTTAATTTCTACACATTTTCTTACATTTGAAATACACACCCATTTATACATTTGGGATGTTACATTATCCAACTAAAAATTGAGTTTTGAAAATGAACTTTTACTTATTGTAATGGCTTTGAAACTTAGTACTTGTAATTGAAACAAACTTGGCTTTACGCAAATCAACCATAATATGCCGTCCTTTGATATATCCATTATGCATGTCATTCTGTTAATTGACGGGTGTAACTTGCGAGCACGGTTTTTGTGCTCACTCTTGCTTGATTGATGAATTGAGCAGGTGAAGACCTCTTTGATGATGAGGAGGACCAAGTCAATTAGGCCGCGCCCTTCAGCCAATCACCTATGGTGTAATGGATGGAGTCTATCCTTTTGGGTTTTTCCGCTGTGTAGTTAGCTCTCGGTTGTTGGAGCTTGTAAATAACCCCTTGTAATCAACCCTCTTTTGTGGTTAATAAAGCCTTTTGTGGATGTGTATGTTATCACTTGCTGTGAGAACTAGTCGTTGATCCCTAGGGACTAGTTTAGATCACAGTGGACTTGAGGCTTGTCCCAAGCCCCACGACCTCCTCGGGGTGGATCCTCACGGACCTCCCTCGAGTCAGAGCGTGGAGCTTGGGGAGGTCTGAGGTCCAAAGACCTCCTCTGGTCAATTCCTGGACCTCTAGGAGGTCCGACTGGACCTCCTGGGAGGCCTGGGTGGACCGCCCGAGAGGTCCTTGGGACCTCCTGGGAGGTCCTGATGGACTCCCAGGGAGGTCTTAGAGGACCTCTCGGGTGAGGCCCTTGGCCGGGTCGTCACATGGCATGAAAAGGGGGAGGAAATTGGGCATTTGTGGGATATTAGAAGCTAAGAGGTATAGAAAAATGTTTAAAAACAAGAGTTATGGTAGACGCAATGGTTTATCCTAGGTCAAAGCCAGAAGCAATAAATTAATCTAGTTTATTTGGGGAGATAATTAAATTAAATTACAAGATTATTATCCTTATCCAATTGATATGGAAAACGACATTGTCAATACCCATGCTGTTGGCAACCACAATCATTGTAGTCCATGATGGGCAATTGATTTGTGCCTTCAGCAATATGTTAACCGCCAGCACATGGGAATACACATGGCAAACCGACGGCCGCTTGACGCAGTTGCACACATGCCATGTTGGCTACACATTGAAGCGTGCCATACTCATAAAAAATGACACATGCATAATTGGTAAATGCAGCCCACAACTGCATCACCACCAGAAGTCGTATCACTTGCTTGAAGTGAATATAACTCTTGAAATAAAATATAATGGCCTATTGGATTTTATCACCCTTAATGATCTAAATTTGCCCATACTTATTCTGGCATTACACATTAAAATCAGACATACAATTTATCACCCTTAATTAAACATGGTGTTCATGTTGAACAATAAATATTCCTGTCGAATAATTATCCCATTTGGGTGATTAAAATATAATTATGTTCCAATAGAAAATATAGTATTCTGTGTAGATTAACCTTAGTCTCGATCATAGAAATGAATCAATCCTGTGCATAAACCTGCACCATCCAAACATCCATTTCACCTAAGTCTAAACCAGTTTTAAATTTTATTTCAGTTTTCAAAACATTTGTAAACTTCCATGACAAACCAATGTCGTGGATACAATTTTAAACAACATTTGATTTGTGGTTGTAAATTCCCAAATCAAATATTTCAGGTCTAAGCATCGCTAAGCATATTTTTTTCCCAAAATGTTCTAGTTCATACTATTGCATAAACTAGATTTTCATCTAAGGTGTCAAGGTATGTTTGATTCAATATCAAGATTGGCGGTACAAAGGATCTAGGCATAACTATAATTTGAAACAAGAATTTAAATAACTTGATATAAATAAGCATGAAGTAATAATTTAAAATAGAATTTAAATAATGGGCTCAAATATGATCAAGGATGTAACTTGCCTTGCTCAAATGCATGAGGATCGAATTCTCCAAATATTTCAGGTTCCCCGAAGTCGTCGAAATCTATACGCAAAAATGAGCTAATAATCAAATAAAATTCAAGTAAAATCCAAACATTACAAAATCAGAACCAAAAGAAAGATACTAAATTGAGAAGAATTTAGGAACAAGACTCGATAGAATTAGAGTTCGTATAAAGGAGAACGAACGTCCGGAGGTTTGACATCACAAGAAATGATAGAAAAAAATAGAAAAGGAGGAATATTCTAGAATCTCCTTGTTCTGATATTTTGCAAAGCAAATCAAGGGAGTGAATGACACCTTGGACCCACAAGCTAGAGAGTGAGAGCGAGATGGAAGAGTGAAAGGGGTATGACAAGTGGGCCATAACTACTAGAGACACAATGAAGCAATACATAGAGAGCTTCACAGAGGTGGAAGGAGGTGCACGGGCGCATGGCCGTCGGCGTCGCGGCGACGAAGGGGATGGGAAAAATGGAATCCCGTGGGGGTCCCCTACCCCACGGTGGCGGTGGCGGCGCCGGAGGGGGCTCGACACGACGGTGGCGCGGGTAAAGGCGGCGACAGCACGCGGGTGGTACATGGCACCAGCGGTGGGGTGGCGCAGGGAGGAAGATGGAGGGAGCACGGGCTGTGCCTGGAGGTGGGGAACGTGTTGGTGATGTCGGGGCGATGCGGGGATGACCAAAATGGTGGGGCGACAACGGCCGACGATGGAGAAGAGGAGGTGGCGGTGGTGGAGCTCCACAGCGACAGAGAAGATGAGAGGAGGTGGGAGATGGGTGGAGAACCTTCAGGAACACGTCGTGACGCAGCTAGCTCGTTGAAAGGTGAACCGGAGAGGGAGATAAATAGGAGGTGGCGGCGGCTTGACTTGGGGAGGAAAGAGGAAAGGGGCGACGTAGGGCTCCAGGGGGAAAATGTGGAGGAGAATGGGGAAGGGGAAAGGAAGAGGGTTGTGCCAGCCTTAAATAGAGGGAGGAGGAGGCAAGGCGGCATGGGAAGACGCGGATGACGCGCTCGACACCGGGTGAGGCCTGGGCAGGGCAGCAGCGTGCCGTACGCTCGACGGGGAGCAGGAAAGCGGCATGGGTGCGCGGGTGCGATGGCAGCGTGGCACACGTAGGCGCGTGGCACGCGTAGGCACACGCAGGGGCGACGTGGCACGTGGGAGGCGACGTGGAGCGTGGGCGGCAGGTCGGCGTGGCACACGCAGCGATCTGAGCGATCGCTTCGCTTCGGGAAGAAAAGCAGGATAGGGAGAGAGAGACTTCCACATGTCAGCGAGGGGAGATAAAGAGAAAAAGAGAATTTTCTGATTTTTAGTTGATTTAGAATTTCTAGAAATTGAAACAAATCACTTAAGCCTTTAGAAAATAGCAGATAAAGCCCAAACAAAATATGGAAAAATTCATAGAAATTCCTTGAGATATTTTAGACTTAATTAAAATATTTCCAACTTAACATTGGTATTTAGACTTGCAAATAAATTATTTTGCCTTTAAAATAAATAGGGAAAATATTTTTAAAATTCAGAAATTCAAGGAAAATATTTAAGTTTTATTTTTAACCAAGATTGAAAATTTGGGATGTTACAGATACACGCACTAGTCAAGCTAAATTTAAGATTTCATTTATGCTCCTGTACGCCCGAAGCAGGGAGCCTGTCAGATACTTTCCAATTATGGAGGAGTTACCATTGTGTTTACTTGCAATAAATACATCGTTAAGAGTGAAATACCCCGGGTTGAATAATATACCCACCTTTGCAAAATTGACTTATTGGTACTTGATCTAAAATATGCGGTGATGCCTACGAGTCTAAGATCTAATGAAACTAGTCAAAATAATAATTAATCACTCCTTAAACAGTTTTGAAGAGTACCCATCTTGAAGGTGAAATACCTTATGAAGAGGCTGATCATGAAGATGAAAACCCCGGCAACTTGATGCACACATATTACAATGCTGGGAATGCGGATGACAAAGAATCTTTTGTTTGGGTAATGACAAAGATCTGGTTAACACTAGGATACCCTCAATTAAGAGGATATAGGAGAAAAGTTATCAAAAACCACTTTGCCTCTAGAATTACTAAAGTTTCTCTTACGAGAACACGGATCGGGAACCAAAGTCCATGGTCAAGTGCTTTAAGCATTTATAAATCGGGTCACATAAATGAAGCATATGATGCTGAACTAGAATTGATAAATAAAAGTCTTGGAACCAGCTAGTTCAGACTTGATGGGTCATTATGAATATAATGAGGTGATGAAAGCTATGGTTCAAAGGTCCTCGCAGAGATTGTTACTCTCCCGTTATGAATGAAATAATGTTCCATTGTATAACAACTCTGGTAGATGGCATGAATGAATAAATAAGATATGCAGTAAATGAGTTTTGAAAATCCTTGATGAGATCCTCAAAGGACTCAAAATTCCTAGTAAGAAAGGAAACAAAATCGCAATATATATAAAACTCATACCCAATAGTCTCTTACCTGTAGAAAGAGCATCTCCCTGTAGAGAAATTATCTTAACAGTCTTTCTACCAAAAGTGAGTGGAATGATGGTTTTCTCTAGTACCATGAAGGTATGACATACATTGGTGATATTGACAATTAGTCCCCTAAACGCCAGAACCAAGACTAGTTCTATTTTACTCTAGAGTGGTACAACCATACTTTATGGATCTGCATAACAGACTATTGGTTGTAGCTTTAACCATCCGGAGATAGTTGCAAAATACTAAGACCTCAAATTGTTTCGATAAGTCAAATTGGAAAGACGCAAGATTTTGCGACTAATATTACCCCCATATCCTTTGCAAGGATAATCTACTTGTGTTGCACAATCAAATAGTAGAATTTTAAAAGTTAAGCATGTTACTTCTGAATAGTGTGTATCCTAAAATCTCCAGATTAGTAATAGGATATTTGTATATACGACATTGCATTGTAATAATTCAATTGATTTGATCACAATATCCTTGCGTATATTAATTTTTGAAGAATGTGTAACATCACAATTTTTGAGTCTTTTGAAAATTTCAAAATAAAATAAGCCATTTCAATTTTATTGAATTAATTAAAGTTTAAATTGAAATTTTAGAAAAAGAAAACATTTTAAATTATTAAATCAAACTTCAATTAAATTCAAAATGGGTTTATTGGGTTTTCTAGACTTTCTTAGATTTTCTCTAAGTTCCATTGCTATTTTCTTAGAGTTCAAATTAATTTATTTTCTTTTTCATTTTCCCAATATTTCTTTTTTGTTTTTCCCAATATTTGAATTCCTTTTCTCAAATTCAAGCTCGTCGCCAAATTTCCAAATTCAAAATTTGAATTTTGATTTTTTTTCCTTTCCCTTTTTCCTTTCCCCCTTTTTCTACTTTTTTCCTTTTCTTTCTTTTTCCTTAAATCTTTTCTTTCTTTTTTTTCCTCCTTACTCCTTTCTCCTAGCTCCTCTGTGTGAGCCCCTGCCTCTATCCTATGCGCATGCGCATGCCCTGCCCGCGCCACCTCTCTGCTGCACGCCTGGCTCGGTCATGCCGATGCCTCCGCCCGCGCTGCCTCGCCTCCCCTTGGATTGCGCGCCACCCCACCTCCCCTACACTTGTGCCTGCGCCGTGCGTTGCTGTGCGCTCTGCTTGAGTCGTGCCGCGCACTTTGCCAGCGCCTGCTCCCATGTGCGCACCCGTGAACCGCGTCGCTCGCCGCCTTTCCCACCGTGCCACCGCACCCGTGCATGCCCTGCGCCCCACGCCATGCCTTGCGCAGCGCCTGTCGCATCCCGCACTTGCTGCACCCGTGACGCGCCGCCCATGTGCTCTACTTACACCCACGCCGCGCCATCTGCGTGCCCATGCCGCGCTGCTCCTCCGCTTCCTCTATAAAAGCGGGCCAGCACCCCCCTCTACCCCCCTTCCCCCCTCCCTCTCTCCCCCCACCCTCGGAGCCCGAGCCGTTGCTTCTCCGTTCTTCCCCAAGTCCGGTCGCGCCGCTTCTTCCTCAATCTCCCTCTTCAGTCACCCTTTTTCCTAGCCAAGTGCGTCACCACGCATTCCCGGTACTCCTCTTCCCTAACCCCACCTCAATTTCGGCTTTTCGTTGCCAAGAAGCCCCGATATCGTCGTTCTTCTTTAACGCCAGTCATCGCCGTGGGAGCATTCCTCCGGCCTCCTTGACCCCACCATCACATTCCCCGTGGCCGCGCGTCTCATGCTCCCATCCCCTCGCCACCGTCGCCACTGCCGCCGTGCGCCTCCTTGGCCACCGCCACCAGCCATCTCCCGCCGCGCTGCCACCTCCCCTGCCTTCCTCGAGCCCAAGCCGACCCATTTTGGCCATCGCCTGGCGCCGCCACCCTTCCCCTCGCTGGTGCCACCGCTGAGCCCGAGCTCCCTAGTGCTGCTCTGTTCTGCGTTCTTCTTGTTCTTTGCTCTTGGGTCACTTGCAAGTGGGCTCGAGTGTAAGCCTCTCATTCCCCTCACTTTCTTCTCTCTCTCACTAGCAAGTGGGTCCCTCAAAGTCTGCATTCCTTTTAATTTTAAACCCTGAAATGGAATATTCCAGGAATATTCTCTTTTCTATTTTCTATCATTTCATGTGATCGTAATCTTCTGAGTGTTCGTTCTCCCTCATACGAACTCCGATCCCGTTGATTCTTATTCCTAAATTCATATAAATTCCTAATCTCTCTAATACTACTAATTTTAAAATTTTTGTATTTTATTTGGATTTATCGTTATTTGTTTGTCTCGTTTTGCGCGTATAGCCATATAGAATCCAGTGTTTTCGAAGCTAGCTTGGATGAGTCTGCCGTTTGCAAGGGTATCATCATCCTTCAACGAAGGCAAGTCATAGACCTTTGATCATATTGTACCCATTTTTACAAAAGTATATTGTTTTATATCAACATGCATCGCTAATTTTATATCAATTGTTTTCAGGGTTAGTTAAATACCTATTTGACATTATGACACCTTGAATAATTGTGATTGACATATACCCTTGGACACCATAAGATGGGTTGATATTAGTTGGGCTTTATTTTAATACCAACATGGGTATCATAAATATGCTTAGTCATGCTTAGTTACAATGGGATTCATGATCACATGTTTATAAATGATTAATTTTGACCTAATGATATATATATATATATATATATATATATATATATATATATATATATATATATATATATATATATATATATATATATATATATATGGAATTGTGGTGCAATGTCTTTGTTATAAAATTTTGTGCCATGGCGGGGTTGTCATTAGTTTGGGGTAAACAAAATGATTATACTCAGACGAGTGATCATGCAGTAAAGGGGGTGTGTGGGCATAGTATGCGAGGTACATTGTAGGGTGCGGGAGGCACATTGGATGAGGTATTCTCTCCTGAGTAATCACTAAGGACTTAACTTTGTGCGCCATTGATCTGGGCCATACCGTACAACCACATGTCCAGGATGGGGTGGACCTGGCCAACTAATTGACAATATTTTGATTCGGTTATGTTTGGGTTGACGATTCGGGCACAAGAGGGGGCCGGTATAGCGAAACCTTAGTGAGTAGAACTGGGTCAAAACAGAGCTTTCTAAAAGCCTTATGATAATCACTTAGTCGCACACCCCAGAAGTGTGTTAGACAGACATTATAAGATGATTATCTCTTGTAGGTCAAGCTGTACAACCTCTGCAGAGTGTTAAAAACTATTCGAATAGCCGTGTCCCCAGTTATGGATAATTCCTGATAATTTCACACGAGGGGTATATTTTCTCAAAAATGTTGGAATGGTGGTTTGGTTGGGAATTGAATGGGTGGTTCACTGGTTATTGGTTGGGAAGTGGACGGGTGGTTGACTGGTTGTTGGTTGTGAAGTGGACGGGTGGTTCACTAGTTGTTTCAAAGAACTTGTCTACTTATATATTTAATCTTTTAAATTATGTTTTTCAATCCATTTACTGTATCTAATGTCAATACTGCTTTCTGCAAAATAGCCATAAAGCTATCTTTGTTCAAGCCTTGCATGAATACTATTTGCATATATTTCCCTACGACTTGTTGAGTACTTTAAAGTACTCACGGCTTTGCGCCATTGTTGATCAGTCATCGAGGAAGAACCAGGGAACACATAATTCTACGAGGAGGAATACTTCGAAGACTATACGAACTAGGCCGCGTTCTCCACTCGATTGCCTGTGGGCATGTCGGATGGCTACCACGAGTTGTTTCATTCCGCTGTAAGTTTACTCTTTTGTCTTAAGCCCTGCGTTGCAAACTCTGTAAACCTTGACCATAAGGTCCATTGCTACTAAGTAATATTAATTTGCCTTCTTCGTAGATATTTTTTTGTATGGATATGATTTCATCAATATTTTCACTGTGTGAACTAGCTACTGATCATGAGACTAGTTCAAAATACATAGAGCACTCGGATTCAGATATCTGGGGTCCCGACAAAATGTATGAAAGGCATTAGAGCAACAAGATTTCAATGGTAGTTGTCTTCAGGGGAGCATATGCTAAACACTGATCATCATACTTGAGATTTTAAAAATTTTAGTCAAGCCTAGAAGGTATTGATACGATGATTACTGCTTAAATTCACCTTGAAGGTTTGACCACTTAACAATTTAGATCCAGTTGGTCGACAATGTAAAGATCATATTTAGATCCTAATGATCACCACTAAATCCCGAAGATATACTGGCTATATGTCATATCCCCATAGTGCAAAATCCCATACTAAATTTGTATTACTTTGTGGTGGTGCAGCCATCTCTTGGCGGTCATCTAAGCTAACCTTGGTGGCTACTTCTACCAACCACTAAGAGATTATAAACAATATGAAGCCTTACTTGAATATGTGTGGCTCAGACGTGTGATTAACCATATCTAGAAGTCTTGTGGCATTAATACCATTAATATCCCCTCAATTATCTATGAAGTAATATTGCTTGTATTACACAAATGCAAATAGGTTAAGCCAAGAGATCACATAGAGTCGTCACCACCTTGTCCTGCAGAGCATCTAGTCCTTCGGGATCGATGACCTTCTGAGCACTTGTGTTAAAGAAATGACACAACCTCATAATTGTCTCTTGGACCTTGATCGGCAAAATACGTCTAATTGCAATAGGAAGCATCTGTGTCATCAGCACATGACAATCATGAGACTTCATGCAATTAACTTCAAATCTTCCATCGAAACAAGTTTCTTCATGTTGGCGGAGTAACAGGACGGAACTTTCATACCATGCAAGCACTGGCACAGTTCAGTTCTCTCGGCCTTGGATAGAGTGTAACAAGCAGGGGGAAGGTACGTTCGTCCTTTATTGGTCTTTGTTGGTGCTAACTCAGTTCTGATGTCCATATCAACAAACTCAAGCCGTGCGTTGACACCATCTTTTGTTTTGTCACGAATGTTCAGTAAGAGACCAATCAAGCTGTCACACACATTCTTCTCTACATGCATGACATCGATGCAGTGGCGAACTTCTAGGTGCTCCCAATAAGGTAAGTCCCAAAATATTGATCTCTTCTTCCAGATGTTCTTCTCACGGGTCCTCGATTTACGTCTCTTTTCGAGCACAACATCTAAATCCTTAACCATGTCATAGACCTCCTTTTCGCTTAAATGCCTTGGAGCTGAAATGTCCTTCTTCTCTCCGTCGTATTGTTTCTGCATCCTGCGCGGTATGGGTGAGACCTCCGAAGGAACCGACGGTGACGCATGTACATGGTTTTGCGTGAGTGCTTCAGCCACACGCTCTCGGTATCATCTAAGCAGTGAGTACAGGCTTTCGCCCCCTTTTGTACTCTGGTCGGACAGGTTGACAAGGGCATGATAATCTTTTATGGTGCAGAACAACAAGGAGCGTAAAGTGAAGTTTTCTCATTTGTACGCATCCCATACCTGTACCCCTTCAATCCACAGTATTTTTAGATCTTCCATCAATGGTGCTAGATACATATCAATATCATTCCCAGGTTGCTTCGGCCCTTGGATAAGTATCGATAGCAAAATATACTTTTGCTTCATACACAACTAAGGAGGAAGGTTGTAGATACAGAGAGTCACGGTCCAAGTGCTATGTCGGCTACTCATGTTACCGAAAGGATTCATTCCATCTGTACTCAATCCAAACCTTATATTCCTCGGTTCCTCACTGAAGTCTGCAAACCTCCTATCGATGTTTCTCCACTGGGCAGAATCAGTAGGGTATCTTAGCTTTCCGTCATTCTTACGCTCCTCCGAGTGCCAATGCAGCAGTTTTGCATCCTTCGGGTTCGCAAAAAACTACTTCAAATAGGGAATTACAGGAAGATACCACGCCACCTTGGCAGGAGGTCCTTTCTTCACCTTGATTCTCTCGCCGTCATCTGATTGATTCTTACGCTTGTATCAGGATGCGTTGCACACTAAACATACATGCATGTTTGCATACTCGTTACGGTAGAGGATACAGTCATTCGGACATGCATGTATTCTTTATACTTCTATTCCCAATGGACAAAGAACCTTCTTGGCTTTGTAGGTGGTTTTGGGCAACTCATTTCCCTCAGGAAGCATGTCCGCTAAGAGACCTAACAGCACCGTGAAACTCTTATCGAACCAACCGTTGCTTGCCTTCAATTTTAGCAGTTCAAGCACGGATGACAACCTTGTGTATTTCGACTTGCAGCCTGGGAACAAAGGTTTCTCTGAGTCCTCCATCGAGCCCCGGAATTTAACAAACTCCATCTCATCACAGTTCTCTTCTGCATCGCAAAGCATCTGATCTATATTGTCGTCGTGCAACCTGTCCGAATCGGAACCACAATCGACATCATCCAGCGGCAAATCGTTGACTTTGTCGATGATGTTGTTATTGCTACATTCCTGTATAATATGCTCTTCACCGTGACTGGTCCAACGTGTATAGCCTTTTTTGAAACCCCTTCGAATCAAGTGTGCTTCGATTTACGCTCGGTTCTTAAACATCTTCAAATTCTCACAGTCAATGCATGGACAGTACGTATATTCCACCCTATTATTCAATATATCCTCCTCGGCAGCTCTTGTAAAAGCAGACACTCCATTAATGTACTCTTCACTCACACGGTTGCCAGCATACATCCAACTTCGGTCCATCTACGCGACGCATATAACAATTTGGTGTTAAATATTAAATTAATTAATTAGTATACTATAGATGCAACTTTTAATATGTCATTTGAAATATGTATTTCTAATGAACTGAAAAAATACCAATACACCCCAGGGCAGGTTGTTCATCACAAACACATTATAGATAGCCCATGCCCAACTTTAGATGGCAAGAAGCTAGCCATGCAACACTTACAAAACAACACAAAAAGCTAGATCAAACCATCTTCAATTATCTCTTTACTGACCTAAACCATCTTCAATTCTCTCTTTCCCAATCTAGATCTAGAATATAATGCAAGGAACAAATTAATAGTCAAGAACAAATTACCAAATCCACGTGGTCTCCTTTCACCAAATCGCCTCAAAGCCCCAACTCCAGCAGCAGCAGCGAGAACAGAGCAGGAATTTAAGATAGATTGATCTGTGAGGGTCGGGTTTACAATAAATGAGATTATCACAGACAATTTTTTAATACAAACCGTCTGTGAAGAGGGTGGGAAGTCAGACGGTTCATGTTAAAAACCGTCTGTGAAGTATCACAGATGGTTAATATCATAGATGGTTCTTATTCAGAACCGTCTGTGAAGTAACACAGACGGTTTTCAAAATGAATCGTTTGTGATATTACCTCTTCACAGACGGTTCTTAGCACAGAAAGTAACACAGACGGTCGCTAACCAAAACCGTCTATGATTGTCTTAAATATAGAAGGTTTTGGTCAACCGCCTGTGATGAGGCATCCAATATTAGCCTTTTTGTAGTAGTGCTACCTGCATCTAGTTTCTATAGATGTATCCATGGCATTGGAATGAGACGGTTTAAAGAGTTGCAGGGTTCAGGGGGAGTAAATCCCTATATCATAACCATTATCAAATCATTGGGATTTATCCAAAATCTTCAAGATTGAATCCTAAAGATTAAATGTCGTACTCTTTCCCTTGTGAGTTTTCTTAAAGTTTTCTCACATCAAAGTTTTTAATGAGGCAAAAAGTGTAATACAACTTACGAGTGTAATGTACTCGTTTCTCTATTCCTTTTTTCCAATGGGTTTTTAGAAGAAGTTTTTGACGAGACATTTGCATATCGCTGTCTATTGCCCAAGGGGAGTGTTAAGAAACCTTATTTGGTGGGCAGAAGACTAAACTGGCCCCAGTAGGTTTTGTCTATAAATATGACTTGTGATAGTAAAGAGAAGGAGATGATTAATAGAAAGAGCTCCACCTTTTTTCTCTCACATACACTTGTGTTCATCTCGCCACTATTGTGTTCATATGATTGTTCATGTTATGAATTGATCTACGAGTTAGCAATGTGACGTGACGACTATCGAAATTTCAACAAATTCATCCTCCTTGCTGAGTCCCGGTTCTATATATATTTTTAGTTCTTTCTCATTGGGTATTAGGAGTCCTAAAGTGATACTTTGAGTTTTTCACTCATTTCGCACTGTTTGGCATCGAAATAGCAATTTTAGCCCCCCTTCCGAAGAGAAAAAGGCAAAAATAGCACCACAGACTTGCTGGTAGGTGACACGTACCCTCGTCCGCGCGCCCATGCGGTGGAGGCGCAAACGAGGGCACATGTCGCCTATCGGCACATCCGCGGTGCTATTTTTGCCAATTCGCTCGGGATGTTATTTTTGCTATTTCGTCTCGCAACAATATCATTTTAGCCAATTACTCTGATACTTTAGCTCCTGCATATACAATGTGAGTTCTATCTTTATTTGATTGAATATAAATTATTGGGAGATCTAGATCGAATAACTATGGTGGGCTATCTAACAAATTTATCTGATCTTTCCTTTTTCTCTCTATTAATGTTGGAATTTATAGAATTTTTCTTTTTACCTGATCTAAGGATTATTATAGGAATTTCTAATCCCAAAATGATGGAGGTGTCTTTAATCTCACAAGTTGTTTGTAGATATGTAAATACACTGAAACTATGGCAGTTTATTGCTATATAAGTTGGAGTTTTTGACTTAAACAACATTGTTTAACGTTAAAAATGCAAAACTAGCTTCTTCCACGCAAAATGACAAAAAATGTAGAGTAAAGTCCATTACCGGTCCTTAAACATTTTATGCTGTGTTATCCCGGTCCATAGACTTTCAAAGTGTGTCATCCCGGTCCCTAAACACTGTTTGGGTCTCAAACATAGCCCTCTTGCTTAGGCACAGTAATGGCACACTTTGAAAGTCTATGGACCGATGACACAAAGATAAAAAGTTTAAGGACTAATTTGAGACAAGCAGTGTTTAGGGACCGGATGACACACTTTGAAAGTCTATGGACCGGGATGACCTGACATAAAAAGTTTAAGGACCGGTAATGGACTTTACTCAAAAATGTATGTCATGAGGCCTGACTGTCGCGCCCGCCGCCAGAGCGCGCCATTATTACCGCCTCGGCCTAGAGACAGAAAAACATTGCGTGAAACATTTGTGAGGTCTTGTCGAGGGACCGATCAAAACACAAAGGCAGATCAAGTCGGTCAAAGTTGTTCTATAGACATCCAGTAGGCCATATATATCGTAGCAGTTTTTGGTTTCAATGGCATTATTTAAAGCGATATTAGTAAAAATAGTGTCATCGTAGTCGTAATTGCAAAAATAGCGCTATCCTCCACACCACCATGGGACGAACAAACCACAGGACACCACACGGCCCCTCGTCCGCACCACTATGGGACAGACAAGCCATGGGATACCACGTAACCTCTCGTCCGCACCACCATAGGACGGACAAGTCACGAGATTCCACATGGCTATGGACAAGCTACGAGGCGCCACGTGGCTGTTGTAACACTCCAGCCCAACACTGAACCTGGAATACCACTAACTACCCTTCCAACCAATATTCATCAATACACTATAAAATTTCAGCAACCAAAGTATTAATAAAATCCATCAACGGGTCACAATAGAACATGAATAAAGACTTGTCAAGCATGAATAGATAAGCGAGAGAAACATAGCAAGATAATAGGTCTAAAACATCACCAAACCAGTGAATCCAAAACCTTGGAACAAAATAGACTAGTCCAAAATATTCATCTAAGCTTATTCAATTTATAACATGTCCTAAAAGTAGTCCAGCATAATGAATAAAAAGGTTCTCATGGCAAATAATCATGTGTCTGAAGTATGAAACTATTCCATGTGCCCTAGTCCCTCTCAATCGTAGCGCCATCAACGATCACCTAAAAACAACAAAGAAGCAAGGGTGAGTCCACGACTCAGCAAATACATCAATATACAACGAACAATAATAAATCAACAGTATTCAATAACTTCATTATCATCACATGTCCTTCTAGTAATATTCTCATGCCATTCTCTTCTCTATCGGCACCCCAGGTAGCACCTACCCGAGACCCTCGTAATCGAGCTAGTCCTGGATCCATGGCTAGCTCAAGACAAATACTATGAAGATGGAATCACAACCATAAAACAAGCTAAAGATGAAGCAGACAAATTAATATTGACATAAGCAAAGGACCTTATGGTCAAAGTTGTTTACAGAGGTGCCTCACAAGACTTACAACAAAAGAGATAACAACAGCGGAACACACAAAAGCACAGGGTCCATTCGACCAGCCTCACAGGCCATCGAGTAAAGGACGTCCCTAAGTCGCAAGGTCTTCATAGAGCTCCTCTTCATAGAGCATTGTGCTCCCTGGGTCACCCTCCTCTGCTGATCAAACAGAGGGCGCAAAGCCATGAGTGCGTTGAATGTACTCAGCAGGTCATAGGGAATGCATGCAAATAAT
This sequence comes from Phyllostachys edulis, assembly GCA_036346405.1. Taxonomy (NCBI): domain Eukaryota; kingdom Viridiplantae; phylum Streptophyta; class Magnoliopsida; order Poales; family Poaceae; genus Phyllostachys; species Phyllostachys edulis. The sequence goes on along the minus strand of CM070547.1, from coordinate 33,069,856 downwards.
AATAATGAAAAGCTTGACAAGAAGTGGCTGCAAGGTTAGTTGGCAGAAAGCAACATTTGCAAGAGATACAATAAGTAGATTTCAAAGCACAAGTTGAAAGAATACTCCTAAGTAAGCAAGTTCTTTGAAAACACATGTGGACACCCTGTCCGCAACCAAGCCTCACTTTGATCACCCTAATCACAGCTCGGACCACCAAACTACACAGGACCAACTCAAAGCCCACCACACTAGGAGAACAAATCTAACCCTTGCGTGAAATCTCCGGGCATGACCATAACCGAGGCCGCGGCTATTCGAATAGGTTTACACTCTGCAGAGGTTGCACACTTTACCCACAACAGATAGTCGCTTGATATAACACACGTTTCCTTAGACGTGTGAATCAAGTAGAGACCACCACCAGGTCTTTACAAAGGTCCACTTGACTCGGTTCTGCTCTCGCTAAGGTTTCTCCGTCCTGGCCCCCTCTTGCGCCATTCCCATCAGCATAGAACCGACTCAGGCTTCTCTAATTATTACACCCGGTCCACCCCATAATGGACATGTGGTTGCACGAGATGACCCAGATCAATGGTTCAAGGTTAAGTCCTTAGTTGGTTGCTTAGGCGAGACCATTCACATCCCAATGTGCTTCCTGCACCCGCATTAACTACCTTCCACTCGCCCGAGCATAAAACATTTGGGGTTCCTCCCAGCCAAAGGACCACCCTAGTCTTGGCACCAAAATTTCATCAAGTGGCATTGCCACGATTCCATAGTTCTTTAGTCAGATTTAAACATTAAAGAATCATGAGGTTGATACCATCGCAAGCTACAGCAAGGCTAAGCATCAAACGTACCCATGTTGGCGTTCAACAGAGACCAACAAACAAAGCCCATCCTAAGGATGTTAAGGGAACATGTCAACATGTATGTCTCAATTAACCAAGAATGTCTCTACTGACAAGAGGGCATTTACTACTCCCAAAATCATTCGTATACAAATAGCCATGCATGATATCTTAAAACAACATACTTTTTTTTGCAAAAGATGGGTTTAATATGATCAAAGGTCTATGACTTGCCTTCGATAAAAAACTGAGAAACTTCTGTTGAGGTGGCTGGGTCCAAGAACTCCTTCATGAAACCGGGATCTACACGTTTGAGAGAGCTAAAATAAGTAAAGCAAACTCCAACAAGAAGATCAAAGAACTCACTAAATAAGAGCCAAAGAAAGGTTACAGAAGACGGTGGAAACAGAGGCTTGAATCGCTCAAGAAGGAGCTCAAACCGGGGAGGTCTTAGCTCTAGAGGAGGTCCAAAACACTGGGCAACAAACAGAGGCCAAGGAGTTTTCTCGGGTCCTTTTATAGGCACGGGAGGCTCTGAGAGGAGGACGCCGCATTAAATGGCACACGATCGAGCAGTGATGGAGGGAAAGGGCAAGCCAAGGAAGTGACCAAAAGGAAATAATGTCTTTGTAAAACCAGATTAAATCTTTGGAAGACTTGTCTTTGCTGGCTAAGCAAGCGCATTAAATGCTTGAAGATTCTTCTTTGAAGACACAACGGAGGAAAAAGAGAATGAGTAGGAACTGACAAGCTGTCAGTCAAGCACGTGAGGCTGACTCAACCCAGAGGGGAGGTCCAAAAGGGGTGGTCTTTGCAAAAGGCCAACCGGGGGGGGGTCTTTGCAAAACGACCGACCGCGACCAACAGGGAGGCCGGGGCTCAAAGGGGAGGTCGTGACCCACGGAAGGTCATGACCCAGGGAGGTGGTCTTTGCAAAAAGACCGAAGGAGGTGGTCTCTACAATAAGACAACCGGGGTGGTATTTGCAAAAAGACCACGGGAGGTCTGAAACCAAAAAGGAGATCCAACGGAGGAGATCAAAAGGGGAGGTCCTGAACGGTCAGATCACAACCAAGGGAGGTCTGACGGCTAGATCAAAACCAAAGGAGGTCTGACAGCTATGATCTCGCAAGGGGAGGTGCGATAGCGGGATAAGGCGCAAAAGGGCGAGAGCAGATGGATTTCGATCGAATGGTCTAGAGCGAATTAGGCCATTCGGACCAGCTGAACGTGCCAACAAGATCAACCCATCCGACACAACTCGAACGGTACAAAAGCGATAGAGCGAACGGTACAACCAAAGGAACAAACGGTAGAACCAGATGAGCACCAGCAGTGGTACCGGGGGAACACCAAGGAGGTCCAAAGGAGACGGGGAGGTCCAAAAGAGAGAGCTACAACCTGAATTTGAGTTTCGAATAACAAGGACATTTGAAACACAAACCAAAGCTTGGACCTAAAAGAAGATCCAAACACAAGGGAGGTCCGGACCTTAAAAGGGAGGTTTGAAGAAAGAAAGGCTAGGCCAAAGGGTGCACAGGGCAAACAGAGAAGGAAACCGAAAGCCAAAAAGCACTAACAACTCAAGGTCGACTAAAAGAGTTAATTGAAGTTCGATTTATTCAAGTTAAATCTCCAAATTTTCCGAAGTTCCAGGTTAAGCTTGAGCAAATGACAAAACCGAAGGGTTACTTTTGAGTTTTGAATTTTTTTCAAAAAGGCTCCGAAAATTGGGATGTTACATTCTCTTTGTTTGCACACACATTCATCTCATATCTCAATGCAACCCTACTCTACATGTCCACATGCACTTCTTTCGCGTATACCGGTATACGTGAGTGAACGCTCGCGACAACGTTTACTTTCAAGCCCGCTCCTCCTCATGGATCGGGGACCTCCTCCACTCCCGTGGAGCTATGATCAATCATGATCACCTGCTCATATGCAAAGATGCTTATGAATGCAAAAATGCATAATTTCATCATATTCATCATATCCAATTTTCCTTATGTTCGTCAACAAGATATAGTCATACCATTCGATTGCTTGCAATTAAATAAAAATAAAAGCACAACAATAATGGTAATGAACGATAAAGAAATACAGTGATCAATCATTGATCGCTGTCTACTATGCACTTGCCTTTATTAGTTGCGACGCATAGTTTGGCTAGAAGATGGCAACAAGCACGACGTCTCTCCTACATTAAATACTCAAATTTCAATACAAGCTATAGCATCACAAGAACAACAATTAATTGACATCGCTCTTACACATCACCCAAATCCGCAACGCTTTCCCGGTACCGAACAGTCACCCCTTGCTGTCCTATTACTAAAAAGGGCGTAACTTTTGACTCACAAGTCCGATCATAGCAAACCACCTCATTATGGAATCTACACAAAATTCCCCACATTTTCTTACATTACCATGACTTCTAATTAAATCATCTAACCCCCCCCCCCCCCCCGTTTTTATCCCAGAAGACCGATCTGTCATTTTCTGGACAGCGAGCCTTACTAAATTCATAACTTCAAAATTACTCGTCCGTTCGACATGATTAAATATTCTATGGGAAGATACCAAAATTATCTATAATTAACTAGTAGATGATATTCCCAAATATCACCATTAAGGTGCTCGAAATAATCGTACAACAGAACAGCAGACTAAACAGATCTACTAATCGGCCCCTCGATTAGAAAATTCTAAAACCCCTCTCTAATTAATCTCGATTCAAATCTCTAATTAAATCTCTCTCTATCTACTGCTCAAGGCAGCAGCATTCATTCAAAGCAAAGTTACACTACTAATTCATTTCTATCGCTAGTCTACTACTAATTCATTTCTAGCGCTAGTCTACTACTAATTAATTGCTAGCACTAGTTGCCCTACTAATTAATTACTAGCAGCCGCATGCATGCATGAGAAACACACGAGGAAAAGCGCAGCGCGGCGCACACTCACATGCACGGAAGGAAATCCTATGGGGGCGGGGCCCCGCCTCCGAGCCATTGGATCGGGAGGGGGGAGAGGGGATTGAGATGAACGGTGATGGAGCGGGGCCACACGATAAGGCCCCGTCTCACTGCATTTTTTCCCACATGCACCGGCACCAGTAAACAGGTTGTAGGCAGGCTGTTGGCCGGGCGACACGGCAGCCATGCGAGGACACAAGCGGTGAAGGGAGCTAGTGCACTCGACGCCCAGCGAAGCTAATGAGGGCAGGCGAGTTGGCCGAGCGGCAGCCACGTGACCACATGCTGGCCGTCAGTAGCACCCGGCGTCCACGCGTCGGTCAGGCTCGGCTGCTCCCTGGCGGTGCATGGGGAAATTGGTTACTGGATGCTCCTGAACGTCCGCGCGTCGGCCAAGGTAGGTGGCTCCCTAGCGGCGCACGAGAAAAAAAAACATTACTAAGGTTTCTAGAATCCATTCTTCCCACGATCCTTTTATCCCAGTACGAACCAACTCTTCCCTAAAACTCCAAAATATTCTGTTTTTACGTATCCTCTTTCGTCTAATTATGCACAGGCCCTCAAGGGGTTATTTTTGGGATATTACAGCTGTCCGTCCTATAGTGGTGCGGTTAAGAGCACTATTTTTATAATTGAAGGTGCGAAGACACTATTTTTGCTAATACCGTTTTAAATAGTGCAATTTAGTCCAAAATATCTATATGACAGAAGACACGACGACTGACTTGTCCAACCTTTGGTCAAGTCATTCCCAACTTTACGTGGTGTCCTGCTCGGCGCCTCAAGGAAGTGGGATCTGTGACATCTATCTACCTATCTCCTTGTGTATGCATGTTTAATTGTTGATGTTTCATAGCTGTTTGGGTGCAAAATATGACACATTTATTTGCTTCCTGTTAGGTGAAGCAATAGTACTAATTGCATGTTTTCAGTAAAAGTTTGGGTTCAACTAAACCTCGCTGATGAACCCTTACGGGTGCACTGTATAGTAAAAATTACAATAGTGCATGCATAAAAATAAGAGATGGTACTTTTTTGTGAAATTACAATAGTGGATGCATAAACACACACAAATACACACTACTAGGACGATATGCGCGCTCCGCTGTGCCTCGTTAGGTGCATGGTATCAGGGTATGTTTTCTTGTTGTTAAGCAAAACAAAAAGTATGATAGCAAGTGTGTATATGCGTTGCAGTAATATAGAAGGTGTGATAGAGGTAGAAGTAACATCTGGATTAATTAGTTCTTGGTATCACAACAAACTGAAGCTACAATTGAAAGCAACACATCTGGCATGCATATAAGGGATACTACACGAGATGGATCATGAAGCTTATTACATATCATAATGAGAGCAAACAATAGCAAGCCCTAGGATTGCATTAAGCTGCAGAGAACTTGGATCTCTAATCCAACAGAAATGTGAAAGTGATTGCGAGGACATAGATTTCGTTATCTCAAGTTTAGAAACGATTTGAAGTGTGCAAGGTGAACCACTGACTTTAAGGCTGTACTGTTGACAATACAAACTTGTTATTTCTGGCAATACGAAATCAACAATGTTGGGAGGAGGTGATGTCAGGTTGACTGTTGGGTTGACGATGAGTTCTTGTTCGCAACAGGTGCATAGTCATTGTCAATGTTGTATATATCTATTTAATGGACAGCCAGCCTGTACCTATACACCTAACACGCTAGCTTTGGTTTGAATAAAAGGTTGTTCATTTGGAAGTATTTTCTGTTCATAAAAATAAATCTCGAAGTAAGGGAAATACCACAAAGAAGAAGAAATTGCACCGCTACTCCTTGCTTTCCAGCCGAGGAAGGCCATCTGAGTCATTTGCAGTGCTGGTGTCCCTCGAGAGACTACTTTTGGCAAATATATCTGAAACAATTTTTTTTGAGAGACAAGTCAATGCGCTCAGTCTGCACGAAGAGTTCACAGAAGAAGAAGACAAGTTTCTTAGAATTTCGTAAACCGAAGGTTCATTTTTTAACAAGATAGTTGGTCTAAGGAAATTTTTTCGAAGATATCAACCTCTTGCTGGATGTTATTTGAACATACTGAAATGGCATTCCATACAGAGGAATCCATGATCTTTATAATTCAATTTGTATAATTGATGCTATTGTAAGTAATCTTCTACTTATAGCAAACAATTTAAAGAGAACAGAAGATTACTGAAAATGACATAGTGGAGTGACATACACTATCCACAACGACAACGTCAATGGATCCACCGACAAGAGTGTTCACTATGCTTAAAGAATTTTCAGCGGAATCGGGTTGTGCTATTAGGAGTTTTTCAGTGTCTACACCGATGCCTTCTGCAAATGAAGGGTTGAAAGCATTTTCTGCATCAATATAGGTGCAATAACCTGCAAATATTCCCAATCAAAAATGCCAATCAGATACTCTTCGTAGTAGTAAGAAAAACAATATCAAGTACAACGAACCAAACAGAGAGTACAGTGATAGCAAATGCATATAATTAAGCATTACGAAGTAAAGTAACACATCTAGTCACTTAGGGTGGAATAGCTCTCTGAAAGTACTTCATAAGAATGACATTTTAACCAGTTGGATGAAACTTGCTTAGACAATATTGCTACAATTTGTAAAAAAAAGACTAAGCAAATTAGAACAGTGTTTCCATTAAAAAAAGATTAGCAGTGTTTACATATGTTTGTAAGTCCACATAGTATCAACACGAGTATACTAACAAATAATCTTTACTAATGCTTGTGAGGCAAAATACTAAAAACTACAAAACGGGAACTCCCCTAGTTATTTTGAGGTCCAACTTCTCCTAAAGTTAACGATGAAAGGTTGCTAATGATGCTATGTATGACAGGTCGTGCATGTACAAAATAAAAATAAAAAAACAATTTTGGAGCTAAAATAAGGATTTAAGATGGAAAAATAGGCTTTAGGAGTGCATAACTATCTAAATAGTTAAAAGGGCCTTCAGAGCCAAGAGAAATATGTGGAAAGATATAAAAAGAGGCGGAAGAAAAGATATTTTCATAAAAACAGGCACCATAAAAGAAATATAGACCTCCATTCTTTTAGGCTTCCTTGACAATATGAAGTGCAAGTGTTGTTGTGAGGACCCCGGTTTATTAGACTTGTAATACTTAGTCATCCATTGACCCTAGCATTACAAACATAATAATCCATGTCTTCGAGATATGTATACTTCCCAGAATGCAGTATACACACCCCTTTACAAAATCATGCATCAATTTCATTCAAGACATAGAACCAAAGCACGACTAGAATAAAAGACATACAATATATAGGGTTATTACAAAAGGGGCCGACCAGCCAAATACAACTTAGAAAGGTAAACACAGCGGAAGCAAAAGCCATAAGATGGCGATAAACAAAAGAGAGCCACAAGGTTTGCCTTTAGCCCACAAGGCAACCAACCAAGACGCCTAGCTCGATTCCCAACCGCAGCACATCTCACAAAAGTAAAGCCCTTTGGGCTCTACCTCCTCTGCAACAAAATTATTAAGCAAAGCAAATGAGTACAAACAATGTACTCGCAAGACTGACGTGTAGTATAACAGAACTATAAATAGCTATATGCAAGCTTTATTTAAGTGGATGAGGCTTTGGACTCATTTTAGCATAAAGCAAGCTTTCATTTGCAATAGTGTAATAGATTGAAAGCAATTTGACAAAGTATTTTTAATTGTTGAAATAACAATGATACAATAATAATAACAACAACAAGAACAACCTGGAAGTGACTCACCCGAGTCACCACAACAATAGCATGAATTACCCAATTCATACCACCCATCAAGTTTTAATTAAGTGTTTAGTCTAGTTCTTGCACGACCTTAACAAGCATGTCCATAACCTAGGACGAGGCTATTCGAATAGTTTTAACCCTGCAGGGGTGTACCATTGTACCCACACGCCAGACCGCCTTTTCGCCACATGATTTAGCACACTTCCTTTGGTATGCCGGCACGGCTAAGTCCTACGAGACATTTCCAATGGATGATGCTAATTAAGAGCCACAACCCACGGGAATAAGGACACATTAGACAGCCTAGCCGGTCTGTTAATGCTCCCTTCCCAACACCACACACAACACACACACTTTTAACATACCCACCGACCAGCTCATAATTAACACCTCCCAAAGTACTTAGTCAAGAGAGGTCCCATATCCCCCTCGTGTGGTTAGCACACAAGAGCGCTTGGCTTAGTGACACAAGTAACTCGGTCCTTGGGGACTTAGGCACCATTCCGTTCACACCCAACAAATCACACCAACATCCATTGTGCCCAAGTCAATAACAATTTTGTTTTTATTTTTGTTTATTTACAAAGTAACAAGCACAAGATGGACATAACGGAATAATAGTTTTTGTGTGATCAAGGTCATCGACATAATGCCGACAACCGCCTATTTCTACCGTTATCTAAGCATTGCTAAGCATTATCAACGCAAACTACTAAGTGATAAGAGTCCATCCTCGAACTCTAAATCACAGCAAGGTAATCCTAGGCTTAGTAGTAGAGAATGAACATTTACCTACGGAATATGCATCTATAGGCTCATCTAAACGATATTTTAACACAAAGTAGCATGCATACATACAAGTGAAACAAAGTATTAAACTTTAAAGTAATGGGACAATACTGGGATATGATCAAACTGCTTGCCTTGCTGGTTTTGCTCAATATGTTGCTGAGGATCACTCACGGGTTCAAAGCACTCGTCGACACCTAACGAAAAGGCGAAAAGAAACGATAAGAACGACGAAAACCACAAAGACAGCACAGCAAACAAACTCCAAATGCTCTGAAATTTCTACAGCAGCAAGAGGATGATTTTTAGGGAATTTAGCAATAAGAACCAATTGATTTGGATTCTCAATGCAAAAGATATGAGCAAAACAAATCTGCTCAACCCTAAAAATTGCAATCTGCTACTATTCACTAATTTAATTATTTGGCAACATTTTCTAGAGAGGTGGTGTTACTGAGATTTTTACTGTAAAACCAGCACCTCATGAGATGAATAACACAATTGAGTTCATCACCTTTGGAGCTATTATGCATGTTTTATGATTTTTCAAAGATAAGATAAGGAGCACAACTAAAATGCACCCACAAAGCTTTTGAAAATAGTGACATGCCTAAATCCAATTCTAAAATTTAGTGCACTAACAGAGGAAGCCAACAAAGTTGGATTCACTCAAAAATAATCTACAGAGATTTACTTATGCATTTTACAACTTAAATGAATTTTTAATGAAACATTTAAAGTTAGTTTTGAAATTTATTTACAAAACCATTTTCTGGAGCTGAACTGGCTCATAACCATTTTTAGATTAGAGCTTGGTCCAAACCAGAGCTACAGAAATTTGAATCACCTTATTTGGATTTAGAAAGAATTAGTTATGCATTTTCAAAGTTCATACCTTTTTCAGTTCATAAAATAACAGTTCTCTGGAATTTCCTAAAAACCAATAAGACAGGGGAGGACATGAGCCCTAGATCTTGAATCTAACGGCTCAAGACCTCCCAGGTGATAACGCGCACGCGCGCTCGTGAAGGTCCAAAGGTCATGGGCCGTTGATCTTGGATCCAACGGTCCATGTCCTCCCAGCAACGCGCACGCGCGAGCGAGAGGGGAGGTCGTGGCCGTTGATGCTACATCCAACGGACCACAATGAAAGAGGGAGTACCGGAACGGCCCAGATTAAGCGAGGGAGGTCCTCAACGGTTGAGATGACCTCGAGGAGGTCCTACGCGGAGGTCTTAACGTCTCAGACCTCCAGGGGAGGTCTGGACGGCTAAGATCTCACATGAGGAGGTCCTGGACGTTCAAGATCTCCCAGGGGAAGGTCTTGAACGGCCCAGATCCAGCACCACAGCGCTCGCGCATGTGCGCGCACGCGAACAGGGAGTTAAGGCACGCGGGACACAAGGAGGTCCAGCGCGAGGTCTTAAATGCGCGAAAAGGGGCAAGATTAAAGGCAGTTAAGGCAAAACCAATGATTACCCAGACCAAGCAATGATTAACGCATTTAAGGGGGAGGATCTTTGTACTAAAACGACAACAGCGCTGCTGATTTCGTCTGACAAAAACCCAAGCGTGCACAAGAGGTCATCGCCGGCGATGAAGACTTCACCGGCGCCAACCAATGACACCAATGTGTGCGCAATAGTGTTGCGCACCCACTGGGACCACTCTCGACGGCGGTGGCGGCCTTGAACGCCGGCGAGCCGGAGAGGAGCACGATGGCCCAACACGGCCAAAATGATAACAGCGAAATTTGAGCTCCGCAGCGACATACAAGCATGGTGCCTAGCCTAAGGATTACCAGGGGAATTACCTGGAGGTCCAGAGGGTGCTGAGGAGGTTGTGGAAGAGGAAGGACCGGCGCTGGGGAAGAAAGGTGCTCCACGGCCAACGCACCAACTCCAAGCTCCTCTTTGGCCACCTCTGTAAATGCCCAAACTAAACAAGTTAGGACTTGGTCACAAAGGGAAATGGCACAACTTGAAGCAATGAGAGGGAGAGGAAAAACTCCAGGGACCCTTGTGCCACCGAGGAGCTCCAAGCTCAACAATGGCGATTTGGGGGAGAAACTTGGCCAAGCGCCGAGGCAAGGCAGAGCTCGAAGGCGTGTAAAAGAAGCCAAGGGTGATACCTAGGAGGTTTTATAGCTAGGGCAAAAGAGATCATGGACCACGGGTTAAGCTCATGGTGAGCTTAGCCCATGGGAGGTCCATGGCTTGGACAAGATGGAGAGGACAGGGTAGGTAGGTCAGAGCATGGCCTAGGGGGCGGAAAGACTGACATGCATTTAATGCGCACAGGCACAGAGCCGTTGGACAAGACTAGGCTTTGACCTTCTCCACTGCCATGGCTCTCGCACGCGTGCCCAAGCTAGGAGAAGAACAGAGCAAGGCCCCCACCGTTGGATAAAGAGGTCGGGGAGGTCCTGGCCCTCGGATGTGTTTTTAAAATGGTAAGTTTTAAGTGAAAGACAAGGGAGGTCACAACCACACGATTTGGGCAGGGGAGGTCGTGACCCTCCGATTTTCATTGCGCGGATGCGCAAAGGAAAAGGGGACAGGAGGTCCAAGGCGTTGGATTTAAATCCAACGGTGCGGACCTGATGGGAGGACTTAACCACGCACGACTTTGAGAAGTGAGGGGGAGGTCATGGCCTTTGGATTTAAATCCAAGGGCACACAACCAAAGGGGAGGTCCTAGGCGCTGCGCAAAGCGCAGAGGAGGTCAGGACCCTTGGATTTTAATCCAATGGTGCTGATCAAGTGAGGGGAGGTCCTAAGCCTTGCGCGTAGCACAAAGGAGGTCATGGCCTTTAGATTTAGATCTAAGGGCTCACAGGAGTGGTCCGAACGGCCCACTCAACAGAGACCGCGTGATCTAAATCTAACGGCTTAAAAAGGATGGTCCAAATGGCCCACAGATCTCGCGCGTTGAAACGAAATCCAAAGGCAAGGAGAGGACAAGGGAGGTCATGGCCTTGAGATTTACATCTAACGGCTATGACCTCACGTGGGTGGGAGGTCTGATGCGCATAAAGCACTGGGAGGTCGTGGTCGTAGATTTTAAATCCAACGCTGCACAACACAAGATGGGGGAGGTCTTTGCGCTTAATATTGAGGGGAGGTCGTGGGCTATTGGATCTGATCCAACGGCTACGACCTCAACAAGATGGGAGGACTTGAGCTGCACTGCAGAGGAGGAGATCGTGATCTTTGGATTTGAATCCAACGGTTACGACCTCCACAAAGTGGAAAGGAGGTCTGGCTGAGTTGCAGTTGCTGTTGGGTTTAGCCCACTTTGGAAAGTGGCTCAAGCCCAAGCCAAACCAGTCCACTAAAATTTGAAAAACAAGCTGAGACTTTTGAGGATTTATATGAGATAGCAAATGAACTCCAAAATTCATGAAATTTTAACTAGAGCTTGCTGACATTAGGATTAACCTTACATAAAATTTCCAGAGGTTTTTATGCAATGTATTTTTCTCAGGAAATTCATTAAGGCTGTTCAAGAGTTTGATTTACCTCCAAAAATTATCAAGCAAGTTTTATAACTTATGATATTTTTCAGAGAGGTCCCACAACATCTCAAGGACCAAGGAAAAATATTTCCAAAGGGTTAGGCACAAGATTTGAGACAAGTTGAATAAGGGTTGGACTTTAGTCCACAAGAGGTTTAGATTTTTGAACTCCACAACATTTGATAAGAATTTTAGAGGAGTTCAAGAGTTTCAAGATGTGAGAAAAAAGTTTTTATTTCTACACATTTTCTTACATTTGAAACACACACCGGTTTATACAGTTGGGATGTTACAGTTATCTTCCCAGATGCCTCTTTTCTGAATATTTCAACCATTCTACCCTGCCAAACAACTCTAATCAGTAATTTGTTAAACAGGGTAGCTAAAAATAATGTTAAACTTATAATGACAAAATGACAAATCTAAGCGAGATGAGCATGAAGATGTGCCTGTATCAGAGATGCTGAAGAAAGAATGTCATTCTTAGGTGCACAGTCAAAACACAAATACTAAGTCTCACTAAAATGAGATGCTTACCAAGTGTGAACAAAAGGACCTTCGGCACTCAATTAAAGATTAGACCAACACATACAGTGGATCAAGATGGGCATCTAAAGATACAAAAGAGTCACAAAATACACTCAGTAACTTTTGAACTTGCTAGTGCTGATAGAAATAGGAAACTGCCATATAGTATACATGACACACAAGGGTCATTTGAACTTTGCTGCTTAGGTGTAATATCAGAGGGGAATGATGCAGTACCAAGTGAATACTATATGTAATTATTAAATAAAAATGAAGTATGCTTATATCATGTGAATATTTAGTTATAACCTTTGGTAATCCTCCAATGCCGAGAGCAAGATCAAGCTTAAGAGAACCAGTGGAGATGATAGATGCGTGCCTTGTACAGGAGAACAGCTCCAAACATAAATTAGATTCTCTATCAAAATCACTTGCAAGTTGAGAGACGACAACATTTAGTGTCAACTCTTTCTCAAGAGATTTGGCATCATCAAGTGGGGATCGCTTTAGAGTCTAACCGCATATTAACGAAAAACTTGTACGATTTACGAGTATTGTCATAACTCGTAAGGAAGAAAGTTAATATGGTTATGGAATGCCAGAGAATAACTATGGTGTAGTAAGTTTGGGGATTATCAGTTGTATACTACTATACTTCAACCAAATGCTTTGTGCAGACACAATAAAAAGTGACACTTGCAAAAAGCGAATGCCAAATAGATATGCAATGCGGACAATTATTTGACCTTTGCTTCCCTTTTTTGGGTGTAAGACCTGGTACCACACATGATCTAAAAATTAGGAGGCCATATTCACTCTTTAAAAGAAGGGAAAACAGGAAATGCTTATGGAGGAAATAGTAGATAGTAATAACAATTTAGTTAACATTGGGCATACCAGTAGTTGACATCAAACAACCTCTTGACCAAAACCAATAAAAAGAGTCGCTTTTCCCATTCTAGCAAATCACAGGGAAGAAAAGCTGACCAGTATTATAATTGATCAAAGTATTTTCCATACATGTCATAATATATGAGCAAATGAAGTATGTGAACCATATCTATGAAACAATATAATTGAATTGTTCACATCGTACAGGAACCTATCGTCTACACATCGGACAAAATGGATTCACAGTATCCGACATAAAAAGATGTGATAGACTGTACACACCATAAAATGCAAGCGCCATTTTTAGTTCTAAACATTTTTCACATAGAAAATCAGAACATGGAATAAGAACACAATTTTTTTTATTCTGGTTTTCTTTGGAGTCTAACATTCTGGATGTTCCAAAAATGACAAAATACAATTGATAAGTACGCATTCCCTTACTATATACAATAAAACACATCTATCATGCATGATACCTGCCTGCAAATGCACCTTCTAGGCACTTAAGGAAAGGAACAGAACCTAAATCTACAATTTCAAACTACCTACGATAAAAACGTAATTAAGAGTAATAATTCCCAGGAATCATATCAAACTCATTGACGAAACAGAATTCAGTCAACATCCCCTACGGTATGAATGACAAACTGAAGGAAACTAAACAAATGCCTACAAATGCAAAGGCATGAAAGCATGCTTTGTATTCTACCTAAGAACCCATGACTTAGAGCAAATGAATCTTGCTTTTGAATGTTTATTTTCATTGGTAGCACATATCCAATTCAGTATCCCAATCGCACAGCACACATCCAAAAAAAGTGGATCTATAGTTATGCAGCGAATACTCCAATCCAACATACATCACCGCAAAATTCCAGCATGTTATCACTGCAAAATTCCAGCATGTCTAGGTGGCTATCAGAACATGACGACATACATTTTTCATAAAGCACTAAAATTACACAAAACTAACAGAGAAGGAAAAGAAGTTGGGAGGTAAAATCCATGGGAGAAGTTGGATTCGGGCCACCACCCCTGAATCTAGTGGTCCAGTAGCTGGCGGCGCGAGCACCAGGGAAGGCGGCCACCAGGAGGCGCGCGCATGGGCCGGGACCGAGCCAGGTGTGGGCACGCGAGGGCGCAGCTGGCGGCAGCGGTGAAGACGCAGGGAGAGGCGGTGTCGGCGGCAAGCGCTAAAATCACACAAAATTAACAGAGAAGGAAAAGGGGTTGAGAGGTAAAATCCATGGGAGAAGCTAGATTCAGGCCACCACCCTCGAATCCGATGGTCTAGTAGCTAGCAGCGTGAGCACCAGGGAAGGCGGCCACTAGGAGGCACGCGCACGGGGCGGGACCGAGCCAGGTGCGGGCATGCGAGGGCGCAGCTGGTGGCGGCGGTGGCGACGCAAGGAGAGCCAGTACCGGCGGCAACACCAGAGGGAGACGGTGCCATGGGGAAGTGCGGCCGGAGCAAGATCCACGAGGGAGAAAAATGGAGGAAAGAGAAATAGGGAGAGAAGAAATGAAGTGAGGAAGAAGCAAGAAAGAATGAGAGGCGGGGATGAGAGAGGAGGGAGGGCGAGCTGGCGACGGGTAGAGCCGCAGGCTAGCGGTGCCAGAGCGAGGTGGTGGGCTGGGCCGCAGAGGATGGAGGCCAGGCCGAGAAGGGGCGGTGGAGCGGCTACGACGAGGGAGGAAGAGGGAAGCGGCGGTGGCGGTGACACGGCTTGAGAGGGTCAATGGGGGAGAGAGAGGGAGGGAACAGGAGGTAGACAGGAAGGAGCGGCGGCTGCGAAGAGGAGTGGCGACCGGGAGGGTGTCCACTGAGCGGAAGAGATGGGAGGCTTCGGGATGCTTCGATCCGGTGGAGAGACCGATAGAAATGGCGATGCGAGGAGAGACGCTGACTAGCACTACGTAATCGTGAGCGACACGCGCGCAATCGAAGGGCCAAAGCTTTCCGGGCGATGTGGCCTCGCTCGGCGAGCAACATTCCTCCCAGCTTTAGTAAAATAATAGATTCACACAGTCTCATGGAATGCGGCGTTTTCCACTACTGAATTCTGAAACTCAATCTAAACACCAGCAAAGATCAGATTTGATATCTTGAGGCACCAAATTAAGTTTATTTTTCAGAGAAAACACCTAATAAAGTTCATGGTGGATTTTAGTCTAGATAGGATTGAGTACCGATCGAGGAGCTCGGACGAGGTACCTAATGTTTATTCTGATTAATGGAAATTGCAATGTAGCCGATCAACAATGTCGTGCTTATGGTGAATCAGTATCGACGCGTCAAAAATCACAGATCTCTCCATAATCCGCCAACCCTACGGAAGGCCACCGACCGGTCGGGGTCTACTATTTGGTGCATTTTTGGTGCTTATCATCTCTTTTCCACTGCATAATCTCTTTAGGAGCTCCAGCCACACAACATGGATTTTTTTTAAAGAAAAAACAATATTATTTTAATTAATAATTACAAAATTAAATAGTTATTTTTTTACAAAAATGACATCATATCAATCAATTAAAATGACGTCCTATCGTCATTTAAAATGATGATTTGAATTGGCAACATGATCCATTTTTCAAAGTTAAATTAAATTTATAATTTTGATATATCTTTAATTGTTCGTGCTACCGATAATTTTCGAAAAGAAGAAAATACGAGGTAGAAAATCACAGATCCCTCCATAATCTGGCCAACCCTACGGAAGGCAATTGACCCAGGTCAGTCAAGGTCTACTTGTTGGTGCATTTAGTGGTGCTTTTCATCTCTTTTCCACTGCATAATCTCTTTCGGAGCTCCAGCCACACAACATGTAATTTTTTTAAATAATATTATTTTAATTAATAATTAATAATTCTTTTGGGGCTCCAGCCACGAACAGCTTGGTCCGCCACATCCCTCGGCCTACAGCACGACGTAAGCTGGATGGCTTGCCTCGTTCTCTCCAGGAATTGGTCCATGATGTAACGTCCCATTTTTCCAGAATTTTGAAAAGCTTGTAAAAATAATAACCATTCGCTTTTGTTGAGAGTTCAAAGCTTAATTTGAAGATTTGAAAATTTGGAGGTTTAACTTGAACTAACCAAACTTCAAATTAATCCCTTCTGGTTGAAATCGAGTTATTCTTTGTTCTTTGGCTTTTAGCCTCTTTTTCTCTTTGGCCTTGTTTGTCCTCCGGGATAGTCTCTCCTCCCTTTTTGGACACATCCTCTCTTGGGTCCTTCCTTTCGCCTGACCTCCTCCCAGTAGGACCTCTTTATAGGTTCAACCCCTTTGTTCTCTGGACCTCTCTTTGTAATCTTCTGCTTGGACTTTCCTTTGTTGGCTTGAATCTCTTTGTGCTTAGACCTCCCTTGGGTCTAAGCTTTCATCTTTGATTGGATCTTCCTTGGTCTAAACCTCTTTCTTTGTTTGGACCTCCCCGTGGACCTCTCTTAGCGTTCTCTTATAACCTCTGAGGTCATTTGGGCGTCCCAGAGTTCCTTTGGGACCTCCCTTACCTATTTGGATCTCCCCTGTGTTCATCTGAGACCTCCCCTTATTGAGATCTCGGCCATTAGGACCTCCTCTCTGGAGATCTTAGCCGCTCGCACCTCCCCTTGTTGAGATCTCGACCGTTAGGACCTCCTCTCTGAGATCTTAGCCTCAGACCTCCCCTTGTTGAGATCTCGACTGCTAGGACCTCCTCTCTGAGATCTTAGCCGCTCGAGACCTCCCCTTGTTGAGATCTCGACTGTTAGGACCTCCTCTCCGAGATCTTAGCCGCAGACCTCCCCTTGTTGAGATCTCGACCGCTAGGACCTCCTCTCTAGAGATCTTAGCCGCTCAGACCTCCCCTTGTTGAGATCTCGACCGCTAAGACCTCCTCTCGAGATCTTAGCCGCCGAGACCTCCCCTTGTTGAGATCTCGACTGCTAGGACCTCCTCTCTGAGATCTTAGCCGCCTGACCTCCCCATTGTTGAGATCTCGCCGTTAGGACCTCCTCTCGAGATCTTAGCCGCTCAGACCTCCCCTTGTTGAGATCTCGACCGTTAGGACCTCCTCTCTGGAGATCTTAGCCGCTCGGACCTCCCCTTGTTGAGATCTCGACTGTTAGGATCTCCTCTCGAGATCTTAGCCGCAGACCTCCCCTTGTTGAGATCTCGCCGTTAGGACCTCCTCTCTGAGATCTTAGCCGTCCCGTGTCCTCCCTTCGTTGGATCCAAAGGTCCAGACCTCCTCGTGCCCAAGACCTCCTTAGCGCTTGGACCCTCTTTGACTCTTGTGGTCAGACGCTTAAGGCTTTGCCTTTCTCACCTAAGGGTCGTCCGATCTAAATCAGACGGCCTAGCCTTCTTTGATCTGTTCGCTCGCCGTCCGAACGGCCCCGTTTCGCGCCATCCGATCTGGATCGGACGGCTCAATCTAGCAGTAGACGTTTGGATGGTCCAAACGTTCCTTTCCTTCTGGACCGCCTGATTACGATCGAGCGGCTCGCTTTCTGCTTGCGCGTTTTCTTGATCTCGGGACCTCCCACAGGCTGTTTTGCAGGACCACCTCCTCGATCCTTGCCGGTCTTTTGTAAAGACCACCTCCTAATCTTGAATATCCTTGACCGTCAGACCTCCCGTACCCTTTGATCTAGACCGCCGAGGTCCTCCTGTTTGAGATCTTGGCCGTTCAGCTCTTCTTTTGAGATCTTGAGCGCCAGACCTCCCTTTGCCTTTCGATCTTGACCATTCAGTCCTCTCCTTTTGATATCTTGGCCGTCGGATTTTCCCTATTGGGAGATTTTGACCATCAGACCTCCTGCTCTCGGCGCCTCCTCGAGCGCCTTACCCCTGCGCTTGGGACCTCTTTTGAGGTCTGGTTCTCGTGATTTAAACCTCCTTGGGGTCTAGATCTGTTTGAGGGTTGGATCTCCCTGAAGTCCAAAGCTATCTTTTGTCTTTTGGACCTCATATCCTTAGGACCTCTTTGTGTTTTGACCTTTGTGGTCTAGACCTCCTGTTGTGTTTGGACCTCCTTTAGGTTCAGACCTCCTGTTGTGTTTGGACCTCCTTCTGTTCAGACCTCCTGTTGTGTTTGGACCTCCTTTGGTTCGAGACCTCCTGTTGTGTTTGGACCTCCTCGGGTTCGAGACCTCCTGTTGTGTTTGGACCTCCTTTGGGTTCAGACCTCCTGTTGTGTTTGGACCTCCTCGGGTTCGAGACCTCCTTGTTGTGTTTGGACCTCCTCGAGTTCGAGACCTCCTGTTGTGTTTGGACCTCCTCGTGTTCAGACCTCCTTGTTGTGTTTGGACCTCCTTTGGGTTCAGACCTCCTGTTGTGTTTGGACCTCCTCGTGTTCTGACCTCCTGTTGTGTTTGGACCTCCTTAGGTTCGAGACTTCCTTGTTGTGTTTGGACCTCCTTTAGGTTTAGACCTCCCTTTTGTGTTTAGACCTTTGCGGTCTAGACCTCCTTTTGGTCCTAGGACCTCCTCACAGACCTCCTTCTTGGACCTCCTCCTTGGACCTCCTATTTGGACCGTGGACCATGTCCTTTGACCGTCTGCGCACCTTTGATCGCCCTTTTGGCGGTCTTAGTGCATTAATGTGGGTCGAGTCACATTAAATGTCGCCACCTACCTTTTGTACTCTTTTTCTACTTTGTGTCACATCCCTTGCTTTCTTTATTTCTTTTCGTACCTTGTGGCAAGGTGCCCTTGTCCTAAAACCTTGAACCTGGTCGCTTCTTTGGGTTGGTGCTCTGTTCCTTGCTTTTAAATAGAGCACCAGAGGGCACCGCCTCTCCCTGCTCCTCATTTCAACTCCTCGGTTTCTTCGACTGGTGGATCTCCTCCTCCTCCCTGTGGATCTCCTCTTCTCTCTTGGTTTTGAGTAAGTTCTTTTGGTTTTCTTGGAAATTATTTGCTTATTTGGTTTCTTTTGCGAACGTGTAGATCTCGGGTGATCGTTGAGAAACTCGTGAATCAAGCTCCTTCAGCCGAAGCTTTTCTCTCTCCAACAGAGGCAAGTCGTGGCCCTTGATCATCTTGATCCCACTTTGCAAAGCTATTTTGATTCATTAAACTTGCATGGCTATCTTTATAAAGCATGTTTTGGGCAAGAGCTATCCTCCTACTTGACATTATGCCTCCTTGATATACTTGAACCGATCATGTTGACATGAACTCTTTGGACACCTTAGGATGGATATTTTGGTTGGTATTCCTTGTTATTGCCAACTTTGGGACTCATGTTGTATGCTTAGCCTTGCTTTAGAAACCGTGGATGCGTGAATCATGCCTCATCAATTAATAATCTTGACTAATTGAAATATGGAACCCGTGGTTGGTGCCATTGTTAAGCAACTATGGCGGGATGCCTAAGTTGTGTTGATTGTGGTGCGAGATCACATTAATAATTGTTGTGCCAGACTGGGTGGTCTTTTGGCGGGGTTAATTACAAATTGTTTTGCTCGGGCAAGAAGGTCGGGAGTGAGTAGTGGATGCTTCATTTTGGGGTTGTGGATGTCTTGCTGAGCACAAATAAGGACTTTACTTTGTGTTCATTGATCTGGGCCAATCGGTGCAACCACAAGATCATTTTATGGGAATGGTCTGGCTGAATAATTAGCAATGGATTGGCTTGGGGCTCTTTGGGTTGAGCGTGTGATTCGTTGGCGCAAGAGGGGCACCCATAACCTGCGGACTTCTAGACCAAAGGGGATTAAGCGAAACCTTAGCGGGCAGCTCTGAGTCAATTCAAAGCTTTGTAAAGCCTTGTCGCTCTCCAGATTGCTCACCTTGGAAGTGAGCAAGGGTGACCGAACCCGCCTCACTGGAGAGATCGTGGATTGTGGGTAAAGTTGTACACCTCTGCAGAGTGTAAAATCTATTCAATAGCCAAGTCCTTGGTTATGGACATGCTCGATGAAATGGTGCAAGGGGTAGCTTTGTGAACTTGTGCTCCTGGACACTTGGGTGAGAGGTCATGGCTTTGCCTTGAAGAGACCTTGGCCGGCTCCAGAGGGGTCATGGTGGCTCACTAGTTGGTCCAGGGCTGGTTGGGGAACTCTGAGTGGGTGCTCGGGGTGGTCGTGGGAGAGGTCCCGTCATGGGTATGACCAGACCTCCCACGGCTGGCTTGGGTAGTCTGGAGTGGGTGTGGCGGGTGTCTTTGGGTGTGAGCGGTGCTCCATGCCCTTTGAAATCAAATGTATTTATGTACTAATGTTTTAACTTGAGCTTTTCAATCTACTTATTACTTATTGTCAAACACCGCTTATGCAACTAACCTTCATAACTCTCTTTTGGCAAGCCTTGCATAATTATCTAATGCATACATTCCTCACGGCTTGCTGAGTACATTCAATGTACTCATGGCTTTTGCCCTCTGTTCATATCAGCAGCTGCAGGAGGTTCCAGGGAGCTCAAAGCTCAGTGAAGAAGAGGTCTTTGGAGACCTTGAGACCTAGGGGACGTCCTCCACTCGATAGCCAGTGGGCTGATCGGTTGGACCTATCGTTGAAGCTTTGCTTTCCGCTGTTCTTGTTATTCCGTTGTAGCCCTTGAGGCATCTCCTGTAAGAAGCTTGGCCGGTTTGGTCCTTAATATATTTATATTTATTGTTTTGTCTCTTGCTCCTCTTAGCTTGTGTATGGATTTGATTACACTGTCTTTGGATCTGGCGAGCTAGCCAACTGCCTGGGACTAGCTCGGTGCAGAGGCGGTGACCTCCGTGAGGTCCTCGGGACTTAGCCTCGGGAGGTCCTGTCGGACCTCTCTCTCGTGATATACTAAGAGGTGCTACTAATCGGTGGTTGGCCAAGACCTCCAGGAGGTCCTGAAGACCTCCTGGGAGGTCCTGGTGGACCTCGCTGGTGGTTGGCCACGACCTCCAGAGGTCTTGCAGACCTCTGGGAGGTCCCGTAGACCTCCCCGGGAAGTACCGCAAAAAAAAAAGAAAAAAAAGGGGTCCTCCCGGACCTTTGCTGTATATCACAGGGTGGTTCGTCACACATGAGCTCTCTGATCTCCTGCGTCATCATGCTGAAGCGCTCCCCGAGCATCCGAGTACGCACGGAGGTCGCCATCTCGTTCATCTCCCATAAGAGATCGTTCTTTAAACATGCGTAGGAAATAAGAAGTATGGACCGTTCAATACGTACCACACGATGGAATGCGAAGTCCGGCAGGGTAGTGTACGTGTCGGTCGTTGCGACCTTGTGGCTTGGTGGGTCGTCCAAGACCCTAACGCAACGAGCCCTCGTTCGAGTGGAGATATACTACTCATATACCGGGGTCGTTGGGAGCAGTCCCCCGGTGCATGTCTGCCAAGGCGTGGAGCCACTGCCCCAAACCAATGGGCCATCTTCTCAGTCCAAAAAGTTGTACGAGCTACTCCGTTCCTGGTGTACCTATGGAAGACAAAATGATAAATTCGTAAGTCCGTAAGGGAAAGGCTATGACAGACATAAAATGTGAACTTACCCAATAACGTTCGGCGGCACTCGTGGCCCCCACGGCACTGGGAACTCATGTCGTAGATCAAACTGGTGCAACACCCAGTGCATGGGTACTCCTCCACGAAGATGTCGTGCACCAAGAATTTCTGCGTGTACCAGTACTGTCAGTCTCGCGTGTACTGGATGGACAAGCCTCGGGGTGCATGCGCTGACACCCCTGTTGGCAGTGTACACTATCCAGATGACGCGGTCATCCATCAACTGATCGAACATCACAACGTAGTCTAGGTAGAACGCGTGCATAGTGATCGGAGTGAAGGTGACCTAGAGAATAGAACAACAAAAACTTAGCACATGCAATTGAATTAAATTATGAAAAGACTAAAGGTTCAAAAAACATACCCGTCGGTGACACCACATGATACCCATGGTCGGCTGGTCCACAGGGTCAACGGCAGCGTACATCGCGTCGGTGTAGGCTCCCAGGTCCAGCTGTGGTCATCCGATCTAAAAACGCTCGAAGGACCACAACAAAAGAAGCAACGGACATCTAGAGAGTACAAAGCTGTCCTGAACCCAATGGCACATGCTGCATAGGCCACGGTACGTCGTGCACAGCACCGCTAGGCCCCAGGCGTACGACAGGATCATATCCACCTCCACGTCCGCCAGCTCTCGTGCATAGCGGATGATGTGCTTATCCACACTGTCATCGTGGGACCCTAGGAACATGACTCACCTGAAGAGCCACAACAAGTATACCTCAAAGTACCGCCTCACTGTGTACTCGGGTGCGTTCGGTCCCAGGGCAGCCGGCTGCAAGAAGACAGAGATACATCACTAAGTTGAACAAAGGAATTGAAGCGGAAATGCAAGGGTTGTAAATACTTACGTTGAACTAGTTGATTCACTTCAGCGTCGCCCTGTGCATATTGGAGAACTCCATGTAGCCGACGTTGGCCGACAACAACCCTTGGAACCTCGTGAGGATCTCCGTGCACCACGTATCCGTGATGTTGTACGCTACCATGGGGAAGCCCGTGCAGGGAAATCAGTCAGGTAGCCCACGTCCTGAAGCGTCAGCATCATCTCCCCGCACGGAAGGTGGAATGTGTGCGTGTTTAGCCTCTACCGGTCAACCAGCACCGTCAGGAGGCACCAGTCGTACGAAAACCGTCTCGACGTAGACACCCTGGTGGTGATGTCCTCCTCGTCCTCCCATGTCGCCTCCACCATTCTAGCTAGTGGAAGGAAGCCTGTCACTCTCAACCTATGTTGAAAGGATTAAGAACATACATGAGTCCACCCACACAAGTCAAACCGAAATTTAGTACACGAAGGTCATGACTATATGTACCACGAAACCCAACGTGGGTCCACCCTCTATGTCCTCATGGGCATGCGCAACCGTAATGCACCAAGCTCAATGGGCTGCTCTCCCTCCTGCGGGAGGATAGTACTGAGGCGACTACGATGAGTCACGTCAATGGCTTGGTCAAACAGCTCGTACGGCCACTGCACAGCGTCTCGTAGAACCACCACACCTGAAATTTAAGATGGAACATATTTAAAAGATTATCTCGGCATATACAAAATATTTACCGTGCAAAAATGAGAACAAAATTGAAGCATGGAATATTTTAATCAGGCTCTACACACCCTATTTAGCTACTTTAGAATTTTTACAGAATTTTTAGAGTCGTCTTGCTATTTTCACAGTTTAAAAGGTATTATCGGTATATATAAAATATTTACCGTGCAAAAATGAGAACAAAATTTAAGCTGGCAACATTGAGTGCTTCAAGTGCAAGGGCCGAGGTCATATGAAGAATGATTGTCCAAACATGAAGATGGTGTTACTTACACATGATGGCTATGCAACGGAGAGCGACAACGATGAATCTAAACCTTCCGATGAATTTGAGAAGCAAGAGCCAATCATTTCTTATCCAAAACAAGGTGTTAGCTTGATGGCTCAAAGGGTGCAAAGTGATAACACTGTTATTGTTGGAAAAGGATAGCGACATCATATCTTTCAAACTGACTGCAAGATCCACTACTACAAAAAGTCTAATACTGGACGCCTCATCACAGACGGTTGACCAAAATCATCTGTATTAAAGACAATCACATACGGTTTTTGTTAGCGACCATCTGTGTTACTTTCTACGCTAAGAACTGTATGTGAAGAGGTAATATCACAGACGGTTCATTTTGAAAACCATCTGTATTACTTCACAGAAGGTTCTGAACAAGAACCGTCTGTGATATTGTTTAGAACCGTCTGTGAAATATCACAGACGGTTTTTAACATGAACCGTTTGACTTCTCACCCTCTTCACAGATGGTTTGTATTAAAAACCGTCTGTGATAATCTCATTTATTGCAGACCCTGCCCTGACAGATCGATCTGTCTTAAATTTCTGCTCTGTTCTCGCTGCTGTTGCTAGAGGTGGGGCTTTGAGACGATTTGGTGAAAGGAGACTACACGGATTTGGTAATTTGTTCTTGAGTATTAATTTGTTCCTTACATTATATTCTAGATCTAGATTGTGAAAAAGAGAATTGAAGATGGTTTAGATCGGTAAAGAGAGAATTGAAGTTGGTTTAGATCTAGCTTTTTGTGCTATTTTGCAAGTGTTGCATGGCTAGCTTCTTGCCATCTGAAGTTGGGCATGGGCTATATATAATGTGTTTGTGATGAACAACGTGCCCCTAGGGTGCATTGGTGTTTTTTCAGTTTATTAGAAATACATATTTCAAATGACATATCAAAAGTTGCATCTATAGTATACTAATTAATTAATTCAATATTTAACACCAAATTGTTATATGCGTCGCGTAGATGGACCGAAGCTGGATGTATGCTGGCAACCGTGTGAGTGAAGCGTACATTAATGGCGTGTCTGCTTTTACAAGAGCTGCCGAGGAGGATATGTTGAATAAGGGAGTGGAATATAGGTATTGTCCATGCATTGACTGCGAGAATCTGAAGATGTTTAAGAACCGAGCGCAGATCGAAGCACACTTAATTCGCAGGGGTTTCAAAAAGGGCTATACATGTTGGACCAGTCACGGTGAAGAGCATATTATACAGGAAGGTAGTAATAACAACATCACCGACGAAGTCAACGATATGCTGCCGGATGATGTCGATTGTGGTTCCGATTCAGATAGGCTGCACGATGACAATCTAGATCAGATGCTTCGCGATGCAGAAGAGAACTGTGATGAGAGGGAGTATGTTAAATTCTGGGGCTTGATGGAGGACTCGAAGAAACCTTTGTTCCTAGGCTGCAAGCCGGAATACACAACGTTGTCATCCGTGCTTAAACTGCTGAAATTGAAGGCAAGCAACGGTTGGTTCGACAAGAGTTTCACATGCTTCCCGAGGGAAACGAGTTGCCCAAAACCACCAACAAAGCCAAGAAGGTTCTTTGTCCATTGGGAATGGTAGTAGAAAAAATACATGCATATCCGAACGACTGTATCCTCTACCGTAACGAGTATGCAAACATGTGTGTATGTTCAGTGTGCAACGCATCCCGATACAAGTGTAAGAATCAATCAGATGACAGCGAGAGAATTAAGGTGAAGAAAGGACCACCTGCTAAGGTGGCGTGGTATTTTCCTGTAATTCCCTGTTTGAAGTGATTTTTTGCGAACCCAAAGGATGCAAAACTGCTGCATTGGCACTTGGAGGAGCGTAAGAATGACGGAAAGCTAAGACACCTTGCTGATTTCGCCCAATGGAGAAACATTGATAGGAGGTTTGCAGACTTCGGTGTAGAACCGAGGAATATAAAGTTTGGATTGAGTACAGATGGAATGAATCCTTTCGGTAACATGAGCAGCCGACATAGCACTTGGCCCGTGACTCTCTATATCATCAACCTTCCTCCTTGGTTGTGTATGAAGCGAAAGTATATTTTGTTGTCGATGCTTATCAAAGGGCCGAAGCAACCTGGGAATGATATTGATGTGTACCTAGCACCATTGATGGAAGATCTAAAAATATTGTGGATTGAAGGGGTACAGGTATGTGATGCATACAAACGAGAGAACTTCACTTTACGCTCCTTATTGTTCTGCACCATAAATGGTTATCCTGCCCTTGGCAACCTGTCTGGCCAGAGTACAAAAGGGGCCAAAGAATGTACTCACTGCTTAGATGATACCGAGAGTGTATGGCTAAAGTATTCGCGCAAAACCGTGTACATGCGTCACCGTAGGTTCCTTCGGAGGGCTCACCCATACCGCAGGATGAAGAAACAATTTGATGGAGAGAAGGAGGACAATTCAGCTCCAAGGCATTTAAGCGAGAAAGAGGTTTATGATATGGTTAAGGATTTAGATGTTGTGCTCGGAAAGGGATGTAAATCGAGGACCCGTGAGAAGAACATCTGGAAGAAGAGATCAATATTTTGGGACTTACCTCATTGGGAGCACCTAGAAGTTCACCACTACATCGACGTCATGCATGTAGAGAAGAATGTATGTGACAGCTTGATTGGTCTCTTACTAAACATTCGTGACAAAACAAAGGATGGTGTCAGCGCACGGCTTGACTTGGTTGATATGGACATTAGACCTGAGTTAGCACCAACAAAGACCAATAAAGGACGAACGTATCTTCCCCCTGCTTGTTACACTCTGTCCAAGGCCGAGAGAACTGAACTATGCTAGTTCTTGTACGGTGTGAAAATTCCGTCCGGTTACTCTGCCAACATGAAGAAACTTGTTTCAATGGAATATTTGAAGTTAATTGGCATGAAGTCTCATGATTGTCATGTGCTGATGACACAAATACTTTCTGTTGTAATTATAAGTATTTTATCAATCAAGATCCGAGAGACAATCATGAGGTTGTGTTATTTCTTTAACACAATTGCTCAGAAGGTCATCGATCCCGAAGGACTAGATGCTCTATAGGATGAGGTGGTGACGAATCTATGTGATCTTGAGATGTATTTCCCTCCATCGTTTTTCAATATCATGGTCCATCTCATTGTTCACATTGTGAGGGAGATAAAGATGTGCAGGCCCGTGTTCCTATCTAGCATGTACCCATTCGAGAGGTTCATGGGAATTCTCAAGTCCTATGTACGTAATCGATCTCGGCCGGAAGGCAGCATTGTAGAAGGTTATGCAACCGAAAAGGTCGAATCGATAGGTGTGCCTCAATCTCGCCATGAGGGGAGGATCGAGGGTATCGGGACCATCAGAAGGAAAGCAATCACTCCAGATATGGATGCATATGCTCAAGCCCATTTCACGGTCTTACAACACATGACCAAAGTGTCCTCAGATATCGACCAAAGACAAGGATGTGCTTCAAAGAATGTAATCTGAGCGATCGGATGTTTGGATCACGAGACAAAGACTGTGATCGGTTCAACCAATGGTTGAAAGAGCAACTCGCTAGGAGCTTGTCGAGTGATATGCTGACATGGTTGGCAAAAGGGCCAACATTTCGAGTGATATGCTGACATGGTTGGCAAAAGGGCCAACATTTACAGTTATGGCATGGCGAGGATACGACATAAATGGGTACACATTTTATACACAGGCTCAGGATATAAAAAGCACTAACCAGAATAGCGGTGTCCGCATAGATGCGTTCAGTACCAATGGGCTGAGGAGCTCCTACTATGGGCTCATAGAGGAGATGTGGGAGCTCGACTACATGCTTTTCAAGATCCCCCTGTTTCGGTGCTGTTGGGTTCATCTCTCACAGGTGAAGGTCGACAAGTACGGCGTCACTACCGTGGACCTCGAACGTGTCGGATACAAAGATGAACCATTCGTAGTCGCTAACCAAGTTGTTTAAGTCTTCTATGTAACCGACCAGACAAATAAGAAGCGCTACATAGTTCTTCATGGAAAAAAAGAGGATTATCGGAGTTGAGAATGTAGTGGACGAGGAAGAATACAATCAATTTGATGAGTTGCCTCCTTTCGAAAACGGCACATGGGTCGAGGAAGAACAACGTGACGAAACTAGCTACATACGCGTCGATCATCATGAAGGGCTAATTTTTAAAGATTAAACAATGTGTGTATATGTACATGTTCTGAATGTTTAATTTTAGTTCATTTGAGTTAATTGATTTGTACTATGAAATAGATGTGCTTTGTTTCTGAAATGAATGTGAATTGGATGTATACATGTACTTGTTGTGTTTCTTCTTGTTTCAGAGGGCATGGCTAGCATTTCCTGAGGCTAGCCAATAAACAGAACTAGATTTATCAATACAAAAGAATATCATAGACGGTTTCATCTACAAACCGTCTGTGATACACAACTATCACAGACGGTTATTTATTGGCACCATCTGTGATACACAATCTATCACAGACGGTTATTTATTGGAACCGTCTGTGATATTATTAGCCATCACAGATGTCCAATTCTATTTATATTTGGACTTTAGGGTTTGCCCACTTCCCCAACTCAAACGATTAAGCTTCCCAACTCTCTCAACTCTCCATCCTCCCCCGAGCCCGTTGCCGCCGTCCTCGATGCCACCTCCTCCTCGAGCCCGACACACCTCCTCCCCTGAGCCCGCCGCCTCGTCCCCGAGCATGAGCACGCGTTGCCTCCTCCTCCCCTGAGCCCGCCGCCTCCTCCCTGAGCACGAGCACACGTCACCTCCTCCTCGCCCAAGCCCGGCGTGCCTCCCCTTTGACGCCGCCCTGCTGCTCTGGTACTGCTTCCTGCTCGTCCTTCTCCTCGACGCCCAAAGGTAACCAATGCCGAGTTGCCGACCTCGACGCTCCTTTCCCTCACTCTTTCTATCAATAATCTGTCATGCTGTCATGGTCCTCATGGACTCATGATAATTATGCTGGTATTTGGTTCAAACACTGAGTAGTATGAGGTGTTGTACTTGTTTTAGGAATTTGTATTTGTTCTAGTCAGTGATTCATATGGTATTTGTTTTGATACTGCTACGTACTGGACTATATTGCAATGTGGTGTGGTGGGCTTGAGATGAATGCATTGTGATGATAATAGTCTTGTACTGAAATTGTTTTGATAATCGGGTTTGAACTTGAGCTCTAATTGGAATGCTTACTCTACCTCTAATAGCAATATAAAAATGTTAAATCTTAGCTTTATGCTGATTTTATTTGTTCACATGATGTTTGTGTTGAGCATATTATTTCTTTTAAATGGCTTGGAGGATTTACATGTTTATATGTCAATTATGTCATTGTATTGGTCTTAATTTCTTCCTTACATATCCCAATTATTTATTAATTAGTATGTATACCCATACACATAGAGATCGAATCTTACGATAATATGTTCATGCGTGTCAAAACTTCTATTTCTTATGAATATGTCTTCTGCTCATTCTTCATCATCGTCGCCTCATGTGTCAGATGTGCCATCCTCTAGAATATCGTCCAAGTGCGGTAAAGGAATATCGAAAAGGCCCGGGGGGCGACTTACCATCACGGAGGTTGATGAGTCTAGGACCCCTATCAATCCTCGTCGAGCAGCGTCTGTATTTCGGAGAACGATCAAAATAGTTGCACGGGAACGAGTGAACATCACCTACGATTCGTGGAAGGACTTGACCAAAGCTTAGAAAGATGAGTTGCTGATGGATATTTTCAAATTGTTCGAGATCCCGGAACAACACCGGGACTCCGTATGACGACACGCATTGCTACAGGTGTGCAAAGCGTGGAAGAACTTCAAGAGAACGTTTGTCAAGAACTACATGGAGAAGGATCTGAGGCCCTTCCACAAGTATCCGATCTTGGAAAAGTACTAGGAAGACGTTGTGGTGAAGAAGACGACAGATGAGTTTAGGTGTGAAAGTGCGACGCACAGGGCCCTCCAGGCAAAAAACACGCACCCCCACAGTCTCGGTACCGCTGGGTATGCAGGTAAACTCCCGCAATGGAGGGATCAGGACCAGCAGGCAAACCTTTCGAATGCCGCCCCACCATTTGCCGAGATCCCTGATAAGCGCGCCCGACAGTGGCTAAGAGTGAGGTTAGCTGCCGTGTCTTCAGGGACCATCTCCTTTCTAAACCCCATAGACGAGGAAGTATCCCAGTCTGGTAATATATCGAACTACCTAGTTTGTAATTACTCTATAACTTCAAAGGAAGTGAAATGACATGTCAGGCTATTGTAGGGAATGCTGAGTGCACAATCTTCCCAAGGCTCATTCCAAGCAGTCAGCGAGAGAGATATGCCCTCCGAAGCCCTGGAAAACAAGGAGTATCCGGGTCGCACAAGAGGCCTTGGTCTTTATGTTCCATGGAAATATGGATTCGCATAGGACTCCGAGTCGTACCGGAGTAGAAAGAGAGCCAAAGCCGAGCGCGATGCAAAGCAACGAGAGGAGATTCGTGAATCCCTTAGAGATAAGATCACTGAATCCATCACAGATGAGATCGATGATCACATTAAAGCTAAGACGCGACGGCAGATGAAGGGCCTTGAGGAAAGACTTAGAGAAAATCAGTTGCAAGCCCCTGCCCCTACTGTGCTAGTGTAACATCCCAATTTTTTCAGAGCTTTAAAAATCATTTGAATAGTTGGTAGGGAGAGAGAGTCCACCATTTGGATTTATTTGAATTTAAATTAAAAGCTTAATATTGGACCTTTAGTAACAAAACAATTTAATATGAATAATTCCAACATGAACATTAGTCAAAACTATTTTATTTGGATTCTATGAGCTTGGATATATTTTCTAGAATTTTCTGGAATTTTTCCAAGGTCTTTTGCTATTTTCCATTGCTTATTTGAATTTCGGTATTTTATTAAAAAGGAAAAGCTATTTAAATCTCCAATGGAATTGGGGCAATTCCTTCGCCCATCCTCGCTCATCTCATTAAACCTCCTCCACCGTTGGATCAACGCCGAGCGGTTAGATCTCCACCAGCCAGAGCCTCGCTTCTCTCTCTCGACGTGTGGACCCCACCACCTTCGCCCTCGCCGCGTTCTTCTCCGTGCGGACGCTGCCAAGAATCGCTTATTAGCGGTCAACGCCGAAGCTTCGCTGGGGCGCCTAACCTCCCGTTCCTCCGCGAGTCGACGACCTCCACGACCACGCCGCCACCCCAAGAATCCCTCATCCTCATGCGGTTGCGCCCACGTTCGCAATCGCCGCCGCCACGACCTCCACGCAGCTGCCTCGGAGCTCCCGCCCCTATAAAGGCACCCCGGATCGCACCGCCTCCTTTTCCCAAACCCCAACCCACACCTCCTCCCGAGCCCCAGCCACAGAATTTGAGTTTTAGAGCTCCTCGCCGCGGTGGAATTTTTCGATTGCGCCGCCAGAAGCCCGCCGGCTGTCGGGAGCACGCCACCGAAGTTCGCCATCGCCTCCTCTACCTCCGGACCTCGCCGTCGCTTAGGCCTCACCGAGCTTTGTCTGACAAAACCCGAGCCGCCGCCCGACCTCGCCACGCCACCACCGCCCACCTCAACCACCCGGAGGTACTTCGTGTTCAATAGCGTTAGCTACACGCCAGTACCACCCATTCTCGCCGGCGAAGCAGCTGCTCACGGGACCCTTGTTCCGTCGTGCGCCGCCGCCGCCGCCCGCGCGGCGTCGGCTCGGCCCGTGCTTGCGTGTCCGCCAGTGGCGCCAGCGTCAAGGTGTGCGCCACGTGAGTGCCCACGTGGTCGCCGGTGCCGCCAGATCCATGGGGTCGGTGGACTTGGTCCACTGTGAGCGGGTCACCGACATGTGGGTCCCACATGTCGCTTAATTCTTTAATTCTTTTAAATTTCCGAAATCCTTCACGACGCCACCTTGCAATAATTAGAATTTCCTTTAGAAAACAATTCGGAAAATTGTTAAATAACAGATTTAGGTTTAAATTTGTAAAATTCATAACTTTTGCATCCAAACTCCAAATTGGGTGTTTCAAATTTCTAAATTCATATAAAATTAAGATCTAGCTCATCAAACCAAAATTTTTTAAATTTGATTTTGTTTAAATTTAGAAATTCATTTAAATTTCCGAGTTAAGTTAAAACTTGTAAAATTCATATCTTTTGAATCCTAACTCCAAATCCATCCATTCAAATTCCTAAATTTGTCTAAAATCCAGATCTATCTATTGGAGCTTTTTATTTATTTTATTGGAGTTATTTGCTTCTGGTTTTTATTTAGTTTGTTTGTTTGTGTCGCTTTGCGAGTAGACTTCGACGTCTTTGAAGAGTTGAAGAAGAAGGACCTTTCCAAGACCAAGATCAATTCCTAGATCCTTTTCAAGGCAAGCTATGCCCTTGACCATCTTGCTTCCCAGTTTTATAAAAGTATCTTGATTCAAATTATCGATCTTAATTCAAGTATTTATTTAAATGTTTTGGGTGTAGTAGTTAATTCCAAATTGTTATGTCTTCCTTGTGTAATTGTTATGCCATGATCCTTTGTCACCCTAGTTGATATTTAGTTGGTAATTATTGTAGCACCAACGTGGGTTGGTTAGTACGAGTAGATTGCTTAGCCATGCCACGAATCTTTTGTCATGTAGATTGCTATATAAATTTGACTAAGTGAATATGCAACTATGTGATAAAAACTGTGTGTACTATGTGTCTTTGTGACATGTGTTGCACTTAAAACCAATGGGGTGGTAAAAGGATTGAACCGAGGCAAGTGGTGGAAACTGTGTGAAAGGGTGGACTGTGAACTGTGTGGACTATGTGAATATTAATCGTGTGTCTGTGTGATGGCATGTGGAAGTCTTGCCTTGGTCAATTAAGGACCTCACCATGTGCTCTAAAGAATCGAGCTTCTGTGCGACCACATGTCTGCTTTTGAGACTGCCTAGCATAGTAAGATAAGGTATCTGAAATGCTTTGTTATGATTAGTGTTAGCTACACTAATTGTATCTTGTGGGTAAAGTGTACAAACCTCTGCAGAGTGTAACTTAATCTATTCAATAGCAGCGTCATGATCATGGACAATGCTCGGATTTGACACTAGGGTAGATTTTCATAAAACTGTGTGGGAAGGGAGCTATGTGAATAAATCATTTAGCTATGTGAATAACCCGTTAGACTGTGTGTGTCTTTGTGAAATAACTTGTTAAAATGATTATTGTCTATTTGTTTTACTTGCCTTTAATCTATTAAATTGTATTCAATTGCAAAAGTTGCATTTATGCAAAAGAGCCACGTAAAGCCTTTCTCTTGTAATAAGCCCGCATGTAAATATTGCATCTCGTGGTGTGGCTTATGTAGTACGGTGTGTACTCACGCTTGTTTTGACGAATCAAGCAGAGGAGGAGTCTTCACCAAAGATACGAGGACGAGTTCATCGAAGGTGCCTCGATCGTGAGGTCTTGATCCCATCGGTTGTTCGTGGCGAATCGATGGGGTGCCACTACCGCTTATGTTCCGCCATTGCTTATTTCCTATGTTAGTTCTCAAGTGGCTCAATATTTGTAAACTCGACCTTAAGGTCAAAACCATTATTTGATTATCAAAGTTAACCGTTTATGTTATTATTCGCTTGTATGGAGCGATTGCCATCTTTGTTGACACTGTGTGCACTAGCATGATCCTGGGCTAGTGCGTTAAACACAGAGGGTCCCGAACCGTAGTTTTGGGTCCCGACAAAAGTGGTATCAGAGCCATACTGACTGTAGGTCTAGACCTTAGTTAGATTGGCCGTTCGAGTGTCCAAATTATTTTTTAAGAGAAAATTAACTTACAAGACTAAATGAATTGCTTAACTCCTCTTATATCTCTCTTGACTCATCTATTGCTACAATTTCTTTCCTCTCCCCGCTGTTTTAACGTGGTTCTTACCTCTTGTCTGTCTTGACAGATGCCTTACCTTCAGACCTTTGGAGATTGCAACGGAGGACTTGCCGCAGAGCTGTGGAAGTTGCTGCAGACACTTGGAGGCTTCGACTGCCCGATGTACCGAGGCAGTGAGTACATGGTCAATGGACGGGATCGTGGTATAGTCTGCCGCCTGACGGTCTACGCCAGGAGGAACACTAGAGGTAGCCAGCCTTTGGACATCTCACCGAGGATCACCTTCACACAAGGAATCCAGAGTCATCACGCTTGCCCATACTCCGAGTCTCGCCACATCTACGCCGAAGAATCGCAGAACACCGCCTTCCGCTACCATCCCGAGCCGCTTCAGGGAGCTATCCGCGCACTTTCCGCCTACAAACGGGAGGGCAATGCCACAAGAGTACATCTCGCACGATTCACACCGCCAGAGGAGTCGCTGGAGATGGCCGCCACCGAGCCGAGGTGCGCCTATCGTGCCCGAAGAAGCCAAGAAAGGATCGCCGATTAGAGCACGCTCTCTATGGTCAAGATGAGCTAGAGGACGATCAAGAGGAAGATCCAAGAACCGTAAGAAGTCAAGAAGACCCAGAGGAGATTCCAGAGGATCCAAATGAGCTCAAGACACCAGAGGAGCTACCAGACTGCACTCCAAAGACACTGCCTCCTCGCCGCACCAGCCCGGCATCGAATCCGGCCATGAGGATGCCACCACTTGAGTCTACACTAGTGTGAGCGCAGCCGTGGTGCAGGGGCTTTCGAGGAGTAGCTAGTTTAAGTTCCCGCCTAGTCGCTTAGCCGCTTCTTTTTCATAGTCGCCTTTAGGCGGTAGCTTGTGTGCTTAGGTTCGCTTTATTTTCCTGTGTAAGTGTGAGTGCAAAAGCCCTTAGGCATTTGTTGCACCATGCTATTAAGCTATTAATGAAGATTATTTTATTCAAGTTTCTTGAGATGTGTTTGTTGGGATTAATCTACTTTCCCTGCCTAGTTCTTAACTCATCTTGTGCTCTCTACCTTATCTCGACCCATGGAACCTCACCAGATGGTTCAGACTCGCCATACCGCCGCAAGTGGATCCGGAGCTCAAGGATCAAGAGTAACGAGCAAACCCTCACGGAGCAAAGACCACCCCAAGCACCTCCTATTGACTTGCGTAACTTCGAGCTTTCATGGCAAAGACAAACTCGATGATGTATACGATGATGAACCAGATGCGCACTATGAACAACAACAACAACAACAACAATCGTCGTGGAGGAGCCCCACCACTCATCGTCATCGTGACCATCCAAGTTGGCTGAATTCATGAGGACCCGTCCGCCAACTTTCTCTCGACATGTCACGCCAAGAGAGGTCGATGATTGGCTTCAGCGTGATTGAGAGGAAGCCGCGATCACCCAATGCAACGATCATGAGAAGGTTTTGTATGCCACCCATCGATGGAGGGCGAGGCTGCCGAGTGGTGGAGAACTTCACATGGCACATGGAGCACCGCAGAATATCACTTGGGAAGAATTCTCCGCAGTTTTTCGCCAAGATCACGCACTGAAGGCATCATGGATTTGAAGAAGGATGAGTTCCGCTCTCAAGCAAGGGGTATGTCGCTGATCGACTACCAATAAGTTTTCCCAACTAGCTCGCTATGCTCCAGAGGATGTCGCTCCGCTGTGTCTCGCCAGAGTCGCTTGAAGGGATCAACTCGTGGTCGCAAGTCACCGCTTGCCCACACCTTCCTGCATTTCCGTGAGTTGGTTAACAAGGCATTGGTTATGGAAGACAAACGCAAGGAACTGGAGGACCACCGCAGCGAGGATGATTCAAAAAGGAAGCCATCACCACAACAACAGAGGGCAAGAGTGGTGCCACAAATAGCTTAATCGCTTCACCACAGAGTACTTTCAGACACCTGCACCGCCTTGAAGACTCGTCCTTTTGTTCGAATTCTCAGAACCCTACACCACCAACCCCACCCAGTGGAACAACAACCGCAGAGTGAACCAAGAGTGTGTTACAATTGCCGTCGGCCATTTTGCTTGCTGTCGGTGTCCTCGAAGGAACTATCACCCCGTCCGCTTCAACCTTGGAGCAACACCGCCAAGACCCCAACGCAGAACAACCAAGGAGTTTCTCAGGAACCACCAACCAGAGGAGCGCCATCCGTTGTCGAGGTCGTGTTAATCACGCCACTTTGAAGGAGCCAGAAGCACCAGACGTCAGACTGGTAAGTTCCTAGTGAATTCAAGACTGCCTGCTCGCTTTGATTCGGAGCTTCAGATTCGCTTGTTTCGGAGTTTTGCAACCAAGAATAAATTGGAAGTTATGCATCTTAAGCGCATCTGTTAGTCCAATACCGAGCAGAGCTAAGTTCTAATGTGGGTTGTTTAGGGCTGTTACTCATAGTCGAGTTGAGTTTCTAGCTAACCTAATTATTCTAGACACCCAAACCATAGATGTCATCCTTGGCATGGATTGGTTAACCAAGCACAAAGCCGTGCTAGATTGTGGTCAAGAGTCATATAATCGAGGATACCAAAGGAAACAAAGTGGAGTTCCTAGCTACCTCAAGTCGTAATGGGCATTTGTTAGTCAATAGCCGAAGACCGCCCCTGGAAGATGTGCTACCGTCAAGGAGTATCCAGATGTATTCCCGTAAGAGTTACTGGGATGCCACCGATCGTGACATCGAGTTTGTCATCGATCTAGTGCCAGAACAGCTCCCATCTCAAAGAGACCCTATCGGATGCCACCGATGAGTTAGTAGAGATGAAGAAACAGATAGAAGAACTTTTGGAGAAAGGTTTTGTGAGGCCTAGTTCGTCAGCCTTTGGGGAGCACCATTTTGTTTGTCAAGAAGAAGGATGGAAGCATGAGGATGTGCATCGACTACCGGGCTCTCAATGAAGTCACTATCAAGAATAAGTACCCATTGCCCCTGATAGATGATCTGCTTGATCAAATGAAGGGAGCCGAGTGTTCTCAAGATCGACTTGCGATCGAGGTTACCATCGCTTGAAGATCTGTCCCAAGGATATACCTAAGACCGCTTTCAACGCGGTATGGACATTATGAGTTCCTAGTCATGTCCTTTGGTCCGACCAACGCCCGCTTATTTCATGAACATGATGAATAAGGTATTCATGGAGTATCCGGACAAGTTTGTAGTCGATTCATTGATGACATTTTGGTTTACTCCAAATCGAAGAAGAACATGTCAACACCGAGATTAATCCTAGAGAAGCTCAGTGAGCATCGCTTGTATGCTAAGTTTAGCAAGTGTGATTTCGAAGAAGGAAGTGGACTTCCTTGGTCATGTAATGACAACAGCAGAGTAGCATTGACCCCAAAGAAGGTAAAAGTCAGATTACATTGGGAACGACCCAAGACCGCTACTCGATTCGCAGCTTGGGATTAGCGAGGATATTATCGCTGTTTCATTGAAGGATTCTCATCAATTGCTAAACCTCTTACGCAATTGTTGAAGAAAGAGAAAAGTTTACCCGACCCCTTGTGAGGAAAGTTTTCAAGAATTGAAGAAGCGTTTGACTTCAAATTTCAATCTTGATTTTGCTTGATATCCGTAAGGATTTTGATATCTATTGTGATGCTTCGTCAAGGATTAGGATGTGTCCCGATGCAAGAAGGAAGAGCCGCCGCCACGCGTCAAGGCGCTTAAGACCGCATGAAGAAAATTACCCTACCCATGATCTAGAATTAGCCGTGGTACATGCTTTGAAGATTTGGCGCCATTACCTCATCGGTAATCGCCGTGAGGTATACACAGATCATAAGAGCTTGAAATATATTTTCACTCACGACTGAATATGAGACAGAGGAGATGGCTAGAGTTGATAAAGGATTATAATCTTGGAATCCATTACCACCTGGTAAAGCCAATGTCGCTTCGAGATGCTTTGAGTCAGAAGAGTCACCGCAATGCTCGAAGTGAAAGAGCCTTGTTCGTAACTACAAGAAGAATTCGGTCAAGCTAGAAGTAGTGTCTCAAGGATTCAGAGTAAACTTGGAAGTGCGATCTACTTTGGAGAAGCAGATTCACTGGCTCAAAGAAAGACTCGAGTTCTCCGACATTAAGAAGAAGATGACGAAGGGAAGTTCAAGGACTTCACAAAGGATGACCGTGACATACCGTGGATCAATGGACGATCTGCGTTCAGATATTGATGGATTGAGACGGTGATTTTGAAGGAGGCCCATGACTCAAAGTATTCGATTCACCTGGTAGTACTAAGATGTATCAGATGTTAAGAATAGGTTTT
Source organism: Phyllostachys edulis (assembly GCA_036346405.1). Classification (NCBI taxonomy): domain Eukaryota; kingdom Viridiplantae; phylum Streptophyta; class Magnoliopsida; order Poales; family Poaceae; genus Phyllostachys; species Phyllostachys edulis. The sequence goes on along the minus strand of CM070547.1, from coordinate 33,032,043 downwards.
GGTGGCGAATCAAACGAGACGTCGCAGAGTTCGTCAGCCTTGTGCGACGTGTGTCAAAAGTTAAAGCAGAGCATCGAGGCCAGCAGGTCTCTGTTGCAACCCTTGAAGATTCCAGAATGGAAGTGGGAAGAAATCGAATGGATTTCATTATCGTTTACCCAAGACTCACTCGGTTACGATTCGATTTGGGTAATAGTAGATCGCTTGACTAAAGTTGCCCATTTCTTACCAACAAAACCACGCATCAGAGATCGTCTAGCGAGCTGTACATGTCAAAGATTTTCAGTTTGCATGGTGTACCTAAGAAGATAGTGTCGATCGAGGATCTCGGTTCACCTCCGATTTTGGCGAGTTTGCACGGCTTTAGGGACTCACCTAAATTTCAAGATCGCGATCATCCCCTGCACGGATGGATGATCGAAGGGTTAACCAGATATTGAAGATATGTTGAGAGCCCGTGCTCTAGCAAATGCTACCCGCTGGGATAAGAGTTTACCATATGCGTAATTCTCGTACAACAACAGCTTATCGCCGCTTTACAAATGTCACCGCTTGAAGCTTTGTATGGTCGTGCTTGCGTAACCCCGCTGAACCGGGTCGAAACCGCGAACGCATATCTTTTGGTCCGGATATTATTCAAGAAGCGTAAGAGCAAGTGTCCATGATCGAGAGAGGCTAAAGATAGCTCAATCGAGACAAAAGAGTTATGCCGATAATCGCCGCCGTGATCTCGCCGAGCCGAAGATTTTGTGTATCTCCGAGTTACGCCCCTCGAGGTGTGAAAAGGTTCCACGCCAAAGGGAAGCTTGCCCTCGGTATGTTGGTCCGCTCAAGATTTTGGATCGCCGTGGAGAAGTAGCTTATCGCTTGAGCCGCCATAGCCGCTAGCGGAGTCCATGATGTCTTTCATGTCTCTCGCTTGAAGAAGTGTCTTCGTGTCCTAAGAACAAGCACCGTTAGAGTCAATTGAACTAAAGAAGACCTCACCTACAAAGAACAACCGTCAAGATTTTGGATGTCGCAGAACGCCGACTGTAAGCAAGACAGTTCTTTTTGCAAGGTGCAATGGAGCCACCACTCGGAAGGTGAAGCAACGTGGGAGCGTGAAGAAGAGTTGAAAGCCGAGTTCCCACCTTTTCTCCATTTAGCCCGAATCTCTGGTCGAGATTCCTTTAAGGGGGAGGTTTGTAACATCCCAATTTTTTCGAGCTTTAAAAATCATTTGAATAGTTGGTAGGAGAGAGAGTCCACCATTTGGATTTATTTGAATTTAAATTAAAAGCTTAATATTGGACCTTTAGTAACAAAACAATTTAATATGAATAATTCCAACATGAACATTAGTCAAAACTATTTTATTTGGATTCTATGAGCTTGGATATATTTTCTAGAATTTTCTCGAATTTTTCCAAGGTCTTTTGCTATTTTCCATTGCTTATTTGAATTTCTCGTATTTTATTAAAAGGAAAAGCTATTTAAATCTCCAATGGAATTGGGCAATTCTTCGCCCATCCTGTTCATCTCAGCCCAAACCCTCCTCCACCGTTGGATCAACGCCGAGCGGTTAGATCTCCACCACAGCCTCGCTCTCTCTCTCGACGTGTGGACCCCACCACCTTCGTCCTCGCCGCGTTTTTCTCCGGCGACGCTGCCACAAGAATCGCTTATTAGCGGTCAACGCCGAAGCTTCACGCTGGCGCCTCAACCTCCCGCTCTTCATGAAAAGCCGACCTCCACGACCACGCCGCCACCCCTCAAGAATCCCTCATCCCATGGCGGTTGCGCCACGTTCCGCAATCGCGCCGCCACGACCTCCACGCAGCCGCCGCCTCGAGCTCCCTGCCCCTATAAAGGCACCCCGGATCGCACCGCCTCCTTTTCCCAAACCCCAACCCACACCTCCTCCCGAGCCCCAGCCTTGCCGCAATTTGAGTTTTAGAGCTCCTCGCCGGTGGAATTTTTCGATTGCGCCGCCGCCGTAGCCGCCAAGGTCGTCGGGAGCACGCCACCGAGTTCGCCGCCTCCTCTACCTCCGGACCTCGCTGTCGCTTAGGCCTCACCGAGCGCCGTCTGACAAAACCCGAGCCGCCGCCGCTCCGACCTCGCCACCGCCACCACCGCCCACCTCAACCACCCGGAGGTACTCTTCGTGTTCGCAATAGCGTGCTAGCTACACGCCGGTACCACCCATTCTCGCCGGCGAAGCCGCCGTCACGGGACCCTTGGTTCCGTCGGCGCCGCCGCCGCCCGCCCACGCTCGGCGTCGGCTCGGCCCGTGCTTGCGTGTCCGCCAGTGGCGCCAGCGTCGGCCAGCGTGTCGCCACGTGAGTGCCCACGTGGTCGCCCGTGCCGCCAGATCCGATGGCTTTCGGTGGACTTGGTCCACGTGGAGTCGGTCACCGACATGTGGGTCCCATATGTCGCTTAATTCTTTAATTCTTTTAAATTTCCGAAATCCTTCACGACGCCACCTTGCGCAATAATTAGAATTTCCTTTAGAAAACAATTCGGGAAAATTGTTAAATAACAGATTTAGGTTTAAATTTGTAAAATTCATAACTTTTGCATCCAAACTCCAAATTGGGTGTTTCAAATTTCTAAATTCATATAAAATTAAGATCTAGCTCATCAAACCAAAATTTTTTAAATTTGATTTTGTTTAAATTTAGAAATTCATTTAAATTTCGAGTTAAGTTAAAACTTGTAAAATTCATATCTTTTGAATCCTAACTCCAAATCCATCCATTCAAATTCCTAAATTTGTCTAAAATCCAGATCTATCTATTGGAGCTTTTTATTTATTTTATTGGAGTTATTTGCTTCTGGTTTTTATTTAGTTTGTTTGTTTGTGTCGCTTATGTAGTAGACTTCGATTTCTTTGGAAGAGTTGAAGAAGAAGGACCTTTCCAAGACCAAGATCAATTCCTAGATCCTTTTCAAGGCAAGCTATGCCCTTGACCATCTTGCTTCCCAGTTTTATAAAAGTATCTTGATTCAAATTATCGCATCTTAATTCAAGTATTTATTTAAATGTTTTGGGTGTAGTAGTTAATTCCAAATTGTTATGTCTTCCTTGTGTAATTGTTATGCCATGATCCTTTGTCACCCTAGTTGATATTTAGTTGGTAATTATTGTAGCACCAACGTGGGTTGGTTAGTACGAGTAGATTGCTTAGCCATGCCACGAATCTTTTGTCATGTAGATTGCTATATAAATTTGACTAAGTGAATATGCAACTATGTGATAAAAACTGTGTACTATGTGTCTTTGTGACATGTGTTGCACTTAAAACCAATGGGGTGGTAAAAGGATTGGGCCGAGGCAAGTGGTGGAAACTGTGTGAAAGGGTGGATCTGTGAACTGTGTGGACTATGTGAATATTAATCTGTGTGTCTGTGTGATGGCATGTGGAAGTCTTGCCTTGGTCAATTAAGGACCTCACCATGTGCTCTAAAGAACTGAGCTTCTGTGCGACCACATGTCTGCTTTTGAGACTCGCCTAGCATAGTAAGATAAGGTATCTGAAATGCTTTGTTATGATTAGTGTTAGCTACACTAATTGTATCTTGTGGGTAAAGTGTACAAACCTCTGCAGAGTGTAACTTAATCTATTCAATAGCGCGTCATGATCATGGACAATGCTCGGGATTTGACACTAGGGGTAGATTTTCATAAAAGCTGTGTGGGAAGGGAGCTATGTGAATAAATCATTTAGCTATGTGAATAACCCGTTAGACTGTGTGTGTCTTTGTGAAATAACTTGTTAAAATGATTATTGTCTATTTGTTTTACCTGTTTTAATCTATTAAATTGTATTCAATTGCAAAAGTTGCATTTATGCAAAAGAGCCACGTAAAGCCTTTCTCTTGTAATAAGCCCGCATGTAAATATTGCATCTCGTGGTGTGGCTTATGAGTACGGTGTGTACTCACGCTTGTTTTGACGAATCAAGCAGAGGAGGAGTCTTCACCAAAGATACGAGGACGAGTTCATCGAAGGTGCCCGATCGTGAGGTCTTGATCGGTCGGTTGCTGTGGCGAATCGATGGGGTGCCACTACCGCTTATGTTCCGCCATTGCTTATTTCCTATGTTAGTTGCAAGTGGCTCAATATTTGTAAACTCGACCTTAAGGTCAAAACCATTATTTGATTATCAAAGTTAACCGTTTATGTTATTATTCGCTTGTATGGAGCGATTGCCATCTTTGTTGACACTGTGTGCACTAGCATGATCCTGGGCTAGTGCGTTAAACACAGAGGGTCCCGAACCGTAGTTTTGGGTCCCGACAGCTAGCTAGCCCTCCCAAACTTCCGAGTAGCTGTGCGTCCAACCCTAACCCTACCCCAAAAGATGACGACAGATTTCTTGTCAATGATATCCTGGTAATAATTATTATCTCTAGAATGCTCGATCCATTCATAGGCCTGTTGGAGTAGCTAATTTTGTATCGTTATGTAGGTGGCGATGAAGTGCAAGCTCCAAGTGAGATATGCCTCTATTGCCCTAGATGCTACTTGGGGCCAGGTGTATCTATCCGGTGTCGAGGTTTTGGTGCACGGTGTAAATCCAACGCCGGGTTTCGCAAAAGTGAATGTGGACGGTATTTATGCCAATTTCCCGGTCGTTCCGCTGCAGATTCCCCCAAACGACGAGGTCATGACTTTAGGGTAAGCCATTGGAACATTCATCCAGTGGCCCAAGAGGGACATCTTCCTGGAGCTACCTACTCCGGTGTCAACTTCACGGGAATGTCCTGCAATGGTGTCAAGTCCATGGGAGCTACCTGCACCGGAGTGGCAAGGGCCCGGTGCATCACATGCATCTACACCTCGTGCTCGGTCGACTCTCGTGAAATCGACCTCTAAAACGCGAGGCAGCAAGGGCAAATCAAAGACGGACGACTCCTATTTTGATATCCCCTTCTTGTCTTTGGCCCAGAAATTCGTGCTAGGCGAGCCGCTGGTCGAGAATATAGAGCACCACCCTACCCTAGGAATGGCTTGCACGAGATTGCATACATGGTACACGGAACAGGACAACAAGAAGGATGAACAATGGCGCTCGGGTGTCACCGTCAAGTTCAAGAAGGATCATCTTAAACACGACCGTCAAGACTGTGTCTTCATGGTGATCTTCGATGACTTTTTTTTCTCTTCAACCTCGGTGCCCTCGACGTCTCACTCATGCGATGCTGGACACTGTAAGTGTGTACAATCACGGTCAACGTTCGTGTAATATCGATAAATGTTATATATAACTCCTTGCTTTTGTATATATATATATATATGTATATATAGATACATGATTTGTGAAGCCGAAGTAAGGAATTCACCGGTAGGTTTCCTCGACCCATACTTGGCCTCCCGGCAAACCATCACGGAGAATGCAAAATTCGTCGAGGATTACATGACGGAGTCATTGCTAGCTCACCGCGACAAGGAATTCATACTTTTGCCCTACAACCAGAAGTGCTGCACTAGTGGCTATACTTGTGGATTTGTACTTTATAAGCAACACGAACTTAGGTTTAATGACCATGGCGACATACTTGTGTAGATTCCACTGGATTCTAATTGTAATTATACCAAAACGGAACAAGGTAACATACCTATATTCCCTAAAGAGGGCTACACACGACTTCACAATTGTCCGAGAATTAATCAACGGGTAAACACATTCCTCCATAGATAACTCTATTGTACAGTGTTTCCTTCTTTTGCAATGGCTAAGGCTAAGTTCTTGGAATCACGTAGGTCGTTCATGATGTACTTTGCAAAAGGAGGGATCCTGCGACACGATCTAAAACTTGCGGTATTCACTAGTACACATTAATCCTATATAACACTTCGTAGTAATACCTCTCGAACTAATCAATTCTATTTTTGTAGTGCCACCAGCAGTCACCGGCATGTGACCTCTGTGTATACTATGTTTGCCACAACATGGAACTACTCGTCGTTTCCGCGATAACCAATGATCCCTATGTTTGTCAATCTTGTAATAATTATTTCATACTTACCAATTTATATAGGCACGAATTTAATCTTCCTAGTGACATGTTGTGAGCATCGCTACAACTGTGTTAGAACAGGGCCAGCTCATAAAGATTCGAGGACATTTTGTGTCATTCTTGAACCGTGAGGTCATAAATCCAGATGGGAAGTTCCACAATGTAGATTGAACTTAATGATTCATGTGTGTAAATGTACATAAATGGTTAATTTTAGTTAATTGATTTGTTAATTGGATGTGCTTGTTTCTGAAATGAATGTGAATTGGATGTGCTTGTTTCTGAAATGAATATGAATTGGATTTCAGCTTGTTTCAGAGTGCATGACTAGCATTTCCTGAGACTAGCCAATAAACAGAAATAGATTTAGCAATACAAAAGAATATCACAGACGGTTTGTAGATAAAACCGTCTGTGATAGCTGATGTATTACAGACGGTTTTATCTACAAATCGTCTATGATAGTTAACTACCACAGACGGTTTTGAGTTAATAACCATCTATGATAGTCTGCATCACAGACGGTTCAAAAACCGTCTGTGATAACCTCATGTCATTACTGAACCATAAACTTAGACGGCTCACGAAATCGTCTGTGATGGCGTTTTTTAACCATCTGTAATTACCTTTTCTGTAGTAGTGATCAAAGAAAAGGTATGTATGCTGATCTTTGACAACGGGAGTACAAGCGACATGATTGGTAAAGATGTGGTGGATTCGCTCTCACTATCCACATGGAGGCATCCTAAACCATATTACATCCAATGGCTTAACAACGTCAGCAAAGTCAAGATCACACAGAAGGTGAGATTGCTACTTACTATTGATGGCTATGTCGATAAGGTGGAGTGTAATGTGGTACCTATGCATATTGGTCATATTCTATTGGGATGTCCATGACAATTTGATCTGAATGCTACACATCATGGACAGTCCAACCAATACACTTTCATGCACAAGGGAAAATTCCATGCTTTGCTGTCCAAGACCAATGAAAAAAAATCAAGAGTGATTTAGTTGTGGTTAGCAAGAAGTCCGTGTAGACTACACTAAAATCGAGGATGGTTTTGCTTCAAGAAGGGGAGGATGATGAGGCCCTAGGTGCATCTACTACGGTGATAAATATCTCTAAGTTGCAAGTTTGTGCTAAACCTCAAGTTGAGTCTATTTTGCATCAAAGAGGAAAGAAATAAGAACTAGGTTCGGCCAAGAGGGAGGAGAGGGAGGTAGGCCGAAGGGGGAGCTTGAGCATGCATGGGAAGTAGGTGGTGCATGAGCCAAGCACTAGTCATGGTGAAAGCCATGCGGTGCATGAGGGAAGCCCTAGTCCGAAAGAAGCTAGTCGATGAGGAGAAAAGCCTAAGCAAGCACATGTGCATGAAAAGCATACGGCACATGGGAAGACACAAGGACCGAGTGCTTTCTATATTGGAAAGTTTGTAAGAGAATTCGGCCAAGAAAAGATAAAGGAGCCAAATTCAAACTTAATTCTGAAATCAATGCATTTTCAGCCTAAGAATTCGAAATGGATTTGGATTGGAGCAATTCCAATTCGGGAATTTATTTAAAAGAGAAATTAACTTTGAAATTGCTTGTAATAGGATAGTTTAATTTATTTTCAGCGATTAGAGTAGTATAAATTTCGAATTAAAGTAGGAGTTTGCAGCAGGAGTTGATTTCAGACTACTGTTCATGTGGTACTATTCACCGAATCAGATTGTTGTTCACGTGGTATTGTTCAGAATACTGTTCAAAATCGGTAGATCATTTATGCATGTAGTATGTTAGTTTTAGAGCTTCACCTACACAGCATGAACCCTCTTGCCTTGGAGCTGTTGCTAGTGGTACTGCTTGCCTCGCAACATCATTTCTCTTTCGCAAATTCTGCAGTGACGCCGCTGGATCGTCAAGCATACGCGCTTCTCCAATGGAAATCTAGCCTAGACTACTACTCTGACAGCCTGAACTCATGTAGCAACCACACGAGCCCATGAAACTGGTCTGGCATTGCCTGCAGCGGCGCGGAGCCTCTTGGCCGTGATCAGCGTGACGCTGAGCTAGTTGTGTCCGGCATTTCGCTTCCGGCGTGTGACCTCTTTCTCTTTGGCAGCATGGACTGGCTCAGCTTTGAAGACTTGCCTCATCTTGCCAAACTTAACTTCAGTTACAACAATCTCTATGGGCAAATCCCATCAAGCATTGGTACTCTTGCTGTGCTCTCTTTCCTGGATCTCTCTGGCAATAGAATTTCTGGATGCATCCCACCATCCATAGGTAATCTTGCTGAGCTCTCTTTCTTGGATCTCTCTGGCAATACCATTTCTAGATGCAACCCACCAAGGGTCAGATAACCGGACCGGGTATGAATCCCGGCCACCCTCCGGTACCGGTAACCGGCCCGGTTACCGGCCCGGTTACCGGTCAAATTCGGTGAAATTCATTTGAAATTCATTCAAAAATTGAAAAAACCGCCAGAATTCTTCCTCCCGGCCACCCTTCGGTATTCGGTAACCGGCCGGTAACCGCCAGTTACCAGCCGGGATTTTGATCCCTGCATCCCACCATACATAGGTAATCTTGCTGAGCTCTCTTTCTTGGATCTCTCTGGCAATACCATTTCTGGACGCATCCCACCATCCATACGTAATCTTGCTGAGCTCTCTTTCTTGGATCTCTCTGGCAATACCATTTCCGGACGCATCCCACCATCCATAGGTAATCTAACAAGGTTAAAACTCTTGGATATTTCTGTTAGGAATAGCAACTTGTATTTCCAGGGGGCCAAAGGGCCAGTATATATACACAAAGTACAGGTGGTGAATATGCAAATAACCCCTCATAACAATGGGGAATAACACACTATACATATATCTCTAACACCCCCCTCAAACTCATGGTGGATCAACAACACTGAGTTTGAAGAGGTAGAAGCCGTGATGTGCTCGAGTCTGGGCCTTCATGAAGAAATCCGCTATCTGAAGCTCTGAAGGCACATATTGAAGAGCAATCACCTGATCATGCACACAAGACCTCATGAAGGAAGCATCAACACTAATATGCTTGGTGAGCTCATGCTTCACAGGGTCACAGCAATCTTGATAGCACTTTGTCTTCGTCGACAAGAGAGGAGTGTAGTGACAGAAACACCAAAATCCTCAAGTAACCATCAGAGCAAGTAATCTCTGCTGTCAAGAGAGCCATAGCTCGCAACTCAGCCTCTACACTCGAACGGGACACTGCAGTCTGTTTCTTCGTCTTCCAGGCAATAAGAGAACCACCAAGAAAAACACAGTAAGCAGAAATAGACCGACAATCAGAGGGATCGCTGGCCCAAGTAGCATCCGAATAAGCATGAAGCTGTAACGAGCTGGAGCGTGGAAAGAAGAGACGGCGAGAGATAGTCCCACGAAGGTATCGCAGAACTCGAAGAAGGTGGTCAGAGTGGACTGAGTGGGAGCAGAGACGAACTGACTCAGAATGTGAACTAGATAAGTGATATCCGGACGAGTAACAGCTAGGTAGACAAGACTCCCAACAAGATGACGATAGCGAGTTGGATTAGAAAGAGGCTCGCCATCAGAGGGTCGGAGGTGAACATTGAGCTCCATGGGAGTCTCAACAGTATGCTGATCAGTGAGAGAGGCGCGATCAAGAAGATCCTGAATATACTTCTCTTGGGACATAAAGAAACCATCTGGAGTGGAAGTAACCTCAATCCCAAGGAAGTAATGAAGAGGGCCAAGATCCGACATAAGGAACTGCTCACTAAGACGAGCCTTGAAAAAGGCAATGTACTCAAAATCATCTCCGGTAATGATCATATCATCAACATACAGAAGAAGAAGAGTCCGACCATGAGACGAAGTGTGGACAAAGAGCGTAGGATCATGATCACTCGCTGAAAAGCCAGTAGCAGTGACCATAGAGGAGAAGCGCTCAAACCAAACACGAGGGGCTTGCTTAAGGCCATAGAGAGAGCGACGAAGGCGACAGACCATGCCCTCAGGAACAGAATACCCAGGTGGCATATGCATGTAGACCTCCTCACGCAACTCGCCATTAAGAAAGATATTCTTGACATCAAGCTGAGAAACAGACCAGTGGCGAACAGACGCCACCGAAAGAAGAGTGCGGACAGTGGTCATGTGGGCCACGAGAGCAAAAGTCTCGTCGTAGTAATGACCGTGCTCCTGCTGGAAGCCACGAGCAACAAGACGCAACTTATAGCGCTCAAGAGAGCCATCAGAGCGAGTCTTAATCTTATAGACCCACTTACACGTGATGGGACAAGAGTGAGATGGAAAAGGAACAAGATCCCAAGTACCAGTACGCTCGAGGGCAGCAATCTCCTCGGCCATGGCATGCTGTCACTCAGGGTGAGTAACAACATCTCGGTAGGAGACAGGCTCACGAGTAGCTGCACCAGCAAAGGCAAAATGGGCAGGAGGCCGAATCGACTGGCGATCGCGGAGAGCGTAGCGAGGAGAAGATGACCCATCAGGGGAAGATGGAGCATCAGGAGAAGATGGAACATCAAGAGAAGATGGCTCATCTGGAAGATCCTCAATACGAGGTCGACGAGTGTAGACGAGAGGGGGAAAAGGCACTGTAGGAGGAGCCGCAGGAGACGAAGCAGGCGGCGACAACGGTGGAGAGGCCACAGAAGGAATATATGGAGAATCAGTGGGACGGGTGGACGAGGGCAAGACAGATATAGGTGTATATGGAAAGGTCAAAAAAGACAGAGACTCCACAGAGGAAGCCGAAGGAGAGACAGGACGTGGGTAGAATAGACGAGACTCGTCGAAAGTCACATCCCGAGAAATCCGCATCCGTCGACCAACAGGATCCCAAAGACCAAGAGCCCTTGTGCTCGCATCAGATCCCGAAAGACACACTCAATAGACTGAGCGGTCAGTTTGGTGTGTTCTCGAGGGGCGAGGAGAACGTAGCAAACACAGCCAAACTGACAAAGGGCAGAATAGTCAGGAAGAAGACCACAGAGACGCTCAACAGAGATCGCACCCTGAAGAGCAGAAGAGGGCTGGATGTTGACGAGGTAGGTAGCAGTGGAAACATCCTCGGCCCAAAAGTGAGGTGGAATAGAGGCAGCAATCATCAGTGCACGAGCCGACTCAAGGAGGTGACGATACTTGCGCTCAGCGACACCATTCTGAGCATGTGCACCAGGACAAGAGAACTAAGCGATAGTGCCCTACTCAGCAAGGAAGCTGCGCAGGTAACGATAGAGGTACTCGCCAGCAGAGTCAGCACGAAAGACACGAATAGGAGTGGAGAACTGTGTGCGAACCATAGTGGCAAACTGTTTATAGATAGATAAGGTCTCACTACGAGAAGACATGAAATATATCCAAGTGTGGCGAGAGAAATCATCTATAAATATGATATAATATCGATGACCCCCTTTCGAAATGAAAGGAGCCGGACCCCAAACATCAGAATGAACAAGATTAAAAGGACACTGAGACACTGACTCACTATGAGGATAAGGAAGATGAATCTGTTTGCCTAACTTATAGCCCTGACAATCTAAAGACACGTCTCTTGAGGATGAGACCCGAAGGCCACGATTTAACTAAAGACGCATGCACGAGATCCACACAGATGGGCAAGACGGTGATGCCACTCTTTGAAAGAGCCGAGACGCGAGTGGCGAAGCGGAGAGACTGGCAGCGACGGTGGTAGCGGAAGGAAGGTGAAGCCAGTCAAGCTCCCAAAGACGTTGTGAGTCAAGGCGCCGAGGGCCAGAACCAACCAGAGCTCCCGTGTGGCGGTCCTGAACACAACAAGAGTCGAGTCGAGAATGACCCGATAACTAAGGTCAAGAATCTGCCCAGTGAGAAGAAGTTGCATGGTAAGGCGAAAACATGAGCAAATGTAGGAACATGAAAGGATGAGTTGCTAAGAGATCCTCGACTAGAGACAAAAGAGATGTACCATCGCAGAGAAGAATACCGACGGAGAATCAAGAGGTGTAATGAAAGACAGAGTGGAAGGATCAGGAGTCATGTGAAAAGATGCTCCAGAATCAAGAATCCATGGGGAAGTGCCTGACTGTGTAGGGGGTGGTTTCTCAGTGTCCGAAGAGTCAGTAGAAGAACCTGTCGAGTGAGAACCTGAAGCGGCAAGTAGGCGTCGAAGTCTGGTTATCTCCTGCTCAGTGAGAGAAACTGCTGAAGGAGTCGATGCAGACGTCGATGTAGAAACTGCAGAACATGTCGAGGGAGAACTTGAAGCGGCAAGCAGGCGTCGAAGTCTGGTTATCTCCTGCTCAGTGAGAGAAACTGCTGAAGGAGTCGATGCAGACGTCGATGTAGAAGCACTAGTGCCAGTGCTAGTAGAACGGCGTGAAAGATGCCGTTGCTTCTTATAGCACTGGGACTCAATGTGGCCAACCTTGTCGCAGTAGGAGCAGTGAGGACGGCCACTGTCATATGGAGAGTGGCCACCACCACCTGTGGCAGCTGCTGGAGGAGGCAGTGTGCTGAAGCGTGGAGCAATCGGTGTAGTAGGTAGACGAGCGGCGAGCACGGAGAGGAGTGGCATCAGACCAACACCACTTAAAAGCTTCGTTCCCGAGAATGGGATCACAGCTGATGGAACAGAAGCCATTGGTAGGTGGCGCTGGACGACGCGGCGACCAAGCCAACGAAGTCTAACAGGCGGCGCTGGACGGCGCGGCGGTTAGAGCTACGTTTTTTGTTGTTGTTTGGGCCGGTGACATAAAACAATCAAGCCGCCGCCCAAAAAGCACGGGGACTAGGGTTCTCCGCTACTACGCTGCGGGCGGCGGCGACGGCGAAGCGAGGGCGGCGTCGGCGGCGGCGCTCCAGCGATGAGCGAGGAAGGCCGCAAAAAAGGCGACGCCGAGGCCGAGGAAATGGCAAAGACGAGGCGCCCCCTTTTGAGGCGACGCCGAGGCCGAGGAAGATGACACCGGGCGACGGCGGCGGCGGCGCGATGGCTCCATGAAGCAACGGCGGCGGCGGATCAGCACTAATCGGCGCGCGGGCGCCGTTGGAGGCCGCGAGGCGGCGATGAGGCGCGCGGCACCGCCAGAGGCCGGTGAAGCGGCCGAGGAGGCGCGCGGGCGCCGCCGAGGCCGGTGAAGCGGCCGAGGAGGCGCGCGGGCGCCGCCGAGGCCGGTGAGGCGGCGACGAGGCGTCGGGCGCCGCCGAGGCCGGTGAGGCGGCGAGGAGGCGCGCTGGCACCGCTAGAGGCCGCGAGGCGGCCGAGAGGCGCGGCGCGCCGCTGAGGCCGGTGAGTCGGCGACAGGCAGCGGTGGTTCGGCGACGGCGACGACGGCGGCGGCTCTGTCGACCACGGTTGTCGGCGGTGTGTAACGGAGACAACCAGTACTGGCGATCGGCGATGGGAGGTGAAGTGGCGGTGGGGTGGCTAGGGCTGAGGACGAGTTGCGCGTTCAGGTGAGGAAAACCTAATTTGCTCTGATACCATATTAGGAATAGCAACTTGTATTTCTAGGGGGCCAAAGGGCCAGTATATATACACAAAGTACAGGTGGTGAATATGCAAACAACCCCTCATAACAATGGGGAATAACATACTATACATATATCTCTAACAATTTCCTACATTAATTCTAATAAATGGTTCCATCCCTTCCACCATTGGGAATTTGACTTCTCTAACAGAACTTTCACTTTGGTCCAATCAGCTGAGCGGTCTGCTACCACCAGAATTAGGACTATTGTTTAATCTCACACTTCTATATTTAAATAGCAATCAGATTTCAGGAAGCATTCCACCTCAGACAGGACAATGTCGCCATTTGTCGACGACAAGATGGGCGCTGCAGGCGCCTGCTCGGAACAAACTGCGAGTAGGGCGGCAGGCAGGAAACGCGGGGAGGTACCTGAGTCAAGGTCTCCTTGGTTATATGTGGCCCGGTTTCTTTTGAAAAATCAACAATGTTAAATGCATATATTTCAAAATCGGTAGACCATTTATGCATGTAGTATGTTAGTTTTAGAGCTTCACCTACACAGCATGAACCTTCTTCTTGCCTTGGAGCTGTTGTTAGTTCTACTGCTTGCCTTGCAACACCTTTTCTCTTTCGCAAATTCTGCAGTGACGCCGCTGGATCGCCAAGCACACGCGCTTCTCCAATGGAAATCTAGCCTACACTACTACAACCATGCCTGCAGCCTGAACTCATGGAGCAACCACACGAGCCCATGCAACTGGTCTGGCATTGCCTGCAGCGGCGCGAAGCCTCTTGGCCGTGATCAGCGTGACGCTGAGCTAGTTGTGTCCAGCCTTTCGCTTCCGGAGTGTTACCTCTATGGAAGGATGGACAGGCTCCACTTTGCAGACTTGCCTCATCTTGCCAAACTTGACTTCCGTTACAGCGGTCTCTATGGGCAAATCCCATCAAGCATTGGTACTCTTGCTGAGCTCTCTTTCCTGGATCTCTCTGGCAATAGAATTTCTGGACCCATCCCACCATCCATAGGTAATCTTGCTGAGCTCTCTTTTTTGGATCTCTCTACCAATAGCATTTCTGGATGCATCCCACCATCCATAGGTAATCTAACAAGGTTAGAACTCTTGGATATTTCCTACAATCAAATAAATGGTTCCATTCCTGGAAGCATAGGAAGTCTAACAAGGTTGGAATCGTTAAACCTTTCCAACAATCAAATCGTGGGGTTCCATCCCTGGAAGCATAGGAAGTCTAACAAGGTTAGAACTCTTGCAACTTTCCTACAATCAAATAAATGGTTCCATTCCTGGAAGCATAGGAAGTCTAACAAGGTTAGAACTCTTGCATCTCTCCAACAATCAAATTTCAGGAAGCATTCCACCTCAGATAGGACAATGTCGCCATTTGTCGATCTTAGACATATCGGACAACTTTTTGGGAGGGCCAATACCTCAAGAACTTGGGAATTGTACTGAGCTACGTGAGCTGTATCTGCGCAAAAACAATCTAAGTGGTGTCATCCCAGCGGTTCTCACAAGGTTGGGTCGATTGTACAAGCTAGATTTGGCATACAATAGTTTGGGGGGCAGATTTGGGGATGCATCTATCGCTGAAGTTTGGCTTGACCCTAACATGGGTATTTGCGGTGATCCACGGTATGGTTTGACACCATGTGAAGTTCAGGAGCAGCACAAAAGTAAACGTCTTATTTTGATACTACTTGCCTTTTCTTTTCTTTGCTTCATGTGTCTGGCAATAGGAGGCATCAAAGTTTGTTGGGCAAGAAAATTGGCGAAACGTACTAGCAAAATCAAGTCGGGAGATATGCTGTCCGTATGGAATTTTGACGGGACAGTTGCATTCCAAGATATACTAAATGCAACAGAAAGTTTTGATGAGAAATATTGTATTGGTGTTGGAGGATACGGATCTGTCTTCAGAGTTGAGCTCGAAGGAGGGATAGTCTTCGCTGTCAAGTTGCTACACCCAATGGATGATCACATTGATGAGGTAACATTTCGCGCTGAGATCGAAGTGTTGACAAAAATTCGTCATCGTTGCATCGTCAAGCTATATGGGTACTGTTCTCATTCACAGTGCAAATTTCTTGTGTACGATCTCATCGAAAGGGGAAGTTTATCGTCCATCTTGCATGAGCAAGAGCTAGCAAAGGAGCTTGATTGGCCTAAGAGGGTTGCTATTGTGACAGACATGGCTCAAGCTCTCTCTTACTTGCACCATGATTGTGACGATCCGATAGTGCATCGTGATATTAAAAGTAGCAATATCCTGCTAGACCGCGATTATAAGGCTTATGTCTCAGACTTTGGCATGGCGAGGAAGTTGAAGCACAGCTGCTCAAGTTGGAGCACTATATTTGCAGGGACATGTGGCTATATAGCACCAGGTGCATCGGTTTAATCTTTTTAATACGAGAATGTGATATAATTTAATAAAACTATATAAGGTAGTTTGTTCTGACCTTGCTGGTTTTATTTCATATCACAGAATTGTCATCTACAATGGTGTTGACGGAGAAGTGTGATGTATATAGCTTTGGTGTGGTTGCCCTGGAAGTGGTGATGGGAAAACACCCCGGAGATCTGTTGCTTCCATTCTTTTGCCGAACAGAGCAGCACACAAAGCTCAAGGATATCCTAGACCAACGCATTGCAGCGCCAACAAACGACCAGGAGAGGAACGTCATTGTGCTTGTTCTTGTGGCTTTTGGTTGCCTGCAAATCTGCCCGAAAGCCCGGCCAACAATGCAGAAGGTTTATCAGGCACTGACAACCAGAAGATGCCCAGCACCCATCCTGAAGCCTCTTCATGAAATTACACTACAACATTTGCATGATTTTTGTGGTGCCATACGGAATATATGAAGCTATGTAGTTTCCAGAGTTCGCAATTGATTCACCTGTTCATGTCTATCATGTGTGTAAATTCTACAAATTGATGCTACTGGATAACAAAAACCACTTGAATAATAAGAAAAAGAGCACTTTTGTACGTCGATTCAATATATTGTCACTAGTAATTTTCCTTTCCAGAATTGCAAGTTTTGCAGCGTACAAGCGTCCAAACTCTCAGATGAAAATTTGTTCCCGTTATTATCTTTATTGTACAGGGCTAACTCTCTTTAATGTGACTGAGACATGCAAGGAAACAAAATTGTCCAGAAGAACGCTTATTTTATCCCTCGTTTGCAGCTATCATGAGCTCATCCCAGGTTGTGATCTTCTCTCTAGGCTTGTTCTTCAGCCAGTGAAAATTTTCTCGCCGAGATTTCGCCGGTTACCGCCGGTAGGAATTCAAACTGGCAAAAAAAATTCGGTTTTGATGAATTTTGTCCAAATAAAATCAAATTTGCTTGAATTTTGTTCGAATTTGATTTTTTTTAATTTAAAATCCCATGGAATCAGGCTACTTCAGGAGATATTTGGAGGTGTTTCTCAGACAAGAACAAATGAAAGCTACTCACTACACTCAGATCAATGGGGTGCTTGCAAATCTTCTGCAGCACAATTGTAGAAAACAACAAAACAAAGGTACATACTGTTTCTTCAGCACAATGGATATTTGTCGCAACAATTCCAGTTGGTCCTCTCTTTAACCATCCTACCGCATACAGCCCTGGTTCCACTGTGGCAGCCTCTGATTCACTGCTCAGAACTCTGCCCTTTAAGTTTGGGACAACTCCATCGAACGGAGGATCATTATGTTATAAATAGCGCTTGTATTTATTATGAGGCTAATGGATCAATATATATATAAATACAGGTGTGACATATATGCAAGTATCCCATTATACAACGGAGAAAATACACATGCAATAATATACATCTAACACCCCCTCTCAAACTTATGATGGATCAGCATATTAAGTTTAGAGAGATAGAAGGTGTGACATATATGCAAGTATCCTCTTATACAACGGAGAAAATACACATGCAATAATATACATCTAACACTCCCTCTCAAACTTATGGTGGATCAACAACATTAAGTTTAGAGAGATTGAAGCTGCGTTGGGCTCTAGTCTGCACCTTTGTGAAGAAGTCTGTCAACTGAAGTTCTGAAGGCACATACTGAAGAGCAACAATCTGGTCTTGCACATGTGTCCGCATGTAAGAAGCATCAACACTAATATGCTTTTTAAGCTTATGCTTCACCGGATTTGTAGCAATGCTAACAGCCCCCGTGCTGTCAGATAAAAGAGGAGTGGGTGCTGAAACTGAAACATCAAAATCCTCAAGTAACCACCGTAACCAAGTAACATCCGCAATCAACAAAGTCATAGCTCGCAACTTAGTCTCAGCACTCGAACGAGAAACTGTTGTCTGCTTCTTAGTCTTCCAAACAACAAGAGAACCACCAAGAAAAACACAATAAGTAAAGAGATCGGCGATCAGAGTGATCATTAGCCCAAGTGGCATCAGAATATGCCTGGAGCGAGGAAAAAACAAACGACGAGTGATGGTTCCACGAAGACATCGTAGAACACAAAAAAGATAACTATAGTGGAGCTGAGTGGGAGTAGAAACAAACTGACTCAAGATATGTACAGGGTATGAAATGTCAGAACGAGTGACACCTAAATAAACAAGACTCCCAACAAGGTGACGATAGCGAGTAGAATTAGTAAGAGGCTCACCATCAGTGGGCCGAAGATGAACATTAAGCTCCATAGGAGTCTCAGCGGTGTGCTGATCAATAAGAGAAGCACGATCAAGAAGATCCTGAATATACTTTTCTTGAGACAGATAGAAGCCCCCAGGTGTAAAAATAACCTCAACCCTAAGAAAGTAGCGAAGAGGACCCAAATCAGACATGAGAAACTGCTCATTAAGACGCTCCTTCACAAAAGTGATGTACTAATAATCATCTCCAGTAATGATCATATCATCAACATATAAAAGAAGCGTCCAACCACGAGACGAAGTGTGAATAAAGAGAGCAGGATCATGAGTACTGGCAGAGAAATCAGCTGTAGTGACAACAGAAGAGAAACGATCAAACCAGGCACAAGGAGCTTGCTTGAGGCCGTAAAGAGATCGGCGAAGGGGACAAACCATACCCTCAGGAACATAATACTCCGGTGGTGGCTGCATATAAATATCTTCACACAGCTCACCATTGAGAAAGACATTCTTGACATCAAGCTGAGAGATGGATCATACCTGAACAGACGCCACAGCAAGAAGAGTGCGAACAGTGGTCATGTGAGCCACAAGAGCAAATGTCTCATCATAATCACGACCATGCTCCTGCTAAAACCACACGCTACGAGACGAGCTTTGTAACGCTCAAGAGAACCATCAAAGCGGGTGGGAAGAGGGACAAGATCCCACGTGCCAGTATGCTCAAGGGAAGCAATCTCCTCTGCCATCGCATACTGCCACTCCTGATGAACAACAGCATCATGATAAGAAGTCGGTTCGGCAAGAGCCGCTAAACAAAAGTGCGCAGGGGGGCGAATAAACTGGCGATCACGAAGAGCATATCGAGGAGAGGCCGAAGAAGATGAACCATCAAAAGAAGATGGCGCATAAGAAGAATCCGCAACTCGCGGACGGCGAGTGTAGTAGAGAGGATAAGAAGGACCAAGGCCAGGAGGAGCCTCTGGTTAGGGTGGCGGTGGCAAAGGAGACGGTGAAGGAGGCACCGAAGAGGCCAAAGGTTGTGATGGAGGTGTAGTGACGATGGGGGTGATAGGAAAAGTCAGGAAATAAAGTGGTTCGACAAGAGATCCCGGAGTGGTGGAAGGAGAAGGACGAGACTCATCAAAAGTGACGTCCCGAGAAACCCGCATCCGTCGGCCAACAGGATTCCAACAACAATATCCTTTATGCTCAGCGCTATAGCCCAAAAAAACACACTCCACGGACTGAGCGGTCAGCTTGGTGCGCTCACGAGGTGCAAGAAGAACATAGCACATACACCCAAAAAGGCGAAGACTAGAATAATCAGGAGTCTTGCCACAGTGACGCTCAACGGGGATCCCACCCTGAAGAGCAGAAGAATGCTGAATATTAATCAGGAAAGTGGCAGTAGAAACAGTCTCAGCCTAGAAGTATGGTGGGACAGCAGAAGCAAGCATAAGAGCACGAGCGGTCTCAAGAAGATGAAGATGCTTCCGTTCAGTCACACCGTTCTGGGCATAAGCACTAGGGCAAGAAAACTGAGAGAAAGTGCCCTGCTCAGCAAGAACAAGTATTCCCCAGCAGAATCAGCACGAAAAACATGAATAGGAGAGTCAAATTGAGTACGGGTCTTGTACATGGAGAGAACCTCACTATGAGATGACATAAAGTATATCCATGTGTGTTGATAAAAGTCATCAATAAAAATTATATAATAACGATGACCTCCTTTCGAAACGAAAGAAGCCGGACCCCATACATCAGAATGAACAAGATCAAAAGGACATTGTAACACTAACTCACTGGCAAGATAGGGAAATTGAAGTTGTTTACCAAGCTTACAACCCTAACAATTTAGAGAAGCATCACCAGATACAAACCCTAAAAGACCGTGACGAAGTAAAGAAGATAGACGTGACCTGCAAAGATGTCCCAAACGATGATGCCACTGAGCAAAAGATGCAGTAGAAGCGGCGGCGGCGGTGGAGGCGACAAGACTGGCAGGGGCATCGAAGGAAGATGAAGCCAATTGAGCTCCCAAAGACGCTGTGATTCATGGCGGCGAGGGTTAGTACCAACCAAAGTCTTCGTGCGTCGATCCTGAACACAACAAGAATTAGAATCGAGAATAATACGACAACCATGATCAGTGAGCCGACCGGCAGATATGAGTTGCATGGTTAGTTTGAGAACATGAGAAACAGTAGGAATATGAAAAGAGGAATTCAAAAGAGTGCCTCGTCCTGCGACAGAAAGAGAGGTACCATCTAATGTCTGAACAAAGGATAGGAGCAATTATAATGACCTCACCTTAATCTCTGATAATAAAGCACTTGTTCATGTCATTACTGTTCATTTTGGCAATTTAGGCATTTTGTTACAACCTAATTTCCCAAATTTCTACTACAAATTCCAACTTGATCAAAAATTTAAAAAGGAAATACCATCCAATGTTGGTATTATGACTGGGGAATATTTTAATTGAAAACCAGATAAGTTATTATGGCCAAAAATAATTTTTGTTGAAATTTTAGAAATTATTTTGATTTTCAGAAAAACAATTGTCTTTAAATAAACCTTCATTGGATTATTGAATTATTTATGTATTTATAAAGAAGAAACAGTGATTTTAAAATTTATTTGGGGAATATATCATCCCAGCAGTGATTCTACAAAATTTCATGAATTTACAAATTTATTTGCTATTTTAAAAGTCCCAGTCAAATCTGTTTGCAATTTAAACAAACCTGGTCAACTTCCCTGCCTAGCATCAGAGCGACCCACCCCTAACTCAGGTCCGACCGAAATGACTTGGTTCAACCAAGTGCTCCAGTCCGGCTCGGGCCGTTCCATTCGCGCACGCGTCCGAACCCTAACTCATCTGGGCCGTTGAAATGTTAGCGAGCGGCCCAGATCAAATGTGCACTTCGGACCGACTGAACCCCACAGAGATCTCGGCCGCTGATTTTAGATCTAACGGCGATTTTCCCTTGAGGCCGAAGCTCGCTGCGCGCATCCAGTCCGGGACCTTTGGATCGCGATCGCACGGCTCTGGTGGATTGGGCCGATCAGACCACTTCAGCGCCCACCGAATCGCAGCCGTTAAAACGCGATCGCATGGCTCCTGTGAGTTGGGAGGTTCGGACCACCGGGGCTGCCTTGATCCTGAGCGTTGGCTTGAAAATCAACGGCGATGGAGTCCTTGGGCCGAAGAGCTCCCGTGAGCACCTCATCTTGGGACATTGGTTCGCGATCGGACAACTCCTATTGAGTGGGCCGATCGGACCGCGACAGTTCTCCATTGGATCGCAACCGTTGAGGCTCCATCCGACGGCTCGCGTGAGTGTGACCTTCGGACCACTTGGACTGCTCGCGATCTGAGTCGTCCGCTGGAAATCGTGCGGTCCACGTTTCGTAATACCGTTTCAGCATGTTGTTTAGCTCCGCATCGCAGCCGTTTGTTCCAGATCGGACGGTGGTCGTAGGCCCAAGCTTGTCGCGTGCGTGCATGGTCATAATGACTCACAGGGCCCACTCGCCGCTGACATAAATTGATGTTTCTCTCGGTTTTCCACCGTAAGCCTGTGGTGACCGAAATGGGGTAGAGCATGATTTTGTGGATATTTATCCCTTAATCTCTATCCTTTAGTGCCACCTATTGGATTCTAGAGAATTCTCAATTGCTCTACACATTCCATACACTATATAATTCTTAGTCTTGGGACTTCTGACATTGTTGACCAAGGGAGGAGCTCATTTTCTTTATCTCCTTCGCAGTGAAGCACCCTTGTCCCTCTGCCTTGTTCAACTACAAGCATACCTAAAATATCATACTAATGTGGTTGTAGGTATTTCTTGTAGATTGACCTCAGGATTTTTGCTCCCTGTCAACTTTAGCTGTGAAGCTTCTTCTTGAGAAACCTCATCTGGGTGAGTTAGGTTCCATCTTTTCTTAGCAAAAATATGTCTAATAATCTTTAGAGCTAAGTCCATCATTTTCTTTGGTCAGCACAAGGAACAAGATTACTGGATCTTTTCTTGTTTGACCAAGACCTTGACTTTTTCTCTCTAAACCCTAGCTGGTGAGTTAACCTTCATTTCTGATTAGCTTAAGCTCTATAAGAACTTGAGTTATCCTCATATAGTACTCACTGGTTCATATGATATTTCAAACTTCTTTTTAATAAAAAAATTATTATTATAACTTTTCGGTCTTTCATATCGTATTCAAGACCTAGGGTTTCTCTACCAGTGCACTAGCTTAATTAGATTTTAGTTAAATTCTACTACTGATAAAAGCCTTGCTTTATGTAGTTTTCTTTATAGCCGAAAATAGTTAAAAGCTCTTTACTGTTTTATGGTATAACAAAACCGACAACAGCTCTATTTGCTCCTTTCTTTCAAATAAGCCGAGCCAATAGGATAGCAGTAGTGATTCTTGGTATTAATTACTCTCTTTTAAGTATTTATATGTTGTAGCATTACTATCTAGCGAAAATGGTAATTGATGTCAGTCTTGTTTTTGGGTTTTAACCAAACCGACAACAGGAACAGCAACCAGTCCAAGGCTTTAAATTGCTACTAATAGCTATTAAATGCTCAGTAGGCCAACATTAGCCTTAATACACTTAGTTTCAGCTTAATTTTCCATTTATATGATGTTGGACTTAATAGGTAGCTTAATTATAAGCTGTCCTGTTCTAGTATATATAAAACCTGATACTGTAGCTATTTTCTAAATCTAAAATCTGGGTAATAAATATCAGTAGATGATATATATGGATTATTACCCTTACTAAATTAGATATAGCTTAAGCATACTATTACCCATGCATTATCAATTGATCATGCATTCTTTTTAACATCTGTTCTCTGTTTTTCCTATGTTTATTGGAAATTCTTTTACTCTCTTTTAGATATCTTGGTTCTTCCGAGTGTGTTGAGCCTTTTATTGAATCTCAAGAACCTGAACAAGAGGTTATTTACTACTATCAAGGCAAGCTTCCTCTCTGCACCATGTTGAACCTAATCTTTTGAACTTTAGAATTCTAAAATATAGTGACACTGCATGCAAATTTCTAAAAATCTATTTATGCCTGCTCATAGTTAGTTATACCTCTAACTTGTGGCTTATCCTTAATTTAACCATACACTCAACTTAAGGTAGTCTGTGATGTATAATACTTATCTTTTTAACTTTTGCTTAGCCATGCAGTCCCTAGAACGTTAGAGTTTGGCAAGCTTAGCTTGTCAGACTTGGGAACAACAAATGGTTTATAATGATTTGATCCTTGTTCAGTTTATTTGATTTGAAAATGCTTCTAAATCCTGTTAGCAATTAATTCAAATCTGGACAATTGGATTCTAGTGATGGTGCCCTTGTGCACGAGAATTGGGAAATGTGGATGTCTTGTCTGGGTTGATTAAGGACTGAACTCTGACGGCCCAATTCGAGCCCCAACGTACTTCCACATGCAGTGTATGGGCGCTGTTTGGTTAAGTAAAGGGTTAATGCTATTGAGTTGGATACAGGAGAGTAAGGACATGTGTATTGATTTCATATGGCATAGATGCTTAAGTCTTCGGGCCGTGTCGTATGCCATGTGGAGCTTATATTGGTATCAGATGTTCTTAGAAGGGTAAGGGCGTAGATGTGTTACATCGCATGTACGTTCCTTCAGGGGCCCGACTGCGGTGTAATATGTGTAGCTAACACGAGTTTGCATTTAATTGACTGGGTCGGCATTCCTGCATAAATATGTGAGCCCCGGTTGAATGAATGCTATCAGTCTGGTTTAAGCGGGATTAATCTCACATGGGTCATCCAACTCAATAGTGTCAACTTGTTGAAAAATACCAAATCTTAGTTTACCCGGCCGGCATACCAAAGGAAGTGTGCTATTATTCCGGAGGCTTACGGGCTAACTAAGTCATGTGGGTAAAGATGTACATCCCTGCAGGGTTAAAACTATTCGAATAGCCGTGTCCACGGTTACGGACAACGCTTGAATTGATGTCACCTGTATAGAAGTTATTCTAATTTTTGGGTTTTGGGAGTTAAGTTCGGCATGATGGTGTCATGCTCGGTTGACAGTAAATTGTGACTTATTCTTGTACTGTTTATGTTTATGTTTTCAATTACTTACTGTTTTGGTCCAAATTGCTTTATTAAAACTGCCTTGTTAAAATTTAGCACTGTAGGTTAAGATGTATCGCTTTATGCAAAAATTGAACCAATTAAGCCTTCTGTTAATAACCTTATGCATATAAAATTCTATTCCATTGTATAGGTTCTATCAAACACTTTCTTTTATTAGTTTGTGTAAGACTTGCTGAGTACCTTTCGTACTCAGGGTTTTATGACCCCTTGTTGCAGGTGATGATGGATATTTGTATGAGTTGCCCGTTAGCGCCGATCTGGGTGACGCTAACGAGTGATGCTAGTTCTATTCTCCACGCAATAGCCTGCGGGATGATGGGGCCATTGGTGGTTTTGTTTTTATCTTTTCGTTCCCGCTGTTGCTCTTTTTGTTAATGACCCAAGGTCATTTGTTCATATTTCTGTTACTGTAGCAACCTGGTACTGTAGCTACCGAATTATGATGTAATTACAGATGTATAATTATGTGAATGTATGACTTGTATGTGAGTGATGCAATGTTGATTAAGGATATATGTGCAATAGTCACTAATCCTGGGAACTATTGCATGACATATATCCGGGAACCTAAATGTTGGTTTGTTACTTATTATGATTATACTTCTAGTATGATTTTTATTAAGGGCATTACAATCGCTCCTTAATTAAGAATTATGCTACCAAGATAATTTTAATTCGCACATTCCAATATTTGAGGGTCGACAAATGTTGGTATCGAGCATACATTTGCTGTAGGATAGAATTAGCATGGTTGTTGCCTTTAGTGAGTCTCTGTGACATTATTTTAACTTAAATTAATTTCTAAAAGATCTAAGTCTGCTATCTTTTATTCCTTATCTTCTTTTGTACCAATTCTTATCCACCTTTTTGTTGGATTTTTCAAGATCAGTCTCTTACCTACCTTGTCTTTTCTCTGTAGATGAGTGGCTGGTATCTGATTAAGGAGACTCGAGCCGAAGAGGTGGATGGGTTTCCTGCCCTACTTCGAGACATGATGTGGCGTGCCAATTTTACATATCAGCCAGAATATGCCATCTACCGTCGAGACCGAGGTCCTGGCATGGAAGAATACCAAGCTATCATTAATGTGATCGCCAGACAGGTGGTGGGTAGTGTCCCCTACTGTGTCCACGTACGTGCCACTTCCGAGTCTATGGTCAGGCAGAAGTCGCGTGGGATGATGGGCCTCCTTCGTCATGATCGTGGAGCTGTCCCACCACCCTATGTACACTTCGAAACATGGCCCTAGGTCGGATGTGATTACGCTTGATGAGATTCAGTTTGAGAAGACCCATACGTCGCTGAAGTTAGCGAGGTTGGTCCGTATCATGGACCAAACCTACACCGCCTCGTGTGCGAAGTTATGGGAAACCCGCCGCCGTCGCGACGAGGCACGAGAGTATCGAGGATTGGTGTTGCTACAAACCGCGTTCCTCGTAACGTGCTTTATGGCAACAATGAGATCCCTCCAGCTGCCACTGTACCACAGGGATTGCGACTTCCAGAGGTGCTCGGATGGTTCTCGTTTGGTCGAGTTCGTCGAGCACGGATGTCTCTTTGGATTTCCTCGCACTCAATGACCTACACACCCGGTGGACATCACTTGTCGCTAGGTTCCCTACTCGTCTCATCACCCTAGGGATCCTATCGATACGGGTTCACCCGAAGCTCATATGTTAAATGAGTTCCCGGTGAATTTTAACCGTAATGACTATACTTAGGTACTGGATGTGAGATTCAGCCTTAGTTGTGTAATAGGTAGTATTGTGTAATAAATATTGTGTAATAGCCTAGCCTATGTTCTGTAGAAATACTGGGTGCTAACTTTTGTATTTTGGAACATGGTGCTGTGCAAGTTGACTTGTACATTTTGGACTTATTGTGTTAATAAAGTAATCTTGCCCTTTTGTCAGACTCGGCTTGGTGTTATTTTGGTGTTAGTGGTCATTAAATAGAGGTCAACTTTTGGTGTGTTATTGTTTTGGTGTTAATTGGTTGCATACCATGACATGTTGCATGCTTAAGTTTAGTAACTAATTATTTACTATCTCCTAATCTTGTATGTGTTAGCCCGAGTGTATCCTTGTTATGTTGTTAACCATTACATGGCAACAGGATGACAGGACCAACCACTCGATCGCAAACACAACAAGAGGAGAGGTTCTCCACCCCTGTTCTCCAGACTCGGGGAGCAGATGACCTTCCGGATCCCATGGTCCACAAGGTGGTCGTCGAAGAGGAGCTTCCTCCACCACCCACCATGGCGGACGTGCTCATGCAAATTGAGCGCAATCAAGATGGATCGACGCGATATTGGAACAGATTATGCGTAATACCTCCGCTTACTCCTACGGTGGTCGAAAGCAGAGTTCAACATGGGCGAGGTAGTCTCGGCGATTTTCAAATAACTAACCCGCCAGTGTTCTCCAGCTCCCAGGATCCAATGGAGGCAGAGGACTGGCCTCGGGAGATTGAAAAGAAGCTGACCATTGCCCAATGTTCTGAAAGGGAGAAGGTTCTTTATGCTAGCTATCAGTTGACTGGACCAGCTAGTAATTGGTGGGATAATTATCTGGCTATCCAACCCACCGGTCATACTCCCACCTGGCTTGAGTTCATGGAGGCTTTTCGCGAGGCCCATATTCCTGAGGGAGTGATGATGCTCAAGCAGCCAGAATTCCTCGCTCTCAAGCAAGGGCGAAAGTCAGTGACCGAGTATCTTCATGAGTTTAACTTTCTTGCTCGGTATGCCTCGACGATGTTTCGATCGACACTCGCCGTCGAAACCGTTTTATGAATGGTTTGACTGAGGAGCTGCAACTGGCTTTGGCAATACAAGACTTCAGAAATTTCCAACATCTTGTGGACAAAGCCATAATTGCTGAGACCAAGAGCAAGGCTTTGGAAGATTCACGGAAGCGCCAGAAGGCCACTCAATTCACATATAGTGGTCGTTCACTCAGACCGCGTCTGTGGCAACCTCAGCCTTTCCGAGCACTAGCTCCAGCTCCACCAAGGGCGCCAATGTTTGCTTTTCGTCCACCTCCACCCTCTGGACAGTCCCGACCTAGTGGACACAGACCACCTTCTGCTATCAATGTCAGGCCGGGGGTGATTTGTTACCATTGTGGTCGCCGACATTTTATAACCAATGTTTTGCTAAGGCAAAAGGGTTACCACCGGTTCAGCCATCTCCGACCATCAAGGCCCCGCACCTTCCCCAAAGGTCGTTGTCAAGCTCGACCTGCTCGATCATGGCCGTGTGAATCAATTGATCGTCAAGAAGCGCCGAGACACCGAGGTTATCCTTGGTATGCTCCTAGTTAATTTTAGTTCAGCTATTGTTCTATTTGACTCGAGCATCCCATTCTTTTATTAGTAGACAATTTGCTACTCAACATCGCTAGACATGCATCTGCTTCAACCACCTCATATTATTCACTCACCAGGGTCAGTATTCATGACTGATCAAATCTGCCTTAATGTCAATATCAATATTGAAGGGGTAGATTTTTGGGCAAACTTGATTGTGATAGACTTTAAAGGGATAGATGTCATTTTGGGTATGAACTGGCTATCCCAAAATTTCGGCCAAATTAATTGTGCCCAACGAACTATATCCCTCACTAATAAAAATGGTCTTTCAGTCATTTTTCAATCTAAAACAGTTCATTCTCACCTTGGTGCATTGAAAGCTGACACCACCCCTACTTTGGAGTCGATCACCGGTGGTGTGTGAATATCCGGATGTCTTTCCTGAAGACCTTCCCGGTATGCCACCCGATCGGGAAGTAGAGTTCGTAATTGAACTAGTTCCTGGTACTGCTCCCATTGCGAGAAGACCTTATCGCATGCCTTCCAATGAGCTGTTTGAGTTGAAGAAACAGCTTGGAGAATTGCTTGACAAAGGATTCATTCGACCGAGTTCCTCACCCTGGGGATGTCCTGCCATCTTTGTCAAAAAGAAAGATCAGACTCTACGGATGTGTGTAGACTACCGTCCGTTAAATGAGGTTACTATCAAGAATAAGTATCCTCTTCCCCGAATTGATGATCTGTTTGACCAGTTAACTGGAGCCCGTGTCTTTTCAAAGATTGATTTGCGTTCGGGCTATCATCAGATCAAGGTTAGAACTGAGGATATTCCTAAAACAGCATTCTCTACTCGTTATGGATTATACGAGTATACTGTTATGTCCTTTGGTCTAACAAATGCTCCTGCTTATTTCATGAATCTAATGAATTCAGTATTCATGGATTTCTTGGATAAGTTTGTTGTTGTGTTTATTGACGACATTCTTATCTACTCCAAGTCTGACGAAGAGCATGAGCATCATTTGAGACTTGTGCTAGATACACTTCGCAAGCATCAGCTGTATGCTAAATTTAGCAAGTGTGCTTTCTGGCTCAAGCAAGTTGCATTCTTGGGTCATGTATTATCCGAAGGAGGTATTACTGTTGATCCCAAAGAAAGCATGTGATGTACTAGATTGGAAGCACCCAAGAATGTTTCGAGATTCAAGTTTCCTTGGACTTGCGGGATATTACCGTAGGTTCATTGAAAACTTTTCCAAGATTTCCGGACCTCGACTCGACTTTTGAAGAAAGAAAACAAATTCTTTTGGTCGTCAAGGAATGTGAAAACAGTTTTGACTTTTGAGAAAGCTCTGATCAAGCTCCTGTTTCACTCTTCCGGATATCCATAAGAATTTTGATATCTATTGTGATGCATCTCGCCATGGACTTGGTGTGTGCTTATGCAAGAGGGCCGAGTTGTGGCATATGCATCCAGCGATTCTATGACCTCATGAGGTGAATTATCCTACCCATGATTTAGAGTTGGCGTCAGTAGTCCATGCATTAAAGATTTGGCGACATTACCTCCTTGGCAATCGCTATAAATCTACACCGATCATAAGAGTTCAAATACATATTCACTCAAGTTGATCTGAATATGAGGCAAAGAAGATGGCTTGAATTGATCAAGGACTACGATATGAGTATTCACTACCATCCCGCAAAGCCAATGTTGTGGCCGATGCTCGAAAGCAGAAGTCACAAAGCAATTGCTTATCAACACTTCCTTTGACTAAGAGCTTATGTGCCGACCTTCTACGCTTAAGTCTCGAATGGTCGATGATGGATTTCTTGTCGCCTTGGAAGTAAAATCGACACTAGAAGATCAGATTCGAGGCCCGTAAAACCGATGCTCGTAGCGTAAATCAAGGAAAATTTGAAGGTGTAAAGCCAACGAATTTTCCGAGGATGCTCGTGGTACCATTCGATATCGCAATCGCTTGGTGGTACCCTCAAACTCTCGATTCTAGAGCTCATTCTCAAAGAAGCTCATAATTCCAAGTTTTCAATACATCCCGAAGCACTAAAATGTACCAGACTTGAAGAAAACATTTTGGTGGAGCAGATGAAAAGACAAATTGCTCAAGATGTTCTTTGAATGTGATATTTGTCAAAGGGTTAAAGCCGAGCACTTGAAACCTCTTTGGTACCCTTCACCTTTGCCTATTCCACAATGGAAATGGGAAGAAGTCGGTATGGATTTTGTTACCGGACTTCCCAAGTCTCGTAATGGATTTGATGCCATATGGGTGATAATTGATCGTCGACAAAAGTGGCACATTTTATTCTGTCAAAACCGATTTCAATGGCAAACAATGGCCGAGCAGATATTGCCAAGATTGTTTGTCTCCACGGTGTTCCTAAAGTCATTGTTTCGCATCAGTGGATCTCAATTCACTTCCCATTTTGGAATTGTCTTCATCAAGCAATGGGAACTGAATTATCCTTCAAAGATCGCTTATCATCCTCAGACCAGTGGTCAAACTGAAAGGGTGAATCAAATAATGGAAGATCTTTTGAGAGCCTGTGTTTTAGCATATGGCAAAAATTGGGAGAAATCTTTGCCGTATGTGGAGTTTTCCTACAATAATAGCTACCAAGCAAGTATTCAAATGTCACCTTTTGAAGCTTTGTATGGAAGAGCTTGTAGGACTCCATTAAATTGGTCAGAGTCTGGTGAAAGACCATTCTTTGGTCCAAACTTGGTTTTGGAAGCCGAAGAGCAAGTTCGTCTGATTCGAGACCGTTTGAAAACTGCCCAGTCTCGTCAGAAGAGCTACGCCGATCATCGACGTCGTGAGCTAAGCTTTGAGATAGATGACTTTGTCTATCTTAAAGTGTCGCCGATGAAAGGTACTCATCGCTTTCAAGTGAAAGGAAAGCTAGCACCTCGTTATATCGGACCCTTCCGAATCATTGCAAAACGAGGAGCTGTGGCATATCAATTGGAACTTCCCGACACGCTGTCGGCAGTTCATGATACCTTTCATGTTTCTCAATTAAAGAAGTGCCTTCGTGTACCTACCGAGGCCACTACTTATGAGAATCTTAATCTGCAACCAGATCTTTCATATCAAGAACAACCAGTGCGTATCCTCGACGAAATGGAACGTACGACAAGAAATCGCACTGTCAAATTCTTAAAAATCCAGTGGGCTAATCATTCTGAAGATGAAGCCACATGGGAGCGCGAAGATCTGATGAGGATCGAGCACCCCACCTTTTGTTGTTTAAATACTTGTCTTTGAATCAAGAAAGACAAGGTTAAACAAAGTAATGTAACATAAGTTGTAATAACAAACTATGTTGTTAAGTGAGAACTTTCTTTTCTATCTTTGAAAGAAATAAAGACAATCGATGTTATGTTCCTAAAGAACATCATTTCAACTTCGTCTTTGTCCAACTTCGATTATAAGAAATCTCGGACGAGATTTTCTTAAGGGAGGTAGGTTTGTAACAGCCTCAATTTTTAATCTACAATAATAAAGTACTGTTCATGTCATTATTGTTCATTTTGGCAATTTAGGCATTTTGTTACAACCTAATTTCCCAAATTTCTATTACAAATTCCAACTTGATCAAAAATTTAAAAAGGAAATACCATCCAATGTTGGTATTATGACTGGGAATATTTTAATTGAAAACCAGATAAGTTATTATGGCCAAAAATAATTTTTGTTGAAATTTTAGAAATTATTTTGATTTTCGGAAAAACAATTGTCTTTAAATAAACCTTCATTGGATTATTGAATTATTTATGTATTTATAAAGAAGAAACAGTGATTTTAAAATTTATTTGGGGAATATATCATCCCAGAAGGATTCTACAAAATTTCATGAATTTACAAATTTATTTACTATTTTAAAAGTCCCACTCAAATCTGTTTGCAATTTAAACAAACCTGGTCAACTTCCTCGGTCTAGTACTGTAGCGACCCACCCCTAACTCAGGTCCGACCGAAATGACTTGGTTCAACCAAGTGCTCCAGTCCGGCTCGGGCCGTTCCATTCGCGCACGCGTCCGAACCCTAACCCATCTGGGCCGTTGAAATGTTAGCGAGCGGCCCAGATCAAATGTGCACTTCGGACCGACTGAACCCCACAGAGATCTCGGCCGCTGATTTTAGATCTAACGGCGATTTTCCTTGAGGTCGGGCTTCGCTGCAGATCCAATCCGGGACCTTTGATCGCGATCGACGGCTCGTGGATTGGGCCGATCGACCACTTCAAATACCACCGAATCGCAGCCGTTAAAACGCGATCGCATGGCTCCTGTGAGTTGGGAGGTTCGGACCACCGGGGCTGCCTTGATCCTGAGCGTTGGCTTGAAAATCAACGGCGATGGAGTCCTTGGGCCGGAGAGCTCCCGTGAGCACCTCATCTTGGGCCATTGGTTCGCGATCGGACGACTCCTATTGAGTGGGCCGATCGACGCGACAGCTCTCCATTCGATCGCAACCGTTGAGGCTCCATCCGATGGCTCGCGTGAGTGTGACCTTCGGACCACTTGGACTGCTCGCGATCTGAGTCGTCTCATTGAAATCGTCGCGTCCACGTTTAGTAATACCGCTTTCAAAGATGTTGTTTAGCTCGCATCGCACCGCTTGTTCCAGATCGGACGGTGGTCGTAAGGCCCAAGCTTGTCTGCGTGCGTGCATGGTCAGAATAGCCCTAGGGCCCACTCGTCGCTGACATAAATTGATGTTTCTCTCGGTTTTCCACCGTAAGCCTGTGGTGACCGAAATGGGGTAGAGCATGATTTTGTGGATATTTATCCCTTAATCTCTATCCTTTAGTGCCACCTATTGGATTCTAGAGAATTCTCAATTGCTCTACACATTCCATACACTACATAATTCTTAGTCTTGGGACTTGACATTGTTGACCAAGGAGGAGCTCATTTTCTTTATCTCCTTCGCAGTGAAGCACCCTTGTCCTCTGCCTTGTTCAACTACAAGCATACCTAAAATATCATACTAATGTGGTTGTAGGTATTTCTTGTAGATTGACCTCGTGATTTTGCTCCTGTCAACTTTAGTCAGAAGCTTCTTCTTGAGAAACCTCATCTGGGTGAGTTAGGTTCCATCTTTTCTTAGCAAAAATATGTCTAATAATCTTTAGAGCTAAGTCCATCATTTTCTTTTGGTCAAGACAAGGAACAAGATTATCGGATCTTTTCTTGTTTGACCAAGACCTTGACTTTTTCTCTAAACCCTAGTGGTGAGTTAACCTTCATTTCGATTAGCTTAAGCTCTATAAGAACTTGAGTTATCCTCATATAGTACTCAACGGTTCATATGATATTTCAAACTTCTTTTTAATAAAAAATTATTATTATAACTTTTCGGTCTTTCATATCGTATTCAAGACCTAGGGTTTCTCTACCAAAGGCACTAGCTTAATTAGATTTTAGTTAAATTCTACTACTGATAAAAGCCTTGCTTTATGTAGATTTCTTTATAGCCGAAAATAGTTAAAAGCTCTTTACTGTTTTATGGTATAACAAAACCGACAACAGCTCTATTTGCTCCTTTCTTTCAAATAAGCCGAGCCAATAGGATAGCAGTAGTGATTCTTAGTATTAGTTACTCTCTTTTTAAGTATTTATATGTTGTAGCATTACTAGCTAGCGAAAATGGTAATTGATGTCAGTTTTGTTTTGGGTTTTAACCAAACCGACAACAGGAACACAACCAGTCCAAGGCTTTAAATTGCTACTAATAGCTATTAAATGCTCAGTAGGCCAACATTAGCCTTAATACACTTAGTTTCAGCTTAATTTTCCATTTATATGATGTTGGACTTAATAGGTAGCTTAATTATAAGCTGTCCTGTTCTAGTATATATAAAACCTGATACTGTAGCTATTTTCTAAATCTAAAATCTGGGTAATAAATATCAGTAGATGATATATATGGATTATTACCCTTACTAAATTAGATATAGCTTAAGCATACTATTACCCATGCATTATCAATTGATCATGCATTCTTTTTGGCATCCTGTTCTCTGTTTTTCCTATGTTTATTGGAAATTCTTTTACTCTCTTTTAGATACTGGTTCTTCTGAGTGTGTTGAGCCTTTTATTGAATCTCAAGAACCTGAACAAGAGGTTATTTACTACTATCAAGGCAAGCTTCCTCTCTGCACCATGTTGAACCTAATCTTTTGAACTTTAGAATTCTAAAATATAGTGACACTGTGCATGCAAATTTCTAAAAATCTATTTATGCCCTGTTCATAGTTAGTTATACCCTGAACTTGTGGCTTATCCTTAATTTAACCATACACTCAACTTAAGGTAGTCTGTGATGTATAATACTTATCTTTTTAACTTTTGCTTAGCCATGCAGTCCCTAGAACGTTAGAGTTTGGCAAGCTTAGCTTGTCAGACTTGGGAACAACAAATGGTTTATAATGATTTGATCCTTGTTCAGTTTATTTGATTTGAAAATGCTTCTAAATCCTGTTAGCAATTAATTCAAATCTGGACAAGTGGATGCTAGTGATGGTGCCCTTGTGCACGAGAATTGGGAAATGTGGATGTCTTGTCTGGGTTGATTAAGGATTGAACTCTGACGGCCCAATTCGAGCCCCAACGTACTTCCACATGCAGTGTATGGGCGCTGTTTGGTTAAGTAAAGGGTTAATGCTATTGAGTTGGATACAGGAGAGTAAGGACATGTGTATTGATTTCATATGGCATAGATGATTAAGTCTTCGGGCCGTGTCGTATGCCATGTGGAGCTTATATTGGTATCAGATGTTCTTAGAAAGGTAAGGGCGTAGATGTGTTACATCGCATGTACGTTCCTTCAGGGGCCCGACTGCGGTGTAATATGTGTAGCTAACGCGAGTTTGCATTTAATTGACTAGGTCGGCATTCCCTGTACAACATGTGAGCCCCGGTTGAATGAATGCTATCAGTCTGGTTTAAGCGGGATTAATCTCACATGGGTCATCCAACTCAATAGTGTCAACTTGTTGAAAATACCAAATCTTAGTTTACCCCCGGCATACCAAAGGAAGTGTGCTATTATTCCGAGGCTTACGGGCTAACTAAGTCATGTGGGTAAAGATGTACATCCTGCGCAGGTTAAAATATTCAATAGCCGTGTCCACTTCATGGACAACGCTTGAATTGATGTCACCTGTATAGAAGTTATTCTAATTTTTGGGTTTTGGGAGTTAAGTTCGGCATGATGGTGTCATGCTCGGTTGACAGTAAATTGTGACTTATTCTTGTACTGTTTATGTTTATGTTTTCAATTACTTACTGTTTTGGTCCAAATTGCTTTATTAAAACTGCCTTGTTAAAATTTAGCAATCAGAGGTTAAGATGTATCGCTTTATGCAAAAATTGAACCAATTAAGCCTTCTGTTAATAACCTTATGCATATAAAATTCTATTCCATTGTATAGGTTCTATCAAACACTTTCTTTTATTAGTTTGTGTAAGACTTGCTGAGTACCTTTCGTACTCAGGGTTTTATGACCCCTTGTTGCAGGTGATGATGGATATTTGTATGAGTTGCCCGTTAGCGCCGATCTGGGTGACGCTAACGAGTGATGCTAGTTCTATTCTCCACGCAATAGCCTGCGGGATGATGGGGCCATTGGTGGTTTTGTTTTTATCTTTTCGTTTCCTCTGTTGCTTTTTTGTTAATGACCCAAGGTCATTTGTTCATATTTCTGTTACTGTAGCAACCTGGTACTGTAGCTACCGAATTATGATGTAATTACAGATGTATAATTATGTGAATGTATGACTTGTATGTGAGTGATGCAATGTTGATTAAGGATATATGTGCAATAGTCACTAATCACAGAACTATTGCATGACATATATCCGGGAACCTAAATGTTGGTTTGTTACTTATTATGATTATACTTCTAGTATGATTTTTATTAAGGGCATTACACTGTTCCTTAATTAAGAATTATGCTACCAGTATAATTTTTAATTCGGCACATTCCAATATTTGAGGGTCTCACAAGCAGCTAAAGGACGAATAGAAGTGAGACTAGTAGAATTAGATGTCATATGAAAGGAAGCACCAGAGTCAAGAATCCAAGGTGATATACCTAAGGAAGAAGTTGAAGGTGGTCTCTCACTAGAAGACTATGCAGCAGAACCAACAGAACCGAATGGTGCAAGAGCAGCCATGCGACGCAGCAGTGCGAGAAACTCTTGAGAATCAAAAGCACCAGAGCTCCTCTGAGAGGAGGGACCACCAGTTCTCTGTGGAGGACGGCCACCATGATGTAAATCCTTCTTCTTGTAGCAAGTCTGCTGTACATGTCCATCCTTATTGCAGTAAGTGTAGTGTAGTCCCCTACCAACAGCAGCTATCACTGGTGAAGGCACCACTTGTGAAAGAGTAGCTAGAGACATAGCGGGTGTAGAAGCTGCTAGAATAGAAAAAAACGATGGTGACGATAGCAGACCCGCAGCCCGAAGGCGAATCTCCTCAGCACGAATAGATGCAAGGGCCTCCAATAGAGTCACGGGAGGGTGGCACGCCAGCAACTGAGCACAAGTCTGCTCATACTCAGCCCGAAGACCGGTCAAGAAATCGTAGATACGACGAAGCTCCAGGTGAGACTGTTGACGTTGATAGCACTGACACGTGTGGCAAACATCTGGTCCCAAAGAGTCAATCTGACACCATACCGCAGACAATTGGGCATAGAACTCATCCACAATAGTATCTCCCTGCTGCAGTGACTGCTCCTGACACACAATAGAAAGATACAAGGAATCACCAGACGGCTCGTAGCGGTTACGCAGATGTGTCCACATCAATTGTGCTGAAGCCAAACCAACCACATCCCCAGTGAATTGCACCTCCATGCTAGCAAACCAGAATAGCAGAGGCACGGGCATCCTCATCAATCCATGTCTTGTAGGCAGCATACTGAGTCTGAAAAGTCTCCGTAGCATCCTCAAAAGCATTAGATGCCTCCTTACGAGCATCTTCGGAAGTAGTCTTCGGGAGCACAGGCTCAGCTGATGGAGCAAGGTGAGGCGGGTAAGGCAACTCGTCATAGGAAACTCCCAAAGGCGCTGACCACGCATGTGGAGACGCCTGTGTTGAAACCAGTCCTGATAATTGAGACCATCGAATATCACCGGGCAGTAAGGAATGAAAACAGTGCCCATTAGTAGGTGGCGCTGGACGGCGTGGCGACCAAGGCAATGAAGTCTAATAGGCGGCGCTGAACGGCGCGGCGGTTAGAACAACGTACTAATTTTTTTTTGGGCCGGCTCGGTTAAAACGGCCGAAGCCTGTCACTCGGCCTGCAAACCAAAAGAGCGCACGGGGGAACTAGGGTTCCCCCTTGTTGCTGCTCTAGCGGCGGCGGCGGGACTGGCGAAGGCAGCGGGATCGGCGAAGGCGACGCGCTAGCGATGGGTGGCTCCGGCGACGAGCGGCTCTCCAGCGGGCACAAGCGGAAGCGGCGGCGTCGGCCTCGTGTAGAGGAGTTGCCAACTACCTGAGGAGGCGGCTCGTCCGGATTAGGGGGCACCGACGCCGGGTGGAGATTCGGATGGCCCGAGGCGGCAATGGCCCCATGGAGGACCGGATGACACCGGAGCAGTGGCTCTCTGGAGGCGACGGCGGCGACGGTTGCCCGAGTCTGAGACGGAGGCGCCGAGCGGTACGAGGCGGCGGTATTCAAGGATTCGGCGGCAGCGCAAGGAGTCGGGCTCGGCTTCGACCGGCGCGCGACGATGATCCAATGGAAATCCGGATCAGCGACTGGAGAGGTGGCAGCAACAGGCGGTAGTCGACGGCGAGAGTCTACAGCGGGCGCAGTGGAGAAGAACGCCTAGGCGACGGCGGTGGCTGGAGGAAGTAACCAGCGACGGCTTGAAAAACCTAGGTACGCTCTGATACCATGTTATGAATAGCGCTTGTATTCATCATGAGGCCAATGAGCCAATATATATATATATATATATATATATATATATATATATATATATATATATATATATATATATATATATATATATATATATATATATAGTGTGGCATATATGCATGTAACCCCAGTGGTGGACCCAGGATTAAATCTTAGGTATGGCGGTGTCGCTTCCTCGCCGCGCACCGTTAGGGTTTAGTCGCTTGGTCCTCGCTCAATGGCTTGACGCATTGCGTTGAGCTTTTGTTCAACTAAACTCTGTTTTAGAGAAAAGTGCTCAATGAACTAATAAAATGAATCCTTTTGGAATACGTAAAAATCCTAGACGCATTAAGCACTCATATTACTGCATGTACACCTTTTCATGGTTCTTATGAAATTGTGATCATGATTTATGATTTTGGATGATTGTTTAGTATAAATCCTAAAAGAACAAATCAAAGGAAGGGAACACATGCAAGTACTTACTGGCCGCCTCACCAACGCCGTCCCCCATGCACCCCCCCTCTGGTCTCGCGGCGTGGGCGTGTATCTTTTCTGAATCTGCGACTGCTAGCACACACAAGAAAACATATATGTTACCATCCCATGAATACACAAATGACAAATACTAATATTCTATAGTGAATCATAACTCTTGGGAGAAACTTACCTCAAAAATCTCTTCGCTGCTTTTTAGGATTTTTTTTCCCAATTACACAAACTAAGCCGCTAGACCCTCCATTACTGATCTTTGCACCAAAATATCAAATGGACTAGGACCTCCATTTTGTGAGCCCGATGATGTCCCCCGCTGGCCGCTGCTTTCCACTTGCCGGCACCGATGCGCCGTCTTGCTCCACGCCCGCTAATTTATATACTGTGCAAGTTACAACGGGGAAGCGAAGGATTCTCATAAAGGAATTTTAAAAGAAATTCATACGGCATGGAACAAGATGGTATAAATCATTAACAAAACAAATGCAATTGCTCATTATTGGGAAAAGAGTACAACTACTTACAGCTAGCAAACTAAACTTTCCAGAACAACTAGAATATTGTAACTAAAGCAAAGTTGCTCCAAATTTTCATAGCAAAACAATAGTACCACAGGTTGCACATAGATGCGTAAAAGAAGCTCTCAAGGTTTGGTAGACATCTCGAAGTCAAGGCCTACACGGCAAAGCAGATTTGTTCAATATCTTCTTCATTTCATCGATCGGTCCACGGCTATATTGTATGAGAATAGCGTGTCCCTAACAATCGAACATGATTTACAGAGTTAGTGGAGTACATAGTGTATGACAAGCCGATGGTAACATTCTACCATTGTAAGGATGCGAAGAACTTGCTCGGTCTAAAATAGTCGATGTAACGAGGTCGAATTGTGGAAATCAGCCATTGAACCAGTATACGCTCTTATTTCTAATACACATGATTCAATTTCTAGTCATTGTGCATTACCATTCAAACTAGAACAACACAGTGATTGGGGCAACAAATAGCAATGCCTGCATATCCAGATGATCTCTGACCAAAATTTATCACAAGAATGAGCTATCGTGAAGCTACAACCCTTCCCTATAAGTAACCCAGATTAACACATCAAAAGCAAGGAACCCAAAATTCAAGGGGAAATACTCTTCTGTGGCATTTCATCAAACACATGAACTCCCTCCTGAAATGACGCCCAAATTTTAAACAGGAGTACCAACAAGACGTTCCACATCGAATCATCGCACTTAAATTCCAGACCGTGTGGTGGTGCACGCTGGAGAGGAGGTAGGCGTAGTCCCTGACGAGCCGTAGCCTTGCTCTGGCGTTGGCCTCCATGCCAGCGGGGCTGCGGAACTCGGCGGCGACGAAGTCTTGGAAGTGCTCCTTGGAGGCGCCCACGCCGACTTGCTTCTGCACCACCTTGAACACCCGCCGGTATAGCTCCGCCGCGGCTTGCGCTTGTGGCTTGCCTGCGCCTAGGGTTGGAAATTGGGGGAAGTGAGCCAATGTGTGGGATGTGTTAGTGAGTTCAGTTGTATTGGTGAGGTGTGTGGGCTGACGCCTGTGGCAATTGGCTGGCCATCTGGCTGTAGCCCGTAGTCCGTAGGTGCGCCAGGCGCTGGGGGAAGCCAGGAAGAGGCCAAGGGGGGAGGGGACCGCCGGCACTGGGGGGGGCCAGTCTCGTCCGATAGCTGGGTCTGCCCCTGGTAACCCTTTATACAACAGAAAAAAATACACAAATAATAAGATACATCTAACACATTACAGAAGCATAATTACAAAACTTCTTCATGTATCACGAAGAAAAAGAAAAAGAAAAAGAAAAAGAAAAAGAAAGCACATGCTCCAAGGGAGCAAACAAAAAGGTAATACCGTGCACGTCTGTATTTGTCAAATGGCAAACCTTCTACCGGCAAGGACTTGTATCCAATACTTTTCAAGACCAGTCTAAGAAGAAAATAGATAATATATTAGATGGATCTTCAAAACCTACGGAGTTAACTGGTTATTAAAAAAAAATCAGGAA
The DNA here is from genome assembly GCA_036346405.1 of Phyllostachys edulis. Taxonomy (NCBI): domain Eukaryota; kingdom Viridiplantae; phylum Streptophyta; class Magnoliopsida; order Poales; family Poaceae; genus Phyllostachys; species Phyllostachys edulis. The sequence continues at coordinate 32,991,967 of CM070547.1, read as the reverse complement.
AGTATGAGCCAAAGCACTTACCCACATTTCAGGTCTTCAAACTCACCAGTTCCGATTGCCACCTGCTTCCCGGTTACTCCATCATCTACATAACCAACAAAAAATAATTGTCAAAAATGTGCCAAAAAACTATCAACAAGATTCGCTTTGACATCTGACCTTTTAAATAAGTCTTTTCAAGTTGGACAGCACTAACTGTGAAACCATCTTCTGAAGGCAGAAATCTGGTAGGTTTCCTAAAAAACACGAAGTGAAGCTCCTTTTGGTCATCATTATTGTTGTCCTTACTACAAATTCTAATTCTATCGCAGAGGTACGAGGTCTGCAGTCAAACATGACTTTGGCAGAGATTAAGTCAAAGGAGGCTAAATTGCAAAATGAAGTACGCACATATAAATATGTTGCTTTATGCACATAAATGTGTTCCTTTCAACCAGTTTTAATGGCAGGCCTCATGTTTGTGCAGGTTCAGGAAATGAAAGAAAAACTAAATAAATTGCGGAGTGGTCATCTTGGTGAAACCTGAGGACAAGAAGATCATTGAAGAGTCCTTCTCTGATAAAGTTAACCAGTGGAGAAAGCGAAAGAGGATGTTCAAGGAGCTATGGGATAATATTAATGAGAATAGCCCCAAAGATCAGAAGGAATTTAAGGTTTTGGTGCTTTTTTTTTCTTTTACAGTGACATGCTGACGAGTCTCAATAAAAGGAGAAAAGTTTCCCGCTGATGATGCAGCTTGGGAGTATCTCAAATCAAATGTATGTTACAGCAATTTTATCAGCCAAACAGTTTCATGGTTTTACTAATTTCACAGGTAAGGTGTTTGTAGCTGAGTTGTTCCAGACCAATGACGTTGTCCTCTTAATATTTTTGCTCTATGAGTATTCTAGTTGGTAGCTTCAGTGCATTAGTTTATACTACAAGTAACGAGGTTTGAAGATTTTTTTTGAACCAGTTGTGTAATAGAACAATTCTTCATCCTCTTTAATATATCTACAAACAATGCATAGCCATTTTCTTATCACAAGTGGGAATAAACAATCTTACTCATTTATTAAACAAAGCATCGACATATATCCATATTTATATAATCTGATTACATCATCAACAAAAACTGTACAATAGCGCACAATAAATAATTTGCATGCCAATCATGAAGGAGATGAGCATACTTACTTCCAAGCTTCTATGGTCAGCAGATGAACTTTTTTGTGTCTTCTGGTTCTTCTCCAACTCAAGAAACAGCAGACATCCTGCTCCATCAACAGAACATTGCAAAAAAATTATTGTTTACCCTCCACAATAAACTCTATAACACAAGGCACCTTTCTTGATGAAGCATGTATAACCCACAAAGAGATTGAACACAAGAAGAGATCCAGATACTATACTAAATAAATAATTGCAATATAATGCAGCAGAGACAGAGAGACAGTAGAACATTGCATTTTCTAAGTGCCACTTTTGCAAGGGCATTATCTGTTAACTTCAAAAGTAGCCATTCATAAACAAGTTATATAATATAGCCATGACCCAGTAAATGCGATGGAGTGTATTGTTCTTTCAAGTTGGAGAACATGTTGAAACAATGATAGGAGTTTGCTCTAGAAGTCCAACCAGCATGTTGCTTGCTGTTAAATTTACCAAACATCACATGCAGTATAAGGTCAGATAATTACAGAGACGAGTGCTAAAAATGGATAGAACAGTAACAACAAATAATGCCAGACAGTCAGAATAGACTCTTGCAAGTGACATATGGACTGGGGAGCAGCGGCAGCCGGGAGCACCCAAGCAAGTTACCAACTGTGAACGGCGGCGGCACCAGAGTGAGGAGAGGACCAACGGCGCCGGGCCGGAGTGAGGAGGTAGAGTTGCGGCGGCAGCGAGAAGCACCGGGAGTGAGGAGCAGCGGTGGGAGGGACCGGTCGGCGGTGGCGGGACGCAGCAGAGGGGTCTGCTGGGGGGCGGCGTCGGGGGAGAAGTTGTCGCATTGGGGTCGACGGCGACGGCTCGGGGGAGGAGGAGAAGAAGGGGAGTGGGGCGGTGGCGGTGGTGGCGACTTCAAGGAAGACGAAGAGGAGAAGGGGCAAGTGGCTCGAAGGAGGAGGGGCAATCGGCTCGGGGGAGAAGAAGGGGAGGGGGCGGCACCGCTCGGGGCAGGGCGGCGGTCTGTGGGTAGCGGCTACTACGGGCGACGAAGGGGAACTTGGGTAGGGCAAGTGAACGAGGTGGCTGTTGGGGGGTGGCGTTGGGGGAGCGGTTGCCGCGTGGGGCCGACGGTGACGGCTCGGGGGAGGAGGAAAAGAAGGGGAGCGAGGCAGCGGCGGCGATGACTTCAAGGAGGACGAAGGGCAAGCAGCTCGGGGGGGGGGGAGGAGGGCAAGTGGCTCGGGGAGAAGGAGGAGGGGCCGCACCACCACTGGTAGGCGGCGGTGCGTGGGCGACGGTCCGTGGGCGACGGCTGCTACGGGCGATGAAGGGGAAATTGGGTAGGGCAAAGTAAACAAGGCAAAGTAAGCGCCTAATAAAAACTGGCGTGGTGCTAAAAAAATAGCGCGTCGAAGAAAATAAACGGCGCGTAGTGCTCAGCCAAAAAAATAATTGGCACCTAACAAATAGCACGTAGAAAGAAAAAAATGACACATAAAAAAGTAGCATGCAGCAAAAAAAGAGAGGCAAAAAAAAAATTTCCCTACGGTTTTGTCCATCTGAGCAGAGAAAGTTGCCACCATGGTGCTGACATGACATAGTCGATTTCTCTCTCCATTGTCTTTCCTTAGTAATTGATGTAAACAGTAGGGAACGATTTCGTTCTCTATGTTTTTTTTATCTCACTCTAGGGACAGATACTTTCCTTTGTATTACAATTCCACTACTAGGGAATGTTTTAAATCGTAGGGAAAACGGAGATTTCTAGTAGTGTGTAGATATACAAATAGGTTGAAACTATGATAGTTTATTGCTATATAAGTTGGAGTTTTTGACTTAAATAACATCATTTAGAAATTTTTTTATTAATTAATCCTTTTTTAAATTTTATTTTAAAGTTAACCCCTGGCGCACTTTATTTCCAATTCTGACCTCTTTGGTGACGGTGCTTTTTTGTGAAATTACAATAGCGGATGCATAAATGCACACAAATACACACTATTCACACAGTCTTACGGAGCATGGCCCCACATTTCCCACTGTTGAATTCTGAAATTCAATCTAAACACCAGCCAATATCGGATTTGATATCTTGAGGCACCAAAATGAGTTTTTTTTTTTTGAGAAAACACCGAATAAAGTTCACGGTGGATTTTAGTCTAGATAGGATTCTGGTATATCTTTAATTGTCTGCACTACCGATAATTTTTGAAAAAAAAGGAAATACGAGGTAGAAAATCTCGGATCTCTCCATAATCTGGCCAACCCCTACTGAAGGCCATTGACCTGGGTCAATCAAGGTCCACTTGCTGATGCATTTAGTGGTGCTTTTCATCTCTTTTCCACTGCACAATCTCTTTCGGAGCTCGCCACACAACATGGAAGATTGCTTCTATTAAGATTAAAATTTAAGGACCGTGGAAGATTTAGTCATATTACGTATCAGCCACACGTTGATCCGTATCACTTTGTTTGTCATGTGATTGAAAATATTGAACCCGAATGTTCATTGCTTTGTGCATAGGAAGTATTACTAAACTTAATAGCTGAAAGAAAGCACGACCTCCGGCGCTGTACACGTCACCCAGATAGCCTTCAGTCGTCGGATGGCAAGTGGACGTCCACGATTGCGCTATGCGTGAGCTCTGCGCTCTGCGCCGCAGATGTCGCCGCCAAACCGTCGCTGCGCTTGCACGGATGTCGCGGATGCGGCGCGGTGAGGATCAGCCTGCGCTTTCCTGCATCGTGCACTTGTCATGCACGACCGCCATCGGGTGTCATGCGCGACCGCCTACGTTGGATGCGAATTGCGCGGTGAGGATCACGCGCGACCCATCGTCGAGGATCACGCGCGACCGATCATTTATTGTTTCTGATGCACGTCCCATCGCGTGTAGCAGGCTTGCGCCGCGCTGCTCAGACGGACATTCTCGGCCACCCCACGTTTCTCATGTATTAATGCGTTTCCTATTGCCGGCGCTTCGAACTGTGTTCTCAGTTGGTTCCGTGAACTCGGTCCAGTGCTTTGACTGCCTTTCTTTTCACCCGATTGTTACAACGATAGACTACAACGATACACTCGATTGTGTAGCTCATACCATCGTTCCCGTCTTGCAATGTTTCCCTCTCAGCTCCTAGCTCTCGAACTCTCTTCACCTTTTGCAGCTTCATCGTGTTTCTTGCCAGCGTCGAATTTTCCTGCTTTTGTATCTACTCCGGTCTCCCCGCCTGTATCTGTTCCGATCTCTTCATCTCCTGTTGGTTTTTTTCTAACGTTATTCCCGCATTTTCTTTACTTTCGTCTATACCTTTGTAGGTTGCTAATTTGTCGATCTTCTTGCATCTTACAGATCCGTCGCGCCTGCTTTCAAAGATCTATAGACCCGTGCATTCATCAGGTTTGTTACTACCGTCTGCTGTGTTTTTTTTCTATCTAGGAAGCTTCTATCTGATACCTATATTCCTTTTGCTTTTTTTTTCTCTTTTTGCTTTCATTTTGCAGTCATCAGGTTTGTTACTACCGTCTGCTGTGCTTTTTTTCTATCTAGACAACTTCCATCTGATACCTATATTCCTTTTGCTTTTTTTCTCTTTTTGCTTTCATTTTTTTTGCTTCCAGTTCAGTTTCGTACAATGGACACCGTTTTTATAGTTATGCATTCCTTTCCTATCATGTCTGTATTAAATTTTGTCTATCTTCTTGCATCTTACAGATCCGCCGCGCCTGCTTTCAAAGATCTATAGTCTTTCAAAGATCTAAAGTCTCATTTCGGTAGTTGAACCCGTGCAGTCATCAGGTTTGTTACTACCGTCTGCTGTGCTTTTTTTTTCTATCTAGGAAACTTCCATCTGATACCTATATTCCTTTTGATTTTTTTCTCTTTTTGCTTTCATTTTTTTGCTTCCAGTTCAGTTTCGTGCAATGGACACCATTTTTATAGTTATGCATTCCTTTCCTATCATGTCTGTATTAAATTCGCGATAGCAGTTAACTTGATGTTCATTTATTACCTATATACCTTCAGTATTCAAAGCTTATTATTGCTTTCGCTCATCCTGAGAATATGCTTGCTACTTCAGCACTGTCTGCGTTCGCTGGGTTTCGCAGTGATTCCATCGCTCTTTACTTCGTAGCAAAGGACTTCGGCTATCCTCTTCTGGTACGTCTTATTCTCGCCTTTTGTTGTATGTATTTCCTATTTAGTCGCCTTTTTTTATTATTCAATTTTTTTACCAATCTTTATACATCAATCTATAGATATCGTATTTTTTTTAAAATTTGTGTAAACGCTCATCGATAAAAGATGTAGCAGACTTCTTTTGTAAGAACGTCTTACCTATTTTTATGTCAGTCGCTAATCGTATATTTAATATTCCGTTTAGTAGTACCTTTTACTCATCTGAATCAGGCGTATATTCCATTACAGATATATACCAGTTCTTCTCATTAGCCTATATGTTTTTCCTCTTATCTCTAGATGTCTTTACCTCGCCCTACTAACTCTCTAGGATACCTGCTTCATTTATCAGACCTAGATCAAACAGTGATACATATTTTTTTTCTTATAGATTAGCTGTTGGTGTCTGACTGCGCCTGTATATGTTATAACTATATTCTTAACGCACTTCTCAGCCTTATCTTTCGTTTCTTCATACACACATATGTTTCCACTTATTTAGTTTGATACTTCTTTTTATCCTCATATATCTTCCCTTATTTTACATCCCTTTTTTACTTAGATGCCCTAATGGAAACCTCCTTATCGATACTGCCATGCAAGCGAAAAAGTATGCTCTATTTACATTACACTACGCTCTTACATTTACCTTTTTTAACAATCGAAAAAAATTTAGACAAGATCTCCTATAAACAGGAGATGGATACTTCCCTATTACAGACCCTTCTGATGCAACGAGGAACCGTGCACAACGTAGTCGCATAATAGCCTCACGTCGCACCAACCATTTAGGTACTTGCTTTCTCTTCTGTTCGGTATAGTGTTTTTCTATAATAATATTCTTTCCTTTTTCGCCTCTCCCATTTCTGTTTTCTTACTTCACTGATTATATATTTTACCTTCTTACCTACATTCTCAGATCCTACAAGTGATCTGCTTTTGTCGCTTGACTCCTCGCATTCACCAAACAACTATGTATCTTCTTTAAAAGATGTTTTCATTTTTTCCTTATACATGATTTCATTCCTTTTTTTTCAGAATGTCTCTTATTATACGTTCATCTCTCTTTCCTTCTATCTTTAGCATCTTACTCAGGAAGATCATGCTATGGTTCACCAGACTATGAATGTTCGAACTGCCATGCTGTTTTTTGGTTCCAGGAAAGAGTTCGTTCTCTTTCATCTACTAGGCAAAGACGCATGGTCTATAATCTTTGTTGTAAGGGTGGTAGGATCCGAATTCCTCCTTTCCAAAAACCTCCACCCGTTCTAGCTTCTTTAATGAACTTATCTACTAATCATCATTCGAATTCATTCCGCCGTAAGATCAAACAGTACAACTGCCTTTTTGCTTTCACTTCTATGGGAGCCTCTGTTGATCGTTCGTACAATACGGGTGGTGGCCCACTAATATTTAGAATAAATGGCCAAGTACACCATCGAATAGGAACTTTGTTACCTGAACCAGGCTAGCCACCAAAATTCGCTGAGCTTTATATTTATGACACCGACAACGAAGTCATAAATAGAATCCGTGCCTTAGACGCACATGATAGCAAATGATGAAGACCTTGATCCCAACATCGTAGCCTCTCTCATAGACATGCTCAATGAACATAATCCTTTGGTCAAACAATTTAGACTAGCAAGAGATCGCTTACTCGGTTATGAAAATGAGCGACTATATATTCGCATTATTGCTCCTGTTGAAGGCGATACCCCTCAGTATGATTTACCATCAGTTGATCAGCTAGCTGCCCTAATAGTCACTGATTTCTCTCTCTCTAATCCGTCACGTGATATTATTATTCATGATAGATCTTCAGGCCTCCAGCGCATCTCATCATTACACCCCGCTTGATTATACGCCAACTACTACAGCATGTTATTGAAGCTGTTATTATACTTCTCAGAAATCTTAGTCAGACCAATGGCCTATGTAATGGTACACGCTTGATTATACGCCAACTACTACAGCATGTTATTGAAGCTGTTATTATGACCGGCTCACATGCTAAAGACATCGTGTATATTCCTAGGATTGTCCTAACAAATCGAGACCAAAAATGGCCTTTTGTTCTTAAGAGACGCCAGCCTCGTTACTTTGTCTTACGCAATGACCATAAATAAAAGCCAAGGTCAAACACTAGCCTTAGTTGGTCTATACCTTAAAAAGCCTGCCACACCATGGTCGAGTTATATGTGGTCGTTTCGCGCCACCTCCAGAGAGTCCCTAAAATCTTAATTGAAATCGATGATGGAGAGTGTGACTCACACACTAAAAATATCGTATTCAAAGAGATATTCCAATCACTATTATAGGTATAGATCATCTATACTTTCCTTATTCTTTTGTTTACCCTTTCAACAGTTCAGTGCACTGCATCATAGTACTACTCTACATTTTTTTTAGATCATCAGTCTTACCTATTAATACGCGTTATATATTATTAAAGTGTTCAAAATATAAATACGCTTAGCTTCAGATTCGTCTATATTACTACACCTTAAAAGAGTGCCTATACTTAATCTATTTAATACAGCTTCTATCATACCACAGTTCTGCATGTCACTATTGCCCAAAAACTTTTTTAACTCGATCTTTCATTATTCTTTTAGCGACTCAGATGGCACATGCTCTACTCTCCCAGGTAAATCCAAACAGCCGTCAGTGGACTATCTACGTAAGAATCTCACGTCTCTGGCACTATCGTCAAGGTAGTGACACAGGCCCAATTGATCATACTGACTTGGTCCTTATTGATGAACAGGTACTTCTACCATCTTTTTACCCTCAAAACTCTTTCTTACACAACTCTCATTTTTTTCACTCATTCAGTACAGTCAAATAAAAGAGCTAATTAACGTGCTTAATTCTTATGCAGGGAAATCACATCTATGCTGAAATTCCAATGGACCATGTAGAAAGATTCAAAGACCGTCTACACGAAGGGAAAGTATATACGCTTGCAAAATTCATCGTTAGCCAACCCAAAAAAGCATTCAAACCGGTTCGAGCATCGTTTATGATCTGGTTTACAAGGCATACCTCTATTGAAGAAAAACAAGATGTGCGAGATGATTTCCCAAAATGGACATATAATCCAGCTCCAATCACGCAGATTCCACCACCTAGCAATTCACCTGAATACTTTGTCGGTAAGTGTTTCTAATATTGTACAGTTTCCTTACCCCTATTCAACCAGATCAGTTTTGCATATCCCAAAAATCCAAAATAGTATACGAGCTTAATAGATCATACCCTTTTTTAGCTCATTTCATGCTGCCAATCCAGACTTCTACATTCTAATATAATTTATTGCTGCATAATAGATATTCTAGGAGTTATCTCTGCAATTACTGAAATAGAACATATCCAAACTGCATCACGACCAGAGCCTTCGCTAAAAAGAACAGTCTACATTCGTGATGCCAGGTATATATGTCTCCACAACTAAAACAAAATTTTTCTAACAGCTATTACCCCTTTCAGTGTATAACTAGAGATTTCTCCTGTCTACACAAACAGTGACCACGAAATCAAACTAGATATGTGGGGTGAATGTGCCACAAGATTCGATCCCAGCAACATACAGTCAATCGGTGAAAAAGAGCCTATCATAGCAATATTTGTTGGTACTTTATCTAAAACGTTTAAAGGTAAAATAGAGAAGAAAAACATGTCCTATGCTTACCGTACTACTGTCATTTTTACCTCCTTAACATATGCTTACAATAATGGTGTCACTTTACTCCTTATCAGAGTCTAATACTGAGAAGATTATTTCTTTGGGACATACGCAGGTCAACCAACATTAAGCGGAAACACAGCTTGCAGATGGTACATAAACGAAGACATACCAGAAATTAATACACTACGTAACAGGTTTTATTTCTCACTCTTAACAGATAGCAAAATATCCCCTATTCTACATATGCTCTTCCACATATAAATAGTCACTTACATCAGTACCATTTTCCCATTACAGTATTCAGTCTAGGTTCAGTCCACTAAAAACTATAGCAGCCTCTACACAAGAAATTTCTGGGTCAACCAAACAAACTGCTATAGAAGACAAAACTGTTCAAGAACTCCTTGACCTTGACCTCTTTGAATGCGAGGTATACTACTAACAATTGTCAATATTTAATTCCCTCCTTTTTTTTAATGCACAGTAGACACTCTTACTCTTCAACAAATACGTTCTATTGCAGGGCAAGTCCTTTGCATGTACTATTACCGTTACACGACTATCACCAGGCCAACGATGGTGGTTTCCTTCGTGCCTCCTATGTCACAAGACATCAATACCGACTGGCCCGATTTATCACTGCTCTGACCCAAATTGTACATCAACCGATGCAGAACCCAAGTAAATTCCATTATATACAGTTTTAATTTATACTTTCTTCGTACACAGTATTTCATAAACCATAGTTCATCCCTAACATGCACCTATACTATAACAGATATCGCATCTCTCTATTAGCTTCAGATGGCACTGCTGAAGCAGAGTTTGTCCTCTTTGGAAAAATTGGTCAACAACTCATTCAAAAACCCATTCTTCACTTGCTCCGTGCAGACCACCCTATACATGAGGCTATCCACAAAATAGTCGCTGCTGCTCGTGCAACACAAGAAACACCAAGTGCAATTGCCGCGATTGTGACACAAAAATACAGATTCGTTGTATCCATAACCGAGAAAAGCTTCCTTCGCAAACAACCTTCTTTCCAAGTCCATAGAATCACTACTTACTTCGGCAAACAACTCCATTCACCCCTGTTTGACACTACCTACACACCCTCACAGCCAATCAGCTCAAGATATTTAACCTATCCTCAGCAGACCCTTACAACAGATTCACAGATAACAACGTTCCAAGACTACAAACATCAATCATCCACATCAGCAAAACAACAAGAACCTCAAGTCACTACCTTGCAGGTAACAATATAGCTATTCTTTTCTTACCATGCCAAGAATCAAATACATCAATTTTTGCTATTCCTACCTCTCTACGATGAATAGATAAATTGCAATACACATAGAGAAAAAAGGTTTACTACGAAAAAAAAATAACTTTTCTTCTGCAGATTTATTACTTCAAACACATAAGGAAAAAAACTACACTCCATATTTACTCGACTAGCTTTTTTTACCAGAATCGCCTCCATGCTTTTTCCCTACCAAATAGTTCTCAAATATCATTTTTTGTTTTCTTCAACCTAATCCTACAAATTTTAATATTTACATCTATAAGATTGATGATGACCATCCTCAGACAACACCGGCCAAAGACTCAAACAAACAAAGATCAAAAAGGCTTCTTTCAGTATTATACTTCACCACATTACGCTCAAATTTACCACTCGGTCTCGAGATCTAGACAAGACTTTTTACGACTTCACTACTAATTTACTTCAAATCTAATGCAGTGGTAAGGACAGTACTCTAACACAAAATGTTCGAAGAAACCTTTCAACTGATTACGAGGCTTCAGCCAGCCCCATTACTGCAGAGGTATATGGACCAAAAATATTACACAAAATTACGCTTTATATTATCTAAATGAAACCATTCTTCCTGATTTCATAATAATATATACCTTTTATATCAGTTTCCACGCACAAAATTGTCTCCAACAACTACAAATATTCACTTAGAACATCCCTGTAACACAAATAAAATATACATCAGATCTGTTCCTCACACATAGCTAAAAAAAAAATCTACCACCACATAGTTGACGTATTATACATATAGTAACAAACCAGAACTTAAAACAACAAAAAATAACCATGATATGCTTATACAAATACCTGCTATACAATCAACAACAACAAGACCTTTCAGCTACTTACATATACTCCATTATCGCTCTGCTTTTATGTTTTTATATGCTCCTCTTATACCTCTTTTATCTACGACTACAGCACCACAAAAAAATTGAAGCAAGATCTATACCAGCACCAGATCAACCTCCAGCTTTACCAGCTAAAAGGTATATTAGTACCATCTATATTACCAGTAAAAACAGCTACAATTAAAACTATATATATCACTCCGGATTTTGTTGCCTACTATAGAATATCATATTACTGCACTATCTCCAATGACATCTCAGATCACGTTAACAGACATCGCACACAACACTTTAGATTATCCACAAGATTTCGTAAGATTTACTCACAATTTCCTGCAACGCCAGGAATTAACATATTTTCCTTCCTAGAGCTTTGTCACCGCCTGCCCAGAGCGGAAATGAACCAGCAGCAAAAAAAACCCGCTCATCTGCCAAAAAAAATACTGAATGATCTCTCTACTCTCCTCAACAACACCACAACAGGTATACTTCTAAAACATTCAAAGATAAAACTTATATTTTGAGCTAACTGCCACTTCATGCAGGTTTTAAATGAAGCTTTTGCAGCAACCGCAACAAACGCTGCTTTCAAACAACAGCTTGTGCTTTTGTCCAACTTTCTAAACGCTTCTCTATTACTATTGTAAATTACGCCAACCACCTAGCCTAGCTTCCTACTCTGCATAACCTATTCTGTAAACAGTCTCATCTCACCTGAATCCATCACTACCTTGGTTTTGTATATACAGAAAACTTCCACTACTTACGTACTGTGCTCTGTAAACATGTGATACTCGCAGATGTCCACAGGTAGCTTCGGTTTCTAAAAGCATATGCGTTCGCTTCTTCATGCCTGTGATTTGCACATATTTACAACTCACCTGAATACATATATATATAGACATGCTTTTCAGATCAATCCTGCACCTAACGCTATCTTCCTTTTCGTCAACTGCTGCTTATCTACGAAAATACAATCACTCTTTTGTCGCTCGCTACAAAGTGCTTCTTAGATATCCTAACACACCCTTAACACCCGCGCCATGTGGCGCGGGTTATCTTCTAGTCTAAGTAAATTCTGGAGTCTAATCCAAACAGTTTTCAGGGTTGGATCTGTACGAAATATTTACTCTAGAGAACACCAAGTCACCAACCAAAATTCCCACGTTCTTTTTTATTCAGTGATATAAGATCCCAAACAGGGTCTCAATTTTCGTTGAGGTAAATGGAAAGTTGGAAACTGCTGCAGTGTGGTCAACGGTAGCTGGTCAATGATGTGTGCTTGTGTGAACCAAGATTTAAGCAGGTCTAGCTTCAGAGACATGCCTTTGCTCAATAACACTACACAACTAACATGAGTTAAAAATTAATATCATTGTGTCATTGATATATGACCTTATAATCCACGTGCTATCCTCGTATATCCTCGTATTGAATATTACCTTCTAATTTATACATTATTGCGATGTTACCGAACAAAACATCGCGTGAGCACCCTGCGAGGGACATCCAGTAGGCCATATATATCGCAGAAGACACGACGACTGGCTTGTCCAATCTTTGGTCAAGTCATTCCCAACTTTACTACACAGTAAACTTGACGTGGTGTCGTGCTCGGCGCCTCAAGGAAGTGGGATTTGTCTGCCTACCTACTTGTGTATGCATGCTTAATTGTTGATGTTTCATAGCTGTTTGGGTGCAAAATATGACACTAATTTGCTTAATGTTAGGTGAAGCAATATTACTAATTGCATGTTTTCAATACAAGTTTGGGTTCAACTACACACTATTCACGTAGCTTTGGCTGTACTTTTTTGTGCGCTAAAAAATAAGAGACGGTACTTTTTGTGAAATTACAATAGTGGATGCATAAGCGCACACAAATACACACTATTCACGCAGTCTCACGTAGCGCGGCCGCGAGTTTCCCACTACTGAATTCTGAAATTCAATCTAAACACCAGCAAAGATCGGATTTAATATCTTGAGGCACCAAATTAAGTTTATTTTTCAGAGAACACCGAATAAAGTTCATGCTGGATTTTAGTCTAGATAGGATTGAGTATCCGATCGAGGAGCTCGGACAGGCCATGAATGTTTGTTACAGTTAATGGAAATTGCAATGTAGCCGATCAATAATGTCGTGCTTATGGCGAATCGGAGTATCAGACGTCAAAAAATCACATATCTCTCTATAATCTGGCCAGGCCAACCCTACGGAAGGCCATTGACCTGGTCAGTCAGGGTCTACTTCCTGGTGCATTTTGTGGTGCTTATCATCTCTTTTCCACTGCACAATCTCTTTCGGAGCTCCAGCCACACAATATGGATATTTTAAAAAAACAATATTATTTTAATTAATAATTACAAAATGAAATAGTTATTATTATTATTTACAAAAATAACATCCTATCATCATTTAAAATGACGATTTGAATTGGCGACATGATCCATTCTTCAAAATTAAATTAAATTTATAATTTTAATATATCTTTAATTGTCTGTGCTACCGATAATTTTCCAAAAAAAGAAAAGAAAATACGAGGTAGAAAATCACAGATCTCTCCATAATCTGGCCAACCCTACGGAAGGCCATTGACCTGGTCAGTTAAGGTCTACTTGTTGGTGCATTTAGTAGTGCTTTTCATCTCTTTTCCACTACACAATCTCTTTCGGAGCTCGAGCCACACAACATGTAATATTTTTAAAATAATATTATTTTAATTAATAATTACAAAATTAATTAGTCAAAATAAAAAATAAAAAACGGCATCGTTTTGCCATTTGAAATGGCGACACGTTCCCTATCGCCACTGCAAACAGTGAACATGAAGTCTGTCGCTGTTTGAATTGGCGACATGATCCCTTTTCAAAATTAAATTAAATTTATAATGTTTGATATATCTTTAGAGATCACTCCATAATTTGGCCAACCCTACGGAAAGCCATTGACCTAGGTCGGTCAAGGTCTACTTGCTGGTGCATTTAGTGGTGCTTTTCATCTCTTTTCCTCTGCACAATCTCCTTCGGAGCTCCAGCTGCACAACATGGAATTTGTTTTTTGAAATAATATTATTTTAATTAATAATAACAAAATGAAATATTCAAAAAAATTACAAAAAATGACATCCTGTCGCGAGTACATCAACGGCTCTGGCGGCCAAGGTACCCTACAGACGTGAGTAGCCTGAGGGGGTGTCGCGAGAGGGACCGTTCCGAGAAGGTATGTCCCGAGGGGGTGCGGTGTCAGCTAGCTCGCTCCTGGCGCACCATGCAGCTGTGAAGCCCCAACGTAGACCTGACTGCTCTCACCGTGTGAAGGCCCACCGCACGCTCGCTGTAGCGGCAACTCCCGGCCAAACTCGTAGTCCCAAAAGTCTGCTCCCTCCTGCGACCCCAGCTCTTCGTCCGATAGGGGTCTACGACTTATGGAACAACACGTTATGCATGTAAACAAGAAGGAAATGCTGAAATAGTACGTTATGCATGAAAACAACATAGACATACGATTCTTTGCATCGCAATGGACGGGCCAAGATAGTCCTCGCCTAAAGTGCAGACGGTATTGAGGACCTGCCAAAAGAAAATGACGTTAGCAATTAGGGAGTTTGAAATTAACAGCCAAACGCAAGTGTTTTAGGTGTACCTGCGAACTGAGCTAGTGTTGGGGAACTCCTGGCATGGTGCCACGAAGACCCAACTATCATGTTGTAACATCCCAAAGTGCTGTTACCAAAATAAAATAAATAAAGTTATTATTTTATTGGATTTTTTTGAAATTTGAAAGAGTTTGATTGCTTTATTTGAATTTCTGACGTTTTAAAAGTCAAAATTAAAGTTTATTTGAAGTCTTTGAAGTTTTATCTGAGTTGAAGTTGAAAAATAAAATCTAATTATTTTTGTGGAATTTTCTGGAATTTTAAAAGCTTTTTCTCTAATTATTTTAAAGCCAAAATAAATTATGTGCAAAAACTATTACCAATTATAAGTTGGAATTGTTTTATTAAGTTCAAAATAATTCTAGGAATTTTTGTGAATTTTTCTAGAATTTTTGGACTCTATTTGCTATTTTCTAAAAATCTATTTGATTAGTTGTTTAATCTTAATTAATTCCGAAAAAAAAATATAATAATAAAAAATTCCCGCGCAGGCACCCCAAATTCCCACGCGGTCAACCCATCCAAATGGTGCTCCAGCCACTAGCACGATTAACTTGGCATGAGCTGCCACCTCTCTTTCTTTCTTTCTTAATTTAGAACACCTCTTTTATTCTTATACTTATTACTTCCTCTCTCTCCCTACAGCCTTCTTCCTCCCGAGGCAATACTATCCAGAAGCAAGTCATTTGTTTTCTTCTTGTCTAAACCGCCATGGCTGCCATCCCATAGCAGCGCCCCACCACCTCGCCGTAGCCACCACCACCGCCACCGCCTCCTCCTCCACCACCACGCCCTCCTCCTCCTCTCTCGGCCGCTTCCTTGCTTGCCCATCTACTACAACCGAGCTTCGAGCTGCATTAATGGCTGCTACCAATACTTTCTCCCCTTCTTCGCACCCGGTGCATTAAAACCAAATCCGTTTGAAGGGGAAGGTCCGCATTAATCTCGTGCATGACCCACGCCCCACCTCCACCAACACCCCCCACGTTCTCCACCTCTCTCCGCGCCCGGTTCGTCCACAATCCCGCAACCATCGCCGCACGATCTCCACATCGCCTCGCCGCCCCGGTGCCCCTCCACCCCTATAAAAGGGAGCACGAGGAGCCCCTCATCTCACTCATTCCCTCCCCCTCACCCACTCCTCCTCCCTTGCTCTCTTTTGGCCGGATTTCGCAAGTATTCGCCGTAGGCCGCCGCCCTTTGTGCCGCCTCTAGCGCCACCGTCAACGACTCCCTAGAGATTCCGACCGCACCGTCAGCATCGTGGCACCAAGTCCTACCCCGTGCTCACCCTTTCGTCGCCGAAGCATCGCCGGAGTACCGTCGCCTCCACGAGCCAAGCCGTGCCGACGTCGTCGTCCTCACCTCCGGCCATCCGTAGACGTTCCTCCACAACCGAGGTGAGCACCGGCATCTCCATCATCCCCTCCCTCCATTCCACCCCCGCCGCCGAACGCCGTTGTTCGCCGGCAACATCGCTATCTAAACCATAGACCAAGCTTCTTCTTTTGTGAATTTAAATGCGCCGTCGAGCTAGCTCGCCACATCGTCTCCACCCATGGATTCGCATCGTCGTGCTCTCACGTGATGCTCTCCTCCTCTCGCCGATGCCGCCATCAAGCATCGCGGCACCAAGACCAAGCCGCAGAGGCCAAGCTTTTGGTTTTCGCTTCGGCCACATGAACGGCTAATAAAGATTTTTCTAGTCATGTGACCATCTTTGTACATACCCCTTTTATTCCTTCCAAAATTTCGTTCTCCCACATACAAGCTCCAAATCTGTTGATTCCTTCACCTAAATTCATCTACTATTTTTAATATTTATTTCATAATTTTTAGATTTTATTTAATTTCCGTTAATTATCTGGTCCATTTTGCGCGTCGTCGCCGCCGCCGAACGACCGTGCGCTTTCCACCCCAACCGAGGTGAGCATTTCATTCCCCACGGTTCCCTCTTCGTTTCGCCACAAACCCCATCTGCTAACTCTTCTCCGTTTACTCGAAACGCCGACGTCCGCCCGCCGAAGGTCTTTTTCGTTGGACTGCGTCGCCATCGAAGATCCTCTGGCCAAGCCGTCTACACCGTTGAGTTTACCTCAACGTGTTCTACGTCGTACTTCCTCTCTATGGCCATAAAGCTTTTTCTTTATTTCCAGTCATCCGAAACCACAATTTCCGATGAATAATATAATTTTCGGAATTATATCATTTCATGTGATTTCCAAACTTCCCGAGGTTCGTTCTCCTTCATACGAACTCCGATTTCGTCGATTCAAATTTCTAAATTCTTATAAAATCAAGATCTAGCTAAATAAACTAAAATTATTTAATTTGGAGTTCATTTGAATTATTATTTGAATTGTTTTTGAATTTGTCGTACTTTCGCGTATAGACTTCGACGATTTCGGAGAGTTAGATCCTTCGGAGGATTTAGAGAGTCAAGACTTCAACGAAGGCAAGTTATACCCTTGACCATATTGCCTCTAGTATTTTAAAGTTATTTAATTCAGTTTTTAAAATTATTATTGCATGCATATTTTTAGTCAATTATTTTAATGCCCTGTTTAAATGCTTAGTTATTCCAATTGTTATTGTATGGCCAATTTTGAATATTGAAATGTCATCCCTTTGTCACCATAGATAAATTGTTTGGAAATGCTTAGACCATGATTTTGATTTTAGGAGGATTTAGCCAAACCATTACAAAATTGTTTAAAATTAAATCTATGGTATTGTTTTACCATAGAGAATTTGTAAAGATTGTTTTTACTTAAATAAAATCAAAATGGATTTGGTCTTGGGCGGATTGGTTGCTTGGTTGGTGCAGGGTATGCACGGGCTCACTCGGGTAGGGTTGAGACCCATGGGTTTGTGATTGCCGCCCAAGCCATATGAGGACCGGTCTTTGAGCCGCATCTTGCTATGCCTCACCGTACAATCACATGTCTCCAGAATAGGACGTGGGATCTGGCTGATTAATTTGTGGAGTTCCATCGCAGTTTATCCTGTCTGTACGTGGGTGGTCTTTCATGGCCTGTCTTTCATGACTATTTTATTCCCACCTGGCGCAAGAGGGGGCCCTGAACCTGTGGATGGTTAGTCCAAAGGGGGCGAAACCTTAGCGAGGCTGGACTGCGGTGGAAGGATGCATTGTAAAGGCCTTGTCATGAACTCTAGACTTCTTACCTTCGGCAGTGAAAGGTGACATTGATGGATGCCGAACAAACTAGAGGAATCATGTCATGTGGGTAAAGTGTACAACCTCTGCAGAGAGTAGAAACTATTTGAATAGCCGTCATGATCATGGACATGCTAGCAAAGCCACTCGAAGTTAGACTTGTTTTTGGTTTTAAAAGTGATTTCAATGAAGTTTTCGTGATGGTTAGTCCTGTGGGAAAATTGGGCAGTTAGCCATTGTGATAGGAGGGTATCCTTCACCATTGAAATATGGAGGTTATCCATACTATAAAATTTTCATTTAAAAATCTGATTTTAGATATAGTATAAAAAGGGCCTTGGAAATTATTATGATTATTTAAAATTGAAAATGCTGCTTTATGCAAATAAACCCTGCCAATACCCCTTGTTTACCTTATGTATGCATTCAATCTGTTACTTGACGGGTGTAACTTGCGAGCACGGTGGTTGTGCTCATACTTGCTTTATGCAAACAAATTTTAGAGGAGAAGAACTTCACCATCGCAGGATCTCGACGACTAGGCCGCTACCCGATCGATTGCTGTGGCGATTAATCGACACTACTACACCTTCTTCGTCTTCCGCTGTGTTCTTTATTGTTGGCTTGTAAGCCTCTTTTGTAATAAACTCTGATTTACTATTAATGCAATACGAGATATGTTTATGTTATCATTTTTGTAACTGTGTACACTGGAAATCCTGGACTGGTGTATGAACACAGAGGGTTCGGGATCTTTCGCTCCCAGGTCCGACACACGTTTGGGTGAAGTGTGTGGGGCGTGTCGCATAGTGGCTCACCCTGTAGGGATACAGGTAGGCTATGATAGCTACAAATCAAAAATTTCTACCACGCAAACTAGGAAGCCAAGCAAGTAAATGATCACAGATCGTTACCACCAGACGCGTAGAGCAGCGGAAGAAGAGTTGGAGCAGCCTGGTCCAACGTAGCACACGTCGATGTAGTGGTCGTAGTTGATTGTCCAACATCGATCACGTCGATGTAGTTGTCGTAGTCGATCGTCTCCTCCAGCAACCTCTGCAGTTCCTTGTGAAGATTGCGGATCGTCCTCAAGCGCAACAGTCGCAGTAGCACCTCTACAGTATCCACACGTCTAGGGAAGGAACAACCGTACGTTGGTGTACTAGCACCAAGTCGCACGGCAGAGCTCTCAGGAAGATGGCGGCTAGGGTTTCGGTAGAGTAAAACTTACCTCCCAAACAGCCTCATGCATCTCCTTATATAATGCTCGTCACAGATCCTATCCGAACACGTTTGATGAATCGTATCTGTACTGGTTTGTTCCAACTCGTTAAGTGTGTGACCCATTAGGTTTATGCGTAATCGGTTGTGACTCGGAAACACTTTTCGACCATGAGTCGTAGCGGTTCCTAGCAGAACATAGCGATTCCCGAATACACACAAATTAGATCGGACGAACCTTGATGCAATATGATCTACGACCAAGTCCTCATCACTTAGGACCAGGTCCTATCTTTATACGACCAGTTCGTATTTGGTCACGACCAGTTCGTAACTCCTTACGACCAGGTTACGACCACTCTGTGATTACGTTCGACCAGTCTACGACTAGCTCGTATCTCTATATGACCAGTTCGTAACTGATTGAACTAAGCGACCTACTCGTGTATTCTCCGTTTGCCTCATGATGTCTGGTTGAACTCCAGGTGAGATATTGTGTCATCCATGGACTGTTCAATACTTTCTCGATCAGGTGTTGGATAACTTCACGTGGTCGAACACTTCGACCACTAGTGGCATGGCCATGCACTTTCTTTATCCGACCACAACGAGGGGCCCAGAGACATCTCTCCTGTTATGTTAGGAGGGGCAAATCCCATATCCAACCAGTCACATTCCTCTGCATGTTTCATAGCATACCCGAAAGTTACCTTTATAACTACCCAGTTACGGTATAGCATTTGGCAACCCCTAAGAGTGCTATTACACATGTAGGAAACCATGCTGATCTCAAGTCTAAGGATTATACATCATCATTACTTGAGACCAACTAACGACGCATAGAATCATAACAATCTTAATAGTGTCTCAAGGTGGGTCTAATCCAACATCATGTTCTCTAACATGTGTCCATATTATTGGTTTGATATCTCTATATCCATGACCTGTGAAATATAGTCATCAACCAATACATATGCTAGTCTATTCATATGTGTCCTCATATATTTCCGACCAGGGAACGTTTTAAGAATAATCATCGCAGAAATATAGAGTTTCACAATCAAGTCACATACTTGATAATAAATATTAACAATATTATTCTAGGAACAAGATAACATATTATCCAATATTATGAACATAATGAAATACAATCATCTCTATGATTGCCTCTAGGGCATATTTCCAGCACACCCGTCCACAAACAGCTCGATCCGCCATATCCCTCGGCCTGCGGCACGACGTAAGCTAGATGGCTCGCCTCGTTCTCTCCACGAACTGGTCCATGAGCTCTCTGATCTCCTGTGTCATCATGCTAAAGCACTCCCCAAGCGTCCGAGTACGCACGGAGGTCGCCATCTCATTCATCTCCCATAAGAGATTGTTCTTTAAACATGCGTAGGAAATAAGAAGTATGGACCGTTCAATATGTACCGCACGATGGAATGTGAAGTCCGGCAGGGTATTGTACGTGTCGGTCATCATGACCTTGTGGCGTTGTGGGTTGTCCATGACCCTGACGCAACGAGCCCTCGTTCGAGTGGAGTACTACTCGATATACTACTCGTATGTCCCAGGGTCGTTGGGAGCAGTCTCCCGGTGCATGTCTGCCAAGGCGTGGAGCCACTACCCAACCCAATGGGCCATCTTCTCAGTCCAAGAAGTTGTACCAGCTACTCCATTCCTGGTGTACCTGTGGAAGACGAAATGATAAATTCGTAAGTCCGTAAGGGAAAGGCTACAACAGACATAAAACGTGAACTTACCCATTAACGTTCGGCGGCACTTGTGGCCCCCATGGCACTGGGAAATCATGTCATAGATCAAACTGGTGCAACACCTGGTGCACGTGGTACTCCTCCACGAAGATGTCGTGCACCAAGAATTTCCGCGTGTACCAATACTGCCAGTCTCGCGTGCACTGGATGGACAAGCCTCGGGGTGCATGCGCTGACACCCCTGTTGGCTGTGTACGCTGTCCAAATGACGCGGTCATCCGTCAACTGATCGAACATCACAATGTAGTCTGGGTAGAACGTGTGCATAGTGATCGGAGTGAAGGTGACCTATAGAATAGAACAACAAAAACTTAGCACGTGCAATTGAATTAAATTACAAAAAAGACTAAAGGTTCAAAAAACATACCAGTCGGTGACACCACACGGTATCCATGGTCGACCAGTCCACGGGGTCAGCGGCAGCGTACATCGTGTCGGTGTAGGCACCGAAGTCCAGCTGTGGTCATCCAATCTAAAAACGCTCGAAGGACCACAAAAAAGAAGCAGCGGAGATCCAGAGAGTACGGAGCTATCCCGAACCCGGTGGAACGCACTGGATAGGCCGTGGTACATCGCACACAACACCGTTAGGCCCCAGGCGTACGACAGGATCATGTCCACCTCCACGTCTGCCAGCTCTCGTGCAAAGCGGATCATGTGCTTATCCACGCTGTCGTCGTGGGACCCTAGGAACATGACCCACCCGAAGAGCCACAACAAGTATACCTCGAAGTACCTCCTCACTATGTACTCGAGTGCGTCCGGTCCCAGGGCAGCCGGTTGAAAGAAGACAGGGATACATCACTAAGTTGAACAAAGGAATTGAAGCAGAAACGCAAAGGTTATAAATTCTTATGTCGAATTAGTTGATCCACTTCAGCGTCGGCCTGTGCGTATTGGAGAACTCCCTGTGGCTGACGTTGGCCGACAACAACCCCTAGAACCTCGCGAGGATCTCCATGCGCCACGTATTCGTGACGTTGTACGTTGCCATGGGGAAGCCCGTGTAGGGCAACCTAGTCAGGTAGCCCACGTCTTGAAGCGTTGGCGTCATCTCCCCGCACGGAAGGTGGAACGTATGTGTGTTCGGCCTCCACTGGTCAACCAGCACCGTCAGAAGGCACTAGTCGTACGAAAACTGTCTCGACGTAGACACCCTAGCGGAGATGTCCTCCTCGTCCTCCCATGTCGCCTCCACCATTCTAGCTAGTGGAAGGAGGCCTGTCACTCTCAACCTATGTTGAAAGGATTAAGAACATATGTGAGTCCACCCACACAAGTCAGATCGAAATTTAGTACACGAAGGTCATGACTATATGTACCACGGAACCCAACGTGGGTCCACCCTCTATGTTCTCATGGGCGTGCACAGCCGCAACGCGCCAAGCTTAAT
The DNA here is from genome assembly GCA_036346405.1 of Phyllostachys edulis. Taxonomy (NCBI): domain Eukaryota; kingdom Viridiplantae; phylum Streptophyta; class Magnoliopsida; order Poales; family Poaceae; genus Phyllostachys; species Phyllostachys edulis. The sequence goes on along the minus strand of CM070547.1, from coordinate 32,969,545 downwards.
GGGCTGCTCTCCCTCCTGCAGGAGGATGGTACTGAGGCGACTACGGTGAGTCGCGTCAATGGCTTGGCCAAACAACTCGTACGGCCACTGCACAGCGTCTCCTAGGACCGCCATACCTGAAATTTAAGATGGGACATATTTAAAAGATTATCTTGGCATATACAAAATATTTACCATGCAAAAATGAGAACAAAATTGAAGCGTGGAATATTTTTATCAGGCTCTACACACCCTATTTAGCTACTTTAGAATTTTTACAGAATTTTTAGAGTCGTCTTGCTATTTTCACAGTTTAAAAGGTATTCTCGGTATATATAAAATATTTACCATGCAAAAATGAGAACAAAATTGAAGCTGGCAACATTGAGTGCTTCAAGTGCAAGGGCGAAGGTCATATGAAGAATGATTGTCCAAACATGAAGATGGTGTTGCTTACACATGACGGCTATGCAATGGAGAGTGACAACGATGATTCTAAACCTTCGGATGAATCTGAGAAGCAAGAGCCAATCATTTATTATCCAGAACAAGGTGTTAGCTTGATGGCTCAAAGAGTGCAAAGTGATAACACCGTTATTGTTGGAAAAGGACAGCGACATCATATCTTTCAAACTAACTGCAAGATCCACTACTACAAAAAGCCTAATATTGGACGCCTCATCACAGACGGTTGACCAAAACCGTCTGTATTAAAGACAATCACAGACGGTTTTGGTTAGTGACCGTCTATGTTTCTTTCTGCGCTAAGAACCGTCTGTGAAGAGGTAATATCACATACGGTTCATTTTTAAAACCGTCTGTGTTACTTCACAGATGGTTCTGAATAAGAACCGTTTGTGATATTACCAAATATCATAGATGGTTCTTGTTCAGAACTGTCTGTGATACTTCACAAACGGTTTTTAACATGAACCGTCTGACTTCCCGCCCTCTTCACAGATGGTTTGTATTAAAAACCGTCTATGATAATCTCATTTATTGCAGACCTTGCCCTGACAGATCGATCTGTCTTAAATTCTGCTTTCTGTTCTCGTTCTTCTTCTGGAGGTGGGGCTTTGAGACGATTTGGTGAAAGGATACTGCGCAGATTTGGTAATTTGTTCTTGACTATAAATTTGTTCCTTGCATTATATTCTAGATCTAGATTGGGAAAGAGAGAACTGAAGACAGGGTTTAGATCTAGCTTTCTATGCTATTTTGCAAGTGTTGTATGGCTAGCTTCTTGCCATCTGAAGTTGGGCATGGGCTATCTATAATGTGTTTGTGATGAACAACGTGCCCCTAGGGTGCATTAGTGTTTTTTCAGTTCATTAGAAATACATATTTCAAATGACATATCAAAAGTTGCATCTATAGTATACTAATTAATTAATTCAATATTTAACACCAAATTGTTATATGCATCGTGTAAATGGACCGAAGCTGGATGTACGCTGGCAGCCATGTGAGTGAAGAGTACATTAATGGCGTGTCTGCTTTTACAAGAGCTGCTGAGGAGGATATGTTGAATAAGGGGGTGGAATATATGTACTGTCCATGCATTGACTGTGAGAATCTGAAGATGTTTAAGAACCGAGCGCAAATCGAAGCACACTTGATTCGAAGGGGTTTCAAAAAGGGCTATACACGTTGGACCAGTCACGGTGAAGAGCATATTATACAGGAAGGTAGTAATAACGACATTGCCGACGAAGTCAACGATATGCCGCCAGATGATGTCGATTGTGGTTTCGATTCGGATAGGCTGCACGATAACAATCTAGATCAGATGCTTCACGATGCAGAAGAGAACCGTTATGAGAGGGAGTATGATAAATTCCAGGGCTTGATGGAGGACTCAAAGAAACCTTTGTTCCCAGGCTGCAAGTCAGAATACACAAGGTTGTCATCCGTGCTTGAACTGCTAAAATTGAAGGCAAGCAACGGTTGGTCCGACAAGAGTTTCACAGCGTTATTAGGTCTCTTAGCGGATATGCTTCCAGAGGGAAACGAGCTGCCCAAAACCACTTACAAAGCCAAGAAGGTTCTTTGTCCATTGGGAATGGAAGTAGAAAGAATACATGCATGTCTGAATGACTGTATCCTCTACCGTAACGAGTATGCAAACAAGCATGTATATTCGGTGTGCAACGCATCCCGATACAAGCGTAAGAATCAATTAGATGATGGTGAGAGAATCGAGGTGAAGAAAGGACCTCCTGTCAAGGTGGCGTGGTATCGTCCTGTAATTCCCCGTTTGAAGCGATTTTTTGCGAACCCAAAGGATGCAAAACTACTGCATTGGCACTCGGAGGAGCGTAAGAATGACAGAAAGCTAAGACACCCTGCTGATTCCGCTCAGTGGAGAAACATCGATAGGAGGTTTGCAGACTTCGGTGCGGAACCGAGGAATATAAGGTTTGGATTGAGTATAGATGGAATGAATCCTTTCGGTAACATAAGCAGCCAACATAGCACTTGGCCCGTGACTCTTTGTATCTACAACCTTCCTCCTTGGTTGTGTATAAAGCTGAAGTATATTTTGCTGTCGATACTTATCCAAGGGCCGAAGCAACCTGGAAATGATATTGATGTGTACCTAGCACCATTGATGGAAGACCTAAAAATACTATGGATTGAAGGGGTACAGGTATGGGATGCGTACAAATGAGAGAACTTCACTTTACGCTCCTTGTTGTTTTGCACTATAAATGATTATCCTGTCTTTGCCAACTTGTCCAGCCAAAGTACAAAAGGGGCCAAAGCATGTACTCACTGCTTAGATGATACCGAGAGTGTGTGGCTGAAACACTCACGCAAAACCGTATACATGCGTCACCATAGTTTCCTTCGGAGGGCTCACCCATACCCTAGGATGAAGAAACAATTCGATGGGAAGAAGGAGGACAGTTCAGCTCTAAGGTATTTAAGCGGAAAAGAGGTCTATGACAGGGTTAAGGATTTAGATGTTGTGCTCAGAAAGAGACGTAAATCGAGGACTCGTGAGAAAAACATCTAGAAGAAGAGATCAATATTTTGGGACTTTCCTTATTGGGAGCACCTAGAAGTTCGCCACTACATCGACGTCATGCATGTAGAGAAGAATGTATGTGACAGCTTGATTGGTCTCTTACTGAACATTCGTGATAAAACAAAGGATGGTGTCAACGCATGGCTTGACTTGGTTGATATGGACATCAAACCTGAGTTAGCACCGACAAAGACCGATAAAGGATGAACGTACCTTTCCCCTGCTTGTTACACTCTGTCCAAGGCCGAGAGAAATGAACTGTGCCAGTGCTTACATGGTGTGAAAGTTCCGTTCAGTTACTCCGCCAACATGAAGAAACTTGTTTCAATGGAAGATTTGAAGTTAATTGGCATTAGGTCTCATGATTGTCATGTGCTGATGACACAAATGATTCCTATTGCAATTAGAAGTATTTTGCCGATCAAGATCCGAGAGACAATCATGAGGTTGTGTTATTTCTTTAACACAATTGCTCAGAAGGTCATCGATCCCGAAGGACTAGATGCTCTGTAGGATGAGGTGGTGACGACTCTATGTGATCTTGAGTTGTATTTCCCTCCGTCGTTTTTCGATATCATGGTCCATCTCATTGTTCACATTGTGAGGGAGATAAAGATGTGTGGGCCCATGTTCCTACGTAGCATGTACCCGTTCGAGAGGTTCATGGGAATTCTCAAGTCCTATGTACGGAATCGATCTCGGCCGGAGGGCAGCATCGTCGAATGTTATGCAACCGAAGAGGTCATTGAGTTCTGCGTCGATTACATGGCTCAGGTTGAACCGATAGGTGTGCCTAGATCTCGCCATGAGGGGAGGCTCGAGGGTATCGGGATCATCAGAAGGAAAGCAATCATTATGCTCAAGTTCATTTCACAGTCTTACAACACATGACTGAAGTGTCCCCGTATATCGACCAACACAAGGACGTGCTTCGGCAACAGAATCTGGAGCGACTGGATATTTGGATCACGAGATAGCACAACAGTCGGTTCAACCAATGGTTGAAGGAGCGACTCGCTAGGAGCTCGTCAAGTGATATGCTGACATGGTTGGCAAAAGGGCCAATATTTACAGTTGTGACATGGCGAGGATACGACATAAATGGGTACACATTCTATACGCATGCTCAGGATATAAAGAGCACTAACCGAGCAAATGGTTATGCGATAGATGCGTTCAAGATGCCGATGGTGAGGAGCTCCTACTATGGGCTCATTGAGGAGATATGGGATCTCGACTACGTGCTTTTCAAGATCCCCCTGTTTCGGTGTAGTTGGGTTTATCTCCCACAAGTGAAGGTCGATAAGTACGACGTCACTACCATGGACCTCGAACGTGTCGGATACAAAGACGAACCATTTGTACTCGCTAACCAAGTTGTTCAAGTCTTCTATGTAACCGACCAGGCAAATAAGAAGCACCACGTAGTTCTCCATGGAAAAAGGAGGATTGTCAGAGTTGAGAATGTAGTGGACGAGGAAGAATACACAAGTTGCCTCCTTTCGGAAATGGCATAAGGGTCGAGGAAGAACAACGTGACAAAACTAGCTATATACGCGTCGATCATCATGAATGGCTAATTTTTAAAGATTGAACAATGTGTGTATATGTACATATTCTGAATGTTTAATTTTAGTTCATTTGAGTTTATTGATTTGTATTGTGAAATGGATATGCTTTGTTTCTGAAATGAATGTGCATTGGATGTATACATGTACTTGTTGTGTTTCTGCTTGTTTCAGAGGGCATGGCTAGCATTTCCTGAGGCTGGCCAATAAACAGAACTAGATTTACCAATACAAATGAATATCACAGCCGGTTTCATCTACAAACCATCTATGATAATATATTACAGACAGTTTCATCTACAAACCGTTTGTGATACACAACTATCACAGACGGTTATTTATTGGAACCGTCTGTGATACACAATCTATCACAGACAGTTATTTATTAGAACCGTCCGTGATACACAATATATCACAGATAGTTATTTATTGGAACCGTTTGTGATATTATCAGCTATCATAGACGGTTCTATTTTAGAACTGTTTGTGATATAAGTCCAATCCTATTTATATTCGGACTCTAGGGTTTGCCCACTTCCCCCACTCAAATGATTAAGTTTCTCAACTCTCTCAACTATCCATCCTCCCCCGAGCCCGTCGCCGTCGTCCTCGACGCCGCCTCCTCCTCGAGCCCGGCATGCCTCCTCCCCCAAGACCGCCGCCTCCTCCCCGAGCACGAGTACGCGTTGCCTCTTCCTCCCTCGAGCCCGCCTCCTCCTCCCCAAGCACTAGCATGCGTCACCTCCTCCTCCCCCGAGCCCAACATGCCTCCCATTCGACGCCGCCCTACTGCTCCGGTATTGCTCCCTTCTTGTCCTTCTCCTCGACGCCCAAAGGTAACTGATGCTGAGTTGCCGACCCCGATGCCCCTTTCCCTCACTCTTTCTATCAATAATTTGTGATGATGTCATGGTCCTCATGGACTCATGATAATTGCGCTGGTATCTGGTTCAAACACTGAGTAGTATGAGGTGTTGTACTTGTTTTAAGAATTTGTATTTATTCTAGTCAGTGATTCATATGGTATTTGTTTTGATACTACTACATACTAGACTATATTGCAATGTAGTGTGGTGGGCTTGACATTGTAAGCCCCCTGAATCAGATCCGTTTCAAGCCAAGTGATTGCACCGGAAGCACAACACTTCACATGAAACGAAAGCGATTTCGAGTGCCCGGATATGTGTCTCGTGTTAGCTCCCAAGGATCAGTGGCTAACATACACATATCTAAACACGGCATTGCATCACATTCATACTCAATTAATCAACTGAAGTCTTTCATTATTACAACATAAAAAAATAGAATCTTATGGTCCAATTTTGCATAAGAGGGCCGACCGACCAAATTTAATCATAACACAAATAAATCGCAGCGAAAGATAAACTTAGAAATAAAAGAGAACGAGCAGAATTGGCATGCCCAAACCCACAAGCAACCAACTGGGGTTAAAGTCGTAGCATCTGAAGTACTTAACTCAATTTGAACAACTTCTCACCTGCAACATGGACAATGCAACTGAGTACAAAAATGTACTCGCAAGACTTACGAATAGCAACATATAATAAATGCATTCAAGTGTCAAAGGAAGGCTTACATGGTTCATTTTCAGCATAAAGCAAGTTTTTCATTGAGATAAACGATATAGATTCAAATTGCCATTTGTAAAACATTTAGAAAACTTATATAATTAGTAGGTAATCCCAAATTCATGATCAACAACAGTAGATACTCCAAATATAATCAACACACGAACTTCCAGTTTGTGACACAATTCATTCCTTAACAAATCAACACGTGAACATCCAATTCGTGATAACATTTCAGATCTGAACAAACTAACACAATGACATAACATTTCCAACCATAACCCAAATCAAATTTCCCATAAGCTAACTGTGCATGCTTTCCCACAAGTGATGTCTATGACCGGGGACACGGCTATTCGAATAGATTTAGTTCTCTGCAGAGTTGTACAGCTTTACCAACATGATATGCATACCTCTCAATGTCGGCCAATGCACTCTTCCTTTGGATTGTGACTGAGATAGCATAACGAGGCCGTTAGAATATCATGTCCTAACTATCAAACCACCCGAGGAAGCAACACCATGGCCGAAAGTCGCTTATCGTCACCATGGGTGTACCCGTTGTGTAAGTAAGCCCCTTGCGCAACAATCCGGCATATGCAAAAGACCCTTAAGGGCAAGTAAGACGAAACTTAACATGCCCCACTAGATTGACAAGAGAACCATTAAACATTAACAACAACAATTGCTAATCCAATTGTGTTTTGATAACTAACACATAACAAATTATTAAGCCAAGCCATCGCCCATAAACCCGATGTGTGGTTGCACGTAAGACTTGGTTCATCACACCATAGATCGGTCCTTAATTACTCAGACGGGGTTACATAAATCCAGGACAACCTCTCTTTATCACCCTATCACCCGTCCAAGTCCAACGCACAACAGCAACCCACCCAACAAGTCCACAACACCAGATTCGAAGATCTGGATGCAATCCTCAATATCAACATAATCCAATACATATAATCCTCAAATTTCATCAAGATTCGATTCAATCCATCGGCCGATGGACTAGCTCCATCAACAGTTTTCGACTACAACTACTAGCATGACTAAGCACCGTTCTACAAATTAGCAAACAATCACATATAACATATAGCCTTAATCATTCAAGGTAAAAGGGTAATCAACATTCAAAGAAAGGCCAATGCAGCAAGAGGATATAACTAATTCTACCCAATTGACATACAAGTATTTGAAATTAAGCAATGCATAGAATACTTGAAAATCAACATAGATAGTTTTCAAAATTAATAGGAGCAACATGCATCAAAGGAAAGAACTGCTTGCCTTTTCTATGGATGGTCCATGTGCTGCTAAGTACCACTCTTGATCACACTCGAACCTTCGTAAACTATCGAACAAACGAGAACATCGAATAAGAACAATAACACCGAAAACATCCAAAAATTCAATATCATCCAAAATGTATGAAATTTATACAGTAGGTAGGCTATGATTTTAAATAAATTTATGTGAAATAATTATTCCATTTGGAGTTACTATGTGAAAGTTATAGCAGTTTGAAAATCAGTTTTTGAAAAAATGCTGAAAAATAGAGCTCGGTTACTATTCATCCAAAATTAATTATTTGCCGAAAATTTGTAGAATAGTGGTGAGAAAAAGGATTACATAGATAAATAGAGAATAAAAATATAAAACCAAAATAACTTGGTTTAACTCATTTGGAGTTCATAAGAATTTTCTACGAATTTTTAAAAATAAAAGAGTTTTAAGTGTAAAAATAGTTCTTTTCTGAAATTTCTTCCACATTAAAATACTTTTTAAACTTGGGCTAACCTAGCCTCTGTCATAATCAAAGTAGCCTATCCAACCACACAATGCCCGGATTCACGATCTTTCAACTATAAACCTATCTGATAATTGTACGAAATCCACCGACTTAAGGGCATAAGACCATATCTAAATCCATCAATTGATCTTCACTATGCTATTTAAGCTAATAATAACTATCTAACTCTACTAGTACTAGTCTCATCTAGGCAATTTATATTCGTATACACCCAAAATTTCCACCGACCGAGGTTTAAAAGACTAACCAACACCTAATGAGCTTTACAATTTAATAACACATCCAACATCTAACGGCTCACTAATCGATCAACTCATATCCATACCACCGAACTTAGTCGTGAACAACCTCTATCAATCCAATCATATATGTGCCTCTACGATCAACTAATAATATTTTATCTACTAATCCAATTAAGGGTACAAATCTATCAACTCGGCACATAGGACTTAACTACTACTTACATGGTAATCCAAATATTTATTCGCAATCAAATCATCCATTCTACCATCACCCAAATCTAGTATAAATTACTTGCAAAGCTATTACTTAAGACATCCCATCAATTTACTCATGATTAAATAAATCACCTGATTCAATCTCCATATCTCCAAAAATATCATCACAAGAGCTATCCATCACGTAATAATTCATAAAATCCTTATGCATCCTAACTCCAAAAATTACTAATCCAACGTGAGGAAAAAACCTACAATTAATTTATCATCTAAGATCACCACAATTTTGCATGCAACTCCAAAATAATATCATCCAATCAATTGATCCAATGTATATTTAATTTAGCATCCACCGACCAATAATACAGCTAAACCACTACAATGATCTAATCAATCGCATCCCTCAATATAACATCACAAGATCACACACAAGCACAATTAGGAGTTTAGGACAAACCGGAGAGTTATACCGGTCTTAGGTTACCAAAATATTTTTACAATTAAACAAGCATAAATAGATGCCATGCTCAAGACTAATATGCAACATGCACAAGTAAATATCGTAAATGCGGTTTGACACTAAAGATTTTTACCACGGCACTAGACGTGTGAAATATCACCGAACATCTTCTCGGGTCCGTGTCCACTGTAGTCGTCGCCGAGCTCGTCCGCGTCCACCGTAGTCGTCGCTGAGCTCGTCCACATCCGCGTAGTCGTCGCCGAACGCATCTGCGTCCGCATCCGCGTCCGGCTTCTCGTCCATGTCCGCCATCCTGATGCCACCGCATACGCCATGCCATCGCTTCGACACCGCCGTGCCTCGCTCGCCCCCCACGCCGTTGTCTTCGGTGCTCAGCTCACCCGCGGTCTTCCTCACCTTGTTGCTGCCATTACTCTCGGCCACACCCACGGAGCCGTTGGATAGCGCCTCGGCCAAATGCCGCTAACCGGGCCACCATCGGGCCAACCCCACCACGTGCCGCTGCAGCACCTCGTCTTGCTCGGGCCGCCACTCCCATGCATAGGCGCCACGCTACTGCATGTACGCAACGCCTCACCTCGCTGCTGCGCCGAGTGCCGCTACTCCATCGGCCTCGCCTCCTCGTCTCTGTCACCCCGGTTCTGCGCCGCTGCCGTCTCCGCGCCCAAGCTCCGGCCGTCGCACTGGGCAGAGCCTCGGCACCTCCGCGCCGCACGATGGGCCGCACCGGGTCACCATGCCTAGCTCGGCCATGATACCGCGCAGCGGCTGCATGCTGGCCGCCATGCCGTGCTCTAGGCCACGCCGCTGCAGCGCCTTGCCATGTCGGCTTCTCTGCTACTGGGATGTCGTCGCAGCTCCACGTTGCCTGCATGCATGCATGCTCCTCGGCTTGCTTGCTGCTGCCGGCGCTTGGAGCTACCACTGGAATTGTGCTACGCTACATCGTCTCGGCCACCTTGCCGTGCCTCCGCTGCTCCGCCATCGCATGCCGTCACCTGACCGCACCCTCGGCTCGATAGCCGGCGCCGTGCTGTTTGGCCGCGCAGCCAAGCCGCTGCTGGCCAGCACCAACGATCTACTGCATGTGTGTTGCATGCATGCAGTGTGCGTGCATGCACTACTGCTACTGCTTGCTCGGCTGAACTGCAGGAGCCACTCGGCTACTGCCGCCAGCCATGGAGCTGTCACTGCCGGGTCGGCGCCAAGCCGCTCCAGCTGCTGGCCATCCACCGGACCGCCGCTGCAGCAGCTATCGGCCGTGTGCAAGCAGCGCGTCGGCTCCCCCTTGCCGCCTGGCCACCAGCGCCTCCTCTTCATCTGCTGCAACGAGCTTCCCCCCACTGCTCCTCCTCCTTTTCTTCAAAATGCTCAAGCAAACATGCATGTGAAAACTAATTACAGAATTGGAATGCTCTTGAGATGTGGAACGCTACCATATAACATGCAAGGATTGATTTTGTGTTTTTGACAAAGATTGAAAGGAGAGATGGTGTGGGATGAACATGTGTTCTTGGTCTGTGTTCTGGGAAGAATAAGTAGTAGCGTGGAGAAAGAAGATGGCAGTGAGAAGAAATGAAATGGGTGGTGGGATGCTGTGTTGGGAATAAAGAATGGGATGGAGCCTTTACTCAGTCCGTGTGGGGAGAAAAAGGCAGAGAGCTGTTCAGTTGGGGCAAGGAAATGGCAGTGGCATGCTAGGCTTTACTCAGCACCTCCAAGGTCTTGACTTGGCTGGCCATTTGTTTGAGGGTGTTGTGTCAGCATGGCTGGGCAAGTTGATGCATCTCGATTTCCTTGCCTTGGGTGGGAATGGCCTTGTTGGTCCGATCCCTGCTGCACTTGGCAACCTCACTTGGCTAGGTGTCCTGGAAGTGAGATGGCAATGTGTGAGTATATGGAAAAGAGAAATGGTAGTGCAAGGCATGGTTCGGCTGTGTACTAAAGAAATGGGCAGTGAGAGATAAATAAAAGAAGGGAAGATGGCAGTGAAGTGTTCAGTTGTTGGGAGAATAAAAAAAAAGACAGAGAGCAATAAGGGCCTTGGTGGGAGAAAGGGCATGGCAGGGGAATCACATGAAAAGCAGTGCGGTTCTTCCGCCTTTTCTCCAACTCGCTCCAACGACCTTGTATGCAAGAACTAACCACTAAAATGGAACGCTCTCGAGACGACGATTACAGTGGTATAACATGCATTGCACGATTCTTGATTTTTGGTGGTGATTGTGAGGAGAGAAGTTGAGGAATAGAATGGACACACAAGCATCTCACCTATGGTCGGTCGGACTGAAAAAGAGCGGCGGTACTAATGCATGCACCAAGATTTTTGAAATGCATGCGAAAACATGAAATCAAAATAATTTAACTTAAAAGCAGTCTTTCCAACAATTCGATTTAATTTTAAAAGAAATCTTTTACTTAAACATGGAAAATTTTAAAACTCAGTCAAATATTTTAAAATATCACCAAATTAAATATTAACATCTCGATTATGAAAATCGGGGTGTTACAGAGATGAATGCTCTGTGATGATAATAGTCTTGTGTTGAAATTGTTTTGATAACCGGGTTTGAACTTGAGATCTAATTGGAATGCTTACTCTACCTCTGAGAGCAATATAAAAGTGTTAAATCTTAGCTTTATGCTGATTTCATTTGTTCACATGATGTTTGTGTTGAGCATATTATTCCTTTTAAATGACTTGGAGGATTTACATGTTTATATATCAATTATGTCATTGTATTGGTCCGAATTTCTTCCCTACATATCCCAATTATTTATTAATTGGTGTGTATACCCATACACATAGAGATCGAATCTTACGATAATATGTTCATGCGTGTCAGAACTTCTATTTCTTGTGAAGATGTCTTCCGCCCATTCTTCGTCATCGTCGCCTCATGTGTCTGATGCACCATCCTCTGGAATATCGTCCAAGCACGGTAGAGGAATATCGAAAAGGCCCGGGGCCGACTTACCATCACAGAGGTCGATGAGTCTGGGACCCCTATCAATCCACGCCGAGTAGCGTCCGTATTACGGAGAACAGTCGGAATAGTTGCACGGGAACAGGTAAACATCACATACGATTCATGGAAGGACTTGACCAAAGCTTAGAAAGATGAGCTGCTGAAGGATATTTTCAAATCGTTCGAGATCCTGGAACAACACCGAGACTCCGTGCGATGACACGCGTTGCTACAAGCGTGCAAAGCGTGGAAGAACTTTAAGAGCACGCTTGTCAAGAACTACGTGGAGAAGGATCTGAGGCCCTTCCACAAGTATTTGTTCCTGGAAGAGTACTAGGAAGACTTTGTGGCGAAGAAGACGACAGATGAGTTTAGGAGTGAAAGTGCGACGCACAGGGCCCTTTAGGCAAAAAACACGCACCCCCATAGACTCGGCACCGCTGGGTATGCAGGTAAACTCCTGCAATGGAGGGATCAGGACTAGTAGGCAAACCTTTCGAATGCCTCCCCACCATTTGCCGAGATCCCTTATGAGCGCGCCTGACAGTGGCTAAGAGCGAGGTTAGCTGTCGTGTCTTTAGGGACCATCTCCTTTCCAAACCCCGTAGATGAGGAAGTGTCCCAGCGTTTGGTAAGATATCGAACTACATAGTTTGTAATTACTCCATAACTTCATTGAAAGTGAAATGACATGTCGGGCTATTGTAGGGAATGCTGAGTGCACAATCTTCCCAAGGCTCATTCCAGGCAGTCAAGGAGAGAGATATGCTCTCCGAAGCCCTGGGAAACAAGGAGCATTCAGGTCGCACGAGAGGCCTTGGTCTTTATGTTCCATGGAAATATGGATTCGCACAGGACTCCGGGTCATACCAGAGTAGGAAGAGAGCCAAAGCTGAGCGCGATACAAAGCTACGAGAGGAGATTCATGAATCTCTCAGAGATGAGATCACTGAATCCATCAGAGATGAGATCGATGATCACGTCAAAGTTGAGACACGACGGCAGATGGAGTGCCTTGAGGAAAGGCTTAAGGAAAATCAGTTGCAAGCCCCTGCCCCCACTGTGCTAGCTAGCCCCCCCTAAACTTCTGAGTAGTTGCGCGTCCAACCCTAACCCTACCCCAAAAGACGATGACAGATTTCCTGTCAATGATATCCTGGTAATAATTATTATCTCTGGCATGCTCGATCCATTGATAGGCCTATTGGAGTAGCTAATTTTGCATCATTATGTAGGTGACGATGAAGTGCAAGCTCCAGTGAGATATGCCTCCATTCCTCTAGATGTTGCTTGGGGTCAGGTGTATCCATCCGGTGTCGGGGCTTTGGTGCACGGTGTAAATCCAACGCTGGGTTTCGCAAAAGTGAATGTGGACGGTGTTTATGCTAATTTCACGGTCGTCCCACTGCAGATTCCCCCAAATGACGAGGTCATGACTATAGGGCAAGTCATTGGAACATTCATTCAGTGGCTCAAGAGGGACACCTTCCTGGAGCTATCTACTCCGGTGTCAATTTCACGGGAATGTCCTACAACGGTGTCAAGTCCACGGGAGCTACCAGCACCAGAGCCGCAAGGGCCTGGTGCATCACATGCATCTACACCTCGTGCTCAGTCGACTCTTGTAAAGTCGACCTCTAAAATGCGAGGCAGCAAGGGCAAATCAAAGATGATCGACTCCTGTTCTGATATCCCCTTCTTGTCGTTGGCCTAGAAATTCGTACTAGGCGAGCCGTTGGTCGATAATATAGAGCGCCACCCTACCCTAGGAATGGCTTGCACGAGATTGCATACATGGTACATGGAACAGGCCAACAATAAGGATGAACAATGGTGCTTGGGTGTCACCATCAAGTTCAAGAAGGATCATCTTAAACACGAATGTCAAGACTGTGTCTTCATGGTGACCTTCGACGACTTGTTCTTTCTCTTCAACCTCGGTGCCCTCGACGTCTTAGTCATGCGATGCTGGGTACTGTAAGTGTGTACAATCACGATCAACGTTCGTGTAATGCCGATAAATGTTATATATAACTCCTTGCTTTTGTGTGTGTGTGTGTGTATATGTATATATACATGATTTGTGAAGCCGAAGTAAGGAATTCACCGGTAGGTTTTCTCAATCCACACTTGGTCTCCCACAAACCATCACGGAGAATGCAAAATTCGTCGAGGATTACATGACAGAGTCATTGCTGGCTCACCATGACAAGGAATTCATACTTTTGCCCTACAACCAGAAGTAAGTGCTGCACTAGTGGCTATACTTGTTGATTTGTACTTTATAAGCAACATGAACTTAGGATTAATGACCATGGCGACATACTTGTGTAGGTTCCACTGGATTCTAATTGTAATTATACCAAAACGGAACAAGGTAACATACCTAGATTCCCTAAAGAGGGCCACACACGACTTCACAATTGTCCGAGAATTAATCGACAGGTAAACACATTTCCTCCATAGATAACTCTATTATACAGTCTTTCCTTCCTTTGCAATGGCTAAGGCTAAGGCTAAGTTCTTGGAATCACGTAGGTCGTTCAGGATGTACTTTGCAAAAGGAGGGATATGCAAGGGAGGGATCCTGTGACACGATTTAAAATTCGTGGTATTCGCTAGTACACATTAATCCTACATAACACTTCGTAATAATACCTCTCGAACTAACAATTCTATTTTTGCAGTGCCACTAGCAGCCGCCGCCTTACGACCTCTGTGGATACTATGTTTGCCACAACATGGAACTACTCGTCGGTTCCGCGATAACCAATGATCCCCAGGTTTGTTAATCTTGCAATCATTATTTCATACTTACCAATTTATATAAGCACGAATTTAATCTTTCTAGTGACAGGTTGCGAGCATCGCTACAATTGCGTTGGAACAGGGCCAGCTCATAAAGATTCTTGAACCGTGAGGTCATAAATCCAGATGGGAAGTTCCACAATTTAGATTGAACTTAATGGTACATGTGTGTAAATGTACATGAATGGTTAATATTGATTTCTGAATTGGATGTGCTTGTTTCTGAAATGAATATGAATTAGATGTGCTTGTTTCTGAAATGAACGTGAATTGGATTTCAGCTTGTTTCAGAGGGCATGGCTAGCATTTCCTGAGGCTAGCCAATAAACAGAAATAGATTTAGCAATACAAAAGAATATCACAGATGGTTTGTTGATGACTATCACAGGCGGTTTGTAGATGAAACCGTCTGTGATAGCTGATGTATCACAGACGGTTCGAAAACCATCTGTGATGACCTCATGTCATGACTGACTCATAAACTCAGACAGCTCACGAAACCGTCTGTGATGACCTTTTTGAACCATCTGTGATTACCTTTTCTGTAGTAGTGATCAAAGAAAAGGTATGTACACTGATCTTTGACAACGGGAGTACAAGCGACATGATTGGTAAAGATGTGGTGGATTCGCTCTCACTATCCACATGGAGGCATCCTAAACCATATTACATCCAATGGCTCAACAATGTCGGCAAAGTCAAGATCACATAGAAGGTGAGATTGCCACTTACTATTGATGGCTATGTTGATAAGGTGGAGTGTGATGTGGTACCTATGCATGTTAGTCATATTCTATTGGGATGTCCATGACAATTTGATCTGAATGCTACACATCATGGACAGTCCAACCAATACACTTGCATGCACAAGGGAAAATTCCATGCTTTGCTGTCCAAGACCAATGAAATAAATCAACAGTGATTTAGTTGTGGTTAGCAAAAAGAAGGCCGTGTAGACTACACTAAAACCGATGACGGTTTTGCTTCAAGAAGGGGGAGGATGATGAGGCCGTAGGTGCATCTACTAAAGTGGTAAATATCTCTAAGTTGCAATTTTGTGCTAAACCTCAAGTTGAGCCTATTTTGCATCAAAGGGGAAAGAAACAGGAACTAGGTTCGGCTAAGAGGTTGGAGAGGGAGGTAGGCCGAAGGGGGAGCTTGAGTATGCATGGGAAGCAGGTGGTGCATGAGCCAAGCACTAGTCATGGTGAAAGGCATGCAGTGCATGAGGGAAGCCCTAGTCCGAAAGAACCTAGTCGATGAGGAGAAAAGCCTAGGCATGCGCATGTACATGAAAAGCATGTGGCACATGGGAAGACACAAGGACCGAGTGCTTTCCATATTGGAAAGTTTGCAAGAGAATTCGACCAAGAAAAGATAAAGGTGCCAAATTCAAACTCAATTCTGAAATCAATGCATTTCAACCTGAGAATTCGAAATGGATTTGGATTGGAGCAATTCCAATTTAGGCATTTCTTTAAAAGATAAATTAATTTTGAAATTGCTTGTATAGGATAGTTTAATTTATTTTCAGCAATTAGAGTAGCTTAAATTTTGAATTAAAGTAGGAGTTTGCAACAGGAGTTGATTTTGGACTACTGTTCATGTGGTACTATTCACCGAATCAGATTGTTGTTCATGTGGTTGTAACACCCTAGTTTTCGGAGTCTTTTTGAATTTTCAAAATAAAAAGAACCATTTTGTTTTGATGAGAATTCAAAACTTAACTTGAGATTTTAAAAAGAGCTTTAACAGGACTAAATAAAACTTCAACTAAATCAGTTCGGCTTCTGTTCGAGTTTGTTGGAGTTCTTCCTTTTCTTTGTTTGTTCTGTGCTCTCCTTCGGCCCGTTCTCCTTTTTTCTTTGGGCCACCTCCCTTTGTCTGGATCTAAGGGTTCATACCTCCCTTCATTTGGATCTAAGGGTCCAGATCTCCCTTCTGGTTCAGATATCTCTCTAGTCTAGACCTCCGTCAGACCTCTTTGTTGGTTTGAATCTCTTTTCAGGGTTTAGACCTCCTTTTGATCTAAACCACCTTCTCTGTTTAGACCTCCTTGTGTTCTAGACCTCCTTCTCCATTTGAATCTTCCCTTGGTTTTGACCTCCCCTTTGGGTCACGACCACCCTCGAGGTGTTCCAAGCTCGGGTTTGTGTTTCAAACATCCTTGAACTTTAAAATTCAATTTGTGTTGAATTCCCCCTTCGTTTGGACCTCCCCATGTTCATTTGGACCTCCTTGTGTCCATCTGAAGCTCCTTTGGACTTCCCTCGTATTCACTCGGCTTTCGCTCCTCCACGCCTCTTCCTCTCTGTCACTCCTCTCCTTTGCTTCCATCTTGACCGTGGAGACCTCCTCCGTGTTGGTCTTGACCGTCGAGATCTCCTTTGCTTCCATCTTGACCGTTAAGACCTCCCCTGTGTTGGTCTTGACCGTCGAGATCTCCTTTGCTTCCATCTTGACTGTTGAGACCTCCCCCGTGTTGGTCTTGACCATCGAGATCTCTTTTGATTCCATCTTGACCGTTGAGACCTCCCCCGTATTGGTCTTGACCGTCGAGATCTCCTTTGGTTTCATCTTGACCGACAGGACCACTCTCGGGTTCATCCTGATCGTTGAGACCTCCCTTTGTTCTCATCTTGGCCGTCAGGACCACCCTTGGGTTCGTCCTGGCCATCCAGATCTCCTCTGATTCCATTGTGACCGTCAAGACCTCCCTCGGGTTCATCCTGACCGTCGAGATCTCCTTTTGATTTCATCTGAATCGTTCAGGATCTCCTTTGAGTTCATCTTTACCGTTGAGACCTCCCTTGATCTATCTCCTCCATTGGATCCTCCTCTTCGTTGGATCTCCCTTTTTCTTTGCGTGGTCCGATCCAACGCCGCACCTTTCCCCTCTCGCGGGATCGGACGACTCTATTCCATTGCACTCTTTTTCTTTGTCCTTTGGACCTCCTTGCCTTTTGGGCCTCCGTATGGTCTTTTTGAAAAGACCACCCTTCATGGTCTTTTGCAAAGACCACCCTCTGTGGGTCTTTTGCAAATACCACCCTCCAGGGGCGCGACCTCCCCTTGAGGCCGCGACCTCCTCCTGTTTTGTCGTTTAGCCGCGACCTCCTTCTCTTTTGTTGTGTTGCCGTGACCTCCTTTGGTCGGAGCTTCTGTGTGGTCTTTTGTGAAGACCACCCTTCTCGGTCTTTTTGCAAAGACCACCCTCTAATCAAGACCATCCCCTGGTCTTTTTGCAAAGACCACCTTGCGGCCACGACCTCCCCTTGAGGTTGCGACCTCCCCTTTTCTCGTTGGTCACGACCTCTCCTTGGTTTGACCCCCTATTCTGAGTGTTGACCGGCCCCACTAGTCAGCCTCGCTCACCTCCTTTTTCCCTTTAATCGCGGCGCTAATCTCGCTGAAGTCCCCAGGTATGCACTCACCGGAGTCTTCGGGCATTAAATGTGTTGCATCACATTAAATGCCACCTCACCGTTTTGTTCCCTCCCCGCTTGTTCCGTCGTATCTCCGGTCAACTGTCTGCGCACGTCTGAGCGTACCTTGCCCTGTTGCTCACCTACCTTGTACTCGCATGTGCCCTTGGAACTCTCGGCAACTCTGGCTATATAAGCTAGAGCAGCTCTCCATCTTTACTCTTTTTCCTCATTTCAGCTCTCAGGCCCCTCCGATCAGTTCTTGGACCTCCCTCCAAACTGTCGGATCTTCCTCAACCAGCTTCTTGGATCTCCTCCAAACCGTGGAAGCCTCTCTGTTGGTTTTGTTTTGGTGTTTTGTTGGAGTTCATTTGGATCTTACTTGAATTTTATTTGAGTTGCTCTGTTTTCTCCCGTGTAGACTGTGAAGGCACTGAAGAGCCCGAGTTCTTTGAGGAAGAAGAAGACACTCAAGCCTTCGAGCAAAGCAAGTTACACCCTTGACCATGTTGCACCCATTATTTCAAATTATCTATGTACTGTTTCAAGTGTTACTGCATGCTTATTTCAATTCAAGTATTTCAATCCCTGTTTTAACTTTGCAGTTACTCCTAATTCCGTTGTACAACCAATCTTGATTATTGAATTGATCACCCCTTGTCACCGTAGTAAAAGCTAGTTGGTACATTAGTATGAACTAGCATGTCTTGCAAAATTTGATGCTTAGTCATGCTTAGACCAAAATCTTAGTTTGGGAGTTTTACTGCCAAATGACCAATGTTGTCTAAAATGTTTTAATCCATGACATTGGGTTGTCATGGTAAATTGCAAATGTTTTTTAAAAGAAAAGATAAAGGAAAATTGATTTAGACTTGGGCGAATTGGTTGTTCGGATGGGTGCATGTTCATGCACGGGATCGTCCATTTCTATGGACGAGGCCCAGGGTTCAGTGGAAGTCGTCCAAGTCAGTTAAGGACCGGTCTTCGAGTGTATTTTGCCATGCCTCACCGTGCAACCACATGTCCTGTGTGGGCAGGACCTGGCTGACTAATTTGTAAAGTTCCATCACGGTTGATCCTGTTGAGCAGTGGGTAGTGTTTTATGGCTTATCATGTTATGACCAATGTTAGTCCCACTTGGCGCAAGAGGGGGCCCCTATGAACTCTGTTGGGTTTCTATCCACAGGGGGGCAAAACCTTAGCGAGGGTGGACTGTGGTGGAATGATGCATTGTAAAGACCTTGTCATGAGTTCTAGATCACTTACCTTCGGCAGTGAGTGGTGGTATCGATGGATGCCAAGCAAACTAGAGAAATCATGTCGTGTGGGTAAAGCTGTACACCTCTACAGAGCGTCAATCTATTCGAATAGACGTGTCCACGGATATGGACATGCTGGCAAAGCTGCTCCAAGTTATATGTTGGTTTTCGTTTCTAAATGGCTTTGTTAAACTGGTTTTGGATCTCTATCCAAATGGGTTTTTGGGCGGGAGCCTTGTGATAGGAGGGTATCCTTCACTACTTGTTGATGAATGTTATCCAACTATAAAATTGTTTTAGAAAAATGAATTTTAGATATTGTATATTTGCTTTGGAACTTATTACCCGTAATTGGAAATAAATATGGCTTTATGCAAAGACAACCCTATAAGCCTTCCTTTGTGATATGCATGTATGCATATCATTCTGTTATTTAACGGGTGTAACTTGCGAGCACAGTTGTTGTGCTCATTCTTGCTTGATTTGATAATTGAGCAGGAGAGGACTTCTATGACGAAGATGAGGACTAGATCAATTAGGCAACGCCCTCCAGCCGTTTGCCTATGGTGTAACAGGTGGACCCATTACTTTGTCTCCGCTGTGTATTTTGCTTTCGCTAGCTTGTAAGCCTCCCTTGTAATCAACTCTTTTGTTGTAAATAAAGTTTGCGTTGATCTATGCTGCCACTATTGTGTGCTGTGTGAGCTAGCCATTGATCCTTAGGACTAGTTCGGAACACAGAGGGCTTGGGGCTTTTCCAAGTCTCACGACCTCCTCGGGTTTGGTCTTCTGACCACCCTTGAGTTGGGTAGTAACACTTGGGGACATCCTGGGTCCTAAGACCTCCTCGGGTCGGGACTCCAGACCTCCAAGTGGTCCTGCTAGACCTCCTGGGTGGTCCTGAAGGCCCTCTCGAGCGATCCTACAGGACTTCCTGGGAGGTCCTGGTGGACTTTCCTGGAGGTCTTGGAGGACCTCTCGGGTGCCCCAGGTTGGGTCGTTACAGTGGTATTGTTCACCAAATGGGATTACTGTTCGCACGCTTGTACTATTCATCAACCCTATATATTCAAGGGTAGACCCCATTGTAAGCAAGTTTGAAGTTTGAGTTTAAGAAAACATAGAAAAATCATATGTTTACGTGGCGCATAATGAGTACATGTGTTTCAAAAATTCTCATCTAGGGTTTTGTGATTGTATGAATATTGGTGGGTAGCCTTTTTTCCAAAATCCGTGATTCCTTGTAGGTCAACTCACCAATTCATGGCATCCTCAATTACTCACGGTTTGATGTTGTTCTTTGAGTTTGTTTTATTTCTCTCTTCGGATTAATTTAACACCAACCAAGTATCATTACTTGCTTTAGAGATACACTTATTCTTCTTTTTGCTGAACCAAAAAGGAGGAAAGCTAAGACTTTGTTTCGATCAAGATTGAAATTCAAGTACCGTGAAAGGTTTAGCCACGTTACGCGTCACCCGTATCACTTTGTTTGTCATGTGATTGAAAACATTCAACCCGAATATTCGTTGCTTTGTGCATAGGAAGTATCTAAGTAAATTCTGGAGTCTAATCCAAACACCTTTCAGGACTGGATCTGGACGAAATATTTACTCTAGAGAACACAAGTCACCAACCATAGGTCCCACGTTGTGGCGACCCAACCCTAGGGCACCCGAGAGGACCTCCTAGGACCAAACCTAGGACGTCCCTTAGGACCTCCCAGGAGGTCGGGTGGCACCTCCCGAGGCTCGGGTAGGATCTGCCCCCGGTAGTACCCATCGAGACCCTGTCAGGACCTCTCTGGATTACCACTGAGGGAAGTGGGAGTCACGGGGAGATCCCCAACTGCCACGGCCAACACAGGAGAGGTCGCAGGACCTGACTTGAGGAGGTCGTGAGGCTTGGGGGATCACTCTGTGATTCCCAGCGTGAACTGAGCTAGTCCCAAGGATCTTAAGCTAGCTCTTCACAGCAAACAAGAATGGTAACATCCACGACAAAGACTTTATTTACAACATAACCAAGGAGTTGTTTACAAAAGGTGGCCTTGGGCCAAAAGCAAGCTTACAAAAGAGCAAAGATGAGGTCCATCCACTATACCACGTGCAAAATGGTGGAGGGCACAACCTACTCGTCTGGTCCTCCTCTTCTCCACTGTTGTCTTCTCCTGATAAGATTTTGCATTGAGCAAGAGTGAGCACTACCACTGTGCTCGCAAGTCACACCCGTGGGTTAACAGAAATGACATGCATACATGGATATACAACAGAGGGCATAATATGGTTGCTTTGCATAAAGCCAAGTTTCTTTCAATTACAATTACTAAGTTCCAAAGCAGGTGTTTAATAGAAAAAAATCCATTTTATAAATTTGATTTTCAGTTGGATAGCATTCATCAATAAATTGGTGAAGGATGCCCTCCTGCACAAGGCTCCCTGCCCAACCCATGGGATGGAAATCCCAAAACAGTTTATTACACATTTTTAGAAACACAAAACCAACATCTAACTCTGAGTGGCCGCTGCCAGCATGTCCATGACCGCGGACACGGCTATTCGAATAGATTTACACTCGATCGAGGATGTGCACTTTACCCACACGACATGAGTTCCTCTAGTTTATTCGGCATCCGTCGATGCCACCTCTCACTACCAAAGGTAAGAGGTCTAGAGTTCATGACAAAGCCTTTAAAATGCATTGTTCCACCACAGCCTCTCCTTGCTAAGGTTTCGCCTCCTTTGGATTCACTCATGATCTGGGCCCCTCTTGCACCAAGGGGAACATAGGTCATAAAAGACCACCGCCATAGAAGACCTCCCACTCCTCCAACTGGATTAACTGCGGTGGAAGTTCTGCAATTTACTTAGCTAGGTCCCACGCCCCATACTGGAGTCATGTGGTTGCACGGTTTTGGCATAGCCCATCATAGGCCTAGCATTGGCGGCTCAAAGACCGGTCCTCAACTGACTTGGGCGACAATCACAAACCCTTGGACCTCCACCTTTACTAGGATAGAGTCCGTGCATTAACCTTGCACCAACCAAGCAACCAATTCGCCCAAATCCAAATCAGTTTTCATTTCCTTTTTGCTTCCCCAGCAATATTTCCTTACTCCCATGACATCCCAAATGCCATGGTCAAAACATTTTAAACAATAGTTGGTCATGAAGGTAAAGATTTTTCCCAAATCAAATGCTTTTGGTCTAAGCCGCCTAAGCATATGTTTTCACAATTGCTCTGGTTCACACTAATGTATTAACCGTGTTTTGTCTAAGGTGACAACAGAGTTGATTCAATGTCAAGTTGGCCATATGAAGGAATTTGGGCATAACTATGTGTTTTAAAGACAGTATTAAATTATCTTGGTAGAACTAAGCATGCATTATCCTTTGAAATGTAACATAAGTAAATTGAAATATTGGGTGCAATATGATCAAGAGCATGACTTGCCTTGCTCACTTTGTCTTGAGAGTCTTCTTCTTCAGTGGTCTCACGCTCCTCAGTGTCCTCACGATCTATACGGGAGAAAGGAGACAACTCAAACCAAATTCCAAATAAAGAGCCAAGAAGAACTTCAAAAGAAACTCTTAAGACTCAATTAACAGAGACCATTCACAGACTCAAATTAGGTTCTTTGGGAGAGGTCTCAACTTCTTTGGAGAGAGATCAAATGAGGAAGGTCCTCGCAGAAACCAGAGGGTGGCGATAGCGAAAGACCAAGATGAAAACGCTTGTGTGAAGTCGGAGGGTGGTCTTTATACAAGAACCATAGAGTTCCACCGAGAATCCCAAGGAAGAGGTCTGAAGGGATATAATCTCTTACGGTGGAGATAAGATCAAGAACGGGTCAGTGCACAAGAGGACTTACCAGTATTAAGGAGGAGGTGAGGAGTTGAAGGGGAGGTCGAAGGCAATCTGGGCAATTAGGGTCAATGCCCAAGCTCCTGATGAACCTCAAATGGTGAAAGTGCGATGAAGGTGCTCTGAGGATGCCCTCGGCGAGAAGGCTCTCCAAGAAGCCAGCGAGCGTGAGTCAATGTAGAGTGTGGGAAAAAGGTGGCAAAGGAAGGCTCACAGGGCTAGTTATAGTCAAAAGAGTGTAAGGGTCATTTTAATGCGTCGTGACTTGATGAGTATGAGGGTAGGAAAAAGGGTGCGAGAATGTCCCGAAAAAATAGTAAAGGACTTTGTGCACTATTGCGGAGAAGACTAGAAAAGACACCAACAAAGTGTCCTCAAATGACTACATTCAATGGAAGCATCCATTTTCAAAGCTGCATTTAATGCAACAAGACATGCATTAAATGCCCATGGTACTAGTGTGGCGGGAAAACATAAGAATAGGCAAGCCTGGCAGGTGGGGCCAGTCAAATTTAGAACCAACCGGGTCAAAGGAGGAGGTCTGACAGTTGGATCTCCAAAGAGGAGGTCCAACGGCCAAGATTTAGTGCAACCGGGAGGTCCGCATATGGAGGAGAACCTCACCCGCAAGGAGGTCTAGAGCCGTAGGATCAACTCCAGACAGGAGGTCTGAGCGGTTAGGATTTCCAAGGGGAGGTCCTAACGGTGAGATATGTCAAAGACGGGAGGTCTGGATGGTTAAGATCTCCATTGGGGAGGTCTTGACGGTCCAGATGTTCAAGGAAGAGCTCTGGGGGTTAAGAGGCCCTGATATACACAAAGGAGGTCCGGACGTGGGGAGGTCCCAACACACGTGGAGGAGGTCCACGTGACTAAGAGGTCCCGATAACCAAGATCTCATCGAGGAGGTCTGGTGAGGAATCCTTGCAAAGAGGAGGTCTGGACTGTAGGATCTCACCAACGGGAGGTCCTATCGCTTAGGCTCTCAAGAAGGAGGGTTCCACGGCTCAAGGAAGTCTTGAGAGGAGGTCTAAAGGACTAGGTCAACAAGGGAGGTCCTAAACGCTAGGATCTCCACGATGGGAGGTCTGGCGGTGAGGATCTCAATATAGGAGGTCCTAGTGGTTCGAGAGGAGGTCTTGAGGTCGAGCTCCTCGATAAATGAGTAAGGAGGTCAAATGGATGGGGAGGTCCAGAGGGCAGAGGTCGATACGCCTCACGGAGGTCCAAAGGCGTATAAGAGGTCCACTGGAACACAAGGAGGTCTGACCTAAAGAGGTCTCGACATATTGATCGTCAGGGAGCAAAGTCTCGAGTCCCAAGGAGGTCTAAAGTAAGGCCTAAACATGTAGGCACGTCTTAGCCATGAGGTGGTGCAGGCCACACAAGAGGTCCAAACCGATTTCATCACAGAGGAGGTAACAACATGAAGCTTCAACTTCTCCAACAAACCCAACTTTTAATTTACACCAAAATAAAAATAGTTTTATTTTGTTTTACAATTTAAAGGAAAAAGGGTTTGAAATTTCAGGATGTTACAAACCTACCCCCCTTAAAAGAATCTCGACCCCGAGATTCATACAGGATCAGTGAAGAGGTAGGGGTAATTAGCCTTGAGGTCTTCTTCCTTCTCCCATGTAGCTTCACTTTCTGGATGATGACTCCATTGCACCTTGTAGGATCTGATAATCCGGCTCCTGGTAACCCTTTCTGCAACATCCAGAATTTTAATTGGCTACTCCACATAGGTAAGGTCTTCTTGAAGATCAAAATTCTCTAGAGATGTGTGATCCTCTGGCACCCGAATACATTTCCTTAATTGAGATACGTGAAAAACATTGTGCACAGCTGAGAGGGACTCTGGGAGCTCCAATTTATAGGCTACTTCACCAATTCTGTCCATGATCTTGTATGGGCCGGCAAACCTTGGTGCAAGCTTTCCTTTAGTCCGAAATCTTCTAACTCCCCTAAGTGGTGTCACTCTAAGGTATACAAAATCTCCAACCTCAAAGGAAAAATCTCTTCGACGGTTATCAGCATAGCTTTTTTGTCGAGATTGAGCCACTTTCAAACGCTCCTTTATTAGCTTCACCTTGTCTTCAGCCTCTTTAACTAGGTCTGGTCCATAGAGTTGATGTTCTCCAACCTCATCCCATAGGAGGGGTGTTCTACAAGGTCTACCATATAAAGCTTCAAAAGGGGACATTTGTAAACTAGTTTGATAGCTATTATTGTAAGAAAATTCAGCATAAGGTAAGTTCTTGTCCCAACTCTTCCCAAAATCCAAAGCACAAGCCCTGAGCATGTCTTCAAGGACTTGGTTCACCCTTTCGGTTTGCCCATCAGTTTGAGGGTGATAGGCGGTACTAAAATTGAGCTTAGTACCGAGAGCTTCATGTAAGCTTTTCCAAAACCTCGAAGTGAATGCGACCCTCATGCAAACTATTCTTTTGGGCACTCCATGTAAACAGACAATTCTTGCCATGTACAGTTCTGCTAGCTTATCACTCTTATAGGTGGTCTTGACCGGTATGAAATGGGCTACCTTGGTCAACCGGTCAACTACCACCCAAATGGAATCAAAACCCGTTTGGGTGCTAGGCAATCCAGTAATGAAGTCCATGCCTACCTGTTCCCATTTCCATTCAGGGATCGGCAATGGTTGTAACAACCCTGCCGGCCTTTGGTGTTCAGCTTTAACCCTCTGACATACATCACACTGAGAGACATATTTGGCAATATCTTGCTTCATGCTAACCCACCAATACCTTTCTTTGAGGTCTTGATACATCTTGGTGCTGCCCGGATGGATAGAATAAGGTGATCCGTGGGCTTCCACCAAGATGAGCTGCTTGATATCTTGATGATTGGGCACACAAATTCTGTTGCCAAACCACACTATCCCTTGTTCATCTACAGAGAAACCTGGGGCCTTACCTCTCCTCATGTTCTTCTTAATTTCTTGGATGTCTTCATCTTCTCCTTGATGTTCTTTAATTTGGTCCAGAATAGTTGGGCGCACCACTAAGGTATTTACACATCCTTGCTTTACAATTTTCAAGTTGAGGTACTTCAACTCTTCATACAGCTTCGGTTGTTGTTCTTGAACCAACAAGGTATTGCAATAACCTTTTCGGCTCAAGGCATCTGCCACTACATTGGCTTAAGGCATCTGCCACTACATTGGCTTTGCCTGGGTGATAATGAATCCCAAGGTCATAATCTTTAATTAATTCCAACCATCTCCTTTGTCTCAAATTGAGCTCTGGTTGTGTAAAGATGTATTTCAAACTTTTGTGGTGCATGTATATCTCACAAATGATTACCAATAAGGTAGTGGCCTTGATTTTCAAAGCATGCACAATAGTCGCCAACTCTAGATCATGTGTTGGGTAGTTCTCTTCATGAGATCTCAAGCTGTCGAGATGCATATGCTACTACCCTTCCATCTTGCATTAGCACACATCCAAGACCTTGATGAGATGCATCACAAAATACCTCAAAGTCTCTATGGATGTCCAGCAAGACTAGGATTGAGGCCGTGACAAGCCTCTT
Organism: Phyllostachys edulis; assembly: GCA_036346405.1. Lineage (NCBI taxonomy): Eukaryota > Viridiplantae > Streptophyta > Magnoliopsida > Poales > Poaceae > Phyllostachys > Phyllostachys edulis. The sequence goes on along the minus strand of CM070547.1, from coordinate 32,942,743 downwards.
TTTAATTCTGAAAGCTTTGCTCACGGTGGTGGTCCATTCAAATTTCTGCTCCTTTTTCAAGAGCTGGGTGAGAGGTCTAGAAACTTTGGAAAAGCCTTCAATAAACCTTCTATAGTAGCCGACTAGACCAAGGAAACTTCTCACTTGATCCTTTGTCTTGGGAGGTCTCCATTCTAGCACGCTTCTACTTTGGAAGAGTCTCTGACCACTCCTTTGGCGAAATGATGTGACCAAGAAAGGCTACTTGACTTAACCAAAATTCACACTTACTAAACTTGGCGTGAGCTGCTGCTCTCTAAGTCTTCCTAAAACAATCCTAAGGTGGTCTTCATGTTCTTTTTCATTCTTGGAGTAGATGAGGATGTCATCAATAAACACCACCACAAACTTGTCTAGGAAATCCATAAATACTTTATTCATCATGCTCATGAAATAAGTTTGGTGCATTTGTCAACCCAAATGACATTACAGGTGAACTCATATAGTCCATACCTTGTGGTAAAGGCGGTTTTAGGAATGTCTTACGCCCTAATCTTTAATTGATGATACCCAGATCTTAGATCAATTTTAGAGAACACACTTGCTCCTTTTAGTTGGTCAAAGAGGTCATCTATCCTTGGCAGGGGATACTTGTTTTTAATGGTGACCTCATTGAGTGATCTATAGTCTACACACATCCTCGTGCTATTGTCTTTCTTTTTGACAAATAGCACAGGTGCTCCCCATGGTGAAGAACTTGGTCTAATAAACCCTTTGTTCTTTAATTCCTTGATCTGCTTCTTTAACTCTACCAATTCATTCACAGGCATCCTATAAGGCCTTTTTGAGATGGGTGCAGTCCCAGGGACTAAGTCAATTAGAAACGATATATCCCTGTCAGGGGGCATACCAGGTAGCTCTTTAGGGAACACATCCATGTACTCTCTGACCACTGGGAGGTCTTCTATCTTCACTTTCTTCACACTGGTCAGAATAGGTTTTGTGCTAGGGGAGGTCTTGGGCTTATATCCCACTTGTATTCCCTGGTCATTAACAAGTGATATGGACTGGCTAGCACAATCTATTTGCACTTTATTCTTGGCTAACCAATCCATCCCAAGAATCACATCCAAACCTTGAGATTGCAAAACTATTAAATCTGCATGGAATGGCACTCCAGAAATCTCTAAGTTAAGGTCTGGGCAGAGGGTATTAGTCCTCATATCCAAGCCTGGAGCATGAATCAACATAGGGTTAGCTAGAGGAACTATAGATAACCCATACTTCCCCACAAACTTGCTTGAAACAAAAGAATGGGAAGCTCCCGAATCAAATAAAACCAATGCTGGTATGGAGTTGACAAGGAACATACCCAGTACTACTTCAGTCTTGACTTGAGCTTCTTGGTAGTGACATGATTGACCCGCCCTTTGTGAGATCGTTTTGGCTTCACACTTGAGGCGCCTGTCTTTGAGACACCTTGACCAGATCGAGTCAAGGTGCTTGCTGCTTCTTTGGGCACCTACTAGCATAGTGCCCCACCTCATTACAAAAGAAACAAGTCACTCCAGCAGTAAAGGTCGTGGAGGACTTCTTTTGGAACTGACTTCCAGAGGAGGCCTTATGATGGTTTGATTTGCTTGAATGCTGCATTGTGCTGGAGGTCTTTGCAGAAGAGGTCCGAGAGACCTTATGATGGGAGGACTGAGGTTGGGAGGTCTTAGACTTAGGAAAACCTCCAGAGCCAAACCTCTGTGCCGACTTCTTCCTTTTTCGGCCTTCCATCTGTTGGAGCTTACTTTCCTGCCGAATGGCCTTGCTTACAAGTTGATGAAAATCAGAATGCTCCTGAGAAACAAGGTGGACTGAAATTTCATCATTAAGCCCTTCCAAAAAGTGCTCCTGCTTACTTTCATCCGTGGCAACATCTCCTGGGGCATATCTTGCCAATTGATTAAATTTATGCAGATACTCATTCACAGCCCGATTGCCTTGTTTTAAAGTGCGGAATCTGTCCTTTTAAAGACATCACACGGAGGAATGTGGGCACGACGAAAGCTCAGATAAACTCATCCCATGTGATGGCACGGCATCGGCATGAGATTGACTAAAGTTATCCCACCACTCGAGATCTTTGGTCCACTAAGTCGGTGAGAAGCAAAAGAACTCTCTCATGATCATGCATTGCACCATGTCCAATTTCCCTGCCTTGCGCTCGAGCCAATCATCGGCTTCTATTGGCTCGAGGTTTTTGAAAATGTTGGAGGGCGCACCTCATAAATTCTGCAATCTGGACCTTGGAGGAGGTGGAACTTGAGCTTGAGGTGGGCTCTCTTTGCGGCTTGCAAAGACCGAGTGTTGGCAATTGATTGGGACAAGAAACTTATAAGTCGAGCTTGATTTGCCATTATTTGGGCCCAACTAAGACCATCAAGCTGGAGGTGGTGGCGGCTGTGATGTTGGGTCTGCTTGCACGCCATCAACACCTCTATTTTGGTTACTCCATAAAGTTTGGGTTCTCGTGTGCTCCTGCAGACTTGTCTATTTTGGTTGCTTGAACTTCCACTACCATTCCTGGTGGTCACCATTTTGCTAGACTCCAGAGTCTGAGGAAAGAAAAGCAAAGGCTAAGTAAGACTAACCCAAACAACCAACTCAACAAGGAGATCCAACGCAAGGAAAACAGCAAAAAGAACTTTTTCAGAAACTATAGTAATAGAGCATCGTTCTACTCGTTTCTTACCATTTTGAGGGAGTCTTTAAGCACCAAGCCTAACCCGAAAGACCTCTAGTAGAATTTTTCAAAGGTAAGGAGGTCCATTTGGTATTGGAAATCAATGTAAAGAAAGAGACCAGATAAGATCTGAATTAGGGTACGGATGAGTACCATTAATGAGGTAAGAGTAGAGAGATGACCCAGGTAAGAAAGAACATTTTATTCTTCTTGTTTATATAAAATAAACTTTGAAATTCTATGGCAATTCTATTAGGTTGCGACCTGCAGTCAAATGGCTCTGATACCACTCTTGTGGCGACCCAACCCTAGGGCACCCGAGAGGACCTCCCAGGACCAAACCTAGGACGTCCCTTAGGACCTCCCAGGAGGTCGGGTGGCACCTCCCGAGGCTCGGGTAGGATCTGCCCCCGGTAGTACCCATCGAGACCCTGTCAGGACCTCTCTGGATTACCACTGAGGGAAGTGGGAGTCACGGGGAGATCCCCAACTGCCACGGCCAACACAGGAGAGGTCGTAGGACCTGACCTGAGGAGGTCGTGAGGCTTGGGGGATCACTCTGTGATTCCCAGCGTGAACTGAGCTAGTCCCAAGGATCTTAAGCTAGCTCTTCACAGCAAACAAGAATGGTAACATCCACGTCAAAGACTTTATTTACAACATAACCAAGGAGTTGTTTACAAAAGGTGGCCTTGGGCCAAAAGCAAGCTTACAAAAGAGCAAAGACAGAGGTCCATCCACTATACCACAGGCAAAATGGCTGGAGGGCACAACCTACTCGTCCTGGTCCTCCTCTTCTCCGCTGTTGTCTTCTCCTGATAAGATTTTGCATTGAGCAAGAGTGAGCACTACCACTGTGCTCGCAAGTCACACCCGTGGGTTAATGAAAATGACATGCATACATGGATATACAACAGAGGGCATAATATGGTTGCTTTGCATAAAGCCAAGTTTCTTTCAATTACAATTACTAAGTTCCAAAGCGGTGTTTAATAGAAAAAATCCATTTTATAAATTTGATTTTCAGGTTGGATAGCATTCATCAATAAATTGGTGAAGGATACCCTCTGCACAAGGCTCCTGCCCAACCCATGGGATGGAAATCCCAAAACAGTTTATTACACATTTTAGAAACACAAAACCAACATTTAACTCGAGTGGCACGCCAAGATGTCCATGACCGCGACACGGCTATTCAATAGATTTACACTCGATCGAGGATGTGCACTTTACCCACACGACATGAGTTCCTCTAGTTTATCGGCATCCGTCGATGCCACCTCTCACTACCAAAGGTAAGAGGTCTAGAGTTCATGACAAAGCCTTTAAAATGCATTGTTCCACCACACCTCTCCTTGCTAAGGTTTCGACTCCTTTGGATTCACTCATGAGATCTGGGCCCCTCTTGCACCAAGGGGAACATAGGTCATAAAGACCACCGCCATAGAAGACCTCCCACTCCTCCAACTGGATTAATCATGGTGGAAGTTCTGCAATTTACTTAGCTCGGTCCCACGCCCCATACTGGAGTCATGTGGTTGCACGGTTTTGGCATAGCCCATCATAGGCCTAGCATTGGCGGCTCAAAGACCGGTCCTCAACTGACTTGGGCGACAATCACAAACCCTTGGACCTCCACCTTTACCAGGATAGAGTCCGTGCATCAACCTTGCACCAACCAAGCAACCAATTCGCCCAAGTCCAAATCAGTTTTCATTTCCTTTTTGCTTCCCCAATATTTCCTTACTCCCATGACATCCCAAATGCCATGGTCAAAACATTTTAAACAATAGTTGGTCATGAAGGTAAAGATTTTTCCCAAATCAAATGTTTTTGGTCTAAGCCGCCTAAGCATATGTTTTCACAATTGCTCTGGTTCACACTAATGTATTAACCGTGTTTTGTCTAAGGTGACAACAGAGTTGATTCAATGTCAAGTTGGCCATATGAAGGAATTTGGGCATAACTATGTGTTTTAAAGACAGTATTAAATTATCTTGGTAGAACTAAGCATGCATTATCCTTTGAAATGTAACATAAGTAAATTGAAATATTGGGTGCAATATGATCAAGAGTATGACTTGCCTTGCTCACTGCCTTGAGAGTCTTCTTCTTGATGGTCTCACGCTCCTCGGTGTCCTCACGATCTATACGGAGAAAGGAGACAACTCAAACCAAATTCCAAATAAAGAGCCAAGAAGAACTTCAAAAGAAACTCTTAAGACTCAATTAACAGAGACCATTCACAGACTCAAATTAGGTTCTTTGGGAGAGGTCTCAACTTCTTGGAGAGAGATCAAATGAGGAAGGTCCTCGCAGAAACCAGAGGGCGGCGATAGCGAAGACCAAGATGAAAACGCTTGTGTGAAGTCCAGAGGGTGGTCTTTATACAAGAACCATAGAGTTCCACCGAGAATCCCAAGGAAGAGGTCCCGAAGGGATATAGTCTCTTCGGTGGAGATAAGATCAAGAACGGTCAAGGCACAAGAGGACTTACCAAGATAAGGAGGAGGTGAGGAGTTGAAGGGAGGTCGAAGGCAATCTGGGCAATTAGGGTCAATGCCCAAGCTCCTGATGAACCTCAAATGGTGAAAGTGCGATGAAGGTGCTCCTGGGGATGCCCTCGGCAGCAAGGCTCTCCAAGAAGCCACTGAGCGTGAGTCAATGTAGAGTGTGGGAAAAAGGTGGCAAAGGAAGGCTCCTGGGGCTAGTTATAGTCAAAAGAGTGTAAGGGTCATTTTAATGCGTACATGACTTGATGAGTATGATGGTAGGAAAAAGGGTACGAGAATGTCCCAGAAAAATAGTAAAGGACATTGTGCACTATTGCGGGAGAAGACTAGAAAAGACACCAACAGTGTCCTCAAATGACTACATTCAATGGAAGCATCCATTTTCAAAGCTGCATTTAATGCAACAAGACATGCATTAAATGCCCATGGTACTAGTGTGGCGGGAAAACATAAGAATGGGCAAGCCTGGCAGGTGGGGCCAGTCAAATTTAGAACCAACCGGGTCAAAGGAGGAGGTCCTGACAGTTGGATCTCCAAAGAGGAGGTCCAACGGCCAAGATTTAGTGCAACCGGGAGGTCATAAGGCGGAGGAGAACCTCACCAAAGGAGGTCTAGAGCAGAGGATCAACTCCAGACAGGAGGTCTGAGCGGTTAGGATTTCCAAGGGGGTCCTAACAGTCAGATATGTCAAAGAAGGGAGGTCTGGACGGTTAAGATCTCCATTGGGGAGGTCTTGACGGTCCAGATGTTCAAGGAAGAGGTCTGGGGGTTAAGAGGCCCTGATATACACAAAGGAGGTCCGGACGTGGGGAGGTCCCAACACACGTGGAGGAGGTCCATGTGACTAAGAGGTCCTGATAACCAAGATCTCATCGAGGGAGGTCCTGGCTGAGGGAATCCTTGCAAAGAGGAGGTCCTGACTGGTAGGATCTCACCAACAGGGAGGTCCTATCAGTTAGGCTCTCAAGAAGGGAGGGTTCCACGGCTCAAGGAAGTCTTGAGAGGAGGTCTAAAGGACTAGGTCGACAAGGGGAGGTCCTAAACGCTAGGATCTCCACGATGGGAGGTCCTAGCGGTGAGGATCTCAATATAGGAGGTCCTAGTGGTTCGAGAGGAGGTCTTCAGAGGTCAGAGCTCCTACGATAAATGAGTAAGGAGGTCAAATGGATGGGGAGGTCCAGAGGACAGAGGTCGATACGCCTCACGGAGGTCCAAAGGCGTATAAGAGGTCCACTGGAACACAAGGAGGTCCTGACCTAAAGAGGTCTGGACATATTGATACGTCTGAGGGAGCAAAGTCTGAGTCCCAAGGGAGGTCTAAAGTAAAGCCTAAACATGTAAGCACGTCTTAGCCATGAGGTGGTCTGGGCCACACAAGAGGTCCAAACCGATTTCATCACAGAGGAGGTAACAACATGAAGCTTCAACTTCTCCAACAAACCCAACTTTTAATTTACACCAAAATAAAAATAGTTTTATTTTGTTTTACAATTTAAAGAAAAAAGGGTTTGAAATTTCAGGATGTTACACACGTTCTTCCTTATTCAGTTATATAAGATCCCAAACAGGGTCTCAATTTTCGTTGAGGTAAATGGGAAATTGGAAACTGCAGCAGTGCAGTGTGGTCAATGGTAGCTGGTCAACGATGTGTGCTTGTGTGAATCAAGATTTCAAGCAGGTCTTGCACGCAGAGCGGCAGAGGTGAGTCTTATTTTTTTTTTGGGCAATCTCAGTAACACTACACAGTTAACACGGGTTAGAAAATAATATTGTTGTGTTATTAACATATGATCTTACGACCCACCTGCCATTCTCAAGTTAGAAGTTACTGTTCAATTTCGATAGGACAATGTCGGAACAACCCTACACAGGACAATGTCGCCATTAGATGGTGGACACGGCACGGCGCTGCAGGCGCCTGCTCGGAACAACCCGGACGTGTAAGACACGCTGCGAGTAGGGCGGCAGGCGGCAGGCGGCAGGCGGCAGGCGTGAAACGCGGGGAGGCACCTGAGTCAAGGTCTCCTTGGTTATATGTGGGTCGGCTTCTTTTGAAAAATCAACAATGTTAAATGCATATATTTCAAAATCGGTAGACCATTTATGCATGTAGTATGTTAGTTTTAGAGCTTCACCTACACACCATGAACCTTCTTGCCTTGGAGCTGTTGTTAGTTCTACTGCTTGCCTTGCAACACCTTTTCTCTTTCGCAAATTCTGCAGTGACGCCGCTGGATCGCCAAGCACACGCGCTTCTCCAATGGAAATCTAGCCTAGACTACTACAGCCCTGCCTGCCTGAACACATGGAGCAACCACACGAGCCCATGCAACTGGTCTGGCATTGCCTGCAGCGGCGCAGAGCCTCGTGGCCGTGATCAGCGTGACGCTGAGCTAGTTGTGTCCGGCATTTCGCTTCCGGAGTGTTACCTCCATGGAAGGATGGACTGGCTCCACTTTGCAGACTTGCCTCATCTTGCCAAACTTAACTTCAGTTACAACCGTCTCTATGGGCAAATCCCATCAAGCATTGGTACTCTTGCTGAGCTCTCTTTCTTGGATCTCTCTGGCAATTTCATTTCTGGACCCTTCCCACCATCCATAGGTAATCTTGCTGAGCTCTCTTTTTGGATCTCTCTAGCAATAGCATTTCTGGATGCATCCCACCATCCATAGGTAATCTAACAAGGTTAGAACTCTTGGATATTTCCGACAATCAAATAAATGGTTCCATTCCTGGAAGCATAGGAAGTCTATCAAGGTTGGAATCGTTAAGCCTTTCCAACAATCAAATCGTGGGTTGCATTCCTGGAAGCATAGGAAATCTAACAAGGTTAAAACTCTTGGATATTTCCTACAATCAAATAAATGGTTCCATCCCTTCCACCATTGGGAATTTGACGTCTCTAACAAGGTTACAATCATTGGATCTCTCTGGCACTAACATTTCTGGATGCATCCCACCATCCATAGGTAATCTAACAAGGTTAGAACTCTTGCATCTTTCCAACAATCAAATAAATGGCTCCATCCCTTCCACCATTGGGAATTTGACTTCTCTAACAGAACTTTCACTTGAGTCCAATCAGCTGAGCGGTCTGCTACCACCAGAATTAGGATTTTTGTTTAGTCTCACACTTCTAGATTTATGTAGCAATCAGATTTCAGGAAGCATTCCACCATCCATAGGTAATATAACAAGGTTACAATTCTTGGATCTTTCCATCAATCGAATAAATGGTTCCATTCCTGGAAGCATAGGAAGTCTAACAAGGCTGGAATCGTTAAACCTTTCCAACAATCAAATAAATGGTTCCATCCCTGGAAGCATAGGAAGTCTAACAAGGTTACAACTCTTGGATCTTGCATACAATCAAATAAATGGTTCCATTCCTGGAAGCATAGGAAGTCTAACAAGGTTGGAATCGTTAAGGCTTTACAACAATAAAATCGTGGGTTCCATCCCTGGAAGCATAGGAAGTCTAACATGGTTACAACTCTTGGATCTTTCCAACAATCAAATAAATGGTTCCATCCCTGGAAGCATAGGAAGTCTAACATGGTTGGAATCATTAAGCCTTTCCCACAATCAAATCGTGGGTTCCATCCCTGGAAGCATAGGAAGTCTAAAAAGTGTACAATTCTTGGATCTTTCCAACAATCAAATAAATGGTTCCATCCCTGGAAGCATAGGAAGTCTAACATGGTTGGAATCATTAAGCCTTTCCCACAATCAAATCGTGGGTTCCATCCCAGCGGCTCTATCCCTGAACATGGGTCGATTTGGTCGATTGTACACGCTAGATTTGTCATACAATAGTTTGGAGGGCAGATTTGGGGATGCATCTATCCCTGAACTCATTCCCGTGGTTTGGCTTGACCATAACATGGGTATTTGCGGTGATCCACGGTATGGTTTGACACCATGTGAAGCAGCAAAATTTGACGGAAAAGTTCAGGAGCAGCACAAAATTAAACGTCTTATTTTGATACTGCTTGCCCTTTCTTTTCTTTGCTTCATGTGTCTGGCAATAGGAGGCATCAAAGTTTGTTGGGCAAGAAAATTGGCGAAACGTACTAGCAAAAGCAAGTCGGGAGATATGCTTTCCGTATGGAATTTTGACGGGACAGTTGCATTCCATGATATACTAAACGCAACAGAAAATTTTGATGAGAAATATTGTATTGGTGTCGGAGGATACGGATCTGTCTTCAGAGTTGAGCTCGAAGGAGGGACAGTCTTCGCTGTCAAGTTGCTACACACAATGGATGATCACATCGACGAGGGAACATTTCACACTGAGATCGAAGTGTTGACAAAAATTCGTCATCGTTGCATCGTCAAGCTATATGGGTACTGTTCTCATTCACAGTGCAAATTTCTTGTGTACGATCTCATCGAAAGGGGAAGTTTATCGTCCATCTTGCATGAGCAAGAGCTAGCAAAGGAGCTTGATTGGCCTAAGAGGGTTGCTATTGTGACAGACATGGCTCAAGCTCTCTCTTACTTGCACCATGATTGTGACGATCCGATAGTGCATCGTGATATTAAAAGTAGCAATATCCTGCTAGACCGCGATTATAAGGCTTATGTCTCAGACTTTGGCATGGCGAGGAAGTTGAAGCACAGCTGCTCAAGTTGGAGCACTATTTTTGCAGGGACATGTGGCTATATAGCACCAGGTGCATGGGTTTAATTTTTTTAATATGAGAATGTGATATGATTTAGTAAAACTATATAAGGTAGTTTGTTCTGATCTTGCTGGTTTTATT